>CM063712.1:12945096-13592484 GCA_032441835.1 Slavum lentiscoides | reverse complement strand
CCAAATTACTACGTGCACCTAAACGACTTGAGGCATACTTCACATTTATATGGCTTCTAGATGATATGAGTTCTCGAGTGTTGAGTTAAAAAAAAAAAAAAAAGAATTTTACGAAAAGTTCTTTAAACATCACACATAAATTCCGCGAAAATGGTTTTTCGCATATTATGTGAGATCACAATAGTAAACAATCAGTTGAAAACTCTCCTATTCTATTTAGGATCATTATTATTAATATTTTATGGTTTTTACTTAAATTATAGTTTAGTTTAAAAGAGCTTTTATTATCCCAAGAACAAGCACTATACGAAACATAAAAATTATTACTGAAATGCGCGATTGTCAGGACCATATTATTCCACAGTTTCAGTAATATATAATACACATAGTTTTAAGTATGTTTGAGTTATAAATAGTAGGTATTTGGTTTTGGAGTCGGATGCCTGCAATGAGTACATATACAGACGATTTTCCAGAATATAATTTTTCCATTAAATTTAACTAATTTTATTGACGATTTCAAATTGTTTAACAAAATTAATTCGGCACAGGTCAGCAGTTAAGCGTTATAGAATTAGACCGAATTAATTTCGTAAATTTTCACATTAATTTGGGTTCTTTCTTTAGGGTGTAATACATATGTATTTATATATTATAGTCTCAAAGAGAATAATAAATGAAATATAAAAATAATTGACAACCAATCATAAAATATTAACATATATTATTATGATAAATTTGTTCGATTTTATAAAAACAGCGAAGACATGATAGAGTAGTACTCGGTACTTCATCTGTAATAAAAATAAATATATAACTTATTCTCGGTACACGTATGAGATAAATAATTAGCAAGCTGATGCACGCTAAAAATTATATACTTTTTCGATAATTTAAATAATCTAATTGATTTTATTCTACTATTAAAAATTTTTTTTAATAGTAGAATATTAACGAAATACATAGTTGACGCGCATCGAGACTCTACTTCGAATTTTATATTCAACGATAAATATAAGAATAAATATTGTCAACGGAAAACTCGTGGTCGTATTAATACGTAAAGTTTAAAATGTTTAAAATCGTAAAGTACGGACAATCATCAAATATCCACATTAATCCTGCAACGAAATCCACTTATATCATTTTAAGACAGTAAGAGATTTACGCTAATTCCAGAAGTAAAAGATTTCGGAGGCTTTGATTCAATTAAACATCCAACAAGTAATTATTTATCGACGAGAATAATCTTATTTTCCCCTGATTGCAACGAAACATAATATATAGAACGATATATATTTATGCAATATTGTTATTGTTTTTCCCCCGCAAATTGATTGTCTCGGGAAACGCGCGTGTTTATCATCAATTATTTTCCCGAAAGGAAATAGTTCGTAAGTAAATTGAATTTCAAAATAAATATCAATTTTTGTGTTTTTTTTTTTTTTATTTGAATAACGTGAGACAATTTTCGACATTTACATACCACGATATTATGATCGCGAAAATTAAATAATAACATTACCTATAATATCCAAAAAAGATTTTCCATAACTTTCTAAAAGCGTCAATAAATTAGAATACAATTTCGTAAATATTGTGATAATATTAGGTATATAATTTTAATAATTTTATAGTATATAATAATGTAATAAAAGAATAAATTTATATATATATAGAATACGTTAAAGGATAATTCGTTTACTCGTATTCAATGAAAAACGTTTTTACAGTTCACTTTTTTTTTTTTTTAATATAAGAACCATAACTCTATAT
Organism: Slavum lentiscoides; assembly: GCA_032441835.1. Lineage (NCBI taxonomy): Eukaryota > Metazoa > Arthropoda > Insecta > Hemiptera > Aphididae > Slavum > Slavum lentiscoides. The sequence continues at coordinate 13,590,708 of CM063712.1, read as the reverse complement.
CAATTATTAATGACACGCGTTATTTAAATCAATAAGACAATAATATTTAGGTACACGTTTGTGTATGACGGTACTTATGTAAAATATTGATAATATTCAATTAAGAACGTCGTTTACAACTGAAAACCATATGTTACTAGAAAGAAAAAAAAACTTTTCTCGTAGGTAATAAACGATTTTTTTTTTAGTATTTTCCCGAAAATCTGTGTAATTTTATTTTTAAAGTTGTCATCGAGCATTCATCTCGAAACGACGCCATATTTTCAAAAACACGTTACGTCGAAATGGCTGATTTATAACGCGATGTCAAATTATATTCCCGAGTTCATAAAAACAGAAATAGAGTACCTAATTTCGCGCGGCGTAGGTATGGAGTGTGCCTGCATAAAACGCGCTCGAAAACTGGATTTCCGGCTGGAACCGACCAAGCGGATTGTATGTTTTATTAATAATACCGTAATTTATTGCTCGGCACACGGGCGCGAGACGGTAAATCATGATTCCCGTTCAAATGTTCTATGCAACACTGGTGTTACGGCTACGCGGATATTATAAATTATGTAGGCAGATACACCTGCCCAATTAATAAACTGCTTATGATTAAATGGCGTCATTCAATATTTTTTACGATAAGTATACAATATTTATTCTCCCAAAAATAACGTTACAATACGTCGAAATCAGCGTCAACTACGACCAGCGTCCCGCGTTGTTTTTGCACGAGTCACACGAACAAACGTTAGCCATAAAATCATTTAATTACTTTTTTTTTCCTGGTATTTATGATAATACTCAATTTTTTTTTACAAGGCCATGTGCGACTGAATCAGCGAGTAACACTTTATTGAAAGGAACGTATAATAACGTTTGGCTTTCGATTATTTTTTTTTATCCTAACTATAATAACACGAAATTATATCGGTATTTACGAAACCATACTTTAAAAATAATGTCCCTTTTTGACAATATTTACAAATTTTAGCGTACATTTTCACAAATGAATTTTGCCAACAACTATAGAACTCGGTTAACTGACGCTCACCTAGAAAACTCGCTGAGAACCGCTTCGTACCGAATACAAACAACCGTAGAAATATTAGAGAAGGAAAATCGGAGTAAAATATATTTGAAATACTTCTAAAATATATAAAATTTTAATTTAAAATTATGAATTATATGTTACAATTATTAAAAAGAAAAAAAAACGAGTTTTATTTATAATGAACTATTTTATAAAAAAAAAAAATTGTAGTTAAATAAAATAGGTAATATTATAAAATATTATTTATTTAGTCAATGTCGTTTAAATGTATTAAAAATGCATATTTGTGTACAATTTAAAAAAAAATGTCAATGAGAGTTCTGTGATTGTTTTCCTTTTACTCCTTTACGCGAAGAAATTGATGAGAGCGCGCAAAGCATGTCGTTTTCCACATCCAATCGATTTCTTCCTTTTGTGATTATTATTAAAAACGTTGAAAAGACTAATACACAAAGATATGTGGATACAAAATGGAATTCAAGTACATAGCATTTTTTCTGTAACTTTTGGATAAGAATTCTTCATCATAAGCCAAAATTTCATTAATGTTTTTTATCGAATAATTATTTTACACTTGAATCGGTCTTAAGTTCCAAAACTACGTCCTGATAATCATCCAGGACTTTTTCAACTGATAATATGAACGGGTTTCGTACATAAAACAAGTCATCTCTGTTGACTTCTGGAAAGTAAATTTCAAATTCGTTCTCTAAATGTTTCAAAATACATAACAGGTCTTAATGATTCTGTTAATATTCTGATATCACCTTCGGTGGCAAAACATTGCATAATTGTTTAATTTAATTTTTCTTTTTCAATTTTTTTTTTTTTGTGCATAACTAAGTGCAGATAATATACATTTTCCCCTGAGCAGTACCTAAATTACTCCTAGGGAGAAATTTCTCTTTCAAATTTAGAACCACTACCATAGACTACAGAGATATATGCAGCTTAAGTATATCACGTCTAGTCTAACTCCCATTATTTTTCACGGTCAGCGATGAAATCACGTCGTGTTGCGAAATTTACGACTACTGTAGACACCATAATATCAGTTTTCGGTGAACTGAGTCACAGTGTCACAGACTCTCCCAAATCAGTAAATCACCCAACGAATCGACATAACTCATTTATCGTCATTTAACATCAGTCTTTCAATTGGTACAAACAATTCTGAATATTTCTTAAGATTTTAAATTCTTGTGCATATCTCGAAAAATCGTTGGAACAATACGGTCCTCTACAGCGGCACATTTATCAGTCTTAGATACCCCAATAGATATTTCGTGACCGTTATTCTCGTTACGTAAAGCGAGGACGTCGACCACGCCATTAATGACTGTCCAAGTCATCGTGACAAACCCACTAAATGTAAACGACTGCTTTAGAATTCATACGGCTAATTACAATGGATACCCTGTAGAATAAAAGGCCGTTTTCATCAAGGCCGTATTCTCGGTTACCATCGAATATAAGTAAACAAAAAAACAAACAGCTGAACAAACAATCACTCGATACCTGCATTTAAATTGAAAATTAAATATTATTGGAAATGCGTGGTTTTACATTTGAGTAAAAAAATAATAACTATTGTATCGTTTTTAAACAAAAATAATATGGCGAGTATTCATTTTGACTCGATCGAACTTTTTGTCAGATTGTAATAATAAACTTTTGAACGAACAGAATCCAAATACGAAGTGAACCGTTTGTCCACCCTTTGCCAACCGTGGAGAAAATAGCTTTCTAGTTCCATTGAACATTTTCCATAAAGACTACACGCACAAAAGCTTATTTCAATATTAAAAAGCCGTCAACGTCATTCCAACAAATAGGTATACTATAGTCTATAACCACTTCATCATTCAATTGCTGCTCTTTGCACTTCGTTTCCGTGTTCAATGGTATCTTTGTAAAAAAAAATAAAATAAACATTTTTTCATTAAAATAGTGGCCTATACTCATTTATATTTTCTAAATGTATTATTCATCAATTTATTATAAAAATATTCAATTTATTTTTACATACGATACATTGTTCACAAATTGTATGTCATAAGACCTACTAAAACAATTTTAGCTCTTAAAGAAAATACATAGGATTTATTACTTTTGATTGAATTACATTTTCTTGCGACGGTACTGGTGATGGTAAAGATCGTTAGGGTAAAACAAATGTATGGGACCCTATCAATCGTTTTTTGTTTATCGAACACAAATGGTTTTGAGAAACCGTTGAAATCAAAGTTCAACAATTATTTGGTATCGTTTACGGTTAAACTTAGATTCACACACAATCGCTTTCAAGTGCAATTATTTATCACTGATATAAAATTGTAAACTATGTCGAACGTCACTGGTTTGTGACAATTTCGGTGAAGCCAGAATGCAATCGTATAAAAAAAACATCCGCCCTGTAATTTTTATCTCGTATATCGTCGACGTATTCATGACCAAAGAAGTAAAAATATTTTCATTGGCCACTAAATTATTATTAATTGATTACATATGATTTAACGATCTTCTATGCGTCTTCAGTCGTTTGACTCGTTTGCTGCAGTTCTCCATGCTTCCCTATTGTAATTTAATTCCTTTAGTTCCTTGTAGCTATCCTTTCCCATGTCGATCATGATTTGTTTCATGTATTCCATCCTTTCATAACATTCTTCGTTAAACTATCATGGCGTAATATGTGTCCTATCATTTTATCTCTTCTAACCTTAATACTATGCCACAATTCTCATTTTTCCTTTACTCTAGTTAGTACCGTTTCATTTGTCACTCTTCCAGACCATTTAATCTTAAGCATTTTTCAATAACACCACATTTCGAAGGCCTCAACTCTACTTCTCTCTACTTTACTAATTGTCCAAGTTTCACACCCATATAGGGCAATACTCCACACGTATATTTTGAATAGCTTTTTTCTTGTCTGTAAGGTCACACTATTGGTGGTCAATAAGTGTTTTTTTTATTTTGGAAAGCCTTCTTTGCTTGTGCTATTCTACAAACAATGTCAGCGATTTAACGATAACAATAATGATAATTTATAATCCGAAATAAAGTAAAATATGTTTAAGGTCGATATCATACATAGTTTTTCAATACTATACCACTTAGTAATTACCAATTATAACGTGAATTCGTTTGTGTTTATCGATTTAGTTCTACTCTATTTCTATGGTTTTTTTTCTGAAAAATAATGTATGTTTTCACTCAACTGGAGAAAATTAATCTTAATTCTGGTGGTTTTTATAATATTATAAAATTGAATGTTTATCACACGAGTTCAGTGTATTATATTTTGTTAAAACCCATTTAAGTACGCATACTTTATAATTCAATGTTTTTAATTAAATATATGTGAAAAACAACCCGAATAAGGGCAATTGAACATGATTTATATCAAAAAAATTAACGAATATATATATAATATAATCGTTGGTATCTGATATAATTTTTGTTTCGTTCGCCGTGAATATGAAAATGTGACGTAAAAATACTTATTAATACAAAACACAAAGTTCTGTAGTGGTGAAGTGTCAATATTGTACGACTTCATATTGTCTTAAACTAATTTAGAATAATACTAATTAACATGTTATGACTAATGTGTTAAACTAGAGCTATCATACGTTCCACGTTAACTTTAATGTAAAACAAACAATTCATAATTACAACAACAATTTTTAATTTTAAATGAATCATTCTCACGAATCGAAAATATTTTTGCGTTGTTTTTTATTTTTTGTTGTTGTTGATTTTTTTCTCTTGCTTTAAAGCGGGTTTATTTTAATTTTATAGAAACGAATAATACAAAAATATGTGCATACAATCATAAAAACTAATAAAAAAAAAACTGTACGTTTTACCGAAATGCGAAGACTTTTTAATCGTCGGATAATAAAAAATATAATTATCATAATAATAATAAAAAAAAAAAAAAATACGTTGATTTTGGGATAATTTATTATCGTTATAATAGTCATATATTTTATTTTGTAGCACCTCGAGTTTTTTTTTATTCGACAACAAAATTATGGGTTAGGGTAACAGATATATATACACAAAAAAAAGGTAGTTTTATAATTGAATTTAATAATTATTCCCGTATTATAAACAAGTATAATAGTTTAGTTGACTTTGTAATTGTGTATTGAAATACTTACACCAAACGAAATCTCGTAGAACCTACATAATTGTATTAAATTAAACATGTGATATGTATAAAATAAATACATAACGTTTAATCATTATGAAAACGAAGGGTTTATTAATTTTTCTAATATCTGCGGAGTGAAACTCTTGGTTTATCTTTATTTCCAAAGATGTCTTTATATATGATATACCTACTCCAATGCACTTCTACTTATTATACTTATTCCTTATGCGAAAAGAAAAAAAGTACTATAAATTCATTTTCTGTGTAGCAGTGTAACTTAAACAACACATTGGTATCGATGTATTTAAAATATGTTTCATGTATTCCATGTGTTTAACGATATTAGCAACAAATGTATCCTAAAAGAATTATACAACTTTATTCCACAAAAATAAAAAATGTGTAACAGTGTAAACGTTTAAATTTTCTGTAGTAATAATTTTCTGATTCATAACACATTTTTAAAATAATAAAAGAGATTTATACGAAATATAATATACATAATTATATAATTAATTAAAATTATCACATTTTAATGCGAAGAAATTTTGAAATTTTGAAATAGAAAATTTATCACTGTGTGAATAGGACATTTATTTTGTTCATTAATTTGTGTACGTTATATATATAACGATGTTTTATATTATTTTTACATCCAGTTACGTTTGAGTTTTCAATAGATTATCATTGTTTATACATTTTAATGTGCAATTAATTTTATAAACTTATAATTTACATTTTATATAAATAATCGCCATTCGTAAATAAAATAGGTACTCGTATTGTTACCTTGTGAATAACGTATATTTTAGTTTATAAATATACATATTATTGGATTTGAAAATATTATAGACCTAAATGGAATAGATGTCATTTTGTATATTGAAAAAATTAATTACAATTTTAAATTAAAATACTGTTAACTGTCATTAATTTATTATTGATTAGTTGACTAGCGTTTCTTTATTATATATAGGTATATATTATTATATTATATATACTTTGAAATAATTACGTCCTTTGATTGATATAATATTATTTTTTAATGTAATACGCGCGTTTATTACATTATATTATTACAATTTTGTATTATTATTATTATTATTTTTTTTTGCTTCCAATGACTAATGACGGTACATAAAACGTGTCAAAATGCATAATTTTGAATATAAAATAAACTTCCCTTGGTTTTTATCATAATTATTGTATGTTAAACCAAAGGTAATTTATCTCGAAAAATAAAATAAATATATTTATGACATTTTTCGCGCGTAAACTAAAGGATACAGCAGCAATGGTTCAAATTACATTTGTCGAGACGGAACCGTATTTTCTCATTAGTGTCGTGACAATCGAGACTTAACCTAATGCGTACGTATAGCGTTCGGAAATATTGAGCTTCGTTTCTGTTATTTGTTTTTCCACCGTGGTATTCTTTGTTGGTCGGAGGCTCACGAAATAAACAGAAATAAAAACACTGGAAAAAGAGACCCAAAATTATTATATCTGGGAATTCAGACGGTGTGTGTGCGAGCTTATAGCGTTATAATAGTTTATGTGTGTGTGTGTGTGTGTGTGTGTGTGTGTGTGTGTGTGTGTGTGTGTGTGTGCACGAGCAAAAATGTACCAAAATAAAATTTTATAAATATAATATAACGTGTGCGTAGAATATGTATGTAAGTATAAGGATGTAGACGTGAAAGGCGTTTGTCTATCAAAAAAATTCCGGTAAATTCTGATTTATTGAACTCTTGTGACACGGTGTTCACGGTCTCGCGCTATATATTTTTCACACTCCTTTATATTACGTTGTCTAAACAGATTATGCGATTTGGTGATTTCGGTTTTCAGAAGAATTTCCAATCGGCGTGCGTTCTTATATCTCGTGACGACTTTGTGTGAATAAAAGAAAGAAAAAAAAATAGTAACAATAAAAAACTGGAGGATCGGTCTCATTCGAATAAACAACGATTTTCTATTGGAAAAATTTCACCGTGTATAAAGGAGACGAGTATAATACGATACGTAATCGTGACGAAACGTTTTCTGCCAAAGATAAAGTTCAATAAATATACGGGAAAAACAAAATCGTAAAAGGAAAAATCAATTTCATTTCTGAAACAGTACTTTATTTATTAGTGCACACGGCCAAATGTATTGCCATCGTATTGATTATTATTATAAACAAAACTGATAATAGATTAAAAACACAACGTGAATTCGGGGTATCGGGTATTTTCCAATATTTTTCAAAAATTATGGGGAGAAAAAAGTAACTTTAATTGATGCACGAAAACTCAAACCTCATATGACTATGACAATATTGTAAAATGAGAAATTATATTTATAAGGAAGAAGTATAGTGAACGCACGCTATTGAAAAGTTTTATAAAAATCGTTTAGTCTTAATGTGTCTCTTCTTTGAATCTAAAGCAAGCGTAAATAAGTAAAATCAATCGAGTACTCTGTGTGTGTATATATATATATATATAAAATTATTGTTTACTCCTACAGGCACTGATTGAATTACCATTATTCGGTTTCATAAATCATAAATTAAATAATATACTATTAATATATTTTTATTTTAAATAAGATGGAAAATGAATTATTTTTCGTTAAATATCTAGGACGAAAATATCGTGAATAATGATAGGTCGTTTTATTATTATTATTATTATTTATTTATTTATTTAAATGTAATATCATAAAACCATCAGTAAAACTGCACCTAACCAATATTAACGAAAAATTCAAAATATTTAAAATAACATTCACTTCCCGATTAACGTTCTATTTTAAAGCATAAACTTACACGAATAATAATAATAATAATAATAATAATAATAATAATAATAATAATAATAATAATAATAATAATAATAATAATAATAATAATAATAATAATAATAATAATAATAATAATAATAATAATAATAATAATAATAATCATAATAGGCAAATACAGGTAAACTTGTCCACGAGGACAGATAATTGTGGGGAGGGTGTTACGTCACATTGGCCGCAGAGTTTACAATCGAGTGATAATACTCCGTTGGGTAGGTGCCCAGACTCAAATCGGTTCACATCTCGTAATAAAAATGTCATACCATTTTGGTTTACGAGTCCCATGCGAAAATTTAACTGCTTCCATGAAATTTGTTCATATTTCAATTTATCCTTTGACATCTCATTTTAATCGTATTTTTCGGTTCTAAAATTTGTTCATTGCAACTACGTACATAAATTAAGTTGTAAAACAAAGTTTCAGCACAAACTAAATCCAATCAATTTTAACAAATACAGTATACTACTGTATGCTCTGCTAATTTGTGGAAAATAAATACTAAAATTTTCGTAAATTTTAGATTAATTTTTCGGAGTGATGTCATAATTCTTTTAAATATTATTTAAAATAATATATTAAACTGAACTAAATAATCGAATATTTTACGATCGTATACGCGTGTAAAAAATTACAAAAACGGACAAAATAAAATTTTAATTATAAGCTATTTTGTTAGGTATTTTTTGTTCACCAATGCGAAATACACATTTTAAAGTAAAATTTTTTTAAGTCGACTATAAAACGTACGGTAAATATGTTTTAAAATAAATATATATATATTATTAATATTCTAATTTAGATTGAATGATTGGTGTATATCGCTAAAAAGAAGTATTATTTGACAAATCGTATAAAACAAATCGATCGGTCTTTTGCGAAAACATAAAAAGAAATACGAATCGATTTTATTGGTATCGATATTATTATTATTTTTACTCGTATATATATATAATATCGGTTCTGTCAGAAAACGGTTTTTCGTCAAGTGAAGATCTTATTTTACAGACATCAAAAGATTCATTATAAACTATCGCGGAAATGGTGCCCTAATAGTAGACCATAAAAAAATGCCGCCGCAATTGAATTGCCACGAAAGACTACGGGATAGCAGTAACCTGCAGTAATCGGTTTAATATTCTGTGCAGGGTTTGCGATTTTATTTTAATATATAACGTCACATCTGGCGCCGGAATACACGTTTCGGCCCTTATAGTTGTTCTTGGTGTACTTTCGAAGGTGAAACATTTTTAATAAGGCAATAGCTTCTACTTCAAGTCGCCGAAAACACCGTTTACCGAGCTCCCTTTTTTTACAGCCGCTTTGTACGAAGTTCTCAGGTACGATGTAAAATTTTCATTTGCAACCGATACTCGACGGGAGACACTAAAATATAAGTCCGTTCTCTGTATACGAGTAAACGCGAAAAAATAATTTTCTTAGAGTGTGCTCGAATCGGATTCGAATTATTGGAGTTTATAGTTTTCACATAATTTGTCGAATAATTTCAAACACTGTGCCGGTGACCGTGAGTCGACCTATACGTTCACTAACAGTTTTGAAATTTTAATACTGACATTGAATTATATACGCGTTCGAAAGACTCGTTGAAGCGAACCCTTTGGAACTTTGCAGTACACTTAATAAGGTTCACTTATTTTGAATTTTGAAAGAGTATTTTAGCGATTCGAAGTTTGCTGTGTAATAGTTTATTTAAAGAGAATGCCACCATACATATCCGCGGTATACTTTTGCCGTAACGAAAAGCGGAAATTTGTAACGGCTGAGAACATTTTACCGTTTGATGTTTTAACCGCAGACAAATAATGAAAATTACAGAGAATAAGTTATGGGAAATTTAAAAAAAAAAAAAATTTGAAAATGAAAATGAAAAGTTTTCCATAAACCCATAAATTCATAACGAAATTTCCAATCAAAATATAAATAAAACTTGATTTTTTTTTTTTAAATAACACAGCTACTTTTCAATACCAACACTTATTAGTAATCATTACCTATATAATATACTCTTAATGAATATAAAATGTATTTATTATTAAAAATATTGAAATCATTTGGTATTCGACAAGTAAAGTCGTTTAAATCGTGACAAAATTATATTTCTTATCTTTATACGACTGTAACATTTCATAGATGTCGTTTTTTGGGTGGCGTGGTATAAGAATCCTTGAAATTTAATCAATAATTGTGCCATCTTACACACATCTGATGCACTGGATAAATAAAATATTTAGGCACCGAATTAAGAACGTTTGGAGCTTATATTTTATAGTTTACTAATTTTCAGCTGTTCAGGAACTTTGACGTTCTGAGACGTAAACTCGTATTAACAATTTTCTGATTTATCATTATACCTATCTGATACGCTTATATATAAATGTACTCAGGTACCAACAATTTTACATAAGGTTTTTGGTTAAATAATTGTATTTTCTTACTAAATATATATATAATACATATATTTGTATGTTTTTTAAAATGTCATAAAAATTCTAACTATTGAGAGAAACATTTTTTTTCTTAAAAAAACAGGTATAATATATTTTATAAAAATCATATAAAAAATGAAACTAGAATAATAGGTATTTTATTTAAACAGCATTTATCTCCTTTGGTTCCGGCCTTTAAGAACATGCCGCTTAATACAAAACTTGCCATCTGTTTCTGTCCTCTGCAGCTTCCCTACAACTGCTTTCTAGTCCCATCATTTTTATATCCTTCTTTACACAATCTTCCCACCTTAACCTGGGCCTCCCTAGAGGCCTTTTTCCTATAGGATCTTCTTTTATCACATGCCTAAACTAAGGATCCTTACTCACTCCAGGCATGGCCCGCACACATCAGCCTTCTTTTTTTGATCTCTTTAACTGTGTTAGGTCTCTGAAATTGCGTTTGGAGTTCATAATAATTATGGACAGCATTTAATATAAATTAATCACAAAAACTCTTTTTCGATATACTGAGATCAAAATGTTTAAATACCTAACACGTATTTCAGTATTGAAATGATTAAATAAAATAATACAATTAAAATTATTGCTTCTAAAAACAGAGAAAATAATCTGAAAAATTATTAATGTATGAACGAAAATAAAAATCGACCGTCGACAGACTATATTTTCATTGTAAAATTGACACATTTTCATTTTCAATTCAATAACACTTGTGTCGTTCATATTGATCTGTCACGGACTTAAATTTTTCGATTATTAAATATTACGTCATAACGCAGATAATATCATTGCACAAAACCGGACGAACGAGTAGTGAAAAAAAATTACACGATGTCAGATGTTAGTGCGGCCAATAGAATGAATTTTTCAATACTTCCTAAAGTGTCAAAAATTGATCTCTATTTCGTGAAATGGCAAACTAAGCATGAAACAACCCATATAACTAAGTAACTACAACATATAAAGTCATTATTTTAACAAATAGTGACGTTAAAATGAATTTCAGTAACGGGACGTAATAAAAATAGCTTTATTGCCATTTCCTTAATATTTCAGTTCAGATAATTTATATTTTCAATTTCGTGTTTACACGATTTTTGATATTTATCTGATATTATTAATATAAAATAATCATTACACGTTATAATATAAGGATTTGTGTCGGATTATTCACCAAACGTATAGTATTTAATAATTAACGTAAATTCGAGTACCTAACACGATTTAACCACGGCTAAACGAATAACATATTTATTGTAAAAAAATTATTAAAAACTGCAAATATTTGACGAATAATATGATGAAAAAAATTAATAACTATTAAATATATACACTATAAAATTGCGGTTAAAAAATAATTGCTCGAACGTGTTTAATAATACCCATAAAGACACAGTTCGATGGTTTCTATTTTTTACGTCCGATAGCCGATTATTTTAAATAATTCATTTGTATGCATAAACAGTATTAACCCGTCATAGTGAATTGTAGAGATTTGCGGAATTTTATTTTTATTTTTTTATCATTTCCAGTAGATTTTTTTTTTTAATTTGAAAAATGAAAAAAATTTCTCTCGATATAACCTGTTATTATACATTTAGTTTAAATCAATACTATAACACAAAAACATTTAAGTGGTGTGTTTTAGTCCATATATATATATATAGCAATGTTTATAAACCAACTTAATATTACATAATTATTAAATTATTAATCAAATAAATTTATCAAATTGTTAACCATAAAACACGTGTTAATATATTTTAAGTCGTCGTTATATACTTTTTAAAATTATTTTTATTATTATTGGACGTAGTATTATTATAAAATATATAAATCATCGCTTAAAATGAATTCAATTTTATATGCTACTTAATGAATTTGTTGAGTCTATTTAATGTTACAATAAGTTTATCTATTATTTTGAAATACAAAGTTATAAAACCAAAAAATAATGAAAATTTAGATTGCATACATTTTTAGCAAAAAGCAATGATGTCATTAATAAATGAATTAAGTACGTATAATGTACGTGACTACAGTATAGTACAAATAAATGAACAAATATTCATCAGCACTTTGTCATAAAATACGTAATTTTTTAGTAATTCTTTTTTTTTCTACTATGTACATTTTAACAAAAAAAGAAATATGTATATTTTCTATTACAATTACAGTATATATATATATATATATATATATATTTTTTAATTCTTTGCACCATACATTTTGTTATTTTTATTATTTATCAGACTTTTATAAGCGAATATAATGCAATGTGTGATATTTTTGCAAAATTATTTCGTGAAAACGCGTTGTAATGTTTAGGAATTGTACAACTTTAGAAAATGACTCGATATTAATTTTCGAAAACTTTTTTTTTTGTCAAATAGAATTCATAAAAAATAAATGTTTTAAAATATAGAAGTGAGAAAAAACACTTTTTTTTTACCCCATAAAATTCTATTACCTTTTTATCAACTTAAACTAATAATCAAATATTAACTTGTTACGTTTTTTTTTCTCGAATAATATGTTTGACATTGTCTTTCTCCTTCATCATTAGTTCATTAATGTGGCATTATACTCCGCGTATTACACTACTGAAATTCCGTTGAGAATTCCATTTTGCTGTCAAACATCCCGTTATTTACTTGGACTATAATAGAATCAAATGCTTTTTGTGAAAACTTATTTTCCTTGTATCTACTGAATGTGTTATTTAAGATCTTAATAGTGTTCCTAAAGTCGGAATTAAACTGTACGAGTATTTCTAATCTTTATCTCTTGGTTGAGTAACGTTTTAATCATGCCTCCGGAGTTAAACCATATTATATAAAGGATAAACAGTGATTTCTTTTCCTTCTACGAGATATCCATTTTCTCGAAATGTTATTTAACTTCTAATAATTTCTTTTGATAATATTTTTAGGTACTTTATTCGTGATTACCTTATATATTTTAAATGACTTCAAAGTATATTATCACTATCTGTATCTTTAAAAAAAAAAAAACACAGTAAATTCTTAATTATTAATAATATAGTGATGTACAAATTTTGAATATTTTTCAGTACATTCAATTAACACAATGTTTATAACAGAATTTAAACAGATAACAGATATATATATATATATATCAGAGTTAATGAATTATTTAAATCTTTTCATGCGTGAAGAATATTTATTGATGTTTATAACATTTTCAACGTTCGTAAACGAAGATATTTTAAGTGCTAAAACGAATAATTTGTCTAAAATATCAATTTAAAATTATTCAAATATTAAATATTACACTATTTATTATAATCATAATTTATTTGGTTTACTTGTTTTACATATTAATATATTATTTAAATGTATTAACTTATAATATATATATATATATATATATTGACAGGTATATCTCGCTTCGTATAATTGTATAATTAATTATTACAGTACGCACACATATAATATATTTTATTTTATATATATATATATATATATATATATACATATACATATACGCGTTATTTTACGAAAATTTACGCATAATAATTACTTTCACCGAGTTAATATGCGTCGTCTGAATACCAAAGTAATTATGATTGCACACGTGAAGTAATGGAATACGTAAAGCAAATGAATTGCTGTTGCACATATAAATAGTGTTGGGAAATCATAAATCCTGTAGCCATAAGTGTATAACGACAAAATGAGGTAAGTGAATGAAACTCTGCATTTATAAAACTTATTTCATTTTTGTTAATTATTATAAGTGTTCTTAACTCATATAAATATAAATAATTCCGGTTTTTATAAATAAACACGTTCTTCTTAAACTTTTATAATATTATTTTTTAATATATATTTAGAGTGCCATTCTTATAATTAGTAAATATCCTAAACATTGCATTATGCTAAAAATAAAATAAATGGATTTTTTTTCGATAAGCCGTATGTATTAAAATAAAATTATATGAGATAAACAAAAAACTTAACAGTCAAACACCTTTTTCAAAACACACAAATAATATTATATATAAATATTTTTTTTCTTTACTTTACGCCGATGAACGTACAACAATATACGTAATATGTTTTATATATATATATATTTAAACATTGTATACAATTTTGGCTGTAAGCCATTCTTTGAAAAAGTTCACAGTATTGATTTGGCTACAAATCAAATCGTATTGTATTCATATGTATTCATTCTTAATCAGACGAAAGACAATTTTCAAACGTAATGACACCTTTGCCGCATTCACATTTAAATAATAAGAACAATTTCTTATAATTTCACGCCACATTCTCTCTTCACAATCTCCTACTGTCATCCTCGCCACCTTCTTATCCTTTTTTCCACAACGACGGGCTGCATATATAAATTTTTATAATTAATCTATTTTTTGTATCTTAATCGTTAATTTTAAAAATAATTGTCAAAACGAATTGTTTTGTATGAACAACGTTTTTATACAAAAAAAAAAAAAAAAGAATAATTTCTATGTATACGCAGAATTTTCGGAAATATAATTTTACAAATATCTATCTTCGACTTTATCTATATATGAACACTAAATTCGTTAAAGCGTTTCACAATATCGGAGATATCTCATAGTGGTAAATCTTAAACGGAATAAATAATTTATAATTATAATCAGAAATAGTACTACACTTTTTAATGCTTCTGAGAAAAATCTATATCTATTTAGATTTTAGACTTATCATTATACTGATATAATTTTGTTAAAATACCTATTAGTGTCAATTTGTTGCATGTATTATTATTATTATTATCATTATCATTATCATTATTATTATTATTATTATTATTATTATTATTATTATTATTATTATTATTATTATTATTATTATTATTAATTATTATTATTATTATTATTATTATTATTATTATTATTGATAAGCTGAATTACCACAATTTTTCGAAGCACATTAAAGGCGATAACGATTCGTTATAAAAAAAAAAAATTATTCAAATTTGTAATTTTGCGTTTTATTAATATTGGCTTATACGTGCCACAAATTTAATTGATTTCATAACAATTAGATATTTTTTAATGACGATTATTATTAATAAAATCATTATAACCAATAATGAATGGAAAAACAATAAATATGAGCTTACTATACATTAGTTTATCGTAAGCATTTTTAAAATTTATATATAACTTTTTTATCACAAGGTAGGTGATTTTTATATTATTTGAATAATTCTCAGAGAAGATGTAATTACAATTTAACTATAAAGTAATAACACTAAGCATTGAATTATATTTATTTGTCGTATATTCTAAATATTTTTTTAAAAATCCAATAAAAACTTCTTTTAGAGAATGTTGTATTTTTTTGTTTGATGCCATTTAAATATCTAACTGATAAATTCCTTAATACATATAATTGATTAGTATTTAATAATAATAATAATAATAATAATAATAATAATAATAATAATAATAATAATAATAATAATAATAATAATAATAATAATAATAATAATAATAATAATAATAATAATAATAATAATAATAACAATAAGCTAATTAAACAGCGTCATTTTGTTTTATGTTTGATCGATAGACAACGTATAAATACATACATTTATCGTTCGATGGAAAACAGAAAAATAATTGTCTTCATATTTTCTCATTAGGTATAATACATGAGTATATTTGTTTGAATCCCAAACGAATAAACATATTAAACGTTATATACTTGTGTATAGGGCAATTAAATATTCGATATTCATTATTTATACGTATTTATTATACATTTTTAGAATTAAATATTACTTGTATTTCTTATATAATATCATATTATACTCGATAAACGTTTCAAAATTAATAATAATAATAATAATAATAACAAAAAACAAAGTTGTAGTAAAATCATATTATATATGACAGTAAATCATTTGTATTTGGAACGTTAAACGATCAGATAAAACAAAATGTTATTTTATAGCTGCTTTTGAAATATCGTCAGACTTATATACACAATATACACAATATACCACACAATGTATGACACTTTGTTGATTATGATTCCTGCGAATAACGAAATAAAATAAGCATCAAGCTCGCCTCATTTTATGAAATACTCACATATATACAAATATAATAACATAAAAAGAAATCATTAATATTCGTATTCGCTGAAAATTTAGAAAAAATTTTGTAACTATTATAAAAAACATTTTAAAATAATTTGATGACTTCTACGTTATCATAATGTTATAACATTATTACATTGTAAACAACACTATTATATTATTGATTAAAGTATGGTATGGAACGTTACAAAGTATGTACACCTGCCAGGTAAGTCCTACCTATATATAAATATAGTTTGTTATGAATTAGTTAAATGAAATCCTAACTAAATTTATGACTGGATATTCTTTTCATAAAATTATATTTCTATATATTTTGTATGCAATTAAACATATTAAAATCAACCTATTTTATATTGGATATATAAAATTTTAAACTTCGTAACTATTATCATGAATGATTTATATAACTTTGAAATGTTGGTGACTAATATTAAATTCCTTTCGTCAATGTACAATGATTCTAAATGTTTCTTTCTCGTAATTCGAACAAACCATTTATATAAATCATTGTACGCAAATATTCTCAACGTTTAATATGTAAATAATATAAATATAACATGTAGAATGACATCCACTGAAAAAGGTTGATATGAAAAGAAATACACATTTAAAAATTAAAACATTTATATCTTATAAACCCATAACACGATAATAGTTTTGTTTTATATATCTAATTTAAATAATACAGATTTTTAAGTACTTGTCGCAAAAATATTAAAGTTTCAATTATTTCAAACTGTTCAGAAATTATAGAATTAGAAATGAGGATATCATCGCATCGCATACACATTTTTTAACTGTATATAATATTCGTTCAATTTGACAAATATCTACTATTTTATGTTTTCACCAATATAGCTTTAGATTAATCACTTTCATTTTATCAAATATAGTAATTTCATATTACTGGTTTTTATATTAAATACACATAAACACAAACACACACATATAAAAATTATAAATTCCAATATAATATACTATTTTTAATAGTATGATCATTTACTTTATCCTTAAAATATAAACAAAGAAAGTTAATTAATGAAAACAACAAAATTTAATTATAAAATGATAATGATTATGACTGCATATTTTGGAATTTTAAGTATTTTACATAAATTATAAAGTAAATCAAACGTATTCATACAATGATATTTGCTGATATGATCACGAACTAATCAATGAGATTATAATATTTTGGGCTTTAATTAAATCGAAATTTAAATACGTGTTCTTTTAGTATGAAAATTAGGTATTGAAGTATGAATATTTTTTAGCGTGAAATTAATTGATATTATTCATTGTCATTTAGAGTTGATACACATAACAATTCAATAAAACTTAATCGATACGAAATCAAATATATTTCCACGTTTTTGGTTTATACGTATTATTTGATTACCCAAGTTGAAATGAATACTACTTGATATATCCAGAACTACCTTTTTAACAACCTCGCCACTTCACGAAGACGTCTCAAAAGGGTTGATTGAGCTGAAACTATAATCCCATCACATTTAAAAAGGACCCAGTTCGGGGACCGGCTTAAGCTATTTTGGATATTCATTTCAACGCTCAGCCTCCGCTCTGCATTCATGCATATTCAACAATTCCATGCATATTCATTTAAACAGGCCGCACAAAATGGACTCCTAAGAATGGGAAAAGCAAGAATATTCTCTCAGTGACACTGCAGTAGTCAGTGTTAACACAAACTTTAACCCGTCCGACTTGTGTAACCGTACGAGTGGAAAAAATCAAATATTAGTTAAACCAATATCGACGTACGAGGGTCGTAGTTTTTTGTATGGTTTAATATGACATAGCTGAACATCATAGAAGAGTAACGAGTATCATAAGAATAAAATATTTCAGGTCCGATAGATGATTCGCGAAAGTATACATTTTTAATTGATTATTTAACAAATTGTACAAATCATGAGTAATTTAGACGAACACGACATAATTTAACTGAACACAGTTGTGTGAGTGTTAATTTAATTTAAACTGATTAATCCTTGTGTTTTTTATACTTGATTCGAGTACATATTATCGGCGTAACACATTACACTTTTTCCAGTTATACTTTTTATTCTGTTAAGTTTTGCGTGTCGTAAAGATTTGTTACTAATCCATTTACTTTTGTGATAATTAATTCAATTAAAATTAAATAAATGATGACCTAAGGAGCATCAATAAATGAACAAAGATGTTTCAAAAAATCTCTAGAGTAAAAATATTTGAAGAATTCACAGGATACAAAATATGGAATTTATACAAATATTTTACAGAATCAATCTAACGTCGATCACTTTTATTTTGGTGTTTAAGTTTTCGCGTATTTAACTACGCGAATTCTATCCAATTATTAATTTGAAAATTTTAATCAGACTTGGAATTATTCGATTTTTTTTTTTTATTAACTATATATTTTGTTAGACAACCAGAAATATGTTCCAAAAAGTTCCCGCTAATAAAGTGTTCCGGATAAGCACGAAATTGTTTTTAATTAACAATGGTCCATGTTTATTATTAATGACTGAAAAGTAGATATATTTTTTTCTTTAATTGCTACGTTGATAGTAAGAACAAATTAAGAATTTTGAACGTTCTTATTACGTGGGGCAACAGTGGAAATCTATAAATCATAAACAAATCATCAGTGACTATAAATTGTTATATTTGATATACCTACTAACTGAATTATGAACAAACGAATACTAACACGAATTTCATGTTAAGAATTGTTGGTTATGGATGTGTAATAATAATATCAACTATATTTATTAGAAATGTATAAATCATGCTGTTGAAATAAATAAATAATGAAAAATTTGAGCCGGTTTCGAGGTGTACCTCGTACCACCCCACCTTTCTTAATAGACTTGCAAATTGTCGGATTTTAATTGTTCGTTTATTAGTGTTCACTTGATTGTTGAAAAGAATTTGATTAAGACAATTGCAGTGCGTCTGTTAAGACATACAAACTAATAACTATTATTTATCACGTCGTCCATATCTGACACATATAATAATATTTATTCTAATTGACATGATACATTGGTCTAGAATTTATCAATGGAAGTCCACCAGTGAAGTGTGCATCTATAGTTGATCACAGATATTTTCGACATCATTATTATAACGCGATTTGAAGTAATCAATACACGCATGAATATCGATTAAAATTTCATATAAAAATATTAGTTTTCTATGGATATTTTATAAACCGTTTCTGCAATTGGTATTTAGAAAAATCCATTGCTAAAAATGAGCGAACGAACACGAATATTTAAGGAACGTTGATTTCGTCACAAATTATATGACCGGATAAATGAATAAAACGTGCTAATCAAAATTTTATTGAAACTTTTCATTTTCTTCTCGAAATTCGAATGAATATTGCTGACGTTTAACATTTCGATAATTTCTTTTTTAAGAATCACTGGATCCCATAATAATATTTTTTGAAAAGAAAATTACATTTATCAAAAAAAAAAAATTAATTATACGCAAATATATGTCATATGTCACGTGCATGGCCTCGTAGGGCTAAAAATTATATTAATAATAATAATAATAATAATAATAATAATAATGTTTATGTTAAAAATTATATAATAAACACAACTCTCAGAGAATGTCATATAATGACGATTTATTGTTTCTCTCTATCATGCATGACATAGAAATATTCATATTATACCTATTGCATATTCCAAATTCTCTTTTCTATACGTTAATAATTTTATTTTTTGATATTTAAGTAGTAAAAATGTATTAATTTTTTTTTTTTAATTTTTATTGTTTTTATATCTTAAAGTTTTGCGCATAAAAAATGATGTTTTTTTTTATTGATTTATTACTTGATACATTATACCTATTTTAAAATTAAATTAAAAACCTGAAACAATGAACGACCGAGTCATAAAAATATTTAACGCAAACATAATATATCAAACAATGTATATATATGAGAATTTTCAGTCAGGTGACTAATATTGAGTGTAACCATTTGTGACACTACCAAGTGGCACATAAAAAAAAAAAAAAGTTGAAATACGTCGTAATTGGTCATTTCGGTCGTTATTTTTTTTTTCTCTGTCATAACTCAAGTTGATTTATTTCAATTGCATACGCGCGTAGTTTTTCGAACCTAATTCATAATTTGTTCATTCCAAGTGGTTTCTGTAAGTGTATATGCACAATACGCCGTAAATACAATAAATATATCGCGCTTATATAAAAAATAATTTTTTACATACAAATATGTACCTACATTATGTGAAAAAATCCGAAAAGTATTATAAAAAAATATAGCATTTATTTTATAAAATTTTGTTTATTTTCGACCGGTTTCGACAAATATCAAGTACTAAGCGAAAAAATAAAAATACAACAGAATTAAAAAATAATATTCAACCAAATTGCATAGAGAAAATTATGAAAAATACAATATATATATAAATTTAAATAAAATAAAAAACAGCAAAGATATTGTGTACATATCGATTTAAATTGTTAAAAAAAAAAAAACAGCTAAGCCGTGTTATTAATTTAACAAAAACACTGATACGAAATATTATATTTTTTAAAATCTGTTTGTATGTTTAAAATATATTTTTAAACGCACTAGTATTGTGTTTAATTATATATAGTTATATACGCGATTTTTCAAAACACTGAATTTATTATATAAATTAGTATTGTGTTGTATACTTAAAATTTAATATTCACGGTAATAGTGTAATAATTATCAAATATATATATATGTATGTCTCGATCAGCTTAACCTTAAACCTAGGCTATACCAGTTCGTCCTAAAATGTAAATTTTAATTTCAGGATAAACTACTAGATTGGCCTACGATGAACTAGTTTATCCTGAAATCGGGTTTGGCCGGTAACGTACATAATATATAATATTATTAAAATATTTTAGACCAACGGATGCCGGAGGTCGGTCCACCGTACTCGTCAACGGAATACCAAGATTGATTGCCTCGCGGCTGGAAAAAAAAAAACACCGGGGGTCGTGTTTTTATTTTTCCACAACGAACCGGCCGATATACAACAACCCGGACGACAACGTACATTCCCCCGCCCGTTACCGCACTGCGTGCAGTGCACGACACGCCGTAATTGCCGGCAAGATTTATTCTGGAAATGTTTGCGTTTTGAATATAACATTTTGCACGCCTCCGCCACCGGTGAAATAAATTTTTTTTTTCGATTTTAAATCACGAAAACCATAAACAATATCGTCATGCCGCCTAACCGCGTCGTCCTAACCCGCGATCCGCGTCCGTCTCGGGGCCGCAGGATTTAAACACACATTTCCGTACAGTAGCATTCCTTTCCGAACGAAATAATTCAACGTATCTATAACTGTGCGTAGGTACGTCGTGAAACCGCAACAACGTTTCGGCATAACGGGTTATTCAATTTCCTACGAAAATTACACGGAAATTCTAGCCACCGAGTCGTCTATATTAATAAATTATATACAATAATGTGTTCGTCCGCGTGTATACAATAAATTTTATATAATACGTGTAAACAGTGCCGTCTTAAGGTATGAGCCTGGGGGGCCCCGAATTCTTATTATTTACAAAATAACAAAAAGTCGTTTTTTTTTTACTCAGATATTTAAAAAAATTTAAATGTTTTAAAACGAGTCTGCTAGTACACGAGACATCGGTGTGTGAACGTCGCGTGAACGGTAAAAATGGAACGGAATTGTGATTATGGGATTTGTGAATATCGGTATCTTTATTCAAAGTAATTTCGATAATAAATATTATTATTAGTTGTCATGACAACAGCTTACGCATTACACAGTGGCGTATTTATGCCGGGGCTCCCAATATAGGTCCAAGTTGAGGGACCGCAAGAGTATCTTAATTATTACATTAAAAAAAAAACTCTGAACATTTTTTTTTTTTCGTGTAATATTTGTATTGAAATTAATTTAATTTAAAATACCTACAAAAAAAAAACCGATGACGTTTATCATTTTACAGGCGTCGCTAGTTTTTCAAACGGACAGTTAGTTTTAAAATTTTATCACTATTTAATAATTAATATTCTTATTATAATTTAGTTTCTGTGATAAAGTGGGCCTTATAGGTCCTAGGGCCACCGAGTTTCACGCTACGCCGCCGCTGACATTACACGCAATTTATATTTGCGTGCAAATTAATTAATAGTATTAATATTGCGTGTAAATTAATTAATATAAATAAATATTATTATTAGTCGTCATGACAACAGCTCACACATTTCCGTCACGTTCCCCGAGATTTACCGTCATACCGCCGTAATTAATGTTTACGCACATCAATAAATCTCGAATGATAAAAAAAAAATATTTAAATTTTAAAATATTAACATTTTGAAATTATTGTAATAAACGATAAAGTAGCAGAGACTCTAAAAAAATTGGCGTTTTAGTTATTATTACATTATAGCTAATGTAATATATATTATGTGTTTAAAAAAAATATATATATATGTATGAATATGTCATAATTTAAGTATTTAAAGGCAGCCAAATATTTTGGGCCTTTGGGCCTCACATACATCCACAAAACGGCTCTGTGTACGAACAATAAAAGTAATTTTGATTTAAGTAATGAAATAAGTGTATGTTTGTCTTTTTTTAATCGTATTGTAATATTTCTATAAATAATATTCTTTGATTCCCGTGGTTAACGATTATTTTCTAAATATGTTTTCAGTTATCGAATCAAATATATTTTTTAATTACACTTCGGATATTGAAAACAACTTTATTCGAAACACATTGTTTTCGACTAAAGAATAATTTATGTTTATTTTCACGCACAAAAAAAAATTTTTTTTAAAAATACGCACTTCAAATTATAAAATAAAATTCGCTTTTAAACAAATCGAAAACAATTTTTTCCAATAATACCTACTAGAAATGAAAATCGAGCTACTGCGGTTTGAATTATGAAAAAAATCGTTCAACTCGTCATAAATTTAAGTACCGACGTGTATTTCGATTTAATATGTATATAATAATAATATTTAATATATATATTAGTGTATACTTGACGATTTGTAAAAAATATAATCGATTATAGGATAAAAAATGCCGGCTACTATTTGTGAATTGTTTAATTCGAACGTATATGAAGGGTACGGGTATAAAAATCAGAAAAGTCTTTTTATTTTCAATCCGAGAAAAACACTTGTTAATTTCAAAACTTAATAATTTTTTATTATTTACAAAAATAAGAGTGTCACATTGTCCATATTTGCAAGAAAAAAAATATACTTTTCTAAAACACTGAACGCGCAGTAAATACGCACGACTATCGGTCGAAAATTATCGTTTTAAATTTGAGTCTTACGCCGAAACCTATTCACATTAATTATGTTGAAAGAATATAATAAATAATAATAATAATATAATATATGTGTAGTAAGATTTTCCAAATTATATTTATAGATTGATTTTTACTTTTATGTTAAAAATTATGTTTTGAGTTTATAGCGCACAGAATGTAATGTAGAACGATAATGTGGTTAGGCTAAAGGGAAAAATCTTTTAAAGATACGTAAGAAAAAAATCATAAATCAAAGACGACAACAACTTTTCATCGGAGAAAGTAAAAAAAAAGAAAGTGAAATACGTTACTAAAAATGTTCAGAAATAAATGGAAATGTTTGAGACAAAAGTTCTAGTAACATAAATCATAGTTATATGTATAAATATATATATATAGAAAATTGAATATTTCCCATAAAGTATTTCTATATAGCAACGCAAACAGCTGAATTGTTTAGGGATAATAATAATAATCACTATACAAACAAATTATTTTACATCCATATGTAGTAGATTATAAAAAATACATTTGCGTTTTCAAAACGAACTGCATATACAATAACATTATTTCGTGAAAACCATAATAATATGCTGTAGAGTAAAAAAAAAACTGTGTTTATTAATTTTGATCGATTTACGACTATTACAAATTAATTTCTTATATTTTATAAAATAATATTTATATAATAGAAATTTTTATTGTAACATTAAGTGTATTGATTTTCCAACGGTATATATTAATGATTACGTTACACCTAACACAAAATACAAAAAAAAAATTGTCTTCGTCATATGTTTAAATCGACGTAATATTTTCGCGTAAATACAAACATCGTAAAAACTACATTGTGTATTCATTTATTAAATTAAAATAATATTTTATGTTTATTCGTTTGAATATAATACGTTTGATCATAATCTCCATTTTTATTGAATACAAATTAGTATTTTTAGAAAATATAGTTTTTATTTCTATATCTTTTCACGTATCCTTTTAATTCTTTTATTTATTTCACTTTTTTTTTCTATTTTATTAACATAAATAAAAGGTTCGATATTTATTTACTCAAAAATATTGTGCATATGATCTTTGAAATTTACACAATGTGTTCGACAAAGTAAATAAATCGTATTTCTACGACATACAGCCACTGGCCAAAGGGCCTTTTCATACACAATCAAATTCAATGGAGGATGGGAATCGTTCAATTCTCTATATACATACACGTATAAACGAATTCGGGATATTTGAAAATTTCATCACGTAGGTGTCGGTGGTGTCAAAATTACCACAATATCGATCGGTACGTACACCGAATATTGTGTTTAATAACTGCGATTCATTATGATAACAACGTAACGTATCATCAAATTTGCCTAGCGTTCGGAACACTTTTTAAAATACTTCTTTCTGAAGTATTTAATACAGTATTTTAAATGTCTTTTAAAAAGTGTTCCGAATACTTTTTAGAGTTCAATCATATTTTTAAAAATTGCCTGAGTAAAAATAATAACTGTTTACTTAAATGTAAAACGCAATTATTTCATCAAAAAAAAAAAAAATATATGAGTAACGACTAGCAACAGCAGTACAGGCATTTAAAACAACATCAATTATTTTATCAATAATCTTGCTATACTCGGTGTTCGAACCCAGCCTGAATTCAAATAATCATGTATTACGTGTATGTTATAATAATGGGATCTTTCACAACAATTTTCATATGTATTTTTCCCTAATTGTGTAGGTCGGCCTGAGTGAGAATATAATAACATTTTCGATGTTGGTCCATTTTTAGGACTTACGGATTTTCTTAAAAATTGACCATTTCAAAACGATGTGTTTTAACGCGAAATCAAAAGTGTTTTACCATTAACCCGGTATAACAGGTTACTAATAAATACCACCACAGATAATAATTTAGTATCTATGGATATTAATAGATTTTTGATAAGATTATAATATTTATTTTCAAAACCATATTTTCGATTTGCTGTTCATATTATATGAATTTCGTTTTTCGCGAAATATATATTAAAATGAATGTGCACGTAATTGTGTACAATAATACATTATATTATCTGTGAGACGTCCAGTGGCGGATCTAAGAGTTGATTTTTTTTTTGGGGGGGGGAATTATTTCTAAAAGTCGGAAAAGTACAGAAAATTTGATGACCTTGTTTTGGTCTTATTAATTTTTTTTTACTTTAATTTTTTGGGGGGGGACATTTCCCCCATCTCCCCCGTAGATCCGCCCCTGGAGACGTCCGGTAACTACGTTAGTAATCAAGCTTCATGTGTTTGTGTTATTATCAATCTTAGATAATACGCGATCTCGAGTGATAAGACATTATCAGTTACCACAGTGGTAACCTATACAAGTGGTGTATGGTATTTTGATTCCGCGCCGAAACCAATCGTTTTGAATATTTATTAATTTATCGGTTTTTGAAAGTAATTTGTGAAGGATTTAAAAGTCAGAATAAAAAAACGAAAATTATTTCCGAACTCTTCGTGTTTACTTCAAAAATATTAGTAAACTTAATTAACAGTTTTTTGAAAGACCCCATTCCGTTATATTTTTCTAATTAATTGATATTATTAATTTACTTATTAATTAGACATTGTGTTAATTTGTAAACACAGAATAAAAAAAAAAACAAAAATAAATTATTAGGACTTCCCAAATACATGTCGATGACTGTTTGATTAATAATATAATTTAGTATAATATTTAATATTCACATTACTGAAAACGAGTAAAAAAAAAAAAGTATTTTAAATGTATTTAGAATAATTTTGCGAAATATTTAGAGAACACTAAATTTTCACGGAGCATTCGTATTTCGAAGACGTATTCTGAATAATTTTTTCTAGTATTACGAATATGTCTCGCCACTCTATCCTGACCTTAATTGGTTGGGAGGTCTACTGGCCCTCCAAGTTTGGGGTTAAGCGACGGGGCTAACGACCCGTCCTCATACAAAAAAATATTGTTTAGCAACCGAAACACCACGAAGCCTCGGATTTATGTTGATGATTTGGATTGGAGAGGAGTGGTTGAGGCGGCGAACGACCTGCATGGACTGTAAAAGCTGGGAAAGAAGAATATAGGTATTACGAATGTCTATTCCAAGACATACTTTCAAAAATCGTTTCACCCAAGCCTGCATATAACACAACCACGTACGAGTCGCGTGTAAATTATATAACACAATATTATATCGATTTGCTTTCGCGTTTGACGGTAATTTTAATTAAATTAGTTTTTCTTCGGTTGTCTGGATTCGATGACATTATTTTCCAAAAAAAAACTTCCGCCGCCGCCGCGATAATTATTTTTTAACGAATCCGACAATAATGGACGTATAAAAATAAGAAGAAGAAGAAGAAAAAAAACGCCTATCAACCGGGGGCGGTCGCCGTTTTTTTTTCCGCCCCCCGCTATCCTTTTTCCTACCTCCTCCGTGTCCTCTCGACGACACCTTATCACCGACAGCCGCCGCGGGTCAATATTGGCCACGATGGCAAAATACCAAAGCGTCCCGTTTTAATTACGGCGATTAAGTTCACTTCGGTGGCCAAACATTAATATCGGCCGGCCGGCCGGCCGGGCTGCGGCAAACAAGAAATTTGCGGGCGTCTGCAAAAGTTCCGCGCCCGGTCGCCAAAGGAGGAATCCGGCACGCCGGTCACGTATAAAGCCCGGGGGCACTGCCGAAACCGAAAGTCTCTCCCATGCCGCGTCGTCGTCCCCAATGAATTCAAAGTACGTCCGACCGAACAATAATGAAAAACATCTATTTTCCCTGCGAAACGACCTCGTTTCCTTCGTGTACACACTATTCCAGTCTCGCCAAAATCGGTCGACCGCATTATAGTGTGTGTGTGTGTGGTACCTATTACAACTCTTAAATCCACCGGGCATATTGTATGACCAGTGTTTTCGCAGCAGATGTCCTTATTCCTTCCTCCACGTCCATCCTGGCCAGCGCGGACGTGCAGGGACGAGCGCGATACCTTTTTGGGGGGGAACAAGATTCCGTACGATCATTGTTCCCGTGGAACGATTCCGTGTGAATTCGGGTGCAACGTTGTCAAATTTATATCACCGCGTGTCTCCGGCGCCCGGGCGCACGAGTGGTTGAATGTGTACGCCCACGATTTAAGATACATAAACGGGCACGTAACTAGGGGCGGGCCAGGGTGGGCCAGGGCACCCCTAAAAAAAAATCATTGGCCCTCGGCCGGCACCCACAGAAATTTTTTTTAACAAAATTCGCATAAAAAATCGGACCATCGACGTCCGGACGGGGCCGCAGTCAAATTATGGTCACGCGGGCTTTTTTTTTAGCCCGTAAATAATTTAATACTTTAATAAAATATAATATTAATGTATTATTACTTGTTAAAATGAGTACGTCATTATTATTTACTGTCATTTATTAATTAGTTATTAGCTATCTATTTATATCGCTAATTTTAGACGATTTTGTGAAGAGATTTAGAAGTGCATACGAAAATAGACGGCTTATCATTTTGTTTAAAATCAACAGCGTTTAAATTAATAAAAAATTAAATTGAAATTTTTAAACAAGCAATCAATTGCCCGCGTATTCATTATTTCTAAGCGACTTATTCCTTGCACTCTTACTCTCCATGTTATAATGTATCTTGAAATGTGTTGGGGATTGTAATTTACACGAACTACAAAAAGCACTGCAGGAGCCATAGGCGCAAATAGTGTTTGAAGTTGGGGGGCTGAAGTCTAAATCCATCCCAAACACTCTTTAGATTTTTATATCAATTCAAAATACTCAAAAAAATTTTGGGAGGGTTATACAGAATTTAGGGGCTCTTAGCCCCCTAGCCACTCGCTATTTGCGCCTATCACTGGAGCAAATATGTAGCAAAATAATTAAAAACAAATCTTTGTTAAATACTTGGGATATTTTTTTTTTGCAAGAAAGACCCCCGACCCCTTCATTAAGGAACATCTCTAGTTAGTTTTTAGCGGCTGAGGCCGTTGGGCGTTGGGGGCCAAAAATGTATGGCTCCCTGTGGAAAAAATCCCGGTTACGTGTCTGTATATAAGTGAAAATAACGATTATTACCGTGGATAATTTTAACCAAACAACAATATTTTGCTTAAGGTAATTAATAATAAATAGGTTGAAAGCTAAACGATTGTAAGTGATGTTCGGTATAAGAGGTACGAAGGATTCGAGATTGTGAATCGCGGCAACGTCGCATCAAAACACCATACGGAATCGTGTCGTATTCTACCCGAAATACCGGTCGGCGACAGTCAAATGCGTTTTTATTAATACAAACGAACGTCAGGTACGCGTATATTACAGGAAATTTACATTTGAAATGAATTTTATTTTCACGCGACTTATTTCCTCTGTCGCACCTACACATTATTAAGGCGGTTCCGAAAAGTTTTCAATCACTGAGCACCCCCTCCCTCCCCAATTCTTTTCGAAGCAATTGTTACAGTGGCGCCGAATACATGCTCAAGGTGTTGCATTTGTACCACCTAAAATCGATGGGTGAGCACGGGGTCAACCATAGGCGTAACTAGGGGGGCAGGGGCTTAGCCCCCAGTCACCAATTAAGCCCCCCCCAAAAAGGCAACCTGACTACATTAAAAATGTAGAGTATTCTCTATATATTTTTCTAATATTCCTAGTTATTGGGTAATTGAAAGTTGATGACCTTTTTTTATTTTTTTTTGCTTATTTGGGTAATTTTAGCATCAATCGGCAAAATTTCTGAAAGTGAAGAATTTTTTTTTTGCTTATTAATTTTTTGCCCCCCCCCTAAAATTTAATGCTAGTTACGCCTACGGGGTCAACATGTTTCGAGGTTGTTGATTCTGACGCGTATTGGTTTCAGGTTGGTTTATCATTTGTACGTAAATGTTTTGTTTCGGTAGTGTGATGAATTGTTAAAAACCAATGGTTTTCAACATTAAGCGTAGACTATTTTAATCGGCACAAATACTAGAAGGCAGGCGGTCAATTCGTCACGCGAGTCACATATTAATACTCCATACACGTAAATGCATAAATAAATAAATATAATGGTGCAGTTAAAAGTGTTGGTTATTATTGCTACGATTTAACAATATTTTTTTGTTATCGCATTTAAATATCGAATTTAGTTCCTTATTATAGATTGAATATTTTTTTTTTTATATAACACGAGTAATTTATAACAAAAAATATTTCAATTGATTTATACGATTGAATTATATTGATTATACGATAACTAATGATTCGGTCTAGATTACTCGAAACATTTACTTTTCAAATATCTCTAATATTTGAACACACTAAAAATAGTGTAAATTTTACGTTCTAGATTGATCATTTTATAATAACAGAAACATAATTTATAAATAGTAATTCGTTTAAAAGATGTATTGTTTTGTATGTGAAAAATAAATAAATAAACTCAAGTTAATTTTTTTTTTCTTTTTTTTATTAACTTAACTGATCGGCTAACGATTTTTGGATAAAACAATATTTTACCAGAATTTTTGGAAATTTTGGACTTTGAACCTAAATGATAATGACAATTTTCGAGGGTTCCTGGAAACTAATAATGGGTGGGTACTGGGTGGTGGTAAAAATGTGTGTGTGTGTGTTGCACCACGTGCTTAAAAATAGTTCGGCGCTACTGCGTGCGGAGCGCAAAGAAATATTTAATCATATCAGCGATCGTCTACGAGACACGTCGTGTACGGCTCCGTATGACAGAATACAAAAGTACAAAAAAAAAAAAAATGGGTTGTAGATACCTACCGCGGGGAACACCGATAAAATATAGATGAGAGCCCACAAGGAAAAATCCCTTTTTTCCCTATGGGCCTATCCACCCCTGTCAATATAGTATATTCCACTACATTTAGAGCAGAGCACTTCGCTTTATCGTCCACATTACTGTATTGTTCGGTACCAGCAATAAGTAATCGTCATTATATGTCCGTCTATAATATTCGGAACACGGAACGTTCGAGTTATCTATCGAGTTTTTCTCTCGAGTAATCGGGGTTTACGCAATAAAACGGCGTTTATTTCTACTCGTCGTGGTGCTGCTATCGTATCGTAAATTATCCTCGATCCTACGAAACGACGCGGTTTTTATCAAATAATATGTCTATGCGTTTTGAACAACGTGCAAATATTGAAAACGTGAAACGTTCGTCGTTGCGTACAGAAGACCTTCGAGCATCACTCGAAGTTCGGAAAACGCAGCATTAAATCATCAATAAAATATATATTTTTGAATACTTAGTATTACGTATGCTTTAATCGCACGTAGTATTATGTATTAAATATGATCAATAAACGAAATTGAAATAGTAAAAATGTGTCGGTGAAATTTTTCTCTGCGAAACTACTTCGGTTTGCCGTTTTCCTCGTCGCACACTCTTAGAAGCTTCACCCAAAAACGATACGCCGAATCATACATATAGCGCCCGTTGTGCAGTTTACGATTTCAGGTCGATCATCAAAGAACAATATACTATTCCAGGCAAATCTTCGACGGAAAATTTTTGATGACCCTCGTTCTACTAAAGACAATAGCAATATTTATAACAGATTTTTTTTTTTTTTATTTCGATTGAATTACACAAATTTTGATATTATTTACTCGAATTTTTAGACAAACGCATTGAATTTAAAAAATTTCATTTTTATAATATTATTAAACCGACACACCGAAATCACATTGATAGATTTCAGACCGAGAGAAAACAGACCCGTTTAGGGTCGTACATAACAGTGTCGTGCGAAAATTATTACTTGGTATTTTTTACACGCTTTTAAATGTACACAATTCTCCGTCGAGTTACAATATCCCTGGAAATAATTTAAATTAAAAATTAATGAACCATTTAAAATTTAAACGTTTGCACCTACGTTCTTCATTTCAATTTTTAAATAGTATTCTAGGAATAAACTAAAAATAAAACTGATTAAATAATCTTTATAATTATTATATTCGATTTATTCATATACAATATTTTTCATTGACACATAAATTCAATATTTTCTTGTCACATGCCTATAAATCATAAGTCATTATTATTACTCGTATTATTATTATTATTATTATTATTATTATTATTATTATTATTATTATTATTATTACAATTATAACTGAAATGTGCGTCACGTGCCATTGAACACAGCTAATATTGATGATATTGGTCGTGCGCAAGTGCTATAACACTGAATATATTTCGGTTTGAGATCTAACGCGACGGGATGTTTGTTCAAATAGTGTAAAATGAATATTACTATGCCAGTGTGGCTGATTTCTAATCGTTTGTCCGAACGAACATTTTAGCATAATATTCACGGTTTGTTGATTATGTAAATTGCACCATCACGACAGACCTGCAGATCTTAGGGGGTATTGACAGGCAAGAGAGGGCGGATATACTCGTATATTACTATTCAGTTCGATGGATTGTCGTAGATATTTCATATACGAGTATACATATTTATATATATATATATATATATATATATGTTATACATGTATACAGTTTACTATTTAGCTTAAGACGGCCTGTGGCACTCGGTAAACAACATATAGAAATGATAATAAAAATCAAATAATAATAGTGATAATAATAATAATAAACTATTTAAACAGCGTCATTTTGCTTTAAGTTTGATCGATATACAACATTATTGCGTCTCATTCTTTCAACACTAAATAAAATTAATTTATATAATTTAAACTTAGATTTGCTGGTTATAAATTATGACAAGTGGGTATATTAAAATAGAATACTTTATTGACATTATGAAATTGAGATTGGTAAAATATATCTTTTTTAGTTAAATATATTTTGTCTAATTAAATTATTTACGTGCAAAATAATTTTATTTAAAATGTATTTTAAATAAATAAAGTACTTTTATAACATTTTATTACTTTTATTGAATGTTGGGCAACGTACCAATATTAATAGTTTAACACTTAAAATTATGACTCGTTAGATTAATTATAATTATTAATTAATGAGTTGTTGTAACAAAATATTTTTTTTATTTTAAAAATACTACAAATTAATATTAAACAATTCAAAAAAAGTAAAAAATATTACGCTTTTTAAAAATGTGTAACTGTTTTGTTCCTATTACCCCGGTATTGTAAAAAAAATTACGTTTTATAAACCACATCATACATCTTATTGTGTTTACTTATTTTCATATCTTAACATAGATATTCAATTCTTGTCATTTGGTCGTGTCAGTTCTGAAATACATATAAGTTATCTGGGTGGCCTATTTCGTACACCTTAAGAAGATAGAAAAATCACTTATTTTCTGTATAATATCATATATATATATATGTTCTAAAGTACCTTTCGAAAAAAAAAAAATGAATTTCCGAAACATATATATCATATGTTTCGTATGAAGTATAAAATAGAACCCCGGCCACTTCATCAAGCCACACGTATTGCTCAATATTTATTTATCGAACATAAATATTTTAAAGACTCCAAAAAAAAAAGGAAAAAAAATCTGATTTTGCTGTGCTGCTAACCGTACTAGTATTAAAATCACTGCCCACTAACAAATTGACATTTCTTTTATTAAAAACGCAGTGTTTTTATACGAATTTCTTCTTAACTATTTTTATATTCATTAATAAATCAAATGAAAATTCCTCGTTAAAGTATCACAAAACACTAAAAATCTATATGGTTATACAATTATATTTTTATTCTCCTTTTGTAATTTTCAGTTTTTTTTTCCATCAAATTATGTACGCGATTTTATCATTCATATCTTAGTGAATAGATAAATATTATTTTATTATTGATGTTTTACTCAATTATAAACAATATCTTCATCCGAACGATGTTATAACACTTTTGAATCATTTGTTTAAAACTGATCAATTTATACGATAATATTATAATTATTATTATTTTATGTAAATGTGACATAAATTTTATTATAATAATCATTTATAATTCATTATATTCGAAATAAATCTCGCACTAAAACTTATTGGATTACACATTTTCCCGAAAAGTTTTAATGTGTAAAGTTTATATAACGATATTAGTTTTTAAATCTTCAGCGAAACAAGTATTATACCTAGTGCAATGTTTTGTTAGTCGAATTTACTGAAAAGGTAAAGTTATTGTATTGTCAAGTTACTTAAGTTATACCGATAATAATTCTCAAACGATACACAAACGATAGATACTCATATAAATTTTCATTCTTGTCCGTAAAATATATAGCGGTATTAATGATTTGTATTACATATATAATAAAACCATTGCAGGAAGTTATTAGAATTATACTAGGTAAAAAAAAATGGAGTTTTTATATACTTATATTTATATATATATTTTATAAATATCGGACATGAAATATAGGTAAAAGTTCAATTAAATATATTATATATAATTATTCTAAAATCATTGAATCTTTCTAATTATTAATTACTTACCTATAAATTGTTCCTTATAAATCTCAACTATTTTTCTATAGTAATAATTAATTAGTTTAATGTTAAATCATTAATAACACTAAGTAATTAAACTCAAAAATATACGATAAGATGAGTTTTTTTTAGTCAGAATTGTTTTACTAAAATTTATTTAATTTAAAATAAAACATCTTTTTAATAATAGAATAAAATATAATAAAATAAAATATACTATTGTACAAATATAATTAAATATTGCGTGTCTTTTATTACATTATTTAATTATATTTGTACAATAGTATTTATTTTATTATAGTGTTTAAAATATAAATAATTTAATATATTATAATTTTTAAATTAACATTATAATATTATTATATTTGTATCAATAATATTCGTACGCATTTTCACCATTATCGATTAAATAAATAAATAAATAAATAATAGAGACTTATTTTATCGTTATTTATATTTAATATTAAAATCAACATTTGTAATGTGAAATATTCAAATGTATAGAAGCTATAGAGTTTTGCCCAAATTGTGCTGGTCACAATTAGGTTTGCCCGCGCAAAATCCGAAATATGATGTTTTGCCCAAGCACCGTGGGCAATTCGCGTTTTGCCTGGGAATTTCTGAGGTTTGCTCGATTTCGGCTTTTGTTCGTAGCACATAATATATAACTATTAAAATTCAATGTTTTATCCTATATGTACATGTTATTAATCAATATAATGTTGTAAAGCAAAATATTTAATATATATATAATAAATTAATTTCAGTACGGTTTTCATTTCGACAAATTCGTAAAGTTAGTATGAGTAAACAATAATCAAACTAGAGATACATCAATCGTTTGTCGCGTGTTCACCGAGAATACCACTAGTGGAATTAAGGAATTCATTAGCTGTTTTAAGGATTGATATAGGGACTTACTTTACACTTTGGATGGAGCACAATGATTCGTAACTAACAGGCTTAGTGTAAGTCTTGTCCTGTGGGGATCACAATTCCCTGGTCACGTCAACGAAATCTCGGGAGAAACTCGGGTATTATTTTCGACCCTTAGTTTACCGAGATAAGCTTGCAGAGAACAGTTTATTCAAAAAAAGCTTCCAAATTGTATATAATACCTACACTCGTATATGTATGCACCATACAAACTCTACTTTACCTCAAGTTCTTAAAACCAATATGTTTATCCCATTACTCCGCAGTAGCTCGCGGATACTTTTATATTGTACACACCACACGGTTTTTTTTTTTGACATAATATATAAAATAATATATATACAATGATGAATTGGTAAATTGTTAGAAGACAGAGAAGAATTATTTTCATAAAAAAAAAAATCAAAAAACAAATTTAAAGAACAGATATTGTTGTTTGCGAAAAATAATCCTATATAATATATAATATTATAGGTAATTACTTGTTCAAAATTTTCTGTGAAATTTAATATATCATAAACATTATTATTACATAATAATTAACAACAATTGAATACAAACAATACATTTCTAAATTATACAATATTTTTGTACTAATAAAATATTAGTCATATAACTATTACATAAAAGAATATAATATTTTAATATATTTGAATATATAATACCATGGCAAGGAACAATTTATTCTAAACATCCATGACTTGATAAAATAAGAATATTGAAATAGCTGAAAGTGAAATTACTTAAATTTATTAATGCGTTGTATCGGTGTATTATTATGTAGGTAATAATAAAAAAATAATTTAAACATATAAGATATATAGGAAAAATAATAAATATATTACAATTTTTGATCTAAAAAATGTTGAGTCTTGATATTTGTTTTAAGGCAAGATGCTGCAGTTGTTAAATGAAAAACACCGTGGATTGAAATAAGTTGGATTTAAGTCGTTAAGATTTACATACAATCGTTTAAAAAAATACAAATAGCTATCAAACGATGCTGCAAAAGGATTTGACGTGAAATGAATTATTAAAAGACAATTCCAGATCTGCGAATAAAGAAGATATGAAAAATTGGAAATAAAAATGTGAATTATTAATGGTTGTATGTAAAAAAAATTCAGAGAACGCCAAGCTATAGAAAAATTGTATTTTTTTTTTAACACAAGAATAAATGATTATTGTTAAGTTGAAGAAAAATAAAACTTCATAGAACTATATTATACATTAAAATAATGATTGAAAATAAAAATAAATTCTACTTAGCACTTTGAATTTAAGTTTAAATTAATGATTATTAAACATTAATTAAATGTTCAACCTGAAAAAAGTATTAGTCAAATATCAGTTAAATGGGTCTAAAATAGTGCTATATAGGAGAAACTCGCAATATTTTTTCCACGCTCAAGAACGAAAAATTGTAACTGTCGATCAAAATCGCTTTTGGACTTTTTTTTTTATTGTGAATTATAGTTGTGTCTATTGCGCATTTCTGGAAAAGCGATATTAAAATTGTAGAAACTATGTCAACCACAGAGAATGGAAAATATTGAATTTTTCGCAATAAAATTGTTTTGCGCTAGAAATGGTCCAGAATGTCACCAATTTTCATACAAATTAATAGTGAAAGAAAACATGGTCTATTTTCTTGAAATACTAATCATTTTATATTACAAATACTTTTTGAATTAAATCTTATTTAATCTTAAAAATTAATAAAATATTAACAAATTTAA
Source organism: Slavum lentiscoides (assembly GCA_032441835.1). Lineage (NCBI taxonomy): Eukaryota > Metazoa > Arthropoda > Insecta > Hemiptera > Aphididae > Slavum > Slavum lentiscoides. The sequence goes on along the minus strand of CM063712.1, from coordinate 13,553,539 downwards.
AGAATCAATATGTCATCATATCTTCATTAACTGCAATCATTTTTGGTTTTTTCCCACGTGAAATAGTACTTTCTTCTTATCGTAAAAATAAACAGAGAATGGAATCAATTTAAAATCTCTTTTGGTCATCTGTTGAAGGATTTATCGCGATATTATAGATCTTAGAAAGTTATTTTCTTATAAATAATACAAAATATCTGTATTTTACGTGAAGTTCGATCATGTCTAATACCTATACCTATATACGCATGTGTTGACATCATGTTCTCTTTTAATACAATGGTATAGACATTTATGTAATAAAGGTAACTTAATCTTAATACTAATTTCAGTTACCTTAATTTTACCTACCATAATATATTTAATTTCGTGTAAATTTTAATAAAATTTAATAGTTATAGCTACAGAATAGTTTAAGGAAATAAATAAATTATATTTTTATAATTTACACTTTGATTAATATACAATTATTTTTTTTGGAGGAGGAGGGGGCATATTATAACATATTTAAAGGCCTATAACATATAATTTTGAACAATGTTGGCCGTTAACTTTTACAAAAACAACATTTTTTTACTTTTTCATAAATATTGCTATTTTAAATTTCAGCAGAATCAGAAGTATTTCAGTGAAAATGATGTTTAAGGAACAACTTAAGTTCACATTTTTGTTTATAATTATTTATCGCATTACGTATATTATATTATTGTCGATGAAAATGTTACTTCTATAAAATAGTGTTCGTTTAAAGTTATTAATATTTTCAAAAATTATTTTATAATACAAATAAAAAAATTAATTAAAACTACCGCAAAAATGGTAAAATAACTTTCCTGAACCATAAGTGTACGAATTACGCGAAACTTTCAGGTTTTTGTTTCTAGCCAAATGCGTAGGTAGATATACAAACACAATATAAAACCAATATACATAATTAATTTCGCTTACAATCTAAAATGATTATTAGGATTTTCTTTAAAACGATTTAGTTTTATTTTTATTTTTAAATATAGGTAAATTTTTGTTATTGAAATAGATTTGAAATAAAATAAAATTACATTAATACATAATTGTATCATCGTATTTGACTAATAACATAAATATTGAATTCACGAAATCAGCATGGTCGTTTACAGTGTATATTAATTATATATATATAAACGTTTTTTGTATAGCATACTTATTTTTGGTCATATTAATATATAAATTATATGTTATATAAATTTGTATATATATGTCATATAAATTATATGAAGGCGCTTTATTATCATTATTATATTTTAAAAAATTTTTTCTGACTATACGAGAAGGATCGTATAGTACACTGAGCAAACTAAGTTAGTTAATTTACATAATAATATGTCGATGATATACCATAATCGCAAATAATTTTGAGTACAAAGGTAACTTAATCCAGTGGTCAAATATATACACTGTATACATATGTACGCATATATTTATGTGTCCAATTAGCTACTCATATACGTACCTTTTAAATCTAATTTACCCTGTAAGAGAATTATATTAAACACAACATCACTATATACATATAATATATATATATATATATATATATATGTATGTATGTATATATAAATAAATTATATTTATATATTTCTAAAATGTGCCGTTTCTTCACTCTATTTTTCTGTATTTTCGTTTTCTAATAAAATCTAACATATTTTATCATTTATATTGGATAAATAATATAAAGCTCAATAGCAAAATTGTAGACGAAAATTGTTTTTCTCAAAATGACAATTTCACCCATAAATGTATTCAGCAATATATATATATATATATTATTATTATTATTATTTTACAAGAATATATATTGATAATCATATAGGTACTGTTACCAAATAGACTTTAACCGCCTGGAGATAGTGAAATATAAAAAAATAAAAACAGGAACTATTATTCCATTGCAGAGTGTTGTTCACTACGAAATACTGAACTTTTACTTATATTATTTATAATAATATTAATATAAACTTTTCATTCTATTAAAGTATAATAATTAATTGTCTCGTTATTTAATAATTTGAAAATATTTTTAAATTGTACATTTTACATGCAATATGTTGTTAGGGGAATGGCAAAAATGGTCTCCAAAAGTGATTATAACCAAATTATAGATTGGAAAATATAAATTATAAGCAAATTCGTGTTAAACAATTTCCATGGTTTAATTCTTATTTGTGAACTTAAAATTATGAATTTAATGAGTTTTAAATTGAATTTTTACTTTAATTTGTTTCAGAAAGAAATAATAAAATTACTCTATATACTCTATTATAAGCTATATAAAATTATTTTTAAAAAAGATTTTGCGCAATGGCCAATTGAATCAATTGGTTGCAAACACGATTTCATCCTTCTTTATAGTACATTAAACAACGTATAAAATAATCGTTATCCTGTATATGCGAATAAGTGTAAAATATAATAAATTTACCATCGATATTCAATAGGTGTCCTTTAAGAACACTCATAATAATATTATTAAAATTGTTTAAATATGTTTCAAATTTCAAACGTGTACTTATTAAGTATAATTTAAACATTTCGTGGCATCAGATGATTAGATACGAATAATTTTGTAGTTTAAAAAAAAAGTAATTTAAAAAATATCTTTTTGACGCAATGAAAATATTATGCATTTTTTTTGTTTCCTATACGTATAGCAAACAACTTGATGTGTTTCACGAAAAAAAACCCCGATTGAAAAAAAGTATGGTATTTTTTTTTTTTTTTGTATTGCAAGACAAATGTCATTCGAAAACTTTTTGGGTACTGTTACAACCAAAAAAAAAAAAAAAAAAATTATATACATATTTGTTTAACGTCCTGAAGGGGTCGTTATGTGAATAAATATATATATATCCGCTATGACTGAGCAAAATTCCAATGCCTGTGTTTTATAACGTACCACCGAGGGACACGATGTTTCAGACGATCGTACGTATTTGCTTTAATTGTGCGTGCTCGGAGCATTTTGAAAATGTGTTTTGTAAGGAGAATTACCATTTACCACACCACTGAGGGGCCGAATACAGTTGCTAACAATCTCATTACGATTGTTGTACTTGAAATCGTTGCGAGTTCGCGTTGTGTAACACGTTAATAATCGCTCTACTGCTCCGCGGTTTCAATCCCTCTCCCTATACGACCATATTATCAACGCCATAATAATAATTTTTTATTATTATTATTATTAAAGTAGTCGCAACTCATTGCGATATTCTAGAAATTGTTTGAACTTATCTCCCTAATGTATGGATCTCGTTTCGAATTACCAATCTACGTAGACGGAACGTAAAAAACTTGGAACACTTCAAATGAGCCCTACAACCAGGATCAGGACGGCTACGGTAGGAGGACAGGAATTCCTGTCTGGGCCCTAGTCTTACTATATTTCCCTCGGATCTTGCCTAAAGCAAGTATTAAAATAAAATTTAATTAATTTTAATATTTTATCGAATTCAATACAAAACACAATCGAAATAGAATACTTTAAATTTATTATGTTTCCGTATTTTTGCTTAAAAAATATACTTGTAATTTATATATCACTCGTAACAAACGTGCATAATATCAAAACAGCGTTCCATAAATATTACCAAAACACAGACTTTCCACGTATTCGAATAAAAGTATTTAAATATTTTTTTTTTGTATAAGAATACCATTTTGAATATGTCTCGGAAAAAAAAAATCGGATAAGTAATGCAAATATTTTGCAGGTGTATTTGCATTCGCCAAAAAATATTTTTTTTTTATCAACCACGAATACAAATTGTCGAATTGTAAAAAAAATAATATGTCTTAATAGTTTTTTATATTTTTTTATATTGTCGCGGCCTATATACAATGAAATATATTTTAAGAATCACAAAACTTCCCAGAATATTCTCTTACCACAATAATCATCGTGTGTAATAATCACCGTGTCCTACGTGATATATCGCAGGAAATACGATAAATATATGAAAGTCAGATTGGCATTTGTATACTTATGTTTCAAAATGTAAAATTTAAATAGAAAGTATTTGAGAAAATGAATAAACTTGTATAACTAGCTGTCAATAAAATAAAAATGACTGAAATGCATTTATATTACAGTAAAAAATTTAATTTTTAGATATTTTAATACCTATTCTGAATAATTTTTTTTATACATCTATTCGAATAAGTATCCAGAATACAAAATAAAAGTATTCTTTACAAGTCTGCAAAAACAACGTTCCATACTTAATATTATATATGAAATTTCCCGTATCAAAGACGAGGCTCCTGCGGAATGACCTAAACTATTGCGCTTATTGTATGAAATTATTATCAGTTTGAAAACACGTAATCTGTTTTTCTGACATTATTTATTATTATTATTATTATTATTATTATTATTATTATTGTGACCAGTGAATGGTGTCATATTTTATTTTTCATGAGGATCTTCATGAGTCGTATTCACTCAGTGCTTTATTTTAATTTATAAGTTATTGAATTATCTAATTTTATTGTATTGTGAAATAATTTTCAAATGGGGCTAAATTAAAATCTGAAGCAACTTAAAGAACAGCAAAATTGCACAAAGAATAAATAAAAGATGTTAATAACCCAATGCATATGAAATGTTTAGCTTACACTTATTAAACAAGGCAATAAACAATAATTAAATATTATAAAATTAAAAGTTGTTTGTATTAAAATTAAAATATTAATTTAAAATTCAGAAATATTAATATTAGAATATAACAATTCATACTTTGTTAAAATAAATGAAAATACTGATAGCATGTCAGTGAAAGCATGGAAAATACTAACGTTATATAATTCGTATTGATATTTAAACTCTACGTTGAATTAAATCTTCTTGATATTGATATTATATTCGTTATATCATAATAGTTTTATATTAAAACAGAATCAAACCCAAAAAATAAAGTTGCCAAATGTATTATGGAAATAAATAAAAATACTATCATGAACAATCAATTCAATGAGACTTTATTGAAAAAATAATGTCAAAGAAAATAGGAGTTGCAGCGAGCAGCGGGTGTTGTGGATGTCGCTTAAGTGAATTACTTAGATAAAGTTTTAGAGTTTTGTTATTACTATAATTTTGAAAGCAACGATAAATCATTGCATTCAATAAAACGATTCTGAGCGGAGCTTGGGTGTTAAATTGTTTATTATTAATATACTCGTACAATAATGAATTTTGATAAAATCGCGTTTTTTTTAAATTTTGATACTTTTTGTACCGCGTTTAAAAACTATTGAGAAAAAGTACCACCCCAGAAATATTTACTACCGAAAATTGGGTACAATTTTTAAGATTGGAGCAATCCTTCTAGTCGAAGTTCTTAATACTAAATATTACTTTTATTCCGTAATATATTACGTATACTTATAATTTATTTTATTTTTTGCGATGGGCGAAAGATCAAAAAGCGGTAAGCGGTGAAATCTCGTTGCTGCGTCGATTCAGAAAACGCGCTTTTGAACGAAAAATCGATTGTATTATTAGGTACTCAAAAAAAAAATTACTTTTAGATTCTGAGCGGAGCGAGGGATCTAGTGGTTTTACAATGATGTTTATTTTATTTTAATTTTTTCTATCCTGTGTATAGATTTTCGACCAGAAGGAGTGCTCCGATCTCTTCGGTCACAATTTGTTTCCGGCAGCAATTCGCATCTAGTTGGTACTTACGAGAGATCATTTTCGATTTTTCAATAGTTCAATAGTTTCAATATCATGTATAGATTTTTCGCTATAATTTCTAAAATAATCATTCTATTGTTTTGAAATTTTCAACAAAATGATATCGTTGTACTATACAACTTTATAACAATTTTCAAAAAGTTTCATTCAATTTTAGGCTATTTATAGCTAATTGTAGATTTTGAGGGTTTTCCATCGTAAAACAGTTAATTTTGAGTTTTTTTTACTTGAAATTTGGACACAACTTCAGACATATATTACTTTAGTTGTGTGTGTAACCAACTCCAAAAAAAAAAAAAATGCACTAAAAAAAATATAAAAATATTCTTATACAAAATTACAGATATACATATTTCTTACAAATATTATAATTTGTTGAGTCGGTGCTAAGGTTTAACAAGAACGTATTTATACACTTACGTTATAAACATTAACGTTTTCGTTAAACCTTAATTCCGCTCAGAATCGTTTTACCGAATGCAACGATTTATCATATTGCTTTCAAATTTACAATAAAAACAAAACTCTAATGAACTCTCTATCCAAGTAATTCACTAAAGCGATGTTTACAACGGCCCGCGGCTCGCTACCTTTTTCTTATTGCTAATACATAAAAAAATTATCAATAGTAAATTCCTGTACTCAATATAAATTTTTTAAATTAAAAATAAATAAACTTGGCGGAACAAAAGTTTGTTAGTCGTTTGAACAGGTATTGTTAAAAAAAAAAAAAAACCTCCAACAATCCGGACAAATCACTAATCCAGATGACAATATATATTATATATATATATATATAAAAAGAGAGAGAGAGAGAGAGTAGAAAGGCTGACAAAGAATAAGTGAAGAGGCGCGGCGTACGGTCTGTGCGATTCCCGGACATTCAATTTCGATATAGGAAAAAAAATAAAAAATAAAATAAAACGCAAAGATATAAATCTCTGGTGCGCCAGAGCACGGTAGTTATCGTCGGCGTGACGGCAAACGATTCAACGCACGCGGTATCGCGCGACCGGCCGGATTTGCATTTCGGCGATAAAACGGCAATCGCACGCTCGCGTTTCCCGCACTCCGCCTGCGCGCCGACGACGTCCAGGGGAATTAAAATAAAATATGCGGTGTCATTTAATACGCCTACATATACGCGTGCTATCTATACCCGATAATTTCACGGTTCAATACCGGCTGTCCGCCGATCAGAGAGGTGTACGCGGGATTTTGAATATTTGAAATTAAATCAAACACGGCGTGCACGAATGGCGCGGATATCGTGTGCACGCCAGTGGCGGCGCCAGGAATTTTATCTTGGGGCGCCCGTTGGGGGCCTTTAAAAATTTGGTAGGGCCAAAAAAAAAGTCCGAATCCGTGGTCCTTTTTCCCACTCATAAGCGCAATAAGTGTAGGCGGCTAAAATCACACTACCAGCTATTGTAAACGTTGTGTTGCATGTATTGAGTTTCCGCATAATAACACATAATAATCGGTTTTCATCATTTCGTTATCACATTACGTCACAGACTGTTGTATACAACCAAGGTTTAAATCTATGAACCTGTTGGTATACCACAAGTGCGCTCGGGTATCGAGACACGGTGCTATAAATTCGACAACGTTGCACCCAAATTCATACGGAATCGTATTCCGAAAAAGGTAAAACGTACGGCGGAATCGTACCAGACCCGTTCTCGCGATATTCGCCGCGTCTGTTGACGTACGATTTTCTTTTTACAGTGCTAAACGGAATATTTTCATCGTTTTACTGTAAAAAATGTGTTCAGAAACACTTGTATTTTGTTCTGAAAATTCCATTCCGTTAATAATTCCGTTACGCCAAGGAAGGGATTCGACACCCATTATATCTCCCTCGCACCGTGATTACGCCACTGATCGCGTATAGGTACACTTGGAAATAACAAATATATATATATATATTAATATTGATTTTCACGGTTACCAATCATGGTTGTAAAGACAAGAGTATCTACACTGCATGCAGATACATCGGTACATGTATATGTCTCATTAATTTTTTTACACGTGACAAAAAGTTACCTATAGCTTAATCCTCGTATCCTCGTACCTATAGACATACCTTTTTCTATATATCTATAGTATTATAGATACATAGATCTATGATCTATCTATTGTAACTGGCAACGACGGTGTAGAAATGGAAGGACCTGGCCGGATGGTGAGTAGAGACGGGTTCATGACCTCATGATAACGCTCTCGACGTCGCACAAATTTACAGAATGTCCCCAGCCATAAGACATATAAACGTCACTACTGCAATACGCACAGGCGTGTAAATCACCGGACGACGGCTAAGAAAATAAATTATATACCAGAACACGTTTTGACGACAAAATGTGGAGAAAAGTATGCGCGTGTTCCGCGAGAAGTCACGCGAACGGATGTTCTTAAATAAAGTCGAATATGTGCGTATTGTGTTCAAAGGAGAGATCTCATATTCTGAAAGAGTGCGGAGGACCGAGAATAAAACGATATGTAAAAGAAGGGCGGAGGATTGAAAATAAAAGAGGCAAACGTTCAGACGCGTGGTGTTATATACGTATGACTACGGTAACGAAAACTCTCCGTTCGCGTGGATCCGTCGGGATGAACAAAGGACGAATTAAACGTATCCGACATCCACTCTAAATCGATCAAATTTCTTCGATTTCTCGTCGATTCCCCGTATTCTATAATATATTATAGACTCTATTATATTACCGTTGCATTAAGCAAGTCGTCTGTCGAGCATCTCAGGTTTTTTATTTCATACCCGTCTCACGTAAATATACGCTTTATAATGTTTGTAGTGTCTGCCGTATTATTTGTACGCATAGCGGAACTGGCAATTTATAATATAATATATTGACGGTGTATACTGTATACGAAGTTCCCGGAATATTCTTCGTTTTTCACGTATAATTTGCAATCGGTTTGCATGTATCAATAGCCATTTTACATTCTGTGTGAAACGAGGTATGACGTAGTTTGTTTTATTTTTTCCTGTGTCGTACACATCAAATTTTCGACTAGAAAGAATGCTCGGATGATCTCGTCCCAATGGCGCCGAGTTTTATAAATTTAAATGGAGCGAAATCAAATTATTTATTTACACCCACCCACCCACCTACATCGATAATTTAAATTTTACACCTCTTGTTTTTTCACGGTAATTATTGTTTAAACACTAACTTAAGTGCTATGCACATATTTTTACTTATTCGTTGAAAAGTACCTAAATATTATTTAACATTATGATTCGTTTGAAATTTAGAACTTAAGAGTTCCGGATTGACATTTAATTATGTAATATATTTTAGGCATATTAATTTTATGTGCGTTCCTGTTCGTAAAATTTTCCATTTTCACCATTGACCCACCGACGACTCCACTCATCCGCAGCATATCGTTATTGCCCAACATAACCAGTATCTATTAATATATTATTGAAAACCCAAAATCAGCAGCGGCGGAATATCGCTATTTGCTCGTCGCGACAACTAATCGGAAACTATAGACTATTATAGTTCTTTATCCTTAAGATATGCGACGTGTCGTACCTCGTATTAGATATTGGAATAATATAATCTTGTTTACGTTGAGGTAATGCAGTAAATACTAAATAGTAAATAGACACTACTCACTAACGAACTTAATATTCACCCTCAATAATTATGACCCACAGCCTACCCACCTATCTACCACCAAAAAAAAAAAAGTGGAGCCTTCGCTCCACTTGGCATAATATGTACTCGGCGCCACTGTGCCGTCCGATGCGTTACGTTTCGGTAGCAAATCGGTACTTTATTTGAAACGTTTTTCGATTTTTTTCAGTAATTTCGCGCAATTCAAAAGAATCCGTAAATTGGAAGAAAAACTACTTGCTCAATATGAAAATACAAAAAACTACCAAAGAATTGTACTTATTTAATTACAATTATTAGACGTTAATAAAGGGGAAGTAATTCTATTGGTTTTAAGAGCTGAAAATTGTGTACAACACGATGGGTCTTACGTTACTTCAACAATATTCTTGAAAGTCAAGACTATTTTTTTTTTTTAATTCCATTTTAACTTTGTCGACAGAGTGTATTATTTTGACGGAAAATGACAATTTAAATTAAACATTTTTAGCTTCCTAGGTTTATTGTAAGAAATTACATTTAAACAATTTAATGTAAGTTCAATCGTAAATTATATACGTATTCTATGCACACTGCATACATTATAATTATGTTATTAATAATATGTAAATAATATTGCACCAAAGCTCCGTCCAGAATCGTTTGATCGAATACAATGATTTATATTTGCTTTCAATTTTATAGTGATAAAAAAAACTCTAAAACTTTCACTTAAGCGACGTCCACAACAAATGCGGCTCACTAATCTTTTTTTTTTGTGTGTATTTTCTGTATACAAATTGACACAAAGCCAAGAAATGTTCGAATCGCTGAGTATGGTAAAAATAAATACATTTTAATAATAATAACTACTCGCGGTTACAGTACCGTGTACTGAAATAATAAAACAAGAAAATAACACAGTTTTTTTTTTTTTTAATATGATTAATATTATTTGTATCATTTGTCTTTTATAAATTGTTATTTATTCATTTGTAATTTCTATGACGAACGATTTTCAAATAGTTCTGCTTTTAGCAACTTTCACACCGAAGAAACATTGTTGAGTACAAAATGTTTCCAAAAAAAAATGTCGCTGACAATATTTTAAAACACTTGTGCCCAAAACCAAAAAACAAATATTTATTAAAAATAAACATTTTAGTTTTCACAAAAACATTGTAGGGTAAATATTGTGATTGATACTGGTGCACGCGCGTTATATTAATTTCGTAATTCAAAAATCGAAAAAAGAAAACTTTGAGTCCGTCCATTAGACTATTGGCGAAAAAAACATTTAGTGGAAATTATTAAACGAAATGGAATCGGTTTAGCTGGAGAATTAAGATATGTACCTAGTATATTTTATTTTTTTTAAATTTATATTCAAAATAAAAATATGGAAACAAGGAATTTATACTGACTATACTGTGTTCTTCCTATTTTATACATTCATAAATTGCACATATAATTCGGGCTACATCCGAATTGCGTGCCAATAAAAAAAAAAAGCGATTTCGGTCGACAACCGAATTGCGTGCGCGTATTTTTCGTACATTTTCTTAAATTTATTTTCGCGTTAATTTTAAATAAAATGAGCTTATTTGAGGCGTAAACCTGTATTATAATTTTTTATATATAAATAAGTATAATAAGTGTGTTTTTTCAAGAGCATTTCTGACAAATTTTTAATAAGAATTATTAATTTTCAGTAGAAATACTTTACTTTATAAAATTTAATTGAAAAAATATTATATCCGCAACACGACATAGACTGTTCGATTTCAGTCGAACATACATACATTCACATACATTGAAAATGTATTATTTCCGACCAATGACGACCGATCGTCATAACATAGTATAGATAAAGGCTGTTTTGCATAGTATGTGAAATAAAATTACATAAAAAAATTTGTTTTAAAAATTAGGCACGCGATTCGGCTCTGTCGCCAGAAAACCGCGCACGCAACTTGGTTCTGTCGTGAGAAAACACCGCACGCAATTCAACCTAAATAATGATTTTCGCACACAATTAGAAAGCACCGATATAATAATGTTAATATAATTATTTAATAAAAAATGTTATAGGAATTTTATATTATTTACATCAGTGCCGTAGCCAGGAGGGAGCTTCCGGGCTCAAGTCCCCCCGAAATGTCAGACGGCAATAATTGTATTAATTGAATTGAAAATACAATTTTATCCGCGTTATGCAGTGATAGCCCGGCGGCCGGCGCCGCTGCCCCGAATACGGACAATAGCTAAAAAAAAAATAAAAAATCATTAACCATTCTATGATAACAAAAAACTATTTGATTTGATAATATGTATAATTATATGAACTATATTGTCAGCAGTACAGTGCGAACTTAATTTGTTGTCCTTATTGATTATTAAAAATTAAGCCCCCCCCCCACTCGAAAAAAAATCCTGGCTACGACACTGATTTCTTCTTCTCAAGTCCATCCTCCAAAAACAGAAGTTTGGTGACCCCTAAATTAACGTTGGCAACAATCTCTTTCCAGAGCTCACGGTTTTCTGCCGCTGGAATGGCCTCTTCCAGGGGATAGCCAGGGGCACTGATTTACATAGCTGTTAATTAAAAAAATATCTGACTCAATATTTCGATATAATATTCATTCAGTAGTCATCGATACTGATCCGTTATTTATAAAATACCATATTATACGCATGCATAATATAAATTGAATATAAAGTACTCCGTAAAACAAAATTGATTACCTGTGTCCTACACACAAACAACAAAACTAAAAAAAGGAAAACAAAAAATATTGAATATGTTTTGTGCAAAATATGAAGTGGTCTGCACGTATCGATATATTTTCGGTGAAAATGTTTAAAAAAATCCTTTGAAGTTTATCGTCATCGAGCCAGAAACAAAATTTTGTCGGCAATAAATTTTAATGGTAGTGTCGGCGACAAATTCAGAGAAAATTATTTTAATGAAATATTGATTATTAGTTATGTATAATGATGAGTAGTTTCTGCATAAACATAGTAATATATCAATGGGCAATAAATTATTTTCCTAAATAATTTTTGGTAAATACTCCTGCAATAAGATAAAATTCTCTAATAACACAAACAAAACTTAAGCGTATAAAGCATTATGGGATTGGCTTATAACCAAACGTTTTGAGAGAAAAAAAGAAACTCAGAAAATATTACCCCAAAACGTGTTTTGATTTTTATTACATTACTATTTTTTATACATAAAATTATATAAGTTTAGCCTGTACAATGTCAGCGTTTATTGACGACAGAGAAAATGCTTTCAAGATATAACGTCAAAACAATCAACATCACAGGCGTATTTGCGGGGATGGTCAACCGGCGGTTAACCTAACCGCAGTTTTTTGCCGTTTAAACTATACAGAGAGCTACAATTTATTGTCCGAAGCTTAATTTGTAATCATATGTGTATTCTCTGGTGTCACGTGTGATAACAGTTATTATATGCATCATAATATTTTGGTAGGCCGGTAGCCAGTAGGCGACGAGGAACGCAAACAAAGAAATAACAAATATGATAATAATATGCATATCGTTTCTACACTGTATTCAGAATAAGAAGAGTAAACTTATAGACGGCGGACGAAACTCGTTATGAGGAGATGTGGTCAGCTCTTCCAAAATAATTAATATTAATTGATAGTGGTTATAACGTCAAAATTTTTCAAACACTTATTGCACGTTTTCGCAATACATATTGTGCGTGATTACATGGAATTTGATATGATTGGATATGATATCGATTTTACTTGCTTAAAATTTAAAACCTCGAAATATCAATTTTATAGGTCTAAAAATTTGAAATATATTTTGTTATTATATTGTTTAGGAAGATCGTCCGTACATGTAATTATCTAAAAAAAACTACTTCATCCTCCTCTCCTTTGAAAATTCCTAAACACGCCTCTAATCGACATATTGTTACACGCTTCGCTTAACGTATTATTTTTTATAAAAGAAAAAAACGAAATAATCATTAGGCGAAACAAATATGTTTTACTAAACAGCAGATAACGTATGTGCACCCCTAAACGATTTTTCTATGATGCGGTGCGAAACGTTAACGGGAATGCAGTACGGAAGATTTTTGAGTTTGCCGATGGAATATTGTTTTCATTTTTCGCCCTCGACCGCGAAATATTTTCAAACTCGTATGAAACGAGTTAGCCATGTATGATAATAATTTTCGGGGCGAGTGAAATAGATGAAAAAAAAAAAATAATAATAATAATATAAACACGAATACAATGTAATATAATCTAACAACTTGAATTCTTGTTTGCTGGCTTGTGACAACCAAAAAGCGTTTACATAACCATATTTTTTATTATAATATTATATAAACGAAAGTGACGAGCAGTGCGTGTTGCGTCCCAGAAAATCACCGGTGCACACAGACGCAATAACAAAATATAACACATCAGCTGTGTGGCGTAAAACGGTATAGACTCCGTGTGTCAGGAAAACGTATATTATTTTATCTGGATACGACGATTTGACGCGTACGTTTCGGTAACAGGTGTAAACTAAAACACAATAACATTATATTATGCACATAAATATTTTTAATTTGTTCTCTAGTCTATTTTGAGTTCAATTCCTGATTAGATTCTCGGGACAGAGTGATCAACTTTTAATTTACAAAGAAAAAAGGTGTTTAAAAGAAAATATATTCATAGGTATACTTCATAATTTACGTAGACCTATTCTATTTTTACGTTCACTATGCGTGATAGTCTTATTTTAATAGTTGAGAATTCGGTTCGTGATCTTGGTTTTCGCTTATTTTCAACGCATTGTACGCTCACGATTCGCATATAGAAGAAACCTGCTGTAATTCCTTTAAAACCTTATAGACTTTATTTTAATAGTGACTCATGAGTTGAAGCTTGAAAAATATATTAGAAGTCTTTATTTCTTTCACTTTTTGAACGTGGCTGGAACAATTCGGGATTTTTATACTGCTGAAGGTTGTGCCAAAGTGCTCATATACAGAGCCGTTCCTTTTAAATTTAAAATTCGATTTTTTCAAAGGTGCTGAATTTCTCTACATAAAACGATCGTGATTATCAAAAAAATCTTATTTAAGCTTTTGTCAGTTGAAATTGAATTCCCTTCATTAATGTTTCAAATCAATTTTAAAATTCTTTCTCGTCAGATTCGATTTAAATATCTTATCTCGACTTAAATATCAACTAAAAATTATCATTTAAATTCCCTACAATATAGTTTCATGCACATTGCAAATAATGACCTCGTTTTAACATTTTAGTTCTTATGATAAAATAATTCAAACCATATTTCCGTTACAGTTTTATTGTGAACTTTTTCTTAATATACCTACTGATTATTAATTAATATTCGTATTCTAGAAAAAATTTAAATATTGTATTTTTTTCCCTCTTTATACACTCGTAAATATACGATATATGTTTATCACTATTGTATATTTTTGGATTATGCCTGTACTCTATATAAATAAATAATAATGTATATACATTTTATTTTTTATATTTTGCATTAACATATCACGTGAGACTTTAGTAGATAGGTCTAAAAATAAAACATATATATATATATATATGTCTTATGATCGGAATAAAATATCTTTGGTATTACTATAGCGATAAAAAAGAACAATTCGCATAAGTACTTTGGTAGAAAATCAGTGATAGATTATAAGAAATAAAAATAAATTAAACGTATTTAATTTTTCTTCAAATCATACATTTATTTTCACTATTGGTAGCAATAAGACTTATTGCTATTATATATACTTAGTATAGTTGTTCTTATTCGTATTAATATTGTGTTATCAAGTTTAATATTATAAAACCATTGTACACGTTATAACGACAATATTAAATTGTATTTTTTTTTGTTTTTAATCATCTATGACCAGTTCAACACAAAATCGGCAATAGACCAATAAGTATTTTAACCCTATATCCGAATTACAATACATACCTATAGTACTTATTCCTAACTTAAGATTCAGTGACTCAACGAAACTCTTTTGAAAATGAAAAAAGTTGAATTAAAAATAAATAAAAATTTGCCTATGTGTCATTTTGAAAATTAAAAAATAAAATTTATATCAATAGGTATAATGTATTTAATTCACTATTATTTATTAATATTTATTATTATTTATTAATTATATACGAGTATCATCACTATAGAATTTTGCATTTAATTGTTAAAAACGATTTCATTTTCTATGCTGCACGTAAAATAAAACAAATCTGATAAAAAAAAAAAATAATACTTTATATTTTGTTCGCCTCACACAATGAATATAAATACAATTTGTATTCTTTGCACCGTGCGACTAACACAAAATTTATATAAAACCCACGCTTTAAAAAAAATTTTTACTGTTCAAAACGAAACACAAAGTGGCAGCCGACGTATGTATATAATGTTTATTTTTAACTTTTTTTTAAACTAGAGGATTACGGGATAATGTCAACACTTTCTACTCTTCTCAGTTCAAACTTTTCGTACGCACACTTGTTTTGTGCAAAATAATTCAATCAATCTTGAACGGGTTCTAAACTAGAATAGTAGATTTCACGGAGAAAGTAAAACAGCTGCAATTTTTTTTCAATCAAAAATAAGTTATGTTTTTTATGATGAGCCTCCACAAAAGGGTAAAAGATTTGATTTGTATCCTTTGAATGTGTAAACGAACGCATACGTAAAAAACACGTTTAACTCTAAAATACACCACTCCACAATATAAAGTTTTACTGTAAATGTCAATAATATATATATATATATATATATATAATTAATATTTTTAGTAATTTATCATATATATAATAATTCGTATTATAAAATATCGAAGAAAATTGTAAACGGTACATCATAGACACAACGGTTATCGTATGTTTTGAAAATATGAATATTCTATTAGAAATGTGCATATATATATATGAATTATTACATAAATATTAAGGTGTCTGTAATGTTCAGGCAAATCATTTTTTTTTTTTGTATGGTTAAAGATAAAAAATGATTTATTTTCTTCGAGAAACGGCACAACATTAACAAAACGTTCACATGCTCCCCTCGAATATTTTCAGCCACTTCGGCAATACGGTTCTTTTTTTCTTTCACCGGTTCCCGCATTCCGGCAGTTTTCACGTCAACGCCACCGACGGATATTTTCGAGAAATTTCGCGCAGTTTTCAAAAAAAAAATAAATAAATCACTCTCCAGCGTTTTGTTTTGTTCCGTCCGAACGGAATGACGGGATGACGCGGAAGCGTCGGGCCAAATGCAGGGATTTCGCCCACGAGTTCAGCCGCCGAAACCAACGGTTTATAATAATAATAATAATAATAATAATAATACAGGTAAATTATATTTTTATCGACATTTTTACCGTTGACATTCCGTTTTTCACGTACGAGTTGATAATAGAATTATACGAGGAAAAAAAAATAATAATCCGATAAAACATTTACACACCAAAAAAAAATACATTTACAATTCGCATGCTCATCATAAAAAATCGTGTATGCATCATGAGTATTATACACTAGTATAAATTTGTATATAAAAAAAAATTAATATATTTTTATATTATTTACTACGAAACCACTGAATACCGGAAAATATCGGTCGCCGAAATTTTGTCTGCCATTTTCGTGTCTGGCCAATTTTTTTTTGTGGGTGAACGAAGTGTGTATTTTCTACATCAATTTTCGATGTCAATTGTATATCAATTAGAACTACGTACTATATCTAATGCGTATTATAAAGAAATATTTTATTTATACTATTCATATTTCGCAATTTCATTTATTATTGTAATACAGGTATTTATTATTTAAAATGTATGAAAAGGTAAATAAATATAATTTTAAGCGGTAAAAACTAACATTTATTGAAAAAACGCAATTAAGTACTTTAATTTGTTCAATACATTGACACATAATCATTAAAATAATTAATAATAATAATACGACAATATAGTATAATAATGAGTACAATAACATGCACAATAATGTAATAAAGTAAACTTAGACAATTACCATAAAAAATTATCAAATAAGTGTCCTGTATTTAGAGGATTTTCCTAAAAATAATTAACGGAAATGTCCCCGTTTCCGAAAGACGACCGCTATTTGGAGGTGCACGTTAAGGAAGGTTTCACTGTATATGCGAATATACAATCAAGCCTAAGAGCAATATGATATATAAATAATATTTTTTACTAAAAGTTCTAATAAAAAAAATGAAAAAAGTTATTAATTTATTAATTCTGTTCGTATATGTAATTCACAGAAAACTAAATTTATATAAATGTCATGGTGTATATTTAAAATTTTTAAGTCGTTATCAATAGTAAAAATAAGAGCTTGTTTTTTAAGACTTGATCCAAAAAATTTGAATTTGGATTGACTTTTTTAATTTAATTAAATTAATTTTTTATTCCGCTGTTGCATTTTATTCATTTTATACCTGTTGTTGACCCTTTGTCGATACCGGTAATAAATTTACACATTTATATATATATAAACATTTCTTATATACGAGTATTAATTTTATTTTTAATTTTTATTTCTAGTCCTTTCACATATCCATTTTACTATTTTTTCATTAATTTTTGTTTTTCTTTCTTATATATTTTATTATAATTACTTTGTTTCACGAATACTTTAAACACCGCTGTTGCAAATTTCGAATAAAGACGTTCAATTTGTTAAATAATAATAATAATAACCTTATAATTATTTTTATTATTAAAAATAACTATAATTTATTATATAAAAATGTAATTATTTTTCACTGTGAATATATTCCAAATAATATTATACTAAACGAATTACATAAAAAAAAACCTTTTTAAAATGTGTGAAGGAAAAACAAACAATGATGTTATTTTGAGTCGTGCTTACAAGAGTTGTGAATATTATTTTGTACACGAATACGAGTTTCACGAGTTTTTAAAAAAAAAAACTAATTATATTCGCTAGTAATATTTCACTGTATACGTGAAATTAAAAAATAAAATCTAATTAAACACAAATGTATTTTTATTTTTTTTTATAATTTAATCATAAACTAATATTATATGTGTTTTCATATTTATTAGTTACAAAAATATAGAACGTGATCTGTATAACATAGATAACTCAAACGTAGTAATAAAAATACTACATATTTTTACAGGTAATTTCAAATTTGTATCGTCTCAGATCAAACATATTAAAAAGGAATAGTGTAGTGAATTTTTTTTTTTAGACCTCAGCGCCACTCGCTTTTCGGAACTCGAAATTATAATAAATAATTCATCACGAAACGTTTAAAATATTTTTAAAATAACTAAAAAGTTATCGAAATAAAAATTTGAATTTTTCCGTAGAAATTTCTCATTACAAGGTTTATTGTTGTTATTATTATTACTTATATTTTTAAGAAATGGTCGTAAACACTCACACACACACACACATTTATTTACCGAGAAATTAAGTATATTATATTAAATTAATTGAGCGTTTGAATTCGATATTTTGTTGTTGTTACCATATTATAACATAATATTTAGTCAAATATTTTTATATCACATGCGAAAAAAACACAGATGTTATATTTTGTGAACGGTTATATATTTTTGTATTAAATAAAAAATACTTCAATTTGTTTGTCTTTTATTTGCACATATACTGTTATATCGAATCTGTTACCGTCTTGACTAGGGTAAAAAATTTTGCTAGAACTCTTTTCGTTTAATAAAGAACGTGTTTGTACTCATATAGGACATAGGAGTATATAAACACAAAAGTAAAAAAAAAAATGTCTTTATGTTTTTACTTTTACACTTAAGTCGCACATAAAACGTACGGCGAGTATTCGTTGCAACATACCACCCATACACATTCTGTTCTTTTACTTCGCTGACAATCTTTTCAACTGTGTTACAAAAATAATAAAATATTATTTGATGTTCAAATGAACTGAACGTTTTCGGCGAACTACACGTGACATGCAAAAATATTTGGTCGCCGTATTCTACTTCATTGTTTGAACAGTCATTGAATTCCTTTAGAAGTGTACAATGTGCACTTTTCGCGCGCATGTAAAAAAGCTCTGTTGTATTTACTTACAAAATTAAATTCAATGATAACAGTGAACATACGAGAGCACAAAATTTATCAGTTTCAATACGTTTATACAATAACACATTATTTTTTATTAAATTCGCGTTGTATTAATAATACACGAGCTTAAAACACGATAAATATGTATAGTATCGTTTTGAACTGTTTTGACTGAATACTTTTTCTGAATACGTTGTACAAACTCCAAAACGTATATAAAATAATATGTAATGATTTCGATAATATAATTTTTTATTATGCACGAGTAAACGTTATAAAACTGTTGGCACCGTTGCTAATAATGTAACCGTAAAAATAAAGCTAAAAATTTTAATCACAAGGACAGATAATTTTATGCTTTTGTACACATTTTTTTTTGCTTGACCAATAATACGTGTATCTTTTTTTTGTGTGTGTTTTTACGGTATATTTTAGGACTTTGAATATTTTATAACATTAATGCGATATTAAAAGCGTTATTAATATAATGAAAAAAAAAAGAACGTATAACTTGTGGAATGAATCCTTATAAGATTATATAATATACTATAAAAATAAAAAAATTGTTTAAAATTTATAAATTACGATGCCTTCGGTACTTTTACTACTCGAGTTTTAGACGAAATATAATTTGTTTCACTCAAATGGGTTACAGCCGTTTACATTTTAGGTTATTATAATATTAGATATATATTTTGTTTTCAAAATAAAATTTTATAATTGGAAAAAAAACTTTTAACGACAAATTTTGATTATTTTTAACGCATACATCTGCGTACACATTTAAACGGACATATTCTACCAATTACCTTCTGATTCGTCCGTTACCGAATATAATATATTAACATATACTAAATAACAAATATATTATGTATGTATACGAATGTGTAGAAATGTGTTTAAATGAATGTGGTTTACAACACTGAGGCGAGTGTTACAAAGTCTAGAACATATACAGAACACGTATACATTATGTACAATAATTGGACGAACCATAAAAAAATTATCACACTTCTATCAAATTAAATATTATTATACCGTACAGTTTCCTATACAATACTTACTAGCAAAATGTAAATATAAGATAACATAAAATACAAAAGGAAAGCAACACCTAATATTCGCATTGATTTAAAAACTTCTTCTATTTAGACGTTCTCACTGGTAAAATTGGGTATTAAAAACACCAATATTCATCTAATTTCACAGGTAATTTGATATAATTTTTGTTCGAATATTTATCGATTAAAACTTGTGTTTATTTTTAAAAAACTCATCGAAATATACAATTCGATACATTATATAATATATTTTAATAATAATGAGTAAATGTTTTGTATTTTTTTTTTTTTTTTTTAATAAAAATTATCATTTCTATACTATAACTTATGTATATTAATTTGCGTACAATAAATAAATAAAACATTTTAAAAATTTTAAAAATAAAAGTTCCTATTTTTGAAATGCGTATATTAAAAACGTCTTGAAGCATGTAAGAATCTAATTTTCCAACTGTTTATTACATTTATTAAATATGATGTATAAACCAACAGTATATACAGTGTACGCACAATGCGAACGCTATAAATTGTATTATAATGTCTACTAATTAACGAAGACGTAATTTGTAGACTGCAGTTTGTTCATTTGAAAAATATATAAAGTCCGTTAAAATGGAACGAAAGCAAAAAAAGTTTTTTCAAATAATCTAATTCACTAATGGAGCAATATAAAAATAATTTTCGTTTACATATGTATTCGCAACGTATATAAAGCAGGGTATGTTTACTGAAGCTGAAAATAAGAATATTCTTAATAACACTATTTCGTGATTAAATATGAGCAAACGACAATAATATATATATATATATATAAATCAGCTTATATATATATATATATATATAAGCTGATTTCATTATTTCGCAAACAGTTTATTAAATTATGTCATCGATCAATTTTTATAAAATACAAATCATGAAAATATAACTCATCAATATCAAAATGAAATGTATAAACATTTTATATGATTTAATTACGAATGTAACGAGATTTACTGAGTACTTATTGCCTGAACATTATTCTCTAATACATTTTTTTATCAACTGCATAAAAAAATTAGAGTACGGCGGAAATTGAAATTTTCGTCTCTTCCCAATTCGCTGACAGTCCGATTTTTAATGAATTTTAATTTTGATTATATAAAATTAAGGTTTTAATGAATGTAAATTTATCATAACTTCACCCGTTCCCAGCCAATTACGATTGTACGTGTCAAAATTTTTTTTGACGTAGCCGATCCAAGCCAAATCATATTTTTTTATGATAATAATTATTATTCTTAAACAAATATTACGGATACGTCAATTAATAAATAAATTAAAAATTAATACCAGTTATATTATATTTCATATATATATAGGCATATTCAATTATATATGCTATTATGAGTTCCGTTTAATGAATAATTAATGAAATATTAATTTAAAAATATAAATTTAAACGCACAGTAATAATACTATAAGACGACAATGATGTCGTGGTAATTGTAACCAATTTCTTTTGAGTAAAAAATATATTCACATTTTTACAAACTTTAAAATTTTTATAAAATGATCAAAAATTATTTTACTTTTACCTCCCAACATCCTCTCAAAAGACTAAAAAAAAAAAAAGACTAAACTATAATTATGAATTTATGATAAATAAATTATATAAACTACGATAATTTATCTGGCGGCGAATTAGGAATGAAGCGAAATTCTGTATTACTAAGTCCATCCTTCCCCTAATCTTTATTATTTTCAAGGCTTTTTTTCTCCGTTACTCATTACATATGTTATGAATAATAATAATAATAATAATAACTTTATTAACGTCATTAAATATTGTAAACTCCGAGAGCACAAAAGTCTGTTCAGGTCTATAGACAGTTTGGTAGTACCTATAATGAGCTAAGCTTGTTTCTAAAACGAACGTCGATATAAAAATAACACGAATTGTTTAGCAAACAAAATAAATGTGTCTGGTTACAATCCTGAAAATTATTTAAAAATATCGAAATTTATTCCATTTCTTGAACAAACAATAAGTGAATTAAAAGCAAGCTTTAAGTTCAACAATGATTAAAAATACCTAGGATAAATGGATTAGTTTTAGTATACATATATAGGTACACAAAGAAAAAGTCATTTCATAAAATGATAATGTTATGCATTTGGAAAAAAAAACCAAGATGAGAGCAATTTACATATTGGTCAAATTAGTTTTAATACATAATATTAGCTATTATTTTTAAGTATACAAATATTTTTATAATTTTATTTAAAACAAATATAATAAAATAACAAATTAACATTTATTTTTAAAATTATTTAATGACATATTACGTAATTACATTAAAATTAAAAACCTGCTTGTACGTGCAAATTAAAAACATTACCAATATTAAATTTAACAAATACCATACGCTAAAATTATATAAAACACGTTCGATATTTTCTATTAAGATTTATATTCAAAATTATTAATACACTTCGATAAGAAAAACGATATTTGAAGTAGGTAATTAATAGAATAATTTTTTTTTTTAAATATATTTAATTAGTTATTTTTCATCAAATACGTGTTACATCAAATCAGTCGACAGTTATTTCAAAGAGAAATAATAATATAATACGTTTAAACGTGTGACGTTATCGAGTAACACTGGAAATTATTATACGTATATTCCATCAATTTTCAATTTGTATTTCAGATATATAATACGCTGGTAAATCGTGGGGAGTTTTTTTTGTGTGTTTTGTAAAAAAACAAAAATCAACGAACAAATAATAATAATAATAATTGTCCTTTAGGGATATCTTTAGGGATTCATAAACTATAAAAAGCGATTAATCTCGTTGAGATTTATAAAGACGCGCACGTCCAACACTGCTGCACTGCAGTGCACACCCTTTCCGAAAGATCTGCCGGCAAGACGCCATCCTCAGTAAATCAAAACACGGCCGAATTCCGGGTTTGTTCGTTATTATGGGTTTGGTCCGTACAAATGACACGACCAAAATATATTCCGCGTTCAATTTCCGATCGATTAAACGGTGTATACCTGCTTAAAACTTTTGGAGCGTGTTCACGGCTTTAGAATATTTGAATATCTTCTATATTGAATTTATAAGCTCAAGTAAACGTGTATACCGTTTTACGTTACAATAGATACCTATATAGTGAATTCGAATTGAAAAAGTATTTTGAATATAACAAATGGCAAATCGGCTATTATGGTGCGTTTTCTTTAAAACAGCGTAGGTAGGTGAATTAATACATTTTTACGATATTCATACAAATTAACGGTCAACATTTTGTTTTAATATGCACGAAGTTTTTAATGTTTTATTTTAAGAAAATGAATTATTACACGCACGCGCGTGTTCTATCACCATTAATTAATTATCAGATCGATTGTAGAACTTGTCGATGAAATTCGCGTTTCACGATTATTTACACCGTTAAGTTTTTAATTTAAACCCGGCGCGGTTCAAAAACGTTTACACTTATCGTCATGTACTGCAGTATTGTTTATGCAATTTGTGAAATATATGTATATATATCGTCTCACAACACTAAAGATTATTGTGAAAAATAAAGAAACATACAGAATTTGTTTATTTATTAAACCGAATTTGACGAAAAGTCAACATCAGGTATTTTAAGCGAAAAAAAAAAAAAGGTGGCGAATCACGGGGTGTTGTGGTCTTGTGGATATCGCTTAAGTGAATTACTTGGATGAATATTTTAGAGTTTTGTTTTTATTATAAAGTTGAAAGCAATGATAAATCATTGCATTCGATAAAACGATTCCGAACGGAGCTCCGGTGTAATAAATAAACGGCAATCAATTATAAGACGAATAATTGCACTTTCAGTGTTTTTATATAACTGTTGGTAGTTTTTCCGGACTTTTGAAAAAAGTATTGAGAAAATCGAAAAATGACGTCTCTAAAGTACAAACAAGATGCGATTTGCAATGTGTGCTACACGTAAAGCCCTCTTTCTGGTAGAATTTTTGGGTAGATTCATAAAAAAAAAAAAGCACATCATCGTAAAACCAATACATTTCTCGCTCCGCTCACGATCTAAAACACAGCTTTGTCAAACCAATAGATTCCTCGCTACGCTCAAAATCTAAAACAATTCAGCAATTAAATAATATTTATTTAACAAAATACCGGCACGTGTATCTCCGCGTGTAATTATCGTGGTACGTATTCGACGCGATAATTGTCTCGGTTCCGATTAGCGCGAACAATAATTTACGATAAAAAACATAAATTTGGCGAATTATACGAGACTCCGTGTTCCGAACGTGTATTTTATAAGACAAACGTGCAATATAAACGAATTATTATTATTATTATTATTTGTTCTCGTAGAATGTTTAATAAAAACTGTATATACGAAAAGAATGGAATTTTCGCCTTTACACGTACTGATGAAATGGGTGTGTTATGGTGATAAATATCATGTTTTTCTGCTTGTATTTCACTGGGAATTCTATTTCCATATACGTGCAAAAGGTCATGCGATAAAAACAACCGACTTTTATCGCAATAATATCGCATTTATTCAGGAAACTTTTGTGCGAAGCAGCCGTACTGTATGTGTCCCTTTTTGAGTTTCAAATGTGAAAAGTTATTGCTTTTGTTATTTATTTTCATTTTTTTTTTCTCTCACCGACTCTTACACACGTACCGGCTTCTTTTATTAAAAAAAAAAAAATGACGACATAATACCGCAATTACGAATTTTGTTTAAAAACCGTCCGTGAATTAATTTTATTTAAATAAATATTATTGTGTTTTTCGAAAAATTACTTACCACAAGTTTTCATTTACACAAAAAAAAAAAAAGACAATTATTATTTGTTGTGTCATATGATGTTCGCGTGTTGTTAAACACTATAAATGTAACTAATCACGTTACGGGATTAAAAGTATTGATTTGGTCGGAATCCGTTGGTTATAACGATTAATAACAAAACCGAATTAATTAACACAAACCATTTACAATACGAAACGATAATAGTAAAGAAATCCTTCTGGCTTGTGATCGATTTTTATTAAAACCGTTTCGTTTTTCGCGTAAAACCGAATAACGATTTAAATATATGATTTAAAATATGATTTATGGGAAGAAAAAAGTGAAAAAAACAAATAAATACGCAAGAAAAAAAATACAATCCAACGAGACAGGTATAATATCGAAAATAATTTTTTTTTTTTTTATTTATATAATTTACTACTGTCTCATAATTCTGTATACGCCGAAAACCTAATTGAAGAAATGCAAATGCTACGACCGCAAATAGATAAATTCGTATTGACGAATGGCAGATAAAAAGAGAGGATTTATATTCAAATATATACGTATTCATATACAGTGCCGCGGAATGAAAACCAATTTTATTTCGTCGGCAACTTTCATAAATAATGCGACTACGCAGGAATCTAATCTAACTTATCCTGATTTCACAGTCCAACAGACCCGCGGTTGTATTAGTTTTTCTTCGGTTGAATTTCTATCACCGCGTAACCCACGCCAAATTTATTGGTCATTCAGATGACGTGACAAATTATTCCATTGATTACTTTGTACTTTTGAGCAATTCGCTTATTTTATTCATTTAATAAATTTTTATTTACGTATTCTTCGTATTATTATTAGTTTTTCATCGACAGATTATTATCAACAGAAAACAAATCGAGCATATTTATAATAATTATTTACTCTTATTTAAAATCGATATTATTATTTTGAATAATAAATATTTAAATTTTTCGTGTATATTTCCCTATACGTGCGCTATTACTTCGTTCTTATATCCGTTTCCGTGTGTTAACAATTAGGCCATTTGATGTTAAGGTGTCGAGTCATAGGTATTGCATTATAAAATACCTATATTATATCTAAATTGTATATGTCCTTATTTTAACATTCTAGGCGGAACGAAAACAAAAAACGTTTTGGTTTTCAATGGTTATTATTAATAATTAATTAATATTAATCCATACCCGAAAATCCGGTAGAAAGTTTTCTCTTGCATAGTTACACATAACGTTGTAGGCCACCAATAAAATGAACACACATTTAAACAGAAACCTCGAGTCGTTTCGTGGATAACATAAAAACAGTCTTAAACAAAATCACGTTTCATTATTACTTTATAAATTAGAAAACAACTAGATCTAAGTGACTTGAAATGTTTTATTGAATTATAATATTATATAATATACCTATGATATATTTTTCAAATACAATTGACAATTGTTTGACTAAATACAATTAAAACGTCTCATTTATCCTTTTACAAAATTTGCATTTTATTTTCAATAAATAAAACACAAACAATTTCACTATTATTTGTTTTTTCTCTATAAGCACATATAATATACGAGAACACTCCGCTTAAATAAAAATATTAACTTCTTTATCAGTTATTACGATGATTTTCCACTGTTTTCAAATTCAAAACAAACAATAAATAATTACTAACACGTCCGTCCACGTAAACAATGATCCGCTCTAACACTTTTTTATTGATTATATATGTATTATGTATATAAACGTATATATTATATTTATTTTGTATATTTGTATAAACTTATTATTTTAATAAAAATAAATAAAATTGATGGTGGTGATTCTGTGAATTATTTTTACTACGGATTTGTAAAGAAAAATGTTGTATGTGATTTTCGTATGTTTAATTTCATTTTTAAAAAATTTTATAACTAAAATTCTGTTTTTCAATTTTTTTTTAATAATAATAATTTTAATGGGCATTCATAAACAATATATTAACGTGATGTTTTGAAAATATATAGAATATAATCTAGATAAACATATTACCTAACACATTTTTCAATAAATGTACAAAAATTTGCTGCTTATGAGACATTTACATACACAAGAATTTTTCATTATCCATATTATTTTAGCAAACGGCACGTTTAACCGGACCATCGGGTACACAGACTGCAGCGACATGCTCTGAATATTATTCATAACAGACGAGAAGTATTTTAATATGAGTTTTAGCGAAAAAATAAATAAAACTAATGTACAAAAACGTATATAATTTACACACGATAAAGAATATAATAGTTTTGCACACAAAAGTGTATAGATAAACATTTAGCAGATTTTAAGATATTTTTAAAGAAATAACATAAATACCTGATAAAGCAGTTGAGTGATGCATTAAATTAATGCATGTATCGACTCTCTCATATTTTATCATTATTAGGTACGAGTATTCTATAATATATAAATACAAAACAATGTTATAAAAGTACAAGCGTACAAATTAAAAAAAGAAATGAACGTGTTTTTCATTTAATCTAATTATTTTTACAACACGTTAAAATATTTGTTTTATAATAATATTGTGCGTTATGAAATATTCACATGATCATAAAATATGTAGATTTATGTTAAACTTATATATTAAACATAGAATTTAATAGCAGGAAAATTAAGATTATCTTATAATATATTAAAATACGCATATACAATATATATACATATAAATTATACGTAGCATCGCCGTCAAAGTCTTTTTCTCCAAAACGTATATACGATAGTATATATTATTCATACCGAATAGTTAGTAGTACAATTTTCATGAAAAACTAATTATAATTTATAGACGTATGTATGAGAACAATAAATATTGTCAAAAATACTATATACGCATTCATTTAGTAATATTATTTATTTATTACAGTTATTTTAACCACTTAATAAAATAAATTTATTGATTTTTTTTTTATTCATTTTGATTATAGAACAAAATTATGGCGTTTTATAGTTGTATGAACCTAAAATTATAAATGATTTATGTATTCAAATTTGTTGCAATTAACAAAAAAAAAAAAACGATATTACAAATAATTTGCTTAACAATATTTTTAGCAGATTAAACCGATATATTATTGTTAATATTGACCATAATATTTAACTACCTGTATTTAAAAATATATTTAATATTTTCTCGAATGACGGAAAAAGATAATGCTATAGCACATTTGTCTACGTGGACATATAAAATATGATCTATATTATAATATTCAACATGTGAATTAACTTTTTTTTTAGTACTAATTTTCCAGACTGTACAATTCATAGTTTCTTTTAACTCGGTAAAATTAATTTAACCAATTATTTTCAACTGAGATTGAAGTTAAATAATATTCCAAATATATCAATTAAATTAAAAGTTGAGTTTACAAAATTTTATTGTCTTCAGTTAATTTATTTTTAAATCGTTTGTTTGGTTTTTTTGTACGAAAAACTTAATAATTAATTTACACAAACACATGTTCAACGATTTCTATTAAATCTTAGGTCGTTTGTCTCTATACTCAAACTCAATGTATGTGGCTTTACGTATTTCGTTCATCTGTATGTTGACAAATAAATCTTTTGGCAATGAAAATTAAAAAATCAAACTTAATGGTAAAGAATAAATACTTTAAATAAGTCGACGTCAATACGACGGAAAATAATTTAAGTTAATATAATTAATACAAGAATAATCAATTCAGTTCAAAAGTTAAGTTAATTTTGGCTTTCCAATTTAACTTTTAACTTGTTAACTCATTAATAAACCATGTTTAATTACACTTCAGATGATGGTTATAATTTTCAATAAAGGTGATTTAACAAATACATATGTACCAAAGAAATTCAACAATAAGTAGGTAGGTACTCCAATATTCTAACGATAAAAGTAAAGCTTTTTTTAACACTACAAAAATTAAGAATATATAATAGCTATATGCTTTAACACACAAAATAAAAATTTTTTTCAATATAAACATACATAACCATCTACATTTTTAACTATGTGCAATATAATTCTAAATGTAGGTTAATGTCTCGAAATTCGGTCTCAATAATCGCGATTTGTACAAATATATACATTTTAAAATTTTTAAAGAACAATTCTTTGAACAACGATCACTAAACCAATATATAATTTTGTAAATCATAAATTCAAACACAAATGAAAATAAATAAATCATTGTATTTGAAAATAATAACTTCTATATTTTTTATTTCGAATAAAAGAAATTGCATTTCGATATAATACTATTGTATTTGTAGAGGTTTGGTATGGTATTTTCAGTGCTTTTAATAATAATGAAAACCGACAATAACACGAGTAGATGATCCGATTAAATTTTTTTTTAAGTAGACATATTTTTCAGTGGTTCATATAAGGTAATATTGTTTGTTGAAAATATTTATTATTTCAATTCTTTGGAAAAGAATAACAATTGTTCATAGCATGTAAACACTTCATGAATAATATATACGTATGAGCACTTTTAAAGAACATGTATATTAAAATAGTTCTTAAAATAAAATAAAATATTTCAAATTTATAACCTTTGAATTTCCAAAATATTATAATCATATACTATAATAAATAACGTTCTATAATTGGTTTAATTAATTTATTATACATATATATATATATATATATATACATACCTATATATATATATATATATATATGTTAAGTGAAAACTACATTTTAAAATACAACTCATAAAAAATGAAATAATAATAATCTATAACTATATATAGATAATTAAATACAGACCTCCTCCCTAAATAAGTGCGTAATAAAATTAAATTTATTTTTTCAATAAAACCACACAATTTAATAAATTTAAGTCTGATTTTAAATCAAAATGAACTCATGTGAATCTATGTATTTAAAATTTAAAAAATATAGAGAATCCAAAACAATATGGATTTCTAAAACCACTTGATGCATCAGTGGAAGTGGAGAAAAAAATCTAAAATAATCTACACAGAAATAATTTATGATATTTTTTTCTTTTACTTTTTTTTACGTTCAATTATTGTATAAAATTTGATATTTGTTCTGAACAAATAAAATGCATTGTTTTTAATAAAATAAAATTGAAATAATATACTTTTCTCTACGGTAGGTAACACTTAAACTATTATTATAATAAAACTATAATAACATAACAGATAGATTCATTTTTAAAGGCGAGTTACTATTTAAGTATATAAGTTATTTAATCAATTTCAAAGTCGCGAATTTTTATTGAAAATAAAATCGAGGAAACAAATGAATTCCACAGGCGCATAGTTCTATGATGTAACCTTGGTAGTCGAGATAAATGAGGTAGTCTTGGACGATAGACGGGTTAATGGAGATAATTCGAGAAAACAGGAAAGTACCTATTATTTAAGTTATAACGGGATTAAACGTAAATGTCTTTATCAAAGAGTTACAACAGAGCATTGTGATTTGTTTTATTGTCCAGCTAAAATATATTATTATGTTTTATGTTTTAAGCAAATTAATTACAATATAAACAATAAATATAATAATAGAATCGTATAAACAAACGGATGGAATCGATAGTTAAACATCATAGAGTCCTAAACTATAATATTATACAATCATTTTAATAATTATTTATTACTACTAACATAAACAAAAGGAAGGTTTATCGTTCATAAACGTCATGCAGTCATGTGTAGACTATACGGCGTATCGTATAGGCAAAATAGGTGGTACTTTACACACGGTTTTATATATTCTGGTAAATATATATTTTAATTTATAGTGACATTATTATATTCTCGAATTTAATAATTATTATTAACGAACTGTCGTATAAATCAAGTTGAGATTATTAGTTTTTATAAATAAGGTAAATTTAATAAATACTTTAAATATTAAGTAAATATTTAAATAACTTAAAGTATATCTAGTTTATTTTTATAATTAATTTCAGTTCAATAAATTCTACTAAATAATATACCAATATCAATACATATAGTTATAAAAATCTATTTGCTTGTTATTTTGAAGAATACCCTGGAATGTTCAGGATAAATACCTAATAGGCGATTTATAAAACCGACGAGAACTTATGATGATCTATGTGAATAATGTAAAAGTAAAACGATCGAAATCAAATATCAGGTAAAAAAAAAATTTTTAATTCGAGATTGTAAGTCTATTGAATCTGATGCATTATTGAAAGTTATATATAAAACTATGCAAATAGTGTAAAAGTAAAACCATCGAAATCAAATATCAGGTAAAAAACATTTTTTTTTTTAACGACACTATATAAGTCCAATGAGCCTGGTGCATCATTGAAAATTAAATACAAAACATTTTAATCGGATAATATACTTAATATTTTATAAAAAATAATCACAGAGTACTTAATATATAGATATAATAATAATAATATTGCATTCAAAGTATTTTATATATTTATAACTAATTATTTTCAACTTATAATCGTTTATAAACTTGTTTAATACAAATTTCGTGGAAAGATACTCTGGTGAACTATATTATATTGCACTATATATATATATATATATATATATATATATATATATATATGTGATAATCGTAAAGCCCATAAAAGAATACTAACTATAAAATGCTAAACAGTATCTGAACAAAGATATTCTGAAAGAAATTAATCTGTCGGATTAATAATATTTTGATAACGTAAAATAGTCCATTTTATTATTTTAAACAATAAATTTAAGATAATTCGGTATAAGAGTTTTATAATTTAATACTGTTTTTTTTTTTTTGTTTGAACAAAGAGAATATTCATTCGTTAAATAGGAATACTATTCATTAACTCGGAAAATGAAAAATGTAGTTTGGTTTTTCATTTTTCAAGCGTGGTCATAAGAGAAATAATTCCGATAAGGAGTATTGCAACAAATAAAATGTACTAAAATCCTGACCATGACGTTTCCGTGAATTAATTTATTAACGATTTAATTACAAGTAACCATATTAAATGTTTTCGAAAATAAAAATTATTTATTTTTAATTTCCATTAATTAAAAAGTTTTACTTCAAAAATATTATTAAACATGTACAGTTAATAGTTAAATTATGTACATGTACAGTTATTTGACAGTATTATACACAAATCATCAAAAACAGACTTTTAAAACATGTTTTACACAATTATTTTCCTGTTAATTATATAAATTGTTCAAATAACATTAACTTCTGACTTTAATATTGAAACCACATATACGTATATAATATGTATATATATACATCATAATTTCTGTCTAATAAGTTCATATAGCAAATTTTTTTGATACTTTATTTCTTTCAAATTAATTTTTATTCGAATATAAATATTATATATATATATATATATATATATAGTAATATTATAGTAATATGTCATATTCGAATAAAAAATAATTTGAAAAAAATTAAGTATCAAAAAAAAAAATTTGCTATGTGAATTTATTAGACAGAAATATTATGAGTACTACGTTTATTTCTCATTTAAAAATTTTACACACAATACGTTCACATTTCGAATAGAAAACTATAGTAGTATCATCACTCACTGTTATATAAAACTGTTTTGCGCAGAGATTATAATATACAATGTTTTTGCGAGTATCACAGTACATATTATAATAATAAAATATATTTAGCAGTGCGTGATCCGGTATAGTGCACACTACCGGTACGGCTATTTGCAAGATAATAATTTCCTAACCTTTGACACTTTAAAACTTTGAAACATAATGCACAGTTTTGCGTTATAAATGCTTAAAGTTTAATATTATTAAATTACAGTTAAAACATACATTGTAGATTATACGAATTAGAATGGATTGTGTTTGCGGTTTTTGTTAAAATTTCCACGAAAATGTAAATGTATATTAAAGAAAACTAAAAATTTTAAAACCGCCATACTTTGCAATATGACCAACGAATTTTCGATCGACGCGAGCGCATACTTATTTCATAATACACTGCTATTGTTGGATTGGAATTTTCTGTTTTAAAAATGTACGTCAAATCTTGTGTAATTATTATTAAAAAAAAAAAAATATGTATATAAATATATATTATTGTATTGTAATCGAATGGTATAAATTGTATTATTGTGTTACTTATGGATGATCATCTAAATTTTTTTTCAACATTTTAGTATTTACACAAAAAAAAAAAAATTTCTTAGTATAACATAGCGACCGTCAAAGATTATTCATTAAAACCGATTGTTGTTCAGGAGGCGCACATATTGTATAAAACGGGTTTTATTATACTCACTTGTGTGTGTGTGTGTGGGCATTGCACGAAGACTTGGGAAGATTAATTTTATCGCGACGTGGCAATTATTTCATTTTTAATTAAATTAATAAACGAACGGTTATGGCGTTTAAACGTTTACGTTTTGATGTACCTGCGTCGACGAAAATCGAAATTACTACGAGCGTACAAACATTCGGTGATCCTCGTAAACGCGTTTGATATTTCAAAACCATTAAACCGAGAAAACCAATTGATAAAATCTTCGGCTCGATTGAATTACAATTCTCTTCTTTCTGCGGGCGAATCACACACGTATGGATAACACTTTGTTTAGAAGTTTTTAATTTCGTTACACGAGTATCAGCAATAGTCTCGACTCGGCATTTGGTATAAGATCGTTTCGGAGTTTCTCGTCGCGATACCTAATGTAAATAAATTCGGACGAAACGCGTCTGTTCGCTCAAATAATCGGCGTAAACGATTAAATTACATTCATAGTTTAATCGGTATTGAATTTTCATTAATTCGGATGCGAATAAACCGTATATATATATAGTATTAATACGTTAATGCAGCGCTTTTCAACCTGTGGTACGCAGAAAGCTCTTAGGTGGTACGCGAAGAAAATCTCCCTTTATAAAAAAAAAATTAGAATGAATCATTATTAACATTAAACATTATTTGATTTACTTTTATTCGATATTAGCTGGTTTTATATATATATATATATATCGAAAGGCAAGAATACTCTGCGTCGTCGGCACGAACTCTACGGTTTCTAATCCCTTTTGTGTCAACATATCTGTGCGATAATACATTTTCTCACTTATTGTACACAAAAAATAAATATAGAAATAAATTGAAAGTAGAAAGTGATTTAAGACTTAATTACTTAAAATTACCAGTGTGGAGCCCGATATTGTTGTCATCGTCCGTTCAAAACAACACCAACCGTCTCATTGAAATAAACCATAATAATTGTACGTACATTTTATTTAATTTAATATCTTTTTGTGCATTAAATACTTATATTGGTCATGATTTTGTAGTTCCTAATAAAATAAAATGCTATACGCATAAAATAAACGTACACACTTTTAATAATAAGAAAAAAAAAAAAAGGTTATTGAGTCAGGTGGTGCGTAGAAATTTTCAAACTGTGTGGGCGGTACGCGAATATAAAAAAGTTGAGAACCGCTGCGTTAATGAGTTTAAAAACCGGTCATAAATGATGGTAAAAACGATGAAATTTGCAACGAAGTTCCAAAAACAATAATATATTTTCCGTAGACGACTTCATCACACATACACGTCGTATAGTAAATTGGCATTTATATAATAGTATGTTTGGTCATTTTTACGGCGCACACGCACACACTAAATCATGTTGTAAGTACACACGGGTTTTAGGGGAAGAAATAATTTTTTCACATTCTAAATGCGCAAAACAATAGTGATACCTGCGTAAAATGTTTAATATACGTTATAAATTTATAAAATTCATTTTAAGACCAAAGTCGATTATTTTATTTTACTCTGGTGTATTATTTTATACAGTACAAACATGTTCTACCAATATTTCATACGGTGTATTTCACCAGACCTTTGCGAATTCAACGAAATTCTGTAACAAAACTACAATGTTTACAATACGACCATCATTACACGGCGCTATTAAATCAACGGGTAAATTCAAAAAAAAAAAAATATACATATATATATATATTATTTTATCGACATTAAAACATTATTTTAACGACGTGTTCCGTCGTAAATTATTCCACATAATTATTAATAATACTCGTCACATACTTTTTACGGCTGCGATATCGCTCTAAACGAAGTCTAAGATATAACCGTTTGTGTCCAATTATGCATACACTTCACTAGCTTTTGTTTCTGACAACGTCAAATACAGAAATCCGACTGGAATTAAATCATTATCGTTCGAAATACCTACGTTCCTTGTTCGCAATGTTTTCGTACGCAATGACATTAACGTAGACGCGGTTTTAATCGCCGTTCCTACGATATTATATTCTTGATTTCGAATTGATAACCAGGCGGAATTTAAATTTGTTCGTTATTCATTCAAACGTTTGTTTGTAAGCGAACGATTCTTTTCTAATACCTTGTATACATATATATACAGACATTAAAATAATATTCGTATACGACTATCAAAAGTGCTTGTCCTGGAAATTTCTCTTATTTTTTATTTTTTAGTTTTACTATATTCGTATGAATATGTAAAATATACGTTTATAACCACTATATATCATTAATTTCAAACACACGTTTTTATTTATATCCTTCTATATTCACTATTCTGGATGCCCTTCGAATGGTTTTATATTGACTCCTGCTGACTTCAACAGACGAGTGACACTGCGCGTTTGTAATATTTCATATACAATATAACCTCATTATTCTCGCGAACGTATGAAGGATTATTTTACGAGAAACTTTCAAAATACCATTATTGTGTAACGTATACACGCTCAGAAGCTACAATTAATACGTTAATTAAAAAATCTAGTTATACTCATATCGTTCGTCTACGTGTGTATTTTGCTTTTTTTTTTTTTCATTTCTGATACTCGTATACGCTTTTGATTACACGGTGGTTTTTACCGTGTCCTAAACAATGTATACGTTCATACGTTTCAAAGTACGGAGAGTATATTATACGGACGCACTTGATTACGGACGAATTGTGTTTATGCTCATAATTTTGGACTATTCTGAGAATATTAATTGTATACGATTGGAAATAAAGCGTGCTCTATTTTGTACCATTCAATTGATTCGTTCGGGCATATGATCTGCGTTTGATACGCGCTGAACAAAAACGATTCTTTGGCCTTTGACTTGCCAAACAAGTTATCGCAATTACCTATAATACGTATTTTATCGAATTGTATTCGACCGATGATCGCTACAAACGACTCATTACGTTACACGTGATTTTATCGGGTTTCCGTGCAGATATACATATTGTCTTACAGTAGCATAAATTATAATGGTCGTGGCGAAACATTGCGAAATTTCCTCTGACGTATGTCTGCTGTTTTATAGATAATTAAATAAATACGGTTTTGAATCCGGCACATTAGAGATGTGTTGCGATTCTTTTTGTTGCTTGTCTGACGACAACTTGAATCAGGGCCTATCATGTTTTCGTCATTTTCATCTACGTAATATACCGTATGTCGAATAATTATTTCCAAACAGAAAATTCACCACAATACTGCATTAAATGTATGCCTACTGCACAGCGTACATTATAATATATTTGTACACCTCGCGTTCAAATTGTTTAAAAACCCCGTGCATTTCGAATGTGTACAATAAAAGAATTAAATATACTTAACAAATGCTTTATTTTTAAATAAAACTCGTCGTTAATGTAAACGAATATTTTTTTTTTTTTTTTAATGTACTACCTACGTACATGGTAAAAATATTGTGTTATATAGCACATGGCCCACACAAATATAATGCGCACAAATTCATAATGCATTATATTGTATGGAATGTTTCGGAAGAAAAAAATTACAAAAATTTATCACATAGTTCCTTGTTTTATACTGTAAACGTTGTAAATATATTCCTCGCAACAGTTATCTATAATTATTTTACTCGTATATTTTAAACATTATTTATTTATGATATAGTGATCTAAAAACTGGACGTTTAAAATAATATTTCAATAAAAAAAATATATATACACACTCCTTAATATACGAGTATATTATAATATTTAAGTAATGTGAAAAATATATTGGTTTTAAAAAAAAATGGCATTTTATTACACGCAGTGAGTAAACACAAAAATGACGAGGGCACATTTTTGCAAAATACTTAAGTAAATATATTGTGAAAACTACAAATATTTAAATATTTTCGGTAATATTGAATATTATCTATATATTTTTTTATATGTACTTTATAATTCTTAAATATTCAATAAAGTAATATAAATAACATTTTAAGATATTTATAATAAAATAAGTATAAAGTGCTTTTACTTCTACATATTTGTAGAAGTAACATAAATTATTATCACTTTACAAAACGCAACTCTATCTGTCGAAAAATGTTTTTCGTCAAAACAAACATCGTTTAATTAGTATAAATCTAAAACACACTATTAATAGTTTCACCTCTACTCATCAGTTCTCACATTTCCTAATAATAAATTGAATTTATTCAAATTTTTTTCCCTAAATAATTTAATAATACATATATATATATTATATTATTATTATTTACATATAATATATACGCACAAATAAAATGGTGAGTATAAGTTGAAAAAAACATCGAAATTCTGTGATGAATACCAAATTAATTTTAATATTTAAAACAAATTTTTTGGACAATTTTGAGTAGAATTAAAAATTGTTTTAAATAGCAATTTATGACAAAACTGTTTGCATAAATACATTTACAAAATATTAATTTGGTCAGTTTAATTATTCATGACGATAGTAAATTATATATCATCTCACTGATTTGTTAAGTTTCAAAAACTTTTTTTTCAAGAGAATTGTAAATTATTTAAAGAATAATTTTAAACCACAAAAGTATAATCCAAAATGTATTAATAACGTAATAATTTTATACTGTAGAACTTTAAGATTTCATTTATTTATCATTTTTGTTTAATCATTACACAATCTAATGAAAACTATACAATAAGTACCTATATAAGTCGTATATATTCAGTCTACTCGCGATAACTCGAATTTATTTATTTTTATTCCCCTTTCAAATTCTCGTAACGCTCATTATATTATTATTCTCGTCAGCTCGAAGATAAAATAATGATAAATAACTAATTCGAATATGTATCTTCATGTATTATAATTTACTATAAGACATAATTCATAAAACTATTATATATATATATATAAAACATATTGCTTAGTTAATGTCAATTATAATATATTAATATGAAAATTAATTAGAAATATTAAAAATCGAAAACATATGGATTAGTGTTCGTTATCATAATACACGTGGACACGTGGTGATAATTAAATAAATGGTTTCCTCAAAGTTTTGGTAATAATTAAAATTCAACTCCATAACTTATATATTATAGTTTTAATCCGTTCATTAGACGACTTAATATCTACAAAGTCGCTTATAAAGGAGAACTTTGAGACAGTCATCAAGCCCGGAAATTTAAAATTTAATTTGGTTTGGAATGGAGTTAAGGTATAACTCATAAGCAGTACACTTGCATTCAGAATGATGTAACTAAGAACATAACGAAATATAGCTCCTTAATAAAATAGCCACTTTCGTTTCTCTGTATAATATTATTTATTATGAAACTTTAATTTCTATACACAAGTGTATCATTTTACCAACACGATTCGCCTTTTTAAAAACAAAATAAACATAACATTTTATGTCCGAACTTTGTGCCGAAATCATGTTTCTACTTGTTCCTACGAATATTCATATTTATTTACACAGATGAACATACAGTGCCTATATTTATATTTTTTATTAAAGTAAAAAAAAATTTTAAATATCTAGAAAAAGATGTATATATTTTTAAAATATTTTGGAATCACGAAATAATATAATAGTATACAATTTGTTGTTTTATAGTATTTTGCTTTTATTTATTACAATTAATCGATTTAAACCAATACTAAATTATATTTTGTTCAAGCAATTATAAAATGGCTAATATTAATAATTCATAAATCATAAATCAAAAGGCGATATATTTAGAAATTCAGAATTACCGTTGCTTTTTCCTTTTCAGCAAAATAGCAGTCATATAAAAATAGTGTGCGTATGTACTATATATATATATATTTTTTTTTTTAATATATATTATAATTAATATATAAATTGTAATTTACTAAAAGTTATAGAAAGAAAAAAACGTAACTTCGTTGTACTTATATTTCTAAAAATTTATATAATATTTTGAAATAAAAAAATGTTGTTATTTTTCGATTGCCTAATTTAATTCTTTATTAACAAAAATTGTTTTGAATAAATTTAATAAACTAAAAAATTCGTTTTTTTTTTACAGATTTATATGTTAAGTTATGTTTTAGCAACGTTTTTCCAGGATATACTTATTATAGTCACACACTAAAATTTAGTATTAAAATCTTCTTCTTCTCCCTCGCCTCTATCCCAACTATTTGGAGTAAAATCTAGTATTAAAATAACAAAAAAAAAAAAATATCAGTCTCTAATTGCTCGCAATTTCAAACACAATTTTTATACACTGCAAACTATTCACCTTCTTTCCTTACATTATGCAGTGCTTGTATATAATATACACAGTGCCGTCCTTACCACCAATAACGTCCTAGGGCAATATTTGACCCCCAAAAAAAATTTTACAACTAACGTAATATCTAATTACATAATTTTATATATTTTAATAGTAAATATACTCATCCTGGAAATCATTATATAGATACAAGGGAAATTAATATCTAAAATAAAAAAACAAATTTTTTCTTTTTGTTATTCATTTTTATGACGCCCCCTGCATTCATAATACTTTGGACGCCTAGAGCACTTGCCCCCGCCCCCTTTAAGACGGCTATGAATATACATGTAAATTTCATCAAAATTCTTGTAAACTGAACACTTTCAACCAGTGGCATCGCAAACTTTTTTCTCAGGCCATATACATTTTGAGATACCCACCAGCCCAAAAAAGGCTATACCGGAGTAACTTTTTTTTTCTTGCTTATTTTCCCAACTTGTAAATCTGGGCTATACGTATCTAAATACACAAATAAAATGAACAGTTAAAACTTACAAATTACAAGTAGAAAGACTCATTGTCCCAGCAAGAAACATAAATGATAAACAATTAATAATAATAATACGATAACGTAATATCTTTATAATAACGATAATACTAAAACCACAGGACATGGTAACAAGGAACAATGATGTTAATGTCTTTGGAGAAAATATAATATGATTAAACATAATATTATAGGCACACTAATCTAATAGCGTATAATATTGTATTTTGACCATATAATATACGTACAAAATGTATCATCATAATTTAACGCATAATATTAATTTTGACCAGATATGTGCCTACCCACCCAACTCGAAATACTCAGAGACCGTGGCCTCTCAAAAACCCCTTCACCACGCCGCTGCTTTCAACAAAAACCAAATACGAATAATGGCTATAACCCAGTAAGTAAAAGTGCCGATTGCATGAACAATATTTGTCTTGTGTAGACTCAGTCGTCAAAACAGTTAGTTCGACGCACGCGCTTCGAGCGTTGAATTGCGTATTTATATAATTGTATCATATGATCTATGCCATCACATTACTAAAATATTTTTATCGTTTATTTTGTTTCATTGATAAATATATGAAAATTTCGTTGATCGTCAATTTGAGTAGCTTAGTAGCCAGTGTATACCGTCCAAAACATCTATGAATATTGAATATAATTATAATATTACTGAAAAACATATAATGCATGACTGGAAATGATTTGCAATCGAAAATTACGCGTAAATCGATTAAAATGGTTTGGTAAGTATCGTGTACTCCTAAAATTCACACCTAAAAATTTTACAAAAAAAAAATAAAAAAATTACCAACAATTCCAAACGGCATAAGGCAATTAAATTAAATTAAATTTCGTTTCGTAATAACATAAGAAAGAACTCAATTCTCAGTATCATTTTATTATAACACATTTTTTTACAAAATCCTTATAAAAAAAACCTAAGAACAAAATTTAAATCGGTAAATCCGTTTTCCTCCATGACTGCTTCCCATAAAAACATCCGTTTTACATTTCCGTTTTCCGCCAAAAAAAAATTAATATACATATATAATTACCTTTTGTTAAAAAGTAATATCTTTCTTAAAATGAAATCTTCTTTGTCTGTCTTATGTAATTCAAATGCTACGAAGTCTACAATAAACATTAACACATAAATTATATACCATTTAAAGATAAGAACTTTTTCAACGTTATTTTTCCTTTTGGAATTAGATTTTCAAAATAATGTTTTTTTTTTTTATTTTATGCAATTGATTATTTACCAAACACACTAGTTTTCCGTGCCATATTATATTAATTTGTCAACGTGATATTCAAAAATCCGTTTCCAACAAAACACAGCATAAACGTTTCATTTTTCAAATTGTGGTACAATTTTGTTCCTATACACGTTCTTTTAAAATTGCACAGCATCCGAATTGCGAAATGACGTTTTATACTATACTCTGCCCACACGACAGACGGAGGTAACAAATACGGGTGTAGCACACTCAAAATAAATAGCTATTGACTGTTTTCATTTTTATATGGTATCCATTGTTGTGGGCGCATATACGTAGAATATTATAAGTACTCAAAAAAATGTTGACATTTACTTAGAGGTACGGAAAAACTGTATTATACATTTCGAATTTCGCGCACGAATAAAATTCTTAAAAACATGTAAATACTAGAAATGTCTATAAGGCCATTATTTATAAGTATTTGTTTTGCTGTGAAAACGGATTTTTTTTTTTTTGTATTGAAGTGAAAAGACCTATAGCTTATAATTTTTTTACAACGTAACGAACGGTTAAATTGAGATTGCTAAATTATTTTTAAAATTTCGTAATCCGGCCTTAAAAATGATCCGTTGAAAAAAACCACAAACAATAATATTGTGTTTGAATAATTTTCAAAATAAAACACTAATCTGATTAAAAATCCGACAAAAATAATCGATAATACACGTAATAACACACTGTTAACAAAACCGTGAATAAAATTAACAATATTACACACAGTAATACGCCGAATGA
Organism: Slavum lentiscoides; assembly: GCA_032441835.1. Classification (NCBI taxonomy): domain Eukaryota; kingdom Metazoa; phylum Arthropoda; class Insecta; order Hemiptera; family Aphididae; genus Slavum; species Slavum lentiscoides. Next base: position 13,511,037 of record CM063712.1, on the reverse strand, counting down.
AATTAATAATAATTACACCGCGTTGCTTGCAATAAGGTGCGGCAAAAGAAAACCGTTTTACAGTACAGGCAAACGCGGGAAATTACATTTTTGCCGGGAAAAGTTTTTCGCGATCAGCTGGCTAAAGTTTAAAGGAGTTCGGTAAACGAAATCCTTTTCTTTTCGGTAATTTGTTCGCATTTAAAAAAAAAAATAAAACTTATTTAATTAAGTTTAGATACGTTAAAAAGAAAAACGTGCACAACGTAAAATCGTATACACTCTAATACAAATATAAAACGAAAGAAATAATTATTTTCAAAAATTAAATACATTTCGTATCGTTATTATGAAGTGTTAATGAAACCTCGTATAGCCTTGCAAACAAGTAATTACTCTGCATAAAGAATACAATCCAAATCGCGAACAAATATTTTCTACACGCTCTGTGTACACGTATTTCGCGTATTTCCATTCAACAAGATATATAATTTAAAAATCACACGAATATTATGACAACACTATACTCGTCCTGACATAGGCGTGCGCAGGAATTTTGTATGGGGCGTGCCATGAAGAAAATTGAGCCGCTTTCCCTTATATGAGCCTAAGCAAATCTAACCTAACTCTCAACCTAAAAAAAAGGATAAATTTAATGCAAAACATCAATTCATAAAAACTTATTGATTAAATGTTGTGATTCACAACATTTAGATATATTTTTACAATATAGTATGTACCTATATACCTAGTGGTTAGTAACCTACATTAGAATATAAAAAAATTTTGCTAGAGCGCCTAATTTATTTTCTCTAATTTTTATTATTTATAGTTTAAAATTCAAACAAAGTCCCCGAATGAATGAAAGTTGTACAAAAAACCACGGGCCACGGGGTGTGCCACGACACACCCGGCACACCCTGTGCGCACGCCTATGCGTCCTGTGTATAATATGAAAAAATAAATAAATAACAGTCTTCTTGAATACTCGTGTTATGTTTCAGCGCAAGCGATGCGGACACAGTAGTCCGATATTAAAAATATGTATTCTGCTGGGCGCGACCAAACGAAATGACAAAATGAACACGGCCGAAAGTAAACGTCCAAACTACGCGAATTTCATTTACCGCTCACGTTTAACTCGATGCGGTGAGAATTTAACGAAAGCTTTATAATTGACCTCCGGTGTACCTACACCACGGGCTTATATAACGCAAAAACCCAGACACGTATTTGAATTTGTGTTTTACCCTTTCGTTTGCGGTGTTCGTGCACAGTTTCGGTTATTAAATTTTCGTCGTTTTGGATGCGATGCGAAAACTGTAAATTATTATTTCTAGAAGGCTGCGTCAAATGCCGCAGTAGCGTACAGTAGTCATAGATGATGACCAGAAACGCCATTATCATCCGCCTCTCTAAACCCATTAGACCGCACTGACCGCGAATACGCATCTATTTTTTTTTTTTTAAATAACGTTCAATCATCGTCCTTTGATATATTGTATAGCCCATAAAATTTATTTATAATTTTTTTTATTTTCAGACTAATTTAATCATCGTCCTTTTTTTCCCACATTTGACGCGGTCGCACGGTAAAAATCCGTTGTCAATTCGCCGACACGCAGTATACAATCATATTAAGCCTCTAGTCAATAACGTTCTATTGAAACGTTTATAAGGTTATATTCTATACTTCAATAGCTTTCATTCTGCTATCAAACTCATTTTTTTATTTAAGTAAAATTAACTCGTTTTCTTGTAAACATTACTTATTATAGTCGGTAATAGAAACTCGGGGGAGAAAAAATTCAATTCTAAATACACGTATTCAATCCGAGGGTTGACTACGTAAGTCTCGCGAAATAAATTTTTTTCTTAAATTTATACACCTTGTATCCAAGTCTCGTGGCATACTGTGTATGTCGCTACTGTTCGTGGACCGTCGTATCCCATTGATAGAGTTTTTTTAAACATCCCTGTCACGCATATCACTAAGCAACGAGGGTCGTCGGTAATAATACAATATTTCCAAACAATTTCAGCAGTGTGAGATTTTTAATTTCCAACAATTATTTCGCATATGGTGTTCGGCGAGTAACCCTTAGGATTAGCTACTAAAAACCGGATAAATGAAAAAATTTAGAAAATATTCGTTAAAAAAATGTAAATAATAATAAATATTGGGACACCGACTACGCAACTACTTGCAAATAATTTACAACTGGGTATATAAAAAAAATAATAATAATAACGAAACGACAAAAAAAAAAATCTATTTTTTGAATCCTAATATATACGCTACGAATATTGGTATACGAATAATGTATATGTTTGAATTTTTCAACGGACCGAGAAAAAAATTACTTTCTATCAAAAAAAAAAATAGAACAAATACTCTATTTTGTTTATTTAAACTTTAATTTAATTTTTTTTTTTTAATTTCTTTTTCTAAGGTTCGGTAGTCGAATGGAACTATTTCTTTTTGTTTATACAGTTCGAATGTTCCCAATTATACGAATTCGATTTTCGAAAATCGAAACAGTCCGTAACATCACTAAATTTATTATTAAAATAATAATATTCAAAAATATTATAATAATATTTAAAATTTATTATAATAATATTCAAAATTTCAAAGTGGGGACATGGACCTTCGGACAAGTGCTTAGGAAAAAAGAGCTCGCCGAAACATGCGCAAGTAAATAAATATAGGGGAATATGGTAGAAATAAAATGTTGAAATTTTCAATATGTAAACATTGGGAAACGAATTTTTTCCCCGTTTAAGAACGCGCGCAACAGAATAAGACGACCTATAGAAGGAGTAAAGAAAAACCGACGCGAAATCATAAAACACATCCAGCGCACAGACTCCACAAATCGTTACGCGCAGTGCCGCAACTAGAGAGATTTTAAGGCCTAGAACAAAGAGAGATTAAAGGGCCCCTAATAAACTTATTTTCCATTATATTTCAGTACGTTATTAGCGATTCTTTTATAACACAAAAATAGAGAAAAAGCGATAACATATTATTATAAAACGTTTTCTCGGTAATTTTAATTCTAAGCACGTTCAATATGTATGTAGTACTATAGTTTTTTTTTCTTGTACAATGCCTTAATAAAGCTCTTCCTCAAAGACCTTTTAACAATATTTTTAAAGGTTGTAAGCAAACACCGATACTATAAATATATATATATATATATATAAATGCTCTCTATATAGTACGATAAAAAAACCAAAAAGGTAACGAGCCGCGGGGTGTTGTGGATATCGCTTAAATGAATTACTTGGATAAAGATTTTTAGAGTTTTGTTTTTATTTTAAATTTGAAAGCAATGATAAGCCATTGCATTCGATTAAACGATTCTGAGCGGAGCTTACTTTTTTCGTAAATATAGTCTAAAGTTACATATTTGGTGAACATTTCCGGTTTTTTCTATGAGTGTTAGTTTCAAAATTACGAAGAAATAAACAACAATCGATTAAGACGAAATTGCGCTTTTGATTTATATTTTTAGGTGCTTTTGAGAAAATCGAAAAATGACCTCTCTAAAGTACCAACTAGATGCGAATTGTTGCCGGAAACAAAATGTGACCGAAGAGATCGGAGCACTCCTTCTGGTCGAAAATCTGTACAACACAGGATAGAAAAAAAAATAATAAAAATAAACATCATTGTAAAAACAATAGATTCACCTCTCCGCTCAGAATCTAAAATTATCCTAATTTTTGCCACAAATTAAAACCTTTACTGCGACTACTACATTTTAAAATCGTTATATTATAATATGTAGGGTGTGTATAATCTAATCATTCTATATACATTTTAATAAATAATAATAAATGATGAATATGTTATATATATATATATATATATTACACACAGCGTATTTTAAATTATGGATTCGACTTTCGATATGAAAATAATTATTTTATGCAGTGTAGGTACCTACATATATTTTTCTTGTAATCATTTTTAGATTCTGAGCCGAGCGAGGGATCTATTGTTTTTACAATGATGTTTATTTTTTTTTTCTATCCTGTGTATAGATTTTTGACCAGAAGGAGTGCTCCGATCTCATCGGTCACGGTTTGTTTCCGGCAGTGATACGCGTCTAGCTGGTACTTTAAAGAGATCATTTTTCGATATTCTCAATAGTTTTTTAACGCGACACGATAAATTACCGAAAAATTACGAAAAACCGCTAAAAATGGGATTTCGTCAATATCACGTATAGTTTTTTTCGCTATAATTTCGAAAATAATCGTTCTATTGTCTTGAAATTTTCAACGGAATTGTATCTTTGTAGTATACAACTTCAAACAAATTTTCAAAAAGTTTCATTCAATTTTAAGCTATTTATAGCTATTTTTAGTATTTGAGGTTTTTAATATTCGTAAAACAGTTGATTTTGAGTTTTTTGACTTGAAATTTGGACACAACGTCAGACATATTATATTACTTTAATTGTGTACAAAAAATAAACAAAGTGTATTACACCGAAGCTCCGCTCAGAATCGTTTTATCGAATGCAACGACTTATCATCGCTTTCAAATTTATAGTAAAAACAAAACTCTAAAATCATTATCCAAGTAATTCACTTGAGCGATATCCACAACACCCCGCGGCTCGCTACCTTTTTTTTTTCTATTTGAATTGTTTTTCTCCGCGTATTCGGTGTCGTGTCCAGAACTATTTTTTTGGGCGGGCCACCGAAGTCAGGTTCGAAATGATTTTATTCCTAATTCCCCCCCGTCCGCCAGATAATTATTAAATACGTTATGGAGTTTTAAACAGACGACAAATTTGAGAAACGCAATCACGTCAAAACTTTACTAAACCTCATAAATTAATAAGATTGTGAAAAGAATTTTTTTTTTTAATACTTTAGGTGTTTGTAGGTACTTTATTTCGGTTAAAACATGTCTCGGGCCTGTACGCGGGCACGGGGCCCGCCTCCCGGACACGCCACCGCGTGTTGTACAACACACTCGGTGTACTGAGAAACGTGGAGCCCCGAAATGTGAGGCTCGAAGCCCTTTCTACCCGGAACATTGCCCTGGCTGCGGGGAGTCGAGGACAGTGGACAATAACGATCAACGCGTCGGTGAGATAAAAAGAAAATTTTGTATCGCGCGGCGAGTCTCGTGCCCGCCGCAGCGGTGGTACCTAAATCGAGTGCGGTTGATTCTTACCGCCGTGGGCCAGTAGCATGGCCAGTAACAGAGTGGCGCGGGCCACGGTCGCCCGCGGACGTGCGGCCGTGCCGGATCTGACGGCGGTACACATCGTGTTCGGCACGCGAATATTACAAACACGACGATAGCACTGCGCGGCAAAACGTAATGTCGATTTGGCGGGCGAGAAGTGGTGTTGATTACACGGTAGGTAACGCGTGCACTACTGTTCTCCGGCGCGAGACGATGCGGCCGGTACACGACGTGTGCGTCGGTACACGACGTGTGCTTCGGTACACGACGACGGACGAGTGGGCGGGCGGGGTGGGGGTGGAGCGGGGAAGTGCGCCGCACAAAGTCAAACGGGATCGTGGCGGGAGAACACGACGTGGACGCGATCGTAACCGTACGGCCGGCGTGACATTTCGAAAACGCCTCGGCGCGTCGTCGTACAACAACACCGTGTCGTAACGCGCGAATCGAACCAACGAACGACCGTCACAGACACACGCACCGTTACCGCGCGGTACCGTCACGCGCAACGTACTGGACCGAGCGCGCACACACACCGGCTCGACGGAGTCTGACTGTTATTATTTGTGTGTAGAGTCGGCGCGAGAAACGGCGACCGACGCCACTGCCGCGATCTGGCCACTATACGCACACCCCTCGTGTGGCCCTGCACCGGGACGTACTTGCGCACGAATCCGCGGAGACGGTGGTCCCGCGGTTTTTCGCCGTTTATTCGCCCTCACCACCTGCACCACTCGCGGCGGCAGCAGCAGCAGCAGCCGTAGTCCGCGCGACTGCTCTTCGCGCGTCATCCCGACCGCGAAATCGCCGCGGTACACATTAACGTTATTATTATAATACACACCACTTACGATTACGCGGTGTTGTATGAAGATTAATTTATTCATTTATCTATAGATAAAAGATGTTGGACAATAAAATTATCCGGATCCGGAAGATAAACGATGATTAAAATATTAATTATCTCGATAAAGATAAATAATTGATTACGATTTATCTGGATAACACAAAAAAAAAGTTGATTTTTTTTACACTGTTATTATAAGATTTCTAACGTGTCCGACGATAATCATCATTGGGATTGAAAAAAAAATACTTTGTAATTGATAACGATGGAACTTCATCTTTACTGCACCTTTTATAACGACTGGACAATTAATATTAAACGTTTCTACTATACTATTATAATATTATTTGTAGTATATTTTCCAACAAATTGTATTAATTGTTTATAAATCGATCGGTGGTCACTGAAAACAGAAATGTTATGAGCCAAAGAATATAGAAGCATTGAACTAAAAAAAAAAACGTAGCTAGTGTCTAAACACTCTATAAACGCACATTAAAACAATACATCGAGACACTTATAGTGTGACAAGTTTATTTATTATATTTTATATTATATAAAATATAATAAATAAGAAATCAGAAATCCACAACGGGCGCAATATTGCACCAGTACTGGCCAATACTTGCAAGTTACTGGCAGTCATTGTTGCACCAGCACTGTCATACGTTTGGGATGATAACGCTTTACCAGTACTGGGAATCAAGTAGTACTCTAGTAATGCCTGCTACTGCTGACCCAGCACTGATGTATATTACTGGCGCAATACTGCAACATTACTGGCTTGTCATAAGCAAAAATTCTCGTATACGCATGCGCGTGTATTGTTCACAGAGGAAAATATCGAACAGGATGCAGCTGGCGATGGTTGTGTTATTTATTTTTAGCTTTATAATTATGGTTTTCCCAGCGTAGACGGCTACATCGACTGTTGACGATGGCAATAATATACAGTATTCTTGTTTGTTGTTGTAAATTGGTTGAGGTAGGTACTCAACAGATCCATCTCCTCCACGATTCGAGCACTGATTGTCCATTATATTGTTTATACATTTTGTACAATTTATTGTGAATTTTTATAGAAGTGTATTAAATACTTACCGAGCTATTAGGTACTTAATGTATTTATTAAAATTTAATATTTTCGAGTGGATGTGTATGTTATATTAGGTGAGCTGGGTGCATTTTAATCTCCCTGCCTGAATTTAGTTTTCACCTTGCCTCTGCTCTTTCTCTGTAGCACTTGCACTGACTTTATTATTTTCTTCGTCGTATTCATATATATGACGTAATGTGTGGATGGATTGTCGTTATTTTTCAACTTTCCAACCGTGACCGTGTTGTGTAACTGTAAGCAAGTGTAATTTTGGTGTCTCTAGAATCCAGGCGTAAAATAAACATGTTATTCGTGCTTATACCATATAGATTTTGAAATATTCTAAAAAAAAACAAGAAACCAAGAAAAACAAAAAAACACAGATAAACATAGTTCCTAGTTTCTACTTTTCAGCTTTGGGTTTTAAGATGTGACTAGTTTTTCTGTATTTTTACTTTTTTTGTGTTTATCTTTTATACAGTCCCATTCGAACGCGTTTATTTACGTATTGATACCATCGCTGTAACTTAAACACAGGCATCTTGCATTACTTCCCATCAAACATTAATATACACCGCATTATGATCTAAAAAGTGTCGTTTAGTTTTAGTATAGAAACGTGCAGATGCATCGTGAATGACAATAAAGTAATTTAAGAAAACATACTGAAAATCAACTAACGTGTAATCATAATTATATTTTAGACACTGGTGGGCTTTTTTGTGACATTTGGTTAAATCAACCGCGGCTCCAACGGACGGCCTTACAGAACCGAAAAGAAAAAATGTTACCACTGCTAAAAGAAATTTTTCAACTCTTGTGAAAGCATGGCTGTGGTTGAACGAATGAAGATAGAATATGTAATTAACATCTTTTGAACGTCTTTAGACATAGGAAAATTTTAACGAAATGTATAAAATTTTAAATGAATATTTGCAAATATTTGATATGCATCAATTTACGAAAAATTCAATTCCTTTAACATCATAAACAATAGTCAATTGGTACCGATGATATTGTTCGATAGGCCGAAAAACCTCAAACATTTTATGAAACGGATATTTTTACGGAAATGCATAAATTTAAATTTTATAATTAAAATACAAAAAAAGAAAATGTCATTCTTTTAAACACACATAAACACAACACCAGCATTCTCAAACACCATTTCAATATCAACCAGGAGGGAGAGCAAACGCCCACCCTGCTACGCCACTGATTCAAAACATTTAATTAATTTTTAAACTAATTCTATTACATCCCTTGCGCATTTCCAACATCTACTACAATCATTTAAGTTCAAAGCCTCAAGCCATAATAATTTTTATCGTTTAAACACCGACTTACAATGTCACACTCGCAGTTTATACTCGTTGAAAAATATATTTTTAACATTAAAACTATTGAGTACCAACCTATATAAGTCAACTATTTATAAATAATTATTAGCTCAATAAAATTAATAATATTTAATAAAGAAAAATTAATTTTACGCCAAAGAAGCATCTAAAAACAATAATGCATTTATCTTCTGTTTAAGGTATTAAATTATATCGTAGTTTTATAACAGTAATAATTTCTCAAGAGCAGAACAGCTATATGCAAACTTGTTAATTACTGTTTCAACATCAATGGGCACATTTAACTCACATACAATTGTCATTAAAGCTTCAAGTCTCTCTTCATTCATAGTCGACCGTAAACAAATTTTTAATTGGCTTTAACTTTGAAAATGCGCGTTCCGGAGAGACGCTGGGTACTAGCAATGCCATAGTTAAGTTTAAAGCGGTACACGTGTAAGGAAAAATTTCTTTTAAATTAAACGGCTGACATACTTTAGAAACATCTATCGGTCCACAATTTTCTTTCTTTTAATTTTGATTCAGTACTGATACTGAGCTCCTCATCACATTTTAGATTCTAAGCGGAGCGATGAATCTATTGTTTTTACAATGATGTTTATTTATTTTTTTTCTATCCTGTGTACAGATTTTCGACCAGAAGGAGTGCTCCGATTTCTTCGATCTAACTTGTACTTTAGAGGGGTCATTTTCGAATACCCTACATGAAATAAAAACCCGATTAAACATCCAATTATTACACTTGATATTCTATCCGTTGTAGGGTCATGTTTTATTTCATATATAGAGAATCAAATATAGCTCCATAATTTTAGAATAACTTTTTGAGAGCACTTGAATGAGACAACCAACGTGTTGTTACAACTGGTTTAAACTTGTGTAAAGGTTTTTAAGATATCTCGATTTTTTTTATATTTAATATAGCAAGGTGTACATTTCTTAATACGTCCTATAAAACTGTATATATAGGTTCCAAAATTCCAAAAAGATCTCTCGCTTCTGAACAACAGCTATCCGCATCTACAATAACTAAATTAAAAAGGTCAACCCAATACTAAATATAAGTGACGCTTGGGTTTTGTTGTGTTGTCAAAAAAATGTATATTTGTATAAATGCTGCGCTGTCGTAGGGCTATCTGATTAGATTATTTTTCCAATATAATTTCATTCCGGAACATACATATTAAGTCCCATTGCATAGTGAAAATTTTCATAAAAGACAGTGTGCTGTAATTACAAAACTGTTGAAAACCACTGTCATATGGTATTGAGATAATAATTTCAATTCATTATTTCTGCTGTTACTCCTACAGCTTTCGACGACATAATTTTACCAAAAGATCGTTCATTTTAGTAGTTGAATTAGTGAAACCTGCAGAATATTATGTGCTGCCATCTTTTGGCTGTCATAAAAATACTTACGAAATATGCAATGCGCCAATATTATTGACGTCTTCACTTTATAATTTATGTTAATACCTTACAGTCATGACGTAATTTGAACGAAACTTACGTGGTTGGAATTATTTTAACTCTCCGTCATTAATATTAGTGAGTAAGCCACCTGATAAATGTGTGCAAAAAATATCATTTTTTATTTTACTTGGCAATTATTTGTTTTCTATTTTTGTGTACCAATTTTATATACATATATATAACAACAAACATTTTCTTTTTTCTACTCCGCAATGTTCAATATACATTTTAGTGAATCAAAAACATTGTTTTATTAACATTATTTAATATATATGGTATAATAATAATAATATAATAATATAAGGACGAAAAGGATCTAACAAGATTTATTTAGAAAATTTGCTTTTTATAACTTCAGACTTGGTGTTATTAATGGAGTAAAAAAAAAACTATTTCGGAATTCGGAATATTATTAAAGTCACAATTAAGTTATTATTGTATCATAATTTAAAACTATTGCAATTTGAAGTATTTAATGAACTGCATATTATTATAACGCGTGACATCTTGAATTCCGAATTCGTATTGGCTAAAATCGCATGGTTATCTACCTGCATCTGTATAGGATGGAGAACTGCGCGTTTTCATATGTCGAAGACCAAGTAATGGTAGAATTTTCCGACGTTCTAATATATAAAAAGAACGGGTTATAAATAACACGCCGATTAGTTTTTTATGCATATACATAATATCAAATCGTATTGGTTTTTAATATTTCATTTGGCGGTGTTTATGTATAGGCGTCAGGACTTCAGTCAAATTCTTACACAAAGATCTCATTATTGTTCGTAAACAACGAATAGATTTACAAAAATACATTACGTTAGAAAAAATAATCAACGAATGTGAAATTTTCCTAGTGGTTGATTATTATTTTTCAACTTGTGAAATGAGATCACAACACTAAATTTTCATTTTTTTTTTATCATTTAACGTTTAATGATATTTATTACTATATATTTTTTTTTAAATAGTGAAAAACGTTTGAGCAAAAATTCGAAATTCCAAAAAATGATTATTTAACGAGATGTAACGATATTTGATAAATAGACGCGTAATGTCGTAAAGCCGACGATGAGTGCACAGCCGCCAATTTTTTACGTTTAAAGGTTGTTTTATATGCAGACATACGCACACACACACACGATGATTTTAATAACTTACGATACTATTTAAAATTTTTTTTTTTACATTAATCTCGCGTATATTTATGTGTTTAAGACAATAGTGTGATTTTAAATTTAATATTTAATCATATTCTTTGTTAATGTACGCAGTTCATTAAATACTTCAAATTTAATTATTTCAAATTATGATACAATAATATTTTAATTGTGACTATAATTATATTGAGAATTCCGAAATAGTTTTTTTTACGACATCTATAACGCCAAGTCTAAAGTTATAAAAAGCGAATTTTCCATAAAAATCTTGTTAAATCCTTTTCGTTCTCAGCCCACCATTATCAATGTATTATTATTATTATTACTATTATTAGTAATTCTATCTATTAAACATAGATATATTTCACTTGAGATTGGTGAAAGCGTCAACGAAAAACGTCTTTGTGACGAACATCGTTGAAACTTTAACCATCTCGTATACGGGACAGACCAAGAACTCAATGTACAACCATCCGATCAGTAATACAGAGACCAGTGCAGTTGTTAAGATGTGCGTTTTCCGCTGTCTTGAAATGGGTCTATTTGTAATTTCGATGATCACGTCCAGCAGGTACTCAGTCAACCGGGCGACGACTTGGACCACGGAGAAGAGAACCAGGACTAAGGTTAAAGCGGCTCGTATGACCCGAGACACCTCGATCCACGTCAAATGTATCAACGAATAGATGTTGGCGTCGCCGAAATCCTCGACGCTTCCCCGAACGGACGTCTTCCACTCTTCGGCTGTCGGATACTCCATTGTGTTTATCACAATCTGCGCGGTAATTCGGTTGTAAATTCGGCGCCGGTACCTTTAAATGTATCTAACTATACGGTACTTACTTATATTAGAAAAAAAGTTAAGTAGAAAACGGTTTAAAAAAAATAAATAAAAATTAATAGTTTTTGAAAACTGTTCGAAAATATCCCGTGCTTTTCTTGTAATTATCTATTACCAAAATATATGATTTAATAATTATAGTATTGAATAATATTCGATTAACAAAAAAAAAAAAACACCGTTGCCCCGGGATACTTGAATATTTACAACAATATATTGTTTATTAGCCAGAGCTATGATTCTATAACAAAATTTAATACTGGATTTGTGGAACGGTCTATTATTTGCTTTGGGTGCAAATCTAATCTCTTTAGTTGAATTTTATAAGTGCTGACGCAAAAGGAATGGGGCGAGATGTGCATTACATAACCGATGACAATAAATTAATTTGCTGCCTCACAATTTCACTTAGATTTATTGTAGAAAATGTAGTGAACGTTTTATCAAGACGTGCGTATAATGCCGGGACCACACAGAGTTGTTTGGAAAAAACAACAACGCTCTTTCAGACTAAGCCTATTAGAGTAATACTTCAACAAAATATGAACAAAATTCAAGCATTTCGTTTGTGTTTTCTTCTATCCGTATAGTGAATAATTTTTATTTTAATAACTCGTACGCTATTGTATTATTTTGTTTATCGAACGTTCCGAGTAATTTTGAAGTTCGAAACGGTTGATATAAGTTACCACAACAATTTTATAATTTCTATATTACACATAATATTTATTATTATTAAAATTATTACGCGATATATGGTTTATCACAATTATATGGTCGCAACGGTGACAATTATATTCTGTTATACGCACGGGGTAGTTGACCCGCGGCGCGAAAAGTCTATAATAATTAAAATTATATTAAAAATATTTTGTTAACAACATTTTTTACTCAACAATATTTAATATACGTTTAAGTGAAACAATTTTTTTTTTTTTTGCTTTACACGCCTTGAAGGCGTTTCGCATCTTCTACTAAGATTCTCCAACGATCCCTGTCATCGGCATCCTCTATTACTACTGTTTGATCCGTTCTTTTTAGGTATTTTTTTACACGGTCCATCCACCGCTGGCGCGGTCTTCCTCGTGATTCCTAGTGAATCAATAATATTATTATTAAATTATACAATTTTTATTTTATTTTAATGTAAACTATAATCGTAAAATATAAGCATTAAACAATTTAAAACATCAGTTGTATATTTGCAAAAGTTATGAAACCCGTGCTGCAGATAAAATATTATCAAGTAGAGAAAACAAAATGAACAGAAAATTTAAAGTGTCTATAAACGGTATATTTGAGTCCTCGACATGATTTAATGGTCACAAGTATGACCGCCTTTATGACCTCCAATAACCACAAAACGTATATATTTTACAAAAACAAATTATGTCATATTATCCACCGTTCAAACGAAAACAATGTTATAACAAATGACGATAGAGTATAATTTCACGTAGGTATAAGTACTATTTTTTTTTATGTTAAAATTTAAGGAAACAAAATGGTTCTTATAAAGAAAAAAATAATTCAAAAATATTTTTCTAAAGATTTAGGTAACAACAACTAAAAATTATAAAAAAAAAATAGCTTTTTAAAAATCCAAGAAGGATGAATACTTTTAAACAAATTAATTGGGGGTTGGAATATGCTAACTAAAAAAAGTTAGGGATGGTATCATTGATTATAATCGATTTAGAGAAACGTTTTTCCGATGAGAGATTAGAATGATAATTTTTTTTTATTTGGATATAAGTTGAACATTTCTGTTTAATAAATGCTCGCACGATAGATATTAAATTGCTTACACATATTTTTTAATTTTAATATTTATTATACGGTAAAAATCTTTAGAGACATTTAATTGTTCATTGTTTAATATATCAGGATATTTTTGGAATTTTACCACCTATCAACACAAATGCTGGTGTTAACGAATATTTTACTATCTGATTTTGAATTTAAAGACTTGAAAAAAACATTTTAACTGAAATTTGTATCCAAATGTCTTCAAGCATTAATTTATGTGAAAATTCCAATTTCTTCTAAAAAGTGTTCCTATTCTCAGTTATGCATAGATTGAAAAATTAGTTACGCTCCAGTATATGCTGGTCAAGGAAGGTTCACTTACCTATATTACCCATCCTCAGCAAGTGGGTGAGTAAATTATTATAACAATATTAACTTGTTAATACTGAATGAATTTGTAGTATGAAATGGAATACTAAATCTGGTTTGAAGACCAGTTATTTATAAATGTTAGGTAACATTTTTTTTCGCTTTTTTTTTATATATACGTTTGTTTACATTCACTTAATAAATCGTATTATTAATTATTAATAAATTTGTATGGCTTTGCAACTCACGGATTTGTAATATAAATTATTCCAGCACTCCCTAAATACACAAATAGTGCGTGTGCTTTTAGTCCAGTAGGTCTTGAATTTAAAATGATTAATTTTAATGAATTTAAAGTTATACGCAGAGTTAGATAACGAGCAGTTTATTAAGCTTTATCAGAAGTTTCTTGAAATGTCATCGCCTTTTTAAATTATTACAAATTTTCTAACGATTGTGAAATATTTGAATACCTTGAAATTTGGTATGCGGTTAAAGCAAGGTTTTGGAAATACAACCAACGAGTTTTCTTCTAAAAATTCCTAAACTTTTTGACGAACGCTTTTTTTGGATAATGGTTCAAAAATTACTAAATCAACAATACGCAATGGTTTAATAACTGAGTTTTTGACAATTACCACATTATCTGAATCACATTTTAACCGTTCACTTTCTTCTACATTGCCGTTTTCATTGATTTCTATTTGATTTTATTCTACACTCACACCTTGTTTAACTTCATTCGACTTGCTCTTTTCATTTCTACCCCAACTAACTGATGTCCATTGGGAAGTTTAGAATACAAATTTAAATGTAGAATTTTCAAAAGTGTTAGGTGCATTTATTTTTTTTTTTTAATATGTATTTTTAAGACTTTAGATATGGCAATGTACTCGTATATAATACAATATTATTTAATATACATATATTATTATGAAGACACTAATGAATTATATAAAAATATAGATATAAATTAAAATTTTATTTATTATTCTTTTCCTTTATGCAAAAAAACTTTATAAAATGTACATTGTTTCGGGTTTAATTTGCAATTTGTCTTCAACGTACAGTGATTCAAACGTGCAGAATATCCGAATTATCCAACGTTGTTAACAGTTACACGTGGAATAAAGTTGTTGATAATTTTCTATTTGTGTTCACCTATAACATAAAATGTGTTTAAAGTTCGACAGGTTTAGTATTCTACCGATTTCTTCACACTGGACATCACCGTATTCCATTGAGAGCGGCAAAAGAATGCTGTTCAAAACATTTATTTGTCATTTGACTCTTTGCGTCTTATATGTAGTTACAGTATTTGAAAGTCCAACGTTGTGTCGACCACGTGACGGTATCGATAACCGACATTTTCCTTTGTAATAAGGTGCTATGTGTGTATATTCATTGAACGTATTGAATATCTAATATAGCCGATGACATTGATATGCACGTTCTTTTCTTTGTGTATTCACTATATTACGGACTTGATACAATTTTTTTTCAATATTAGTGTTTAACATCGGCATGCTTATTGTATAATATCTGAATTGAATTTCAAATCTAGTTTAATATATAAACGAAAGGGTGAAAGAAAAATTCGATTGTATTGAAAACTATAAGCTTTCATTGTGCAGCTTTGCGCTATAGGTATAATAATATAATATTCGACGTTTAATAAAAAAAAAAATAGGCAAAAACATAGCACCTGAGAATTGTGCACAAATATTTTACCTTATAAAATTATGAACTTACATGTCGAGTCTACATAAATAATGTATTAATAAAATTATGGCAACTGCAGTTGGAAGAATTTCTTAATGTAGTAATAAAAAATTTAATATTTTCCAAAAATTTGAACATGTTTAAAATAGCTGTTGTGTTAACGTAGACAGTAATAACTGGTAAGACCGACGTCGAGAAGATAAAATCGAAAGAAAAAATTAAATAAGTGAAAATCGTGTCTGATCTGAGACACTAAAAAAAGTGGAAAAGAAAAAGCACTGCAATTGGAGAGGATTAAAAAGAAAATGAAATTAACGAAAATTCTGTCTGATCCAAGAATAGAAAAAATTTTAAAACATGAAAGTTTGCAAATGAAGAGAATGAAAGACAAAAACTTGCAAACGACTTTGCTACACAAGAGAAAATGACACGTTATTTAGAAGAGCGAATTGAGTGAGTCACCGACTATGACCAGTTGTTTTTGAAAACACATCGTTCAATTTTAGAAGAAAACGGTGCTTCAACTTCAGAGTTGGCTTCAAATGAAAACCTTCAGATAAAACGCGGCCTTGATGGTTTTTTTGGAAGTAAGACACTGGAAGAAGACGTTTTTACAACGTCTTATGCAACGGGCCTTCGCAAAAAGTTAATTGCCTGTAAACGTCGAAGGATTTGGCACCTTCCCGTTGTGCAGTAATTTATTTCGTAAACATCGCAAAGAAGTTTCAGAAGAACGGGAAAAAATTATATTTTGTTTCGAGTATGTTAAAAAAAAGTCTAAACTGCTTAACAACGATAACGAACGCAACCATCGAAGAAAGACTATTCTTAATATTATTTTTTGCTACAACAATATTTGTCTAAAGACATGGAGAAAATAATTGGTATATTGTTCAAACCTCGAATAAATATATATATATATATACTAATATAATTGTGTTATAAATATTACAACTAAAATACCTGTATAATACCTATTATTAATTTCCTTATTAGTTCTTGTATTTATTTATAAATACAAAATTGTAAAAAAATTATAAAACCCCTAATACATATAGGTTTTAATTTCATCTATAAAAATTTATATTCCATTAAATAATAATATAATTATTATGCGTATTCGTATTACTGGAAACTAGTAAAAAAAAGGTATTCTAAAAGTATTTGGAATATTTTTTTGTGAAGTACTTAGGAGGAATACTATTTTCATACAGTATTCCGAATACTTTTAAAAAATATTTTACTCAAGTCTGTTAAATTAGTATGGCTATAATATTAGAACATGTAGACAGGAATTTTATGTAGGGAGCAGTCACAATTACATTGAGTTAATTTAGAAAAAAATTGTAAATAACATATTTTATATAATAATTGTATTTGATATTGAATATTGTATCATAACGGTACGCAGCGCGCATAGAAATTAAGTTTTTGAAATAACAGTCAACAGTTGATAACAAAGCGATGCAGTATCACAGAATATATTATTCTGTGGCAGTATTACCACAGATTAAATGATTAATAGCGTTTTCCATTTACCTATACTCGTGCACGGATTTAGGCCACTGAACTCAATACACGGAACGCGCATTCTGTATAATTCTCCTATATGAAAAATGGACCCCTATAGTGAGCCGCCACATACATTCCGTTTCTATTTTCCTGTTTTTGTTACCAACTTTGTTACGTAAAAATAATCGATTTTGGTGTTAACATTGATACAATAAGCACGTCTTTTTGTGTCCTATTATCTGAAAGTAAATAATAAAATATGATAAATATCATGGAAAAAACTATATTTCATCGTATTCTCCATGAATTTTATACCTTATAAAATGCATATGGCGGCCTCCTATCTGGGGTCATATTTTGATCAATATACCGCGTTCCGTGTATTGAGATTTGAGTTCAGTGGTTCAGGCACACCATAGAGCGTAATATAGGGGTGGCGTTCCCTATCAGGCTCGTACAAAATTTGTGTCACCCAATCTTCAGTCATTCACCCCAGTAAGGAGGTATTTAACTCGGTAATAAGTCCTCTAGTTAGCATGGATATTGACCCAAGTTTATTAAATATTTAGTATTTAGTAATGATCAAATTAATTCAAATATACGTATTATGGTGTCTACGGTCCTGATTAGAACAACCTGTGTCCACGAACAGTTTATCATCAGCAAAACGTCGAAAAATGAAAAGAAAAATTCCATATTTATACTTTCGGTAATATCGCTTGCAGGCTAACGATAAACGTTTTACTAACCGCGTCGGTGGTCATCAGAAACGTACATCGTAGAAGCAGTGACCCTTATATGGAAACCGGAAGTCATCTGCGGGGCCGTTGGCGGGTATAAGTGTGACATGGCGTGTTCCGCGCGCGCCTATATAGATTCGACGGGTAAAATGTCCGACGGTGAAAAGCGTTTCCGCCCGTAACATCGGGCGAGAAAGGTCGTCCGGAGATGACTAACTCGCGTCTTAGGAAACTCCGCTTCCGGGCTGGTATCGGAGATTGTCGTCCGGTATAATTTCACGGCTCGAAATTACACCTGACCTTTTGTCGCCATCAGATACCGCGATAAAGAGGTTTTCGTATTAAAAACATATACTCTCCTGTGATATTAGTGTTTTGGAAATTTCACGAAATATTGTGAAAAATGCGTGCAATACATACGTATGTACGGACTTTTTTTTAAAAATATTTCTTAGCCGATAAAATTAATACTTAAAACGCGTATTGCCGATATTTAAATTCCTATTTTCATTTATACAACAAAGGTGATAAGGATAATAATCAGCGAGATATTTCTATCCTTTATTTCTATCAGAAGTAGTGGTGCAACACAAAAATAAAAAATGGGCCATTACAATTTTTTTTTTTTTTTTGGTTCATGGGAAATTATGAACTTTATTTTAAGGTAATCTGTTTACTTTATTAAACGTATTTTATAGAAGCCGTTTCTACCGTTGAAATTTCATTATGCATGTTAAAAAATATATTATTATTATTATTATCATTATCATTATTATTATAATTATAACAGTTTAATTAATACAAATATTTGAACGTTATTATTTATTATCATAAAAATTAAAAGTTATTTATTCAAATTTCTGAGATATTTTTGTATTTTTTTTTTCGGGGAAAACTCATCGACCATGGTGTTTTATATCCAAACATCGTTTTCAATACTCAATACAATCAAGTCTGATAAACGTGTCTTTTACCATAGTGCTTCTTAAATAAGTTTTAATTAATTTAATTTGGAGAAATATCCTTTAGTTTAACTGAAGTCATTGTTACGTTAAGAAGAAATTTTAACACAGTAGTTATTCTTGGAACACTCGACATCAATGCAATTATTTTTTTCAATCAAAAACTCAACTAACTCTATAACACTGCTGTAGAATTCTTTGGAAACAACGCTTTAGTTTAAATTTTATCGGAATTCACGTATAAATTATTCTATTCTATTATGATTGAATATTAAATTTGAAATAAATAATTCTTTCATACTTTTTTTTCTAATTAATACAGCCGCATATAAGAGTATTTCGCAAAGGGGCACGAAGTGATGGTCTGTGGGCGCATAGCTAGGCCACTGGTCCAAGGCGTAGGTGTATTTTGTGAATAGGAGGGTACCAAAAGTTCAGTTACCTACTGAATATATGAATTTCTTGAATAAGAATTTTGAAAATATTGCGCAACAACAAAAAGTGATTATAAAACTTATATTTTTTAAATTAAACAGTTACAAAAAGTTTAACATTTATAAAAGTAAATTCAATCTATTTTTATTGGTTCGATCTCGATGACAACATCCCAATTAATATCCAGAAGAGCTAATCCAGCCAGACGCTCTTGGCCCATAATGTGTTCCTTGAACCTTAGGTACGTCGTATAAAATTGTTAAGTGTACAACCCATAGTTATATGAGTCATATATGTTGTGTAACAACAACTTACAAGATTCATTTCCGAATTGCCGTTATTTTGCGACATTAAGAAAAAAATTAAATTTGTGATTAATACATTAATATGAGTTCACTAATACTAATTTTATAATATTAAATATTGTAATAAATATAAAAAAATAAAATAGAAAAAAAATCATGTTTTTCTATAAATATCTTTTATTTACGTCTTAGAAATGAGTAGGTTTTTAAACCGCATCTCATCTCACCATTATCTTTCGGAAACGAAATGTTTTCCGCAATTATTTTGTACTTCTCTAATATGATCGTACGTTCACAAGCCGATTTACATTTCCTTTCCGTCAAACTTTTACAGGTTTTAACGTGTTCATGTAATGTTGCCATATTGGTTAAAATATTCATATATTTTTTTTAAATATTTACCTGTATAATATCCGTTAAACACTCAAAAACATTAAACACCCTGCACATTTTCAGGATGAATAAATACCTAATAATAAACATCAATAGTGAAGAAAATATTAAAGTGATGAAAATAATTTAAAATATGAAAATTATTAAAAACACCAAATCCATTTCGTAATGACAGTATATAATATTATTAATTAATATTTACAAATTTTATCGTTAAAAAACCTTGTAAAACACTCGTCCGAATTCGGTTCCAGTTCATATTAGCTTGTGCAACGTTACACCGTACTCGACTCCAATGTATTAATCAATATTTGTGTTTCAAAAAAAAAAAAACAGTATTTCACGTTTCTTGTGAAATATTTCACTATAAGATGGAAGATTTCAGACTTTTGACATCTAAATGCCCCGTCATGATGACAATATAAAACATATAAAATACGACACAATTTTTCAAATAGAAATCATTTATATAAAACAAAAGGAATGTATCGACGAATACGAATTAGACCTTATACCTATTACGTCTTATGACGATCCAAACGACTCAATGGTACGAAAAATAAGAAGCACTTTTTTTTTTTTTAGCTTGTAACACCAAAATATGTAAATGCGTTTCGTGTTATATTATGAAGAATATTTTAAAAAGTAGACCGTAGATTATCGATTATCCATACGATTTGAGACAGAGAAGATAATCAAACAAAGATTAGCAAAATTATTACTTTTTTACATACGTTACATTTACATAAACGTATACTTGACAAATCATTTTTTTTACAAAATTAACGAAAAAAAAGGATACATAATATACTGTACAATACCTCCCCACACAGCAAACAAACAGATTTTCAATATTATAATATTATTGTAAATATATATATATGTATAATATCATAACGTATTGCAGCACACAAAAATTGTGTCTTATGGATAATCGACAATCGTTTAACTACCCTGCACTGTACCAACGGGGTTTTAGTCGATTTATATAATAAACTAGACAAAAATACGACTGCTATTATAATATTCCGATTGTGATTTAATAAAAATAAAAAAAATATTATATTTTAATTTATTTTTTTTTACTGCGTATTGTAGAAAGTAAGAAATTCGACACTGTTACCAATACGTTTCCAAACCATTTTTTTTTCTACTAAAAAACAAATATTATAATTTTTGTACGGAACTAGAACACTTCAAAACAAAGTCGGAAAAATAAAAAATCGTGAAGACGTTGATAGATGTAAAATTGTTAATTTCTGTAAACAATTTTATCGTTTATCAATTGTCACGCATTCACATGACACGTTCGCGAGTACCTACATAATATAATATAGTGCGTATACACACGACAATATAATATTGCAGCTCGTGTTAACGCTTACTCTTGAAAAACAGTCGCCTTCGGCGAATTTAATCCGAATTAAATTTATCGATTTATTATACTGTGTAATCCACCATCATCGCTCCGTTGTTCATCGGTTCGAACACATTGTTTCTGAGACAACTATATAATGTATAGTTCATCACAACGGCGACAACGCGTGTATTGCAACACCGCGCGATAGAGTTCATATTTTTCTATGTAGACCAGTGCCGTCCTAACCACCAATAACGCCTCAGGGCAATAATATTTGACGCCCCCCAAAAAAAAAAAAAAAATTTACAACTAACGTAATATCCAATTAAATAATTTTATATATTTTAATAGTAACCAGACACTCATCCTCGAAATCATCATACGTATAGATACAAGGGAAATTAATATTTAAAACAATACATTTTTTTCTCTTTGTCGTTCGTTTTATTTGACGCCCCCTGCATTCGTAATACTTTGGACGCCCTATTTGCCCTTTTGCCCCCACCCCCCTCGGGACGGCTATGATGTAGACGGACACCGGCGTGCCGGCTGCATACTGAACGACGGTTTTTTTCGGATTCACGACCACTCGGGAGGGAATCGTCTTACACTCTGTATATAATATGATATATTAAACTTTATAACGTATCGTAAAACGTGAAACCCATTGACACGACGACGACTGTGTTTCGTTTCCAACAATATAATATTCATCGGCGTGAAATTTCCCGTCCGTTCACGAGTTTATTATTGTTTTCACGTGTCGCGACGGAAAACTTCGTTGACCGTCATTCGTTCTTCCCGCGGACCATCTTAGAAGATTGTGAGCTTGTTGGTACACTCGTATTTTCATTCAATAACCTCGTCTCCGTAACGTTATTACGGTCCGCGTGCGACCGTTCGTATACGTAATAAGGATCGATAAAAAAACACACACACACGCGCGATCCTAAGTGTTTTAAGCTATTATATTGCCGGCCAAAACGACGATCCGAACAAATTGCTCGTGTCCCGAATTCGATTACACACGTTGCGGGAACGTTTGGAGAAAATTTATGGAAACATTACGTTACATAATAATTGGTAACACGCATTAAAAAATCATAATTTTCGGTACGGCTCACGGGCGCTGCAAACGAAATCGTGTACGAAGAGTAACACTTTTTTTTCCCATTCCATTCGTATCCGCGCATCGCGAGATTTATATGCTAATTGCGCAATAGCAGGCTGCACTTCCTTGCGCGTACAACAGTTCCGCATCAAGCCGAATTGCCGCGTTCGGGACCGCACGCAATATGCGCGTAGTCCTATACTATCGCAACTAAATAAAGGGCCCTAACCTGCAGGCCCGTACTGGCCCACCGGGCAGACGTACGATGCGCCCTTTAAAATTACGAGGCTGCACAATGCGCCCGTTATTAAATTTAAAGAAATTACGTCTATTAAATAGATTTTGAGAAATATTGACTTCGATATAATTTTCCAATTACGACTGGATAAAATTCAATGATATAATATTATAAAAAATGTTTTTTTTTTAATATTGTATATAATAGGTACTGCACCGTTTATAGTCGCACAGACGTTTTGGTGTCGTCATTGCCGTTTTGTTTTCATGCGGTTTGTTGGTCTTCTAAACCAATTAAGATTCTTAATCGGTAATATTTACACTTCTAAAATGAAAAAGAAATTTTTTAGGCGCCCTTAAAGGATTCAGCAACCGCCCTATAAGAGCAGCCAGTACGGGCCTGG
Source organism: Slavum lentiscoides (assembly GCA_032441835.1). Taxonomy (NCBI): domain Eukaryota; kingdom Metazoa; phylum Arthropoda; class Insecta; order Hemiptera; family Aphididae; genus Slavum; species Slavum lentiscoides. The sequence goes on along the minus strand of CM063712.1, from coordinate 13,487,760 downwards.
CCCGAACTAAATAAACCGAATTTATACGCCGCGTGCATCAAACAAGATCTTATCGCCTATTACCTCCTACAATTTGGAAGTGAATTGTCCGTTATTATTTTTTTTTTTTTTAAGTAATTGTATTTAGACTTTCAAAAAGAAATAACACTGTTACGACTAGCAAAAGTAAGGGAATTTCATTGTTACGCGCACAAAAAAAAAAAAGTGTAAAATTTGTATGATTTTATAAAGAAAAAAACATGTGTTTATACACTATACGATGTATTATTATACGTTACATTTTAACCCTCAGCTTCGAATTCCGTGAGGCGCACTCGGTGACGTTGTAGTCGCGTATGTCGAAGTGGTTGCTTTGAAATAAAGAAAAACGTGTATTTGTCTTAAACAGTGCGCGTACACTTCCATTTACGCGTACGAATTTATAGTCCGACTACACTTTGAAAAAAGTGTGGAGACGAAAAAGAACGGTTTTGTAAGTACTTACGTTCGGGAAAAATAAAATAAAAATTTTAGTTTTTAAGTGCAAAGCTGACTTCATGACAAAACAGTCATTTTTTTTTTTTTAATGAAATTGTGTGTGTTGGCAACTACAAAAAAAAATGTGTATATACCTACATAACTTGTGCCATTTCAAATCGTAGAATATAAATTGAAAAAGATTTGAATATACGCTCTGATATTGATATCGATTTCAAGAAGTACACGAAAAACAGGTTATTTATATGCTAAGTTTGGAATTTTGAAACAAATCATAATGCACATTATCCTGGCCCGTATAATAACAACACTTTTTACCAAGACGACAAAATAAACGAAATTGTAAAATAATATCGATTTTTTTTTTTTTTTACGAAGATTACGGTTTTGTTTCACAAAATAATATAAACGTATAAAATGTTTTTACGTTAAATTTCAGCAAAATCTACTATAACCAAATAACGCGTTTTATTGTAAAAAAACTTATGTATACAAATATGTGATCACTAGAAATTACGATATAGACATTTGTTAATGTTATATTTTTTTTTACCCGAATTATTAAAAAAAAAAAAAATGTTACGCAGTATAACTAGAAAAAACGGAAAATTCGACCGCCTCAAATGAAATTGAGAAAATCTCAATGTGCTCTAGGTAGTGTAGTGCAAAATAAGCATTACGTTTTCAGAAAACACGAGTTCTAGATGCTTCTAGAAGTAAACATGCTTTCATACCGCACATTTCTATGATTCCGTCTCACTTGTTCTTCCAGTTCGAACATTTGTCATTTTCTCTGAAAGCCTTTTTCGCAAAAATGTTCATAAATTACAATATCAAACCTTGGAAATGTGTAAAAATATCTTGTGTACAGAATATTCACAATATATTAATATCACATGTAGGGTTATCCGAGAGCCGTAATTGACACAACCTCTTGCTCTCTGGTCGTGTAAAGAAAAATATGTGCTTAACCAGATGTATTTGTACTTTGTAGTTTTTGAAAGAGAATTTTTCGATGTTATTCTGGGCTGATGTGCGTATATTGGTAGTTGTAAATGAATATAGCGAAGTCGCACAGAGTCAATAAGATTAAATACGTATTCAGTTAAATATATACTTCACTGCGTAAAAATGTTGAGAATTTCACTATATTATATTATTATGCATGTCATCAGGGGCATAATCAAGGGGGGGGGGTTCGTGGGGTTTGAACCCCCCTGACCTCCCTAACCGATGTAGTTTTGTGCGTTCGTGCTTATAAATAATATAATTCAAAGGAGCAACTTTCAAAAAAAAAAAAATTTTTTAAGAAGGGAAAAAATAAACAAATATTATTTTTTTACAATCTATTTTCAATTTTACGTCAACAAAATTTTCAACCCCTCCACCCCCCCATTGAAAACTTCTGAGTACGCCTCTACGTGTCACTTATTATTACAAATTTACAATACTTTAAATTGTACTCAAGTGATTTAATCGTTCGAATGAAATGACATCTACATTTTACAATTATAATAACATTTACTCCCGGTGAAGCCGGATCGGGACAGCTAGTATGTATATACGTTTGTATACATATCTATATGTATATTGGAATCGAAGAAAAGAAAAGCTTAAAAGAAAATCTTACGACATTGAGGACGCGATTTATCGCAGTGTTAGGTCTGAGCCGCGTGCGTGATTTATAAATGTTAACTGTGTAGAATTTTCACTGTACATTATTTTTTATTCTACGGATAATGTGTACAATCGTTGTAATTTTTCTAGGAAAAAAAAATGGCTTATTATTGACGTTTATACATAATTTTTTGTATTATCGTTTTAAAACCCAAAGAAGTGGGGAAAAAAATGTTTCTGATCTTATCATCGTGGCTATAAAACCGAATGACGAACAATTAAAAGCTATGTTTCTGATCTTATCATCGTGGCTATAAAACCGAATGACGAACAATTAAAAGATTTTTTTTTTAATTATTCCGAAAAAAATTACACAATATTAAAAGTGAATTTCCACCATCAACGTGGTCTGAATTTTCTAGTTTGTCTATACGTGCTGATAACGCGTGTGAAACTTTTCGTTCGGAATTAAATGGCGTAGCGTATTCTGTTCTCGTCCAAAACTTATCCAGCAGCTTTTCGAAATTATAAAAAAATTACACAAACCGATGTTTGTGTTAAAAAGCACAGCGCAAATCTGACAACAAAATTTTGGGAAACCGTGTGAAATGATTTTGTCGATTAGTATATTATCGTGTATTATAAGATGAAAATAAACCAAAATAAAAACGAGTCTGCTAGTACTCGAGACATTGACGTGTTAACGTCGTCGCGTGAACGGTAAAAATGGAACGGAATTGTGATTGGGATTTGTGAATATTGGTATCTTTATTCAAAGTAATTTCGATAGTTAAACATTATTATTAGTTGTCGTGAAAACAGCTTAATATACACTACACGCAATTTATAATTGCGTGTAAATTAATAACTATTATTATTAGTTGTCATGACAACAGCTTACGCACATTTCCGAGATTTACCCTCATACCGCCGTTATATAGATGTTTACACATCAATAAGCAGTTTAGACTGAAAAATTAGCGCGCGAGAATTCACTAATACTTTAAAATTGTTTAATTTTAAATTTTATATAAAAATATATTTATTTATTAATCTGCCCACGCGATTCGGATCTGTCTAAAAAAAAAGAACCCGTTCACGCATTTCGACCTGTTTTATTTATTTTTGCACGCAACACCGACCCACAAATATATTATTTAATTACATAGTACGCGTGTAGGTTTGAATGTATAAATGTATAAGAGCATATTTTAGAAATGGTGACGAAAGTACCTACCTTTTCAACGGCTGTATAGTTTTATAATATTCATAAATATGCGTATCACTCTGGATTCGAGTGAAGTTTTGGTTACCGTGTGTTATATACTGCAGGTCACGTAGAATATTACAGTAGATATAAGTATACAAAACGAAAAATGTTTCGCGAGACAAATAGTATTTAATAACATGATGATGTGTTTAGACTACAGTTTAAAAACATTTTCTACGTAATTTTCTATTTTTTAGTTTCTGTAGAGTGTTATTGGTTTTACAACGATGTGTTTTATTTTTTTTTTTTAAATAAACAATAACACCCCAAGGGGTAAGAGTATAATATACAAAGATAATACAGTAAAAATAGAATGAAAAATAACATTCATTATTTAAATTGTAAATATTTGTTTTTAACGCGGCACAAGAATCGAAAAAGAAATCAAAATTATTTATTTGATTGCACATTGTTGGTAAGCGGCACACCGGACTATTCGTAAAATAATTTTTATTTATTTATTTATTTTTTTTTTGCCTTTGAACACTTTTTCGTGTAGAAATCTTGACGTACGCTATACGTTTCGATAGCAAACTGTATCTAGTTGATACTTTATTCGACACGTTTTTCGATTTTCCCAATAGTTTCCTTAAACGTCATATTAAAGACAAATTATATGTAACACGACGTGAAGAATTTAAACTAATACATTATTATAGCTAGTACACTGCAGAAATAAATTTCTTTCTATAAAATTATGACAAGACAACAACACGTACTTCATTACAATAATTACAATGAAAAATTCAATTTAAATCAGAAAAATCATGGTATTTCCTATGGCGGTCAGTATGTTTGCAGGCGAAGGTCGTAAATATATTGTTTTAGACACTTTATTTATAGAAAAAAAAAGGTAGGTAGCGAGCCGCGGGCTGTTGTGGATATCGCTTAAGTGAATTACTTGGATAAAGATTCTAGAGTTTTGTTTTTATTATAAATTTGAAAGCAATGACAAATCATTGCATTCGATAAAACGATTCTGTGCGGAGCTTCGGTGTAATACACTTTGTCTATTTTTTGTACAAAATTAAAGTAATATGTATATGTCTGACGTTGTGTCCAAATTTCAAGTCAAAAAACTCAAAATTAACTGTTTTATGAATAAAAAAAACCTCAAAATCTAAAAATAGCTATAAATAGCCTTAAAGTTCTATAGTAAAAAGATACAATTTTGTGGAAAATTTCAAGACAGCATAGAATGATTATTTTCGAAATTATAGCGAAAAACTATATACGTGCGATATTGACGAAATCCCATTTTTTAGCGGTTTTTCGTAATTTTTCGGTAATTTATCTCGCGTCACGTTAAAGAAACTACTGAGAAAATCGAAAACTAGTCTTTCTTAAGTACCAACTAGATGCGAATTGCTGCCGGAAATAAACCGTGACCGAAGAGATCGGAGCACTCCTTCTGATCGATAATTTGTACACAGGATAGAAAAAAATAAAAAGTAAACATCATTGTAAAACCACTAGATTCCTCGCTCCGCTCAGAATCTAAAAAAATAAACATCATTGTAAAACTACTAGATCCCTCGCTCCGCTCAGAATCTAAATTATATTTTAAATATGTGTTAATACATATATATAAAATTGAATGTAGTCGATTTACGGATGAAAATAATTCGTTACATTATTATTTCAATGCAATGAGTTCGATTATTTCCTCTCCAGTACAAAACAGTCGGCAAACCGTACACACGTGCTTTTATTTAAATATTCATAAAACGAAAACAAACGTTCCATTTATGTGGCGAATAAACTTGTATTACTGATGAAGGTATAACGTACGGTGATATTGCGTTATCGCGAATATAGGTATGTATTCCTGTTTCTGACAAAATTATAAAGACAATGTACACCCGGCATATTTTGTTCACGCAAGCATATATTATACTAACCGCATTCGTTATTTTATAAAAATCGTTAAACGTGTATTTTCAATATGGGGAGTTTTTTTCTGTAAAGGTTATAGGAAAAATGTTTCGTTTTTTTTTTTTTTTATTCGGAAATTTTAGGAATTCACTGAAATATAAAATACTGTCTACGTTTTATCGAAAATAATTTGATTTAACAAATCCATACACTTTGTGTATCCAAACGTAGACGAGTGGAGGCCATAATGAAATTTTTTTCATTTCCGAGAATTCCGAGAATATTTCACATTAACCTATAATATTTCATATTATAATATGTGTTATATATATATATATATATATATATAAGTTAAAAATTAATAACTGATAATACAAAAGTAACATAGAAAATTTAAAAAGAAAATTGAATTCTCGGGCAATACCTATATAATAACTTATAGCTGTATTATATGCGAAAATCTGGTTATTTATATTTGATATTTATACAAGATGTTTCGTGTAGCGTTCTTTTGAAAACATTTCAAAAAATATTTTAAACACTTTTATTCGAAAATGTTCTAAACAGTTTTTAAGGATTTCTTATAATATTCGTACATAATAATAAAAACTACAAATTAGTTTTAATTATACTACAATATGTTACTATTGAATTAATTATTTTCGTTTCGTATATCATTAATAATAATTGCGTATTAATATTTACCTGCATAAATTTCAACTGTTGGTACTTGGTGATTATTACGCGTAGATCATCTAATTTTTACGTATATTAAATATTTAAATAAAATTTTTTTAATATTATACCTTCAAAATTTAATTATGTTCTTTTCCGAAACGGCATAATATTATGCCAAAACGGCATAACGGCATATTATGCTTTTACAAAAAAATAATAATAATAATAAATGAAGCACTTTTTAAACACGTTTGGCGATTATTAATATTTTAATACGTTTTTGTGAAAGTATCCAAATTTATGCTTAAACACTTTAAAAGTATACTTAACTTTTTTTGTATAGACTATAGGCTGATATATAAAGTTCCTCGATACTCCAGTCAACCTATACTTAAGAACTTGCACTTATTAGAAACGTGTCGTAAATCGTAATACTTTTCCGCTGATGATTTATTCAAATCACGAGATAGTTTTATTTCATTATACCGTATAGAGTAGATTTTTTTTTCAAAACTTTTTTCTCTTTCTAAAACATTTTTTTAATGCTCCCTATATAAAGTACAAGATAAAAGTTACTAACCACAATAATATAATATAATGAGCACACACAAGTACTGAAGTACACAACTATCATACTGAAAATCAATCGCATGTTATTAAAGTTCTTTTCGATTAATAATTAAATAGCAATTTTACCTGCAAGATAAATCAAATCATAGTCCCAAAATCATCATAAGGTAATTCATTACCTCTATTATTATGGTTTTGTATACAATTTCTGATCGCGTAATTGTTAATATCGAATAGATAACAGTATTATGAATGGTCCGGATGCGTGTTGATCGATCAATTATATTATCATTGTAACAAGAGTTTGTTCATAGTGACTGAAGCGTATTTTGGATTGTCAATTGCTTTTCGGACTTCGTGAAAGATGTGTTTGAACGACGACGGGAAACGTAATTGTAATAATAACAATAATATTTCATCAACCGACAATGAGTCATTTATATATTCAAAATATCATGAACTCCTTGTTCAGTGTATATATGCGAAAATAATCAATCAACTGTATTAAGTAAAAATCAAAACTAAGTAAATAATAAATAATAATCTACTTACAACTTTTATCATAGTTTTTTTTTTAAATAAAATTAAAATAACTAGAAATGTTCGTTTATTTAATAAAAAAAAATTTTATATAAATATAATAATTATAAATCACAACGTCATCTTTTTTTAGAATCTACTTTTGTTTTGAAGTCATCTATAATCTATTGTTACTGTCAATATTCATAGTAATTTCTTGTTCAATTATAATATTATAATCAGGGCTGAAATTCTATAGTACCTCAGCTAATTGTTATTGAATACAGATAAAAATAGCAGTGTTAACAATACATTTTTTTATGCATCACGCATTCCAAATATAAAATCCTGAATTTTATATTTTTGCACATTTTAAGTGTTTTAAAATTTTAGTGCGAATTTTTTTCTTTTCTATTTTTACTGCAATGCATTAAATATAAATTGTTTTGTGTTTTTCATAAATCTCGTAACCTTAAGATGGTAAGAAAGTAATACATTGCCATTTCATTAGAAATCTTTCGAAGATATTATATTGGCAGTTTATATATCTATTTTTTTTAATATTTCATAAATAAAACAAATTTTATTTTTTCGCTTCTTTTTACTGATGTTAGAGCATATTCTAAGATATTTTAGGTCATATTATAACGCATATTTCAGTACTATTTAGTGCTATTAATTCTGAGCTCTGGTTATATTCATTAATCATTATCTATCATTATTTATCATTATCTATAAGTCTTTCTTGAACAGTTGAATGTTTTGATTTTGATTTAACTTGAGTTAAATATTTAATTACGACCTTTCATATTTACAACTGGTTTCTAAAACATTTGAAAATGTATTATTTTTACTAATTATTCGTATTAAATTAGCTAAAAACTCTCGCAATACTATAACCGTTGATAAAAGTGTCTTTGTATAATCATACGATGTGTGCGACGACCGTTTGCTTTGACTCATTAAAAAACTTCCATAAAAAAATACTATTTTTTTCCAATCAAGGTTTTAATAAAATAATGATTTTATAGACACGAAAATATTTTGTATTTAAATTTTAAATTGTTCCTTGTCGTTAAGCCGTTAAGGTTATGCAGTGGCAAAGTCTGCGAACTTCCTGTTACTTAAATCGCTTGTTATATTAAGTGTCGAATTGTATGAAGCAGACGAAATTATGGTGTGGATTTCGACTCTGTTAATAATCATCTCATAAAAGTGAATATAACGTGTCGTTATGCGGAATGACTTTTTTAATTAACAATGTTTACGCATTTGCCTCTTTGTATTTTATGTTTATACTTTCTTTTATACCGTTTAAAACAAATAGAACGTTTTGATATTAATTAATAAAATATTAATGAGCAAGTTTTACTAAATAATATTACATTTTTACAAATTACTATGAAAGTATAATCCATAATGTTAATATAAAATGTTAGTAAAATAATTAATAAAAATACATAAAAGTCTATGTATATATATATTTTTTTAAATGTTTCATGACAACAGCTCAGCGTAAATTTTAATTGGAAAAAATATTTGATAATTATTTTATTACGAAATAATGTAACTACATATAAGAATTTTAATTAAACAAATTTTAAAAGAATAACAATAATTATAAAACATTTTCAGCGTATGATATAATTTATGTAAAATAATTTTAAAAAAATATAATAATTTCGGAAGAAAATTTTTATACAAAAACACAATGTAATTGAAAATTTGTTTCGTTATAGTTTTTAGGATAAGTTTTGAAAAACAAAATACCAGAAAATTTCGTAAGTTTAATCTATATTTAATTCTTTAATGTATATATTACTATAGTATACGACATTTATAATATTAACTGTGAAGAAACTGAAATTTCTTGAGAAATATTGTCTACCAAAATCGAATTAATTTTTTATTTATTCTTTTATTTTTATCAATTCTTTTATTTTTTTTGGCAACGAAATAAATAAAATATTTACTTTAAGTAAGCTTTATAAATTCGTTACAACACACGGCACATGCGTGTTTATCATGAAACAAAAATAAAATCAATATCATAATATTTTCTTTGCTCTGACATAACAAAAACGCAATTTCTACAAACAATCAAATATCAAACATCATTTTAAATTTAATAATTTTTAGCTTTTTCGTATCCAATAATCAATTTCAACAGATTCTTGACATACTCGTTCGTGCTGAAACACGATTGAACGAGTTGATAGAGTAAAAATATATGTGGATTGATGTTTAATTAAAAATGAGAACTTCATCACTTTTAGAATTGAAAACTGATTTTGACACGTCATGCTCATCGTTCATAAAATATTGTCGACAGTCGTTTATATGTATATACAATATTTACGGTACATAGTCTATAAAATTGAATGTTATAGAAATAAATAGTAAGGAATTTCAGTTCATTTCCAACACAACATCTGAATATCACTCTGTAGGCAGGCACGTTTTAAAAAATAATTCGTCGAATGAATAAAATTCGTTTACAATACAATATATCAAATGACTATTGAGTATGATGAAAGAACACTCAAAAACAATATTATTATTATTATTATTATTTCATAGAAATACAGATATGTGCACGTATGTTATTATTAAAAACGTATAGGATTTTAATGAATTTTAAAATTGTTATCATTCTTTTCAACAGTATTGCTGACAGATTTTACCAGTGTAATAATTATTTTGTATAATGCCAACTTTATAAAAAGCGATTTGTAAAATTCCAAAAATTGTGTTATAATATATTATAAGGCGAACGTTCTATTGAATATGAAAATCAAATTAGAAAATATAGTTTCAAATACATTTATCATCTTAAGTATGTATTTAATATTATTATAAAATGGAATTAATTCGGTAATAGTAGCTGGGCTGTGTCGGCAGAAAACTTTGCAGCTCCTCTTAGCAAATCGTCTCAGTCGCCTTACTCACTAACACAGTGCGTTACTGCTATAAGTTAATTATAAATTTTGTAGTGAACAACAGTAATATATTATACATGCTTTTATCCTTAATATTCTCAAAAATAAATAAATATTTATATAGTAAATTCAATTATTTTAAATATATATATATATATATTTTTTTTTTTAAACAAATATACTTCTATTTTCTACATACAATCACCTGTTCGAAGACAAACAAAATTAATGAATAAAAAATGATACTGCGAGATATTATGTGCTATTTATATTTTGTGTACGACAAACTGGTCTGTGAGATAACGCACGAGTTTTTCAAATTCCTTATTATACCAATTATCGACGAACTATTTTTTACCATCAACAAACGAAGGATTTAACGTGACAAATTCAATATTTCATAGGGTAAAGTCATTGCATATTGTATTTTACCGTGTATATAGACTCCAGTGAACGATTAATGATCGGTACAATTGAAACACAAATATTGTAAATTTGTTTTAATGAGTTTTCGATGTGCACGAGTTTGGCTTGGAGTTAATGAACAGTCTATTGACCGATGAAAATGTCATGAATGCTTCAGGATTGTATTATCAATCAATTATCGTATCTACAAGTTTTAGGTTTCTATAAGCATAATATAGAATACCTATATTATGGGGTCCGTCTGTCCGTCCATATTTTATTTTATAATTCGTTTGCCATTCGCTTTAGCATTATTATTGATATTTACTATTTTATTTACTATCAATATTTACAATTATATTTGTGTAATATATTTCGTAATAAAAGCTTTTTGCCGACATCCACGGTCACATAAAAATAAAGACCTAATACTGAAAAAAAAAATGTTTTAAAAAATTTGAAGGAATACGATAATGGAAGAAAACGTTAGCAAAAAAAAAAAAGTGATGTTTCTTATCTATATAGATGAATTGTAAGTTGAACTGAAATTTGTAATATTAATTTTTCAAAAGAATAATAAATTTGAACTACGTACCTACATGAATTTAATTGGAAATACAGCAATATTTATGAAAAAAAATAACCGTTTTTTCAAAGAATTTTAGTAAATAACTAACTAAAAAAATAAATACTACAATACTCGCGTGTTCAACGTAATATCACAGTATTGTTATATACCGGGAATATTCAGCACGCTCGAAGAATCGACTTATCCTTCCTTGCTTATTTAAATGTTTAATTTGACATTTGTGTACATTGTATACGTTTACACTGTAATACATCAAATTGAAATGAATATATTATTACGATGAGTACTAAATTAAGTTTGAGCAATATAAAATACGCATATATAGTATATATATATATAATAAATGTATATTACATAGGTACCTAAAATAAGGGGGAAAAGTTGTAACACTGCTACCACACTGCGTGAGAAACATTGAAAGTGTTTTAATAGTTGTTACTCGTTATATACGAGTATATCAAACGATTTAAATTTTTTTTTACAAAATATTGATTATAGACCGAAGCTCGGTTTCCCGTGTATAACTATACACGTATGTCGAAGTGTCGATGTCTTCGATATTATCCAATTCAGTTAAATGGATCATAACTCAGATATAATAAAATTCTGTTGCCCAAATCGAGTTGAATATTTCTTAAATTAAAAGTGATAACACGTGCCACGTAAGATTTTCATGCATTATTGGTAGGCATTATAACTACGTGATGAACGTACTGATATTTTGTTTTTACTCACAAAACAAATACATAAACACTAAATATTTCAATTTTGTAATTTAATACCAAATCGTTCTAGAATTAGGCTCTAAATATTTATTTCCGTGCCAACATAATTGCGATAAATGTATTGATTGAAAAGTAAAAATTATTTTTTTGCGAATATTGTTTGTGAATTAATAACGTAAAGTAATAATAACAGTGATGCGAAAAGATACATTATATATGTGAAAAGATGATATTGTTAATTGCATATATAATATGTAATATGTAAATATGACGTAATTTTTTACGAGAAAAAAAAATTTTAATATGCACGGAAATACATAAAAATTAAGAAATATGCAAACATTTTTTAAAATTTGCAAAATTTGCATTTAAAATGTTCGTTCTTTGAACTCGTAGTCTTTGTATAGAATAACGTATTTCTAGTTTGGTCTGCTATAAATCGTAATATATTCATTGTTTTTCACCTTGTCAAAGTAACGTGTTGCGAGTTTGATATACTATAGTAAATTATATTACGTTTATTTAATAACCCTCGTCCTTGACTAATGTCTAGCTACGCCACTCCGTACAATTGTCTGATTATAATATTTATTTATTTAAAATAATCTTCGATTCTATTTCTAAACTCTATGATAAGAGTTTAAATATAAATACGTTTTTTTCTTGTTTTTTTTTTATATTGAAGCAATCAAAAACCGACGACCAGTTTTCCTATTTCAAAAAAAAAATTATTAAAAGCTTGTAACGATATTGAGACGAAAAATATGACTGATTGGTCGACCGACAGTACTCATCAACTATAAAACACCGATTGATCAAACATCATGGAAAACAATTATTTCAATCAGTGCAGGCGCAACTAGGATTTTGGGGCTCCGATGAAAAGGTAAATATGGGGCCCTAAATTTTATGGCTGTCCGGAACAAAAAAAATATGGTGATCGAAGCAAGGTGGGGGGGGGGGTAAAGGGGGTGATTCATTAATAACACAAAAAAATTGTTTCTCCCTCCGTTCGAAATATACTACATCATTTTCTATTGTGGATTATCTCAATTAATATATAATATTGTCTTACATTTATTCCTTCCTAGGTACTAATGACGTTGTTCACATATACAGAGTGTCTAACGAGGATTTACCTATTGTGATATCTTATGAGATAATCAAATTTTGTTGTTTTTTTTATGACATAGAACAAAAGAATTATAAATAGTTAATACATAATTTAATTACACATAAAATTTTAAGTAAAAAATAAAAATATTTACTAAAATTACCACGAAAACGTGTGCAAACATAATACAAATAAAAGTATTATCCAATGCAATATAAATAGTAACACGCAGTATAAAAGTTAAATTTACAATAAAATCAAGCCCTCGCGCAAATACCGTTGATATATCCAGTTGCCTATACGTTTTTCCATTTAAATATTTAATATATTTTTATGCATTAATGTCATTATTATCATTATGCAGTAAGAAGCCTTAGACAAGGGGGCCTCGTTGAACCCCGGTGCCCCGATGTTTGGCATCACCATAGGTCCCGGTTGTCGCGCCACTGATTTCAATGCGTTTATCCATACCTGCATCACATATTATATATTAGACAAGTCGCAATCGCATAGGAAGCAAATAATCGATACAAATATAACGCATATATTAAACCTTTCGGCGATTTTGTATTTACGAACTACGACAGTAGTAGGCTTCATAATGGTCGATTTAAATGTTAGATAATATAATATTACTGCTTCAATCGTATAAAACGAAATTCGAATTTCGCATTCCGCAGCATTTTATATTGTTGTCAATAATTTGAGCGAAATATTTGAAATTATTTCACCGTTTTATTAACCGTTTTCGAATTATTATTTAAAAAAAAAAAAAATCGTAAATCGGCTTATATTATTTCATGTCGAAGTAAATAATATTTTAAATACACGAAGCTCGTTTAGGCTTAGTGTAACGAAAATCAGAGCATTGCACGCGAAATTCGTGTATCGGTTTTCGCGCGTTTCGTTTTTGGTTAAAATTTAAAATATTTACACGGCATTTCAAAACCCTTATTATTCGGGTTTATCCGGCTTAAATTTGGCCGGTTGCTCTTAAGGGTAGCGAAACAAAATTGTAAATTGTTATTCGCGATTGTCAATTATTTCGTTACGCAAAATATTTATATTCGAACAGCGATTACGTAGAAAATTAGTAATGAATATTAAGGATTTCTGCAAATTTTCTTTTAAATATATACCTTCTTTTTTTTTTTTACAGCGTTTGTATTTTTACTTTTTGACATCCCCTCGCGTATACTCGATGTCATTGCGATAGAATGTTTTGAGTTTTTAATTTTAATTTTAGAAAGAAAATTTCGTATATATTCATAATATGATGATAAAATAGCAATTATAAAATTTGGTAGAACCTTTTGGTTCTCGTGTCTGCAGTAACCCTTTTAATAATTCTTCGAAACGTTTTCTCCTAGGCTTGAATTGTAGAAGTTTAAAATGTATCGAGTTAAAACATTTGGATCCGAGCCCACGATATACTTTTATTATATATGACTATACAAAGTGTTTTTTTTTTTTTTTGGAAAGAAAGTCCAGAATTTGTTTCCAAATGCGCGTAAATTTATACGTCTCCCATCTGGGTATTATTATGTTCAGCTATTTATCATCGTGTGCGGTTCAAAACACACAAACCATAACATACATTTTATTTACAACCAAAAAGGTTGAAAAATAAATAATATAAAACTAAATAGTCCAATAGGCAGGATTTTTATATATCTATTTTATATACATGTATATATGTATATATATACATATGTATATATATATGGTAATTAAAATACCAAATCAATTTTTATGATTATATTTTTTTTTTTTTGCAATTCGGTCCATGATTTGGTCAATAGGTATATTTTTATAAGACGTATATACGTAAATATGCAATCAAACCAATGCAAGTGGCTTAAATTAGGGGGATCGCTCTTGTGTATTTTTGCAACCCTAGAATTATCTTAAATTATAGACGAACAATCAATTTTGTAAAATACACATTGGTATTATTATTTAGAATATTATGTTTTACCGAAATCTAGTAGACACATTTAAAGTTTAAATATGCCCTATGCAATGTTATATATTTATACGAATTTCAGTGAAATAATGAAATTATTTTCGAGCACTAATTCCAGCCTTATAATATGTACACGGTGTTCAAAGGGGGGGAGGGAGGCGAAAAGGAGCATGACCTCAACATAATCTGATCAACTTACATGACACAAGTCGGTGCTGTTAGGACAGAAATATACTAAATTTAAAAATATCAAATCACACGGTAGCAGGGCGATCCACCTTTCGACGCCCCTCCCCCTTTACTATTGCCACTGGTACTGCTGTAGGGTGCCCAAATTCATAGAGCCAAACTGACCATTTGACATTTCCTATTAGGTACCCAATTTGGGTCCTACTACTGCCCGTCAGTATAAGGCGTGCTGTGAACGAAGTGATGTCACTTTATGTCACTTCATACACTACATGTGTAGGGAGTAAAGTTACATATCTCGCACTAAACAATTATTTCATACGATGGATGTACCTGCCTATACATTTTAAGTATTTGAGAGAACAATATAAGTACGTATACTATATTATTATACTTTTTCAGTTTTATTTTGTCCAGCTATATTTTCGCAAGTATCAAGTTTCTGGTCAAAGAAAATATAAATACATTTAATATCACATTACGGAATTCTATCCATACAGTATATTCGATATATGAAAGTGATTCGGATAATATCGATTTTTATGAATTGAAACACTTTCCTACGTTAAAATAAAGACATTTTAAAAACCTTGTTGGCAACATTAATCTGCCCGAGTATCCTGATTCCCGATATACCTACATGTATACCTACATACCAATTAACGGACGCATTATTAGGTTTTTATTAAGATAAATAGTATAAAAGGTATAAATAGCGCGAATTATCCCAAAGGATTAATTCCGGCCATTGGTCAATTTAAATATATACCTATTGAACTATTGAAAGTATTTGGCATTTTTTTTCTGCTCAAACTTAATTTTCACTTCAAATCTGTATGTGTTATATGTAATCCCATAAAAATGTTATGGATTATTTTAATACGAGTGACATAAATGACATAGGTACCTTCGTAATATAAAATAATGTCCTTTAACAACAAATCCCTTTTACGCATTTAAATAAAATTGTTTAAAACAATTTTATTTTACTCGTAGGTATATCTGAATATCTATAGAATTTAAACCTACAGATAAATATACGACGTACAATATACTACGTTACACAGTAATTAGTAATACGATATGTATTTAATTACAAATCGGTTATATTAATATTATATGGACTTAATATGGTAATTGGTAATGATATACTTACATGTAGACATGGTTGGACAGTAATCAGATAAATGTATCAAGATTACGTAACCGAGTTACATTTTTAGCTTGTAATCACTAATCAGTTACCTACATATTTTACAAGTAACTTTAAAATGTAACATGTTACAACTTTTACTGCGACTTTAAAGTAATATAAAAGTTACATTTAAATAGTTATTTTAAAATATCGATATCGTTTAAATTTAAATTTTTAAATATTGAAATATCTATTTAATGAATATTGATACTTAATAAAAATAAAAGGAATCTCAAAAATATTGAAATAATTTCAATGTTAATATACTTTTATACTTTAGTTATAAAATATATAATACATTTTTTAAATGGACCCCATATACAAACAAATATTTAGTAGTATCACTACTTCCTTGAAGAAGCAAACATAAATAAATAACTTGTAATTTTAAATGTTGCTCTAGTACTGAATCTGTAACTAGTAAACAGTTACACAACTAATCGAGTACCTTGCCCATCCCCGGATGTATGTGCATAAAAACATGTGACATGTAGAGATACTTACAATTATACAAAAAAAAAAAACACTTGTTTAATAAAAGTTAATATTTTTATTATTATAGATTTTACTGTGTTTACTGTTTCGTAAACATTTTCATTATCCAAGTAAATGATTATACTTTACTAACCTCTTTTGAACTTGTGTGTACAAAAAATAGAATAAGAAAAAATATAAGTAAATTAAATTCTTTTGAACGTTAATAAATTAATACGGGCAGTACATATTACACTGACACTCAATATCATTATTGAATGTATTTTCAAGATATTAATAAGTATCATCATAATCGATATCCGTTACGACTTGTGCACACAATTCATACAGTCTTGTTGGTCAAAATATGAATAAAATACTTATTAGTTTTATTTCAGTATTTGTCACACGCGTTATTAATTCTGCAGCGTTTACATTTTATAAAACTGATCAAATCAAGTGATTTTCAAATGCATATTTTTGTAAAGTTAGACATATTAATAATAATTATATTTATAAACAGTTACAGACCCACTACCATAAAAAAAAGACCGACTAAACAATTATGTCAATAATATCAGTTTTAAAATGTTTAGTACCAATAATTGTTTTGATCTATTCAGTTGATTAAGATCAAAATTCAGAGAATTAATTGTTCGCGCCATTTCTACCCCACCGATTTATCTACTAAATTATTATAATTGAATAACTTATTTATTTGTTATTAGTTTATTCGTATATGTTAAAATGCATACTTTTTATAAACACAACACGTTTTACGATTTGAATAAAAAAATTATCTAACAAATTACGAAGTGAGAAAAACACTGGACTCGATACATTATCATTTAGCTGTTGGACACGAAGAAAATAATTTTGGATTCCATCGACATTCTGACACTTCTTGTACGATACCAGACAGTACAGATGAATCAATTTTTGCGCTGAGAATTCGCAAACACTGAATTTATAGATTTGATGGCTAACAAAAGACATTTAACGATGAATTGTGTTTGGCACGTTCTGAAGTAGTACACTGTATGCGGTAATGAAAATTTTTTCATCGAGTCTTTGAAAAGCTTCACCTGAAAGACAAACAATTTTGTAAGTCGTACGATTTATTAATATAATTTATTACTTACCCTCCAACAGATTTCGCTTGTGGAAAAATTCAAATCAAACTCCTATCGACGATGTATTCTTGTCACCCCGATCCATACGCCGACTGTTTTCCATAGTGATATTTAACACCTATTGAATAAAGAACAAAGTGAATTTTTAATAACTAAATACAAACTGTAATTACCAACGATGTTATATATGGTACAAAAAAAAAAGCGTTTTAGAAAAAAAAAAATCATTTGTACAGACACCAATTATCTACGGACGTGGAAAAAAAATACTTATAGGAACTGGCAAGTGTGTAAGTACATTCTAGAATACATTTTTTTTTTTTGTAATCGACCGAAATTCACTTTTAACTGTACGCGTTTACTTTAAATCTGTGTTTCTCAACCTGAGGGTTGCTATCACCTTGACTAGGGATCGCGTAGATCAAAAATAATAAAACGCAGATTTACGAAATGAACTTTTTATTTAAAATTTTTTATTAAATAAAAAATAATAATAAAATACGGACATACTTAAAAAAAGAACTGTGACAAGTCAAAATTACTACACACGGTATTTATAAATTGATATTTGAAATGGCATATTTCGTTTGGTTTATGATATAATAGTTTTATTGTTCAAATTTTTACTTATTATAGATAAGGGGGAATCGCGAAGTGATTGCCCATATTTTATTACCTATTTTGGGGGTCGCAACACTAAAAAGGTTGAGAAACGATACTTTAAATATATGTATATTACCGTAACAGTTGAAAACTACCGTTTACAGACGTGACCGTGTACAAACGTCATGGTCGCCACGTACTGTCCTGGACTTCAATTAGTGTTTCGGGTAAGAGCGTCTGACTTTATACGCACGACGGAGGCCGCTTCCCGGTGAACACGAATGATCCGATCGCCGTTCCATCTGGCCAGTTAAAATACATTCATTTGTTCTGTGTATATAAACAGTGTGCATAACTTACCTGTTGGACTAGCGAACATACGATTGATGGTATTCGGATTTCCTTTCTACGACTGGAGTGATTCATGTTTCGTGGATTTAACGTCCCCGGGGGATTCGAGTCGTGAACAAAAACGGTTAAAACTCGAACATCATAACGCGCATAATGTGTTATTATTTTATTTTGGACGAATGTTAAAATCGCTATCAATAAAAAGATTACCCGTTATCATTCGACGAGTCGATAATTATTAGTTCACGGTTTGAAAAATAGGAAGGAGGCGCCATCTGTTTGTTCTCTAGAATACGCTATACGACACGAGAGTATCATACAAGTCGTACATTCCTCAAAAAAAAAAGGCTAGAGCGAGCCGCAAGTTTCGTGGATCGCTCGAAGGATAAAGTATTTTTCACCGATTTTTTTTTTTTTGCATATTTTAACCATTTCAATCGCCACTGGCAATTGACGCAATTTTTTTTCAAGCGTCATTCGCAGCAATCGATAGGGATCCGAAATTGGATTTATCGTATTCTGATTATTCGCAAGTGTATAACACTTTTTTTTATCGGTAAAACAATGTATTATGTACGAATAATAAATAAAAAGGAGTAAGGATCGGAGCACTCCTTCTAGTAGAATTTTCGGGTACAGACATAAAAAAAAAACAACAACACAGCTTTGTAAAACCAATAGAATCCTCGTTCCGCTCAGAATCTAATTGTGTTAAAATAAAAATTGTCTATAAATGAGTATTTAAAAAGACCAGCATAAAATTATGCACGTGGTTTATTTTCAAATTATTCGTATTTGTATTTGTATATTGGGTTTTTTTACACGATGTGTTTTTTTTGTTATTATGTCTGTACTGAAAAATACTGCCAGAAGGAGTGCTCCGATATTTACAGTGACATTTTGTTTCCAGTAGCAAATTGCGTCTTACTTTATATAGGAAGGTAATTTTTCGATTTTCTCAAACGCCAAAAACTACCGAAAAGTTACATAAAAACCGTAAAAATGTCGTCGAAATCGATTACCGTTATTTCTTCGCAATTTTGAAACTAATGGGTATAGAAATTTGAATTATTCATCAAATATGTAACTGTATACGTATATTATGCGAGTATTAGGAAAAAACTATTTTCAGAAACTTTCTTTTAATTTTGGACTATTTATATAAAATATCAAAACATACGCGATATTGTTTTACTTCGACCAGTATAGGTACTGGTTTAAATAAAATATTTAAAAGTATTGAAACTTGTTCACTTAGAAACGCGTATTTAATGAGTAAACAGTTGATAGTCAATACCGGCGACAGTTTAAAATATTCTATTGACGTTCTATTACATTTCGTCAAACGAGTTCACATTTGGGTGTCTAAAAAACTTTTGATTTTTTTAAAAATCAATAATAAATAACAAAAACAATTATTAGAATAGTATTTACGTCATAATGGACAGGATAAGGAGAGTGTTGTCTGACGTGAACGCACGCAGGAAAAGAGTTTGGCGATCAATAAAAAAGAACCGTGTTCTGTCATGGTTCAAGTTCGGTCGTCGCAGTAGATCGACGGGACCATGCAAGCATACGGTACAGATATCTGACACCGTAGCGGAGAATGAAATGGTACAGATTTTAAAACTAATATATTTGTATCCGTATACTATCGTATAAAACCAAGTGCAGTGTTTTGTATTTTCGTAAAGCTATTCTCAGACATTTATATCGTATATCGCACCTGGGAATTAGAAAAAAATATATATAAATATTTTAATTTTAGCTTCATTTATAATAAATATGATACGGTTTACGTTAATAAAAACATCTGAATTAATTTCAAATCAGTAACTAATATATTATATAGAAATTCGTAATACGAAATACATATATATATTTGGAGATCGTTGTAAGGAAATAACTCGACATTTGAATTTTCGTATTTGTCTATGAACAAGGGGAGGGGTAAAACGAAATTTGAACTGCTCGGACTATTTAATATATAATATTTTTATAACGATTTCATAGTCGCGTTATTAATATCAATTTTCGTAGTCTTCCTTCATCCAAATTTTATATTAATAAATGTTATATAAGTTCATTTACGTAAAACGGTATTATCTATAAAAAAAACATATTTTTATATGTTAAAGACAAATAAATCGTTTCAAATTGTCACTAATATGATATTACATAAATTAAAAAAAAAAAAAAATAGTTGGACGAAAAATCCGCCGTTCAGAAAACGACGTTGGATAATATCGAGAAAAATATCCAATTATCAGAAACGGTGGATGCGAAAACGAGGGTAGCTGATGAACTCATAGTTGGTGACGCTGAAAAAGGTTCTCTATATTATATATATATATCTAAGTTTTATAAATACTATGTTTTTAATCGTGATTTTTTTTTTTTTTTGGAATATTAGTACAATTGCTGAACGACGGAGAACAAGGTGGAAAAAAGGTATAACTTTAGGAATTTTTTGAATATAAATTACGAAGATATTATTAATTGTTCGTTTTTTATGTAACAGAAGAGCAGAAAAAGGGCGAAGCGTCATAGAAATGTTGAGTTGCAACACGCGACACAAACATTAGACGGTGAGCATGTGAATAAGATCGAAGACGACGGTGACAAAACAAAATCGTCCGATCCTTCCCCTAGTGATTCGTTAGAAGTAAGTACACGTATTGACATATAGACCAGCGTCTATGTACACATGTTCATGACACTAAATATGATTATTAAATCGATTCCTTCGTTTTGAAAAAAATAAATAAAAAATAGCGCCCATCTGTTATTACAAAACGTAATATCGATGAGCAGAAAAAGACAACTGAATTAGCAGAAGCGCCGTCCAATACGGACAGAGCCGAGAAGAACCCGGTAATTGTGGCGAGAGGTGAGACTCTCGCAATCACAAATGCGGTCGTAGCGGCCACCAGTAACGAAAATAACACGACTCGGGTATCGATAAATTATGTTTAAGAATATAGATTACCTACGTGTTTAATAGAAGAGTGAATATAATTTTTATCGTAAAATTTTAGGTGACCGAAACAGTGTCATCTAATAATTGCTGGAGGAGAACAAACACGATAATAATAATAATGGTGCAACCGAACGTTCGGAAATTAGAAGAATTGAAAACGATAATGACTCTCACAGGGTAAATTTACAATTGAATTCGCGTGATAAATCTATGTACAATATAATATTTTATATTAAAAAATATCGACAAAATATCTATATGAAATATACGAATAATAGTATATATATATTATGCATTATGGAGAATGCATTTGACACAGGCGTGGAAAATCTTTAAATCCACCGCTGATTATGTATTAAATGTGATTAAACCGATTTCTTCTTTTTACATTTTTTTCTAGTTGACTTATAAGGGAGAGGGAAAAAATAGGAGAAAAGTCGTGCATACCTATTTGAGGAGCAATGAAGAAGTGAAGTTGGATAGGGCCGAGAACGCTTGGGTCCCATCGATCGTGGCGAGAAATATGACGAAGAAAATGGAAGATACCGAGGTATAAATAAATTGTCATATCGGAATTTATATTAAATATTAAAAAGTATGAAAATCCGATAATCCGTGGCACGCTGGCCAGCTAGGATTTTGTGGGCGTTTTATGTTAATATAAGTAATTAATTTTTACAACAGAAAATGAACGAAAAGTACAAACGATATTAAACAAGATTCCCGAAGGAAATATAGGCGTTTTGATCAAGAGCTTTGGGGAATTGGAGTTAAACACAATGGAACGGCTGAAGAACGTCGTTGATTTGGTTTTTAATAGAGTAATAAATATACTATAATATTATTAGAGAAAAATATGTGATTAGTTTCATTTTCGAATCAGATAAAACGATTTGAGTAACAGATGCATGTCGTATATTAATATTAATAAAACATATACCGACTTGAATCGGTTAGAAAAATCGTTCTTATTACAATTTTCATTTTTTAACAACAGTACGAAATATACGTTAATTATATTACACTCAGTTAATAATATATTCATCAGATTTAGGGTTTTTAGTAATAAAATATTTAAATTGATAAGACTTTTCTTTAAAATCATTTTGTAATTTCATATACTTTTCTGCATTGTATAATATAATATATACGAACTCGAATATAGGCGATCCAAGAAGGAAATTTCGCGTCAAATTATGCGGAATTATGTTCAGGACTACAAGGCGTACAATTAATGTGTGCGAAAAGTAAAAAGACGACATCGTTCAATGTGCTATTAATAACAAAATGCCAGGAAATGTTCGAATCGGACAAGTATAGTCAAATGAATTCCGCGAAGAAATCCGAGGAAATCAGTGCATGCAGAGATCCCGTAATCTATTTTAAATCATATACGTATCTACCGGCGAGTTAGATCTTTGCAGGCGAATATTTTTGGGCGACAACAGAACTTTTAGATTAAACAAAACACACACATAATTATTTTACTTAACCAAATATCCCTGTGATTGGAAGAGGTGGGACTCGATGGATATACTTCCCTTTGATCCTCGTCGTTTATCTATGAAACAAATACTTACACAATAGTTATACTTATAACACATTGGGGATCATACCTCGATCAATAATTACTATATGTGCAATAATTCGAGTACATTACAATATAACAATGTTACAATTTATTCTAAACGTATACAGGAAAAGAAGAAAGTACTTCAAATGGAATTCGAAGAAAACGAAAATAGACTACGTAAACGTTCTTTGGGAAATTGCTGGTAACATTATATAATAAATCGTATAGAATTTTCAAAATGTATATCTTGTTTATCAAAAGTAAATCTGAATATTTGATTTTCAAACGGCGATCTATATATTTTGCCTTACACTGTCCTTAAAAATTAAAATAAATGAATATCGCTTGTTCGTGATAGATATGATCACCGTGTATAATATTTTTTTTAGTCTCATCGGCGAATTATATAATCAGGACATTATCATCCAGAAAATATTGGTTTACTGTATTTCAAACTTGATATCAAAACGTTCGGAGAATTCTTTGGAATGTTTGTGTATTCTGTTAAAGATTACGGGAAATAAATTAGAACGAGTACGTATTTTTAACCTTCTTTTTAAAAAAAAAAATTTTTCTCTGTTTTGGTTTTACAAAGACTTATCACTACGTATTTTGCGATTGTCAACATTTCGTGGTGTTCTATGATATTTAAACTTATCCTCTTCTAATTATTAATTTGTAAACGAACTATAGAAAATGTACGAATGTAATTGAAACGAGATTATGGAAACGTCTTTTCCCACGGCATATAAATTTTAAAAAAACATTCGTAAAAATCTACTTTGTCCGATATTTTTTTCACGTTGTATATTATATTTTTGCAGTCGTACAGTTTGAAAGACACGTTCAGGAAACTTAAAGATTTGACGTCGATGAAAAGCATCTCATTGAGAGTGCGAGGCTTGATGCGGGATATTATAGATTTGAGAAAGAATAAATGGGTACCGAAAATTTTGGACGGTGAACCCGAGATGACTGGCGAAAAAGGAAACATTAGCGGGGCAAATGGTGATAGTAAAAATCGTAAGTGTTTTTAATGCACTTATGACTTATACAAATCCATATATATATATATTGATCATGCCGAAAAATCTCCCGACGGAATTCACGTTCTACGCATTATTGTTTAAAGTTTATAGACGTTTATACAAAGTCGGACTGAGAATCCGTCGATTATATTATTCGTTTGTGCAAATGTGGTTGAACGACAAAAAAGAATCTCATACATTATTCGACAAATTACAAATAATTAAACGCGTACTTTTCAGGAGACAATAGTGAAAATCAGAACTGCAAGAATAAACAACGGAAAAGTCCCGACGATCAATCCGAACGACAAGGATTAAAGGTAATATAACATTATACCCATCCGTTTTATATGGTATAAAAATTAATTACGGCGTGTTTTTGATAACTCAAAACATTTATATACGTTCATTTGTATGATCTTGAATTCAGTACAATTTGTTTTGACACGAAATCAATTTTGTCTCAACGACTTACACTTATAGACATACAACGAAAATCCGTATTTTACAAATGTACGATATTTTGTTTTAGAATACTTCGCGTTCGGTCGTGACTAAAGACCCATCTTCACTTTTAAATTCCCGGGAAACCAGCGGAAAACTTACGGAGACCGCAGCAGGTATGACGAAAAATTTGAAATTGACAAAGTTCACATTCAACCGATTTCGTGAAGAGCGATAATTTGAAACAATTTTTATTATAAATAGCTGCAACTGACGTAACGAAAGTGATGGTGACTGAAGATCGCGGAAAGACCCAACAATCTTCGGTTTCCAAAAAATCTACAGCGAATAAGAAAAAGGCGGTTCGTGCAGTAAAAGATGATAAAATAGACCCCGTAGAGTTGGCCGATAAAATCCGTCGGCTGTGCAATAGCGTTATCAAGGAATACGAGGAGATACAAAATTTGGACGTGCGTATTCATTTAATGTTTAAGACTTATGAGTTACTCACGAAGTAAACTTTGGAATTTATAACCACTGATTGGTATTTTCACATCGTTTTAATCGTCCCATTATTTCTATTATCGCACGAATGTTTCGTCGTACTGGATCGACATTTTTTTATGAAATAAATCCAAAGTAATAATCATATACGTACGCAGGACGTAATTTACTTGCTGGTCGAGGACGAAAAGTCGTGTATCCGTACCAGACATCAAGATTTCGTGACGTCAACGTCGCTTATAACTCTTGACGGTAGTCCGAACGTTCGAACGGTGGCGGGAAAAATGTTCGCGGAACTTTTGTCCAGAAACGTGCTAACCGTGACGGAAATTACTCGAGGGTAAGTATTTTATAGTGTACACAGTCAGAACTATAGCGGCCTTTGATTAAAATTAAAAACTAACTCGGTTAAGTAAAAAACGACAAAATTTTCATTATTATTGTTCCTCCCTTTCATTTGATTTATACCATAAGTGTATAATATGACGCTTTAATTACTAGACCTTTCCTTTGCTCTCAATTTTTATAACATGCAATTTTCGTTTATTAATTAAGGTTTTTATAGAAATGTTTTCAAATCACATTTTTTTTTTTTTTGTGATAAAACGGTCACAGAAATTCAAGTATGAGATTATTCCCGCTAAGTGTCGCATTTGTCCTGTTTTTTACTGTATACAATTTCTTGGGGAAAATAAAAAATTCTACCGTTTACTAACCTACACATTTCTGTATCCTTTTGTGCTCCTTATGATTTCAACATAACGAACTAATCGGATATTTCGTATAGGATCGACGCGGTCCTGAAGGAATGGAACGATTATCTGATGGATTATCCTCACTTCTTCACCTACGTCGCCGCCATCGTCGGTGAGTTAAAACACAAATTTTTATTTGCTTTTTAATTATAACCAAAACGTAATTTAATAAATACATATATGTTATAGCTCCGTTATTGACATCGGAGACGGCTTCGTTCTGTTTCAAAGATTTAAAGGACGCGTGCTCGTCCATACGCCCAAATAATTCTAGCGCGTTTTTCGCTGAAGTCTTACAGACGATTCTCAGTTCCGAAGACGCGGCAAACGTTCAAAATGATGCTGCAGCATGTGTAAGATATATTTTTGTTGTTATAAATCTTTTTCTAACGTACAAAATTTGTAACGATTTTCGTAACGTTTATACAGGATTTCGGCGGTGTTTTACGGGCGTATGATTCGTGGAGAGGACAACCAAAACACGTGCCTCTCAACGTGTTCATGCCGGACAATCATATAAATACATATTTCAAAAACAACGTAAGTAGAAGAATTGATCGGAGACGGAGATTTAATAGAGTGTTATTAAATAAATCGTTTGCCGTTTCGTTTTTTAGCACCTGGGGGTATTATTGTTAACAATGTCAATATATAATACAACAAGGATGGTCGAGGGTAACAAGTCCTTATACAGCACCATTCATAGGTGGATAAAGGTAAGGTTACATTGTTTATTATATTATACATCGGCGTAGTTTGTACGAAATTTGTATCCTCGTTAGACTTGCAGTCCCTGATTCACACTGTCAGTTGATCTACAACATTATCATCTCACCTCGTTATATTAATATTTTTGACTTATACAAACGAACCTTCACGAATAAATATATTATGTCATATAATTAATCGAATGATTTATTTATTTTACTTTAGAAAAATATTGATGTAAAAACAGTAAGAGTCGCTGAATTTGTGCGGTCGTTGACCGTAGCCATGGCCATCGTGTGTTCGAGCAGTAAGTCAGTCCTGCGCAATTGTCGCAAAGTATATTTGAGTAAAATAATGTTTAAGTACGAGTGGTTAAATATTATTTTACCTTAAAGTATTTAACAAAATATTCAAAAACGATTTTTCTGTAATTTTTTTTTAGGAAACTTAATTTTTTTGCGAAATTGTAAAAAAATATTTTTATATTATTTTAAACTTCTCAAATTACAGGAGGTACACTGCACGCTTATAGCTTTAACATATGTATTAAATTATCTAAAATCTTTCATTAATTCACAAGACAAATTTTATTTTAATAATTTAAAGTGTTTAAAATTCCTTTAGATGACGAATCGAACGTGGACTTCTTCGATAGGGATCGATCGAAATTAATTAAAAATTATGTATTCTCGGAATGTGATTTCACAAAAACAGAAATCCAAGCAAGAGAATTCCAATGTATTCGGGGCAGTCAAGAGATATCGGCTGCGCTTCAAGAAAAACATAAATCACGAAGTTAGTTAATTTTTGTTTTTTTCTGTACGCGTTTTAATCGACGCGATTCACACGGCGTATATTTGTTCAAACTACTATCATTTAATTTATATTAGGCGAATATATGATGTCCGACTTTCGATAGTAGTTAAAATTTTCTTCATTTGCGAATGAATATTAAATTAGTTAAATATCTCGATAGAAGTACTGGGAGTATACTTATCCAATATTTTGTGGTTGAGTTTTTTGTTTACCGTGACCTAGTTTCTTATATATATCTTATAGCTGACAGTTATGTTTGGACAGGATAAATGGTACAAAATCATTAGAATCGGAGGTAATATAGGGTCGATGATCTTATATTAATATAGAATGGTTCTTTATCCTCTATTTATAATGCAGTATATCGATATATCATAACAGTTAGTTCTGTTATTTTTTTTAGATATAGAGTTCTGGAGATCAAGACTGTTGCACGAGCTGTGTCAAGTCGGCGCGATTAGCACGGATTCCATTGACTCGTGTGCAGTGTAACCTGTTAAAATCCAGATATAGCCGAGATATCGTCGGCCGATTCGGCCGACACGAGTGAACGAAATCCGTTGACTCGTGCACCAAATCCGAAAAACGAAGGAAAATCGTGGAAAGCAATAGAAATCAGTGAAAACTCAGGAGATGGTACAGTCAATTCCATTGCAGTATAACCCCACGCAGAAGGTTTGATATCATAATATATAATACGAGTATACAGCATCATATTCATATTTGTTTTTTGAAATTCTTTTTTTTTTTTTTAGGAAAACCGAAGAGAATTTGTTATTCATTGTCGTTTTTGAAAAAATTTGAAACGATGGCCGTGTGTCAAACGAAGCCGGACGGGTTAGCTCATTGGGACCGAATAACGAAATGGTCTGATCTTTCGCCGAGGAGTACATTTGGAGTAAGTACATATTACATACATATTATATGCTCGTATATATATATATATATATATATATATAGTTATAGTCTAGCGTCTGTTTAACGTAGACCTTTTGAAGTAAAAAGAACGAAGAAGTCTAGCGCAACATCTTCCGAAATAGATAAAATATTAATGAGTTATAATGTAAGAAATAATGACTCAACACGCTAACACGCAATACATTAATCGTATCGTCCGCAATTTAAATATAATCGTTTTCGAATGGATTATCGATTTTATATCGATATAGGTACACCGGTTTTGTAACGCGGACATTTGTTTTAAATAAATGTTTTCAAACGAGCGTAATATAGTAGTATGCTTTTTGTAGTCATTACTCTCAAGCTTACAATAAAATCGTAAACGCGTGTGTACACACTAAGTACTTAACACAACATAAAATAAATATAAAGTAAATATTATTATTTATGTATGAATATGAATTTTATCGTAAAATTTTAGGTGACCGTAGAGACTGATGATACTTCAAAACCGCAGCAGGATGCTTGCATTGAAACCGAAACTCTGAAAGTGGACAAATTTTCTAACGACTATAAAAATCGTGGTACACGTAAAACGATTACACCGTCTACTCGTATGTATATGTATATATTGAAAATAAAGTATTAAAAATGCTGAAAAAGCATATATTATTATATATGTATATATATATATATGCATTTTTAATACTTTTTTTTAGAAATTTACATAGAGCTACAAACGTCGTGAACTCTATATACGTGTAATGTACGTATATACTTTAGGTCGTTTAATTAAAAATTCTTCAAGGTGAATAATAATAATAAAAAAAAATTTAAGAAAAAAACTTTTATGTTCAATAGCGCAATAATACGTTTTGTTGTAGATAATTGCAACTGATAATTTTTAAATGCAATCTTTGCACTACTAAACTGAAGTAAAATGTCTCGTACTTAATATTTAAGTATAAACGATATCATCACGATGTTTTCACGTCACTTTTATTTCGGGGCTATTAATAGGTATGTCATTATGTGACACAAGCCTTATCAAATACCATTAACAATTTAACACATGTAGTTTTAGAATCCTGCTAAGCGTACTCTAAATAATATTATTTTAAATTTTTATCTCGTACAATGGCATCCGGTAAAAATATAACTGTACAGAATTATGTACGCATTTTTGTCCGAAATTAATGTGTCCACGTGTGGTCGCAATATATGTCGTATCTCGCGGTAATCGTCTTCCTTCAACCGTATAATATCATCAGCAGTAGTATATCCGAAAACTGTTTTTTTTCGCAGGAGTTCATATTTAATGTTTTTTACAATTTATAATGATATAATGTCCATTTTATTATAATTAATAAAAATATTTTTTTAGAAAAAAAAACCTACTTCGTAAAACGCACTAAAAAGTATGAAATAATCAATATAACCTTTTCGAAATCGGCGCCGAATTTCAAACAACATTACATTGCAGAAACGCATTTTATTAATCTAATACAGATATTGCAATAAATTATTATATTGAAATATGTATTTCTCTGATAGTATATTCATCAATAGTATCAAATGGTTATGCGATTGTCCGCTAGAGGGTCATATAGGCGATGAATTTCTCGCAATCGTAACTGTAACCATGTTGTTTTAACTATATGTGCTGGTTTGGTCGATGCCTATCGTTTGAAGAAGATTGTTGCATTCAAAGTTCTTTTTAAAGCGTTTTTTTTAATCACTGTATAACCATTTGGTACTGTTGATGGATATACTACCAGAGAAATACATATTTCAATATAATTTATTGCAATATCTGTATTAGATTAATAAAATGCGATTCTGCAATGTAATGTTTGAAATTCGGCGCCGATTTCAAAAGGTTATTGATTATTTCATATTTTTTAATGCGTTTTTCGAAGTCGGTTTTTTTCCAAAAAAAATTTTTATTTCATCCTTTTTAGTCACAGTAGTCATAGTAGTCATATCGTCATTCCTGTTCCTACATTTAGCTGGGTGGTTAGGTAGGAACTAGGAGCTGGGTGGAACTCGCAACGCAGCCACCTCCACGTGGTGAGTTCTGGGTTATTATTTTTTTTAAATATTAATAAAAAAATAAAATTAGCGAAGAGCTGCGTGATGATTTATTGATCAGCAAAATGGAGGAAAATTTTCGGTAATCATAGGAATAGTGGCGGGATAATTGGTTAATTAACTGTTGACAGCGAAATAGGATCACCGCGGGACTACTCTCTTTAATGTAAGTACAAATAATAAATAAAAAAACAAAATAAGTACAGAAAATTAAATTACTAGCCGAATACCGGGCCAACCCTTAGGAAATCGGAATGGGACCAACCGGGTGGTGATATTCTTTCATATAAAAAAAGATTCATCCAAATCTGTCCAGTAGTTTTCGAATAATCGGTGGTAAAAATGTAAAAGAAAAAAACGGTCACGGGTCGTATTGAGTACCTCATCCTTTTTCGAAAAAATCAAAATCGTCGATTAACGATTAAATATACAATTTATGAATTACTTTACACGTGAAATCATTATCCGTATTTCCACCAAAAATATTAATTTGTTAATTTTAACTGCAAATGTACGTAATGGGTGTTTTTGTTATATTTTGTACGTTCTATAAAAATAAAAATCATAGTAAAATAAGCCTTATACTATAATATGCATACATTATTCTTCACTATCAATTTTCGGAAGAATATTAAATCGACGTAAAAAAAATATTAATTGAAAATAATTAGAAGGAATGTTTAATTTTCTTTATTTTTAACAGTTAGTTTGGTGGCGGTATAAATTCTATACACTTATTAAAACCGTACATGAAAACTGAAATAATGTCATATATGTACAACAATAAGTATGTCTGCGGCAGAAATTCATCTGAAGTTAGTCTATATATTAATTTCTATACGATATAATATATTATGTAAGAGTGTTTATATTGCATTTATACAATGCGGTTTACACGCTGTCTCACTATAATACTATATAGTTGTAAATTAAAAAATAATAATTTTCAATTAAACCGCGAGTATTTGTGTTATAGTGTCCTTAAAAGTTAATGCTGATACGGCCACGATATTTCCACATGAAAAAAGCAGTTTGCGCGAAAAATAACCTAGAACTTTGCACAGTTGTAGCCGAGGAATCCAATTTCTATAGAAAATAATTGACAATATATTATTATCTTTATTAAAAAAAAATGATTAATTCTCGAAACTTGATATTATTTTACACTTATTTTTTAAAACGATGTATTAAAAAAAGGTGAGTGTTTGAGATAATGTTATGATGTATATATGTTTATCTTCTCACGTAATATATGATTGCAACGGTTTGTGTCATATTCTGTTATATATATAAAAAAAAACAAATTGTATAAGGATAAAAAAATTAAATTTTTTTTTTCATTTTTATTACAAGGAAATATAGATTATTTAAAAAGCCGCAAAACACAATATGCAGTGTATTTTCTCGGGCATTAAACGAAAAACGTTTCCTTACGAGGGAAGACACTTTGCGAATGTTATAAAAAAACCCTCCACGTTTCTCTACCTTCATTCTTCTCAAATCATAATCCAACCTATACAGTAGTTCCACGCTGCTCTCTTTTACTTTATCGGCCTTCCTATAGCTTCCTAGGTCTGTCTCTTGGTTTCTTCCCAGTTGGTTTTTAGCTAATCGCGGTTGCTTTTATTCTGTTTGTGTGTTCTCTCTTCGTATTGCATTGCACTTTATTCAGCGCGGTCAGGAAATCTGTGGGTCAGTCATTTTCAAAAGAATCCGCCATTTTAAAAACCACCTATTTTTCTTTGAATGTGTCTTTTGGTTTCTCATCAACTTTTTGACTGACATATTTTACTTACCGTGGGAGGAGATAAATATTTTTAAAAAGGTAACGAGCCGCGGAGTATCATGGGTGACGCTTAAGTGAATTACTTAGATAAAGATTTCGGAATTTTGTAATTATCCTATAAATTTGAAAGCAATAGATAAATCAATGCGTTCGATAAAAGGATTCTGGGCGGAGCTTCGGTGTAATACAATTTGTCGAAAAATTGTGAATGGTTATAAAAAGAAATTGTCACTTAGCGGTTTTCGTGATTTTTCGAATATAGTTGAAGTAACGAAAGTTTGAGATTGTTTTAAATTTTAAAGCCTTAAAATCAAAAATTACCACTTTTGTGAATCAAATACCTCAAAATCTACAATTGCTATAAATAGCCCAAAAATTAGAAGACATTTTTTTGAAAAATTCGTCTCGTTAATACAGTAGAAAGTTACGTATTTAGTGAAAATGTCAGGTTTCTACGACCATTAGTTTCAAAACGACGAAGAAATAATTCGATAATCGATTTTGACGAAATTGCTTTTTTAACGTTTTTACGTAATTTTTCGGTAGTTTTTTTCTGACGTTTAATGAAAGTATTGAAAAAATCGAAAGATGATTTCTTTATAGTAGCGAATAGATGTAATTTTCAACCGGCAAATAGTGCTATAGGTACATAAAAATCGGAGCACTACTTCTGGTAGAAGGCATAAAAAAAACACATCATTATAAAACCAATACTTTCCTCGCTCCGCTCATAATCTAAAAAAATGTAGTTGCTATCAATAATTAATTTGTGTTCTTATTACCTATGTACATATATCGTATCACAGTTTGAATAAAGCAGGCGGACTTGAGCAGTATTCAGAATACGGTATTCGGAATACTGTATTCTGAATTCTTTTTAAATAATTTTTTGAAATTATTCCGAATGCAGTATTTCAAATAATTTTAACAAGTATTCTGTACACAGCGTTTCGAAAACTTTTTAAAGGCCAATCATTAAATATTGTCTACATAAAAATAATAACTTGTTATTTAAATGTAAAAAGTAATTGTTTCGGAAAAATATATAAAAAAAAAATACTTATTATTTATTGGGCCGGTTTCAACAACATTTGTTAACGATTTAACATTTTGTTAATTGTATTTAGCAATTAGTTAGTGAAAATTAAATTTCACCGAGATTTGTTAACCTGCTTAACACGTTGTTAATTTAACCACCCGAAATCGGCTTGTTAAAATTTAATCGGCATTTTAAAATGTCATAGATCCACTATAGTAAATTAGATTATAATCGCTTATTTTTAATATTATCACTTATCAGCTATCACATTTCGTGATAACCAATGACAACGTTAGAATCAAGGTTTTGATAACCCAACTAACATTATGTTACTTAACAAATAGAATTTAACAATAATAATGTAATGTTGAAACTTATATAATTTAACCAGATGTTAAATTCAAACAAATTGTTAACTAACACGGTGTTAGAGTGTATTTAACAATAACTGGTGAAACCGGCCCATTGTGTGTTAATTTATAAATACAGAATATAAAAAAAATTATTTAACGCCCTAACTACATATTGAAGACATTTTGTATTTAATTAAATACAAATATCTTTACCGTATTTGATAATCGTATAATCGAAAACAAGTAAAAATATATATATATATTCTAAAAGTATTTGGAATACTTTTTGTCAAGTATTAAAAATTCTTAAAGAATACTGTATTGTCACGAAGTATTCGAATACATATTTTGAATACTTCTTTTTCGAAGCATTCGCAACACGTGTTCGAAATACTTTTAAAATGTATTTTACCCAAGTACGAAAGCATGAGTAGCCACTAGACGCGTGGCGAGTTGAAAATTTCAGCTTGAAAATGTTTTTTTTTAGGCTTGTGGGTAAGACGAAAATGTCAAGCCCCCATCCCCTCCCTTCCACGTGACCAAGACCGGAGTCAGCAGCAATTTTTTTTTTTTTTTTGGAGATCGGGCTGAGAATATAAATATGAAATAAAATAAAAATAATAAACTAATAATAGAATATAAATAATTAAATTTTATTTTAAGAAAGAATTTCGGGAGGGGGTGGAGTCTGAACCCTAAAACCTCCTCCATGGCTACGGCCCTGCCCGTGATTAAATGTCAGCCTATGCAGTGAGAGGAAAAAATACCGGATCACGTTAAGCGTATAGTATATCTAGCCTCATCCTCACATATATCTGCAGAATTCACGTCATATATTTAGATAAATTATTCGTATTCACACGAAGTCCGGTCGGTACGTGTGTGCGCGCGCGCGTAAAGCGGCAAAAAAATAATTTTAGAAATTCCTTGGAACTTAATCGGTTTTTCGGCGAAATATTTTCGGGTCGAGGTCGTCGCACCGCGACCGCAGTAGTGCGTCGTAAATGGAAAGAAAAAAAAAAAAATTCATCTTTTATCAGGTCCAACACCGTACAGGTTTATTATCACGCTACAATAAAATAACATGTACGAGCGCGCGCATATATTTTTTTAAATATTTTTTTTTTCTCGCGTTCCTCGGGATATTCCTCCTCCTTCTCCTCGTCGTTATTGTCGTCGCGCTTCGTGCATAGCGTCGAACTGTTCGACTCGAACGCCGTCGAGATAAAGCGCGAAAAAAAAATATATATATAAAAAAAATAATAATAATACGAAGAAATCGACTCTGACGACGGTTGTTGAAATATTTTTACGCATTCGGAACAAAAAAAAAAAAAAATTATTATTATTATTATTATTACAATGCACCTATATATCGTCGTGTCGTAGTTGCGCGCGCGTATCGTATTCAATTACATATTATTACAGCGATTATAAATCGTTGCTGCCCGTATATTATGTTATATTAGTCTCGTCGTCGGCCGTTCGAAATACCTGCCACCGGTATTCGCGAATAGTTTCTTATTATTATTATTATTTTTATTTTTTCAGAATTTTAAATATTTCACTTTATATCGCCTATACAGCCTGCAGTGTACAATATACATACTAATAATAATGTATCGTCGTCGTATATGATTTGTATATAGGGTATACTTTTACTGAAAAGCGTTCTATTGAATTTATACATTTTTCGCGTGTATACATTATAACGTGTTATTGCAAACGTGATATTTAAAAAAATTTAATTTTAATATTCGTTAAAATATATATGTTTTTTTTACAAAAATGGTGTTTCGGCGAGGAAGAACATTTTTAAAACTCTTTCTGACACACTCATAAGCTTTACTAGAACGAAATTGAAGTGTTATTGCAAACTTCCTGAGTTCTGGTGTAAACGAAAGCTTTTTGCTTTTTGAGATATTATATACGTGACGGTAAAAGTACGAATACCGGCAAAACCTAGGATTTACCGGTAAATCCTAGGTTTCACCGGGCTGCTGTCGGTAAATGTCGGACATTTACCGAATGATTTCGGTTAAACTTAGAATAGACCAAATAGTTTGGTCGAACCCCGAATGATTTTTGTCAAACGAGATTCGGTAAATCCTAAGATGAACAATCGGTGTTGGCCAGAGTCACAAATTGTTTACCAATTGCGTAATATATTTTCCTTGTTTTATACTCGCATATAGTTATTAATTACAATATTATGCGTTAACTTAAAATAATAATTATTATTATTTAAAGAAATTAGATACTACATTGATTACTACTAGCAGATACACACATTTATATTATTGTTATATATGATGACAACACATTTATATTATATATTAGTATATATTACTGCAGAAATTGAAATTGTTATTATATAATTTTTTTATTAGATATATTTTTATTCCAAAAATTATTTATTTATGCGGTCTCGTTGGAAAAAAAGAAACCGGACAAGTTCAGCTGGATATTAACTTTTTTTATCTTAATGCGCTAGCGGATAAACGATATTTTGAGTTTTTTCGGTAGGTGTGTAAACGTAACGATTTTTCGGCGTTCCAACTCTTGGAGCAAGCGACATAATATAATTAGCCGTGCGAAAAATAGGAATTTTGTAAGTTCAAACCAGCAGCACTCAGCGATTGGCCTCGAGCCTTGTTGATGGTTATAGCGAAAGCCAGGCGCATTGTAATCACTTGAAATCAAATGGCAAATCGGTTGAAATCATTGGTATTCGCGGTAACAGCACATCTTCTCTTTTACGTTTGCCGCTGATGATTGTGGCTTCGATTAAATTCGGCGATAGTTTTTTAACAGCAAGTCTTGTTCCGTTGCACAATTTCGGGGCATCTGAGTTGCGAATGAGCATCAACGGTGAACCGACTTTTAAAGTTAAGATGTGTAGTGGCATTCCAGATGGTTCCAAAGAGTTAAGAAACTCTATTGGATAGTCGACAGCTTATTCCTCGTCTATAACTGTGTCAATCGATTTGTACTTTACTAGATTTCACTTAAATACGTACTTAAAATTGACGAAACATCTTTAAGTCATATTCTGCTCCAGGATAACGAGGTTCTTCGTTCTTCGCATACCGTATATATATATATACACTAGCTAATTACTCGACTTCGCCCGTGAGCAGTTTTGAATGAAAACATTTTTTAAAAATATTGAGGAAAAAAAATTATAAAATTATTGAAATACCTCGCCGAAAACCCATAACATTTAAATACAGTAATATATCCTCTCCTTCTCAGACAAAAAATGAAAAAAATGGGTGACGCGAGGAAACTCGGAGAAGTATTTGGAAAAATCTGTGGAGATAAAATCATAAAAAAGTTTAATAGTATCGTTAGAAAATTGGTTCATTGATTTCTCAATTTGATGTTGAAATGATATCCGTATTCTCCTCTGCAAAATAACATCAGATATATGGTAAACCACCGTATGATCGATGAGTTTCCGAAAATCGATGAACATCACCATTTCTGCGATGAAGAATTATGTCACGCGAATCAGATTCTTCACCAACTATAACGATCGCTACTTCATCTGTTGTCGGTACACTATATATTGTCTAACGTGTTGGCCGATAGGTGTTTTGTCAGCTCTAAGTACTTCTAACTACAGTTTTGTAGTCATCTTCTGGCATTCGTTCTAGAGAAATTCTGAACAGTCGAATTAATTTATTTGTGTTGATCAAATAAATTTTGTAATGCAGCTTATTATTATTGTAAACTCGATAACAATTTAAATGGTCACCATGGTAACTGTTTAAAGCCTAGAATCCCAAAATTTCCCTTGTTAGCTTCCACACTCATTAGACACCAACAGGGTCCAATTGTGAACCTTAACCGCATCCAGGGACCCACTCAAATACATACAAAAAATTTCATTCAAATCAATCCAGCCGTTTAGGAGGAATTCAGTTAAACATTTATTTTTTGTTGTTAAACTTACAAATTAACGACTATGCGTTTATACTACAACTGTACTTATGTACAATAATTCTGACATCAGTAATATTATTAATAATAATTGTTAATACAACAAAGATTATTTAAAATAATAGTTACTCACATTGTTTTCTTATTGTAATACAATTGGCTAAAGTACGCCGACTGGGTGAAACGCTTCCGTTTAATACAATATTTATTTACGGAAATAATAATAATTGTTTTCTTATAGATAATAAAGCGATGTGTGTTTATAAAACGATTGTTTTTTTTTTTCTATGTTATCGTATAGTGACGGATCAACACGGAATGAAACATGGTCTATATGTTATTGTGTTTATCCGAAAACGATAAATAAAGAAGAACAATTTTCGTGCAAAACGGACAAGTGTAGTTTTCGAATTTATATAGTTTTATATACAGTAATGTTTCCATCAAATTTGTTGAGCGTGAACGTAGCGCAATTTTAACAATTTCAATAAAAAAGTTTAGGGTGCTGGAAAAAAAAAAAAGGTTTTCTATGTACCGGTTTCAGATAATGCAATGCATATTATGTGACCTTTGTATAATGAGGGAGTTGTGTTAATAATAACAAACGAATTTTCATTTTCTTTATTTAAAAAAATTAAATTTTATTTAAATACATTTATAAAAAAATCGATTCTTATCTCTTCCTTCCTGGTTAATAAATTATATTATGTTATCGTCGGTTCTATTCGATGATAAACAATGAACGTCGTCGTAGTGCACAAATCATCGCCGGCGGAAAATAATTTCCACATCAAAAATACATCTTATTCGGTTTTCAATAAAAACACGTATTGCCCGTTACAAAAACAATAACAATTTTTTTTTTTCCGAAAATTCATCATGACTTGAGAGTACACGCCAGTATATCCATGATTTGTAAAAAAAAAAAACTATGAACGAGTCTGCTATAGCTGCACTCGAGATATTGATGTGTAAACGTCGCGTTAGCGGTAAAAATGGAACGGAATTGTGATTGGGATTTGTGGATATTGACGTCTTTGTTCAAAGTAATTTCGGTAATAAATATTATTATTAGTTGTCACGACAACGGATCACACATTACACGCAATTTATAATTGCGTGTAAATGAATTAATATCATCAATATTGCTTGTAAATTAATTATTATTATTAATATTAATAAACATTATCATTATAGTTGTCGTGACAACAACTTACACGTTTCCGTCCCGTTTCCCGAGATTTACCCTCATACCGCCGTAATAGATGTTTACACGTCAAAAAAAAATCTCGTGAGTATACGGCGTATATGGAGTGTACCCCATTGGAACAACACGCTGGTCGTATAACATAGACAAGTTCGTGTAAGATTAACGATCGGGGTTATAGTTAAAAATTCAATCCCGTTTTTTAAACTCGCAATAAGAAATGCGTCGTTTAATTTTGCCTATACCGTTTTCACAATATAACACAATACACTCCCTTTTCCCTACAAAACATTTATAAAATTACAGAATTAAACAAGTACTTGATTAATGTGGGGACATCCGAGTTGCCTACCGATGTAAAATAGACGGATCATTTTTATCCGAGTTGCCTCCCGGATGTTTATCGTAACCAAAAAGGGTCTGTACTAGTTGCCTCCCAAATAGCAGGTAGTAAAATATAAGAAATGAGTGGTTCCAAAAATGACTCAAACACGATAATGTACTAAATAATCGTCGTATAACGCGGCCGTGCCTGTGTGATAAGATGCGTTTGTGCGGTGAGCTTATCGAATATGAACTTTATTTAGAGACACCTTGTATGTCGTGTGCAATGGTCCATACGGACTATAATATAGTATAGGCAGTGGTTTAGCCAGGATTTTTTTTTGGGGGTGGGGGGGGGCTGAGGCTGATAATTAATTTATATGTTAATTATTAATATGTATATAGACGGTACCCACTAAAAAACTGTTTATGTATTCATTTCGGGGGGGGCTGCAGCGCCATCAGCCCCCCCCCTTGGCTACGCCACTGATAATAGGTACGGGTTTTACGACAAACGGAAAACACGAATAACGCCCGAAAATAAGTACTATTATAAATTATCTGAAATTTTTAAGTAAGAAATCATATTTATATGACTGCTGTTTTCTTTTTATATACACTATATATTATTTTTATATACATTATACAATATATTTTATTTTTTTTTTTCAAATACACGATCCCGTAAATCATAATTGTTATATTTGTGAATCGTATACTATATAACCTTTATTATATACTCGTAATTACAGGTATTTCGATTTAAGTAGCGGTTGGCCAGTTATCGTTTTATGCATTAACGAGTATTAAGTTTATCTATTGTACGTCCGTGAATTTTCATATTATGTAAGCCAAAAACGGGCAATTTGTGTATTATAAGTTGATCATTTTGACTGTTGTGTGTTATAAAATTTGAAATTTGAAAGATATCGTATCGCAATAAAATAACGATACGTTTGGAAAAATTAACGACAATATTGCACTTGCACGCGAACGTATACATCACAATACTACGTTGTAGTGCGTAATAACTGTTGTCGCGCAAATCAATAAAAATTATTGAATGCAAAATTTTATGAACCACTAACTAATAGTGTGCGTTCGTTTTCGGGATGCAACTCGTATATACCTGACTTTTATTTTATTTTTTTTTTACCTTTTTATTTTCGATAAGGACGGGAGGCAATTCGTATATTTTGGGAGGCAACTAGTATGTTCCGATCAATGTAGTATATCGTTTGATGACGATTACTATTTTATAATTGTTTTAATAATTACGAATTTAAAAAGAAAATATCGAGTACTGTTATCGGCAAAAAAAAAAAAAATATATTTTTTAAAATATTTTTTTACTATAATATTATTAAGGTCTTCGAAACGTATAAACCGTCTCGATTTGTATCCGTTTCACCTGTACGCATTCTTCGCTCGTCATTGATTTAAAATTTACCACAAACGTATCAGCTATTTTGTCCTAGAGAATTTTTTATCTAAATGCGAACAAAAAACACTAAAAAAAAAAAAAAATTAACAATTATATACTTTTTTTTCGTACCTATATGCACAATAGCAATTATAATAACGCGACACATAATATTATAATACGCGTTATATAGCTGTGCAGATAATATATATATATATATTGTATATGCCTACAGTGGTTTTTATCAAGTTACTGATTATTGCATATATTTTATTTCATAGAAATATAACGATTATTCGCAATCACGATTGTACATTACCACGCGTGTACAAACATACGTCCTACTAAGATAACAATTATTATTATTATTATATTGTTCGATGACTGAATTTCTTCTTATTTTTTGCCGATGTTGAGTACTTATTATACCTGTAATGTTTATAAAATAAAATTCGTGTATCTGTTCAAAGATTAAAAAACACCATTAATAATAATAATAGACTGGCTTTTAGTTTTGAAAAAACAATATAATCGTCTGTTTATCCGTATAAACGCGACGATTATTTCAAAATCGGTGAACATAATATTATAGCAATTAACGCGTTCGATAGTAAGTTGAGGCGTTCGATTAAACCCGTCCGTACGTTCTTTTTTTTTTATTTACAAAACGCGTGATTTTATAACGACTTTTTTTTTAGAAAAAAGATTAGGACTGTATTTTGTTAATTAGTAAGTATACGCGAGTGTTCCGAAAGCGTATAAAAAATGAAAAATAGCTGTTTAATGATACATCATATTATATTGTATTTCAAAGAAATTTTTTTATTTTTATTTTTATTATTGATATTAATTAACACCGACAGCAATAGCCATTACTCATGAACATTTGTAGAATTTCATAATTTGTTGCTGTTTCACATTTTGATTAATTTTTTATTATATTAAATTATATACATATATATTGGATTTTTTTTTTTAAGAACTTCAAGATTTGATTGTTGGTGTCCGTTGTTCGTTCAACGAAATTGTTTAACCCGTAAAGCGGAATTTTTTTTTAAACACTTATAACTTCTTTGTCAGACGATATTTTACAAAATGGCTGTAAGATAATAATGTATTATATACCACAATTTCAGAACTACTCAACGTGATTTTGCTTCATACGTTGTCCGTTAGCAGTAAATCCTCTTAAATGGAAACAGTGGCGTACCTAGGTCGTTCTCATGGTGGGTGGTGGGGGGCGCAATGTATTTTGTACCCACTGATAAAATAGAAAATCCTTTAACGTAATGTCACGACCGCAACAACATCGTTAACGGACACAGAGATTGGGCCATGCAAATATTTTCTTTTATATTTGTAAAATTCAACATTAAAATATATAAAATAATAATTGATTAAACTTGCATTGTTAAACCATCACTAATGTTATTGTGGTTTGCAGAACTAACCATGTTGCCAGTTGTAGTCTGACGTTTTGGAACCAATGCAGGTCCCATTTTCGGAGTACGTAAGTAGTAGTCAGAAACAGGCGAACCGTTTAGTGTAGACGTGCAGTCACTGAGTAGTAGTAGTAGTACACTCAACGGTCTGTTTGTTTCTGACTGTTATTGACGTACTCCAAAGTTGGAACCTTCAATGGTACCGAAACGTCAGACCACAATTATTGGCAACACGGTTAGTTCCGTAAACGACGATAATAATAAAATAAAAAATGTTGTGTAACAAAATGTGTTTTACGGTGTTTCATTTTTGAAAATCGTTCAACGATATCGTCCACCGGTATACTGATTTCCTGGTATATATGCAACAATAATTGTATTATGCATAATTGTTAAAACGTTAAAAATAAATAACAATGCACGCATATAATTATACGGCCCACGGGGGGGGGCGAATGCCCCATCGCGCCCTCCGCAGGTACGCCACTGAATGGAAATGCTGCAAGTTGAAACATACGTACGTTGTACGGGCGCTCAGTTAATATTATTATCATTACGCGGTACATTTTTTTTTCCTATACATATAAGCATCTTCCTAAGGTGAATGTTCAAAATTATATATAAAATCAATGGTGGCGGAGAAGGGGGGGCAAAGGGGGCAGTTGCCCCCTTAGATATGATTATGAGGGGGCAAAATTGTGCTTTTTCCCCCTCGGATAAAATTAATTTGAATGTTTTCACTTAAATCTATATAACATTTTTCTTGTACGAATAATAATAATTTATCACCCTGATGACTTTGTACAGGTACCTAACAGTTTTTAAGTTTAATTTCTAGTAATTAGTTTTATTGAAATTTTCACACTATTTTTGATTAAGGCTTTGACACGGTTTTTTTTTTAGAAAAAAAAGGTTTTCGTTTTAATTATGCGTTCACATATTTTTATTTTATACTCAATTTATTTTTATGCTGTTAAAAAAAAATTTAATAAATACGACTAAAATTTATTCCTTTAAACTTTAAAGGATTAAATATGTTTATACTTCGATATTATGTTGTTCCGAAAACGTAGGTACCATCAAGATTAGTTATTACTTGTACGTGTGTTAGTCATCAAGTATACACATTTTTGTTTACATAATTATATGACGAATATATATGTCCTGTATAAGCTTATAAAGAGAAAAAATGGAATATTATATTTTTCACACATAATTTTATGTTTAACTGGTTTCACACTTTCTAAGTCATCTTATATAATCATTTTACTTTTATATTTAAACAGATGGGTGAGATTTTTTTATGCATTACATACTAAAAAAAAAAAAATATATAAAAGTCTTAAATATTTGCCCTTCCCTCCCAAGTGAAAAATAATTCCTGCGCCACTGTATAATATACGTATTAAAGCTATAACGATATTAATAATGGAACTATGTTTTTCACTGGGGCACAACCATGGGGCGGATCTAGAATTTTTAATTTATTTTTATTAAGATTTGCAGCAATTATAAAGCAATTTCAAAACAAAAAAAATACTAATAATAGTAATACAATGTTCAATACAATTTTTATTTTTTATAATAAAAAATCTAATTTTCTTGGTTTTTTTTTACCAGATCATCTACCACTTCCTCAGGTGTTAATGAAACTCCTCCACAAACCGCTAACATTGTAAGTTCATTGAATAACTAAGTACTTTTAATAACGTTCAGTAACAAGTAACAACAAGTAATAACAAAAACGCATTTTAAGCGTCACTCATACCGGGTATTTAGACGATAAAATGGACTCGGAGAAACGCCTTGGAAGAAATAATACGCGTAATTTTTTCCTTGCAAAAAGATAATTCTGTTTTGGACTTCGGATTCCA
This sequence comes from Slavum lentiscoides, assembly GCA_032441835.1. Lineage (NCBI taxonomy): Eukaryota > Metazoa > Arthropoda > Insecta > Hemiptera > Aphididae > Slavum > Slavum lentiscoides. The sequence goes on along the minus strand of CM063712.1, from coordinate 13,443,879 downwards.
CTATTCTATTATATTGTAATAAGATTGTAATTATAAATATAAATAACGGGATATGACAATGAATATTCATATCCCTTACAAATATAACACGAATCGGTTGAAAAAAATACTTCCAATGGAGTGGGGGGTTTAAACTCCCGTGAACCTCACTCTCCCGTGAGTAAGCCCATGGTCTAAGTGCAATTGTTAATTGATTAAAGATTACAGAAAATAGCGACAAAACCGTTAGGTACGCCACTCGTAAATACATATTTGAATGTAATGTAATAAAACTGTATATTATATTAAATTAAATCCCTTAGTAACCGCGGTTTTTGATTTATCAGTAATTTTGATTCTTCTAATTGTTTTACGAAACGAGCGAGTACCGAGAATGAACACACGCATTTTAATAAATAGTCACAATAAAAAATAACCAATATTTTACAATGTCATATTATACATATATATATATATATGAATAGAATACGTGCTTTATCATTTGAAATAAAAAAGAAGTATATTTGAAATTTTTTTTTTTTTTTTGTTACTTATAATTACATTAGTAAGCGAATTACATATGCAGTTACATTGCATATGTATATATTATCATTGCAGTAGTTTGTTCAACTCGTATGAATGTTTGAATCATACGTATATATATATACACGAATAATTTACTTTTGATATGACGTACCTATATTTGTTGAACTGTAATAATCACAAGTGCATTGGCCCGAGTCCGTGTAACTGATGTAATGTGTAATTAATTTCGGTGTTATTCGTTAAAAAAAAAAAACGTTTCTATTCAAACGTTTAAAACAAATAATATTAGAATTGATTGCGATAAAAAAAAAATAAAAAATTTTTGAATAAAAAAAAAATAGCCATACTCTAACACGAGGGATTCGCGTACATTACAAAACATTCGAATACATAATAATAACAATAATTCGAGACGAATCGCTTGTTGGATGCGTGTCCTTAATGTTTGTATTGAACGTATACCGACGAAGCGTGATGAAATAAATTTCAAAAAAAAAAAAAAAGAAATAAAAACGTAGTATTCGACACACGCTTGACATCACAATAAATATGTTTCTTTCGCGAACAACAAGATACGTGACACGGGCAATCGGAAATAATCCTAAGTATTTTTTTTTTTTTTTATCAATTAAAGAAAAAGAACTCGTATAAATGATAATAACGAGAACAAAAAATGAATACGGAATTATATTTGAGGATAATAATATTATGATATTGATTTATTTCGAGAAAAAATAAAATAAAAACAAATACATTCTTATACGTAAATTAAATTCAACGTTAATTTTTACCGTAAATAATATAATAATAATAATAAAAAAAAATGAATCGAATTCGATTGATTGTAATATTATATAACCGATAATACGGAATACGAGAATACAAAACGTGTATTCTCCAAAAAAAAAAAAAAAAAGAATTTTATAATGTTATATAATGCTTAAAAGTGTGTACGTTTTGGTAATCGTTACGGTAAAACTATTAAACGTCGTATAGGTAATATATTATATATTATTATAATAATAAAACTTAAAGAATACATTTTAATTTCCTACACGTACTAATTAAAAAGTTGCGTTTGAAAATTATTATTAATTATACTATACACACACACACACACACACAATCATTGTGATGACTAATTAACGTGATATTTTATCTTAATCGAAAATTAATAATAATAATAATTATTATAACAAAACAAATTTACACTGGTACGTATACACACACACACACACACACACTAATAAATAATTATAATATTATCAAAGAAAAACCTAGGAATTTTATCACAAGATATTATTATTCGTAATAATTGAGTGAAATTTTACAATATTACAAGCTAAAATAATAAAATACAACGTAATTATCATGTATATATGTATATAATAAATGAATAATATTAATAAAGTTTCTACAAAAGTTTGTCTTTTCCGACGACCATATAATATATTTATGTTACATATTTTGTAATAATCTCTACTTCGGTGCGACCGTAATAATAATAATAATATATCAATAATATGTAGAAAGAGAAAAAATAAATAGTTATTCGACAGTGTTTTTGTTTTTTTTTTTATCTGGAATTATTGTGCGCTGAGGAGTGGGTTGGGCGGTTGTGGGGGGATGGCGGAAATCCTGCGCAATACAATGAAAACGTTCGCGAGACGTTTGTGTTTTTAAAACGACGTCTGAGGGTGGAAAAAAAAAGTCGCGGGCCAATAAGGACGAATTTACACGGAAAGCGGGCGGGTGAGGAAAGGATACACAAAATACGGATCGTGCGGACAAGGACGAAACGAGTGTTTTTTTTTTCTTTCTATAGGTATACCGTAACGGGCCGGGGCGTCGCGCGGTGTCAACGGGCCCAGTTCAAGTACAGCGGAGGGGCTGCGGGTCATAACGGGGCCGCGTACAGACCGTCGTCGGGCAGACACGGGTCGACGTTGTTGTTGCGCATCTCGGCCGCCGCCGAGCTGTCGGTGACTTTCTTCATGAAGCTCCGGATCTCGAACAGCCTCGGGTCCTCCTTCTCGTCCACGCTGCTCGCCGAACTGCTGGTGACGGCGCCGACGGCCGTGCCGTCGTCCGCCTCGTGCTTTTTCACGTGCCTGTCCAGGTTGGTCTGCTGCGAGAACCGCCTGTTGCACAGGTTGCACTTGAAGTTGCGCTCTTGCCGGTGAATGTTGCGCACGTGCCGCTGCAGGTTGGACGATATGCTGAACGACCGTTCGCAGTGCGCGCACCGGTACGGCTGTTCGCCCGTGTGCGTGCGCACGTGCCTGGTCAGGTTGGCGCTGCGCGGGAACACTTTGCCGCAGTATTTGCACGCGTACCGGTCCTTGGACTTGACCGGGCCGCCAACGCTTTGCTGCTGCTGCTGTTGCTGCTGCTGCTGTTGTCCGTGCTGCTGCTGCTGCTGTCCGTGCTGCTGCTGTTGACGCTGCACGATCTCTTGGTACGCTTTCGGATAATTGGTCATCGGCTGCCGGAGAAAGTGTTCGGCCGCGGCCGCGGCCGCTGCGGCGGCGGCGGCGGCCGAAGAAGGACTGCCGCCGGACATGATGAACGGGAACGGACGGGCCTGTCCGAACGACTGGTGATACGTCTGCATCAGTTGGCTCTCGGCGAAGCTCGACAACGACGTCGGATGGTAGATCGAGTCCAAGTACAGCGGTTTGGGATGCGCCATTAGGTTGCCGACCGAGTACGGCGAGGACGGGGGCGCTGGCGATACGCGCCGCGAAGACCATTTACCACCGCCGTCGCCGCCGGACGCGTCGCCGCCGCCGGCGGTCGCCTTGTGCTGCTCGCGTCGCGCCGGCCGCTGTTCTTCGCGCGCGGGGCTCGCGGAAGAACGGCGGACGGCCCGCAGCACCGGACCACCGGTCGCGGTCACCGCGGTCGATTCCCGCCGTTGTTCTTTGGTCACGGACAGGTCCAACGGCTGATCGGTCTTGTCACCGCCGTCGCCGTCGGTGGACTCGGAGCGCCGCCGTCGCCGGTGCCGACGTCCGCGTCGTTCCGCCGCCGACGCCGCCGCCGCCGCCGTCTCGTAGTCCGCCGTTTCCACGTCCGTGTTCACGGACAGATCGCACGGGCCGCCGCAGTCTCCGTCCGCGGACGGTTCCCGTTTGATCTGCACCTTCGGATCCGGATACGTAGTGACGTTGGGCCGGGCGGGCGACGGCCTCTGGTTGGACGACGCCTCGTCGCCGACCAGCGGCGACGTCTTGCTCGAGCCCATCAGCAACGCGGCCACCGAGCTGGACGACGAAGACGACGGCGTTCTTTCGTTAGCGTTGTTGTTGTTGTTGTTGTTGTTGTTGGACGTCTTTTTCGCCGGCGTCTCGTCGTGTTCGCCGGCGGATTCGGTGACGCGCTTGAAACGGTTCGTGTCGTGCACCGCGGTACCGCCGCCGGGTAACGCGTGCAGCAAGTCCATGTTGATCAGCTTGGGCGCGAACTGTCCGAACGAGCCGAACGGCGTCGGGAACAACGGCGGCGGCGGCGGCGGCGGCGGCGGCAACGAACCGTTGGCCGGCGGGAAATAGAACGAATGCAGCGGATGCGGCGGGTACAACGGGAATCTCGAGTAAATGGAAAACGGTGACGATCCCTGTTGCGACTGCTGCTGCTGCTGCTGCTGCTGCTGCTGCGACATGTTCGGCGTCGTGGGAGCGCTGCTGCTGCTGGACGTCGGTAACGTGCTGGACTCGCAAAACCGTTTGTGTTTGGACAACGACGTGCCCGTGCTGAACGACTGATCGCAACGGTCGCACTTCACTTGCATGCGGCAGTCCGCGTGCATCCTCTTGTGACGACAGAGGTTTGAAAACTGAGTGTACGCCTGTTTAACGAAACGACAACGGGAGGATTCGATTAGAGAACGAGTCGTGAAATCATTTATTATTATTATAATACCACGCGCACAAACAACGGTGATTGTCTAAATAATAATAATAATAATGAAAACGGAGATCGCGCGCCACTATACGGCGTAATTTTTTTTGTAATTTTTTTTTTTTTTTATTATTATTATTATCAACGAGTAACGACGAATTGGTCGCGGTGACTGAGACAATAAACATCTTTGTCGTCGTACATCGTCGCGCATACGGCACGCGTGTATCGTATAGTGTATATATAGGTACGCCTCTAACGATAATCCACGTACCTATATCGCACGAGAACTTCTCGTTTACGTGACGACAAACCGTCTGACCGTGCTGATATTGGAGAGAAAAAAAAAACCGCACACACCATCAGCACAACAGTACCGGCGGCGGCGGCGGCGGCGGTTATAATCGTTGCGGAAACGGGATACGCCGCGTTCAGTGTATAATACGTGTACGAGCGCGTTTCGCGAGGACGCGCGCCGGTGGTAGAGCGGAAGGGATACGGCGCGGTGGTATTTATTTTTCGATAAAATAACTCGAGAATAATAATAATAATAATAGTATAGAAAAAAGACAAAAAAACAAAAAAAAAATTAGAAAATCCTCCGTATACGCGTACCTTGAAACAGACTTCGCACTGGAACGGTTTCACGCTGGAATGTATGTGCGTGTGTTGTTTGAGTCCGCTGGACGTGGCGAACGTCTTACCGCATTCGGAACACGCGTGCGATCGGGCGCCCGCGTGATTCGTCCGGATGTGCCTTTGCAGGTTGCTCGGGTCGCTGAACACTTTCGTGCACGTTTCGCAAGTGAATTTCCGGCTGTGAGCCAGTGCCGAGTGTCGGATCAGACACGGTTTCCAGCTGTACGATTGCGGGCACAGATCGCAGCCGTATTGGCCGGCTTTGTAATGGTGACCGGACACCAAATGATCGTCCAACCTGGAGTGGGATGAGGGGAAAAAAACAATATTATTTTCAAACCCGTCTGCGCGCGCGCGCGCGCCGCGTTCGAACGCCTTTGGTTTTCGTGACTTTTCGCGCGCGCGCGCGACACTCGAATAGTAATTATGAATTCGTGTCGAAAGGCTGTTAAACGATATTTATTTCCGTTCGGCCTGTACACGAGACGACACCGTCCCGTCCGCGTATATACGTTTCTCTCTATTTATATATTTTTTTTCTGCTTTTCTCTGGGGGGACACCCGGGTGGTTTCGAATAAAAGTCAGTCGTCGCGCGCGCCATCGGTAAAATCGATATTTTTTTTCCTATACCATTACGGCGTTTTACGTCGCGGCGGTCACGTCTTTCTCATCGTCGTCCTGCACCCTGCACCGCGTCGGCACCAACGATTCTCTCGGACGAGAGCGGCGGCGGCGGCGGCGCGACGGGGGGTGAGAAAAAAAGGGCGTCTTGAAAAATGAATTGCCGGACCGGGGCGGGCGGTCTCCGGACCGTGACCGCGGCGCCCCGCGTAACACGTTTAAGCACTTTAGCCACTTCGCACACCCGCCCGGCCGACCACCGTTCGTTAAACTTTGTGTTATTCGTATATGGTGTACAGACTAGATATACGCGCGGCTATATATGTGTATATATTCGAGGAACGAGGAATTTCGAAAAACCAATGCGTACGATTTGGGGAACGCGTTACGCGGCGCGTGAGGAGCTTCTCATACCGAGCGTTACAACGCGTCTGTGAAAATAAAGAAAAAGAGCACTCACTGTTCAATGTCGGGAAAGCACTTTTCGCACAAGATACATCGGTTTTGATCGTCTTCGTCCGGCTCCTCCGCGTCTCCGTCCACGTCGCCGTCGTCAATAGAACCGGCCAACGAGTTTTGCGACGCGACAACTGTATAACAACAACAACATCGGGTTTATTATATACAATCGATTTTCATTCGTATTACACGCGCAGCAAGTCAAGTCAAGTACACACACACACACACACAAATAAATCCTCGAGAATATATCAAAAAAAAAAAAAAAAATTAAAAATAAATAAACGTGTGCACACTCTCGGGGTGTCACCGCGTGATTGAGGCGAATATAACGGCGCCTCTTGCACGCCAACGCCACCAAAGTGTACACAGATACACACACACACACAATAATTTGTTATTATACCGCAGCCGCGCGTTCGGTGCTATTGGCTGTCCGATATACGGCTCGGAGGGATGAAAAGCTACCTTCCGGAACGGAAACAGAGGGGGTACTGTACCTACACTATATTATACTATATTGGCGTACGGTTTGGCCATAATTAATTCGTCGGCCGTATAAGTTATACCGGTGTGCGAACGAGCAGACGATAAGGGGTGGGGGTGGGGAAATTCAAAACGCGCCATCTCATTGCACGCGTCGTCAGGTGTGCGACTAGGGATTTTCAACCGACGTTTCGCCCGACACACCTGTTTGTTGTTGTTGCGGTGAAACTGTATAACCGACGAGCGCGCGTAGACTATTTGGATCGGCGTCCAGGCCGGTGATAAAAGCGGCGTGCCGGCACATTTGTGTGGAAGAGGGGCCAGGGCGGGCAATCGCCCCTCCCGATGGAACTTTTGGGCGCGGTAAATTTTTGTACGAACTCATTTTTTGTGTTTACGATCGAGTAAAATGTTTTTTTTTTTTTTTATTCGTCTAACCTAGAGAGCCTTGATATAATATAAGAGAGTGGCCAACGGGTGCGATAGCAGCCATTAATCGTCCAAACGATTCCAGCGTTTTTTTTAAATGTAAACAATACACTTTAATCCCGGGCATTCTACATGTAACACTAACCATATTTATATTCGTAAATTTAGAATTTAATTTTATTGTGCGTAAATTGGTTGATTCAAGATTGCGTATTAAAGGATGGAAAAAATTGAAAAAATGGTAAAATTTTAGAAACATTAGTTTTTGATTAAATTATTTGATAATGTTTTTGTGCGCTATAAAAGCACAACCATTATTATTTGATATCTTTCATATATCTATTTAAATAATATAACTTATAAATAACACAAAATAGTAATGTTACATACGTTTTATTAACAAAATGACTATAATTTACACATTAGAATAGCGTAGGTAGATGGCATAATAAATTGGTTGGTAGGTGTACATACTTATTATATTATATTATTGAATATAATACAGTATTAGGGAATAAACAGAATTTAATTTTCGAATTTCGGGTAAAAACAAACGTGGAAATGACAAATTAATAAGCATTTGTGTATGTGGAAAACATTATTTTGGACGATTAATGGCGTCCATAAGCTATGATAACAGCCAGCCAATAGAAAACTTGCACCGAGTTGGCCACTCTCTTATATACCAAGGCTCTCTAGTCTAACCAATTCAATATTGTCGATTTTCGGGCGAAATTCATTCGGAGCGCTTTTCAAGGAATTCGTACCGGGTGGCACTGTACGAGACTAAAGCCGGGTTTACGCGAGATTAGTGCTCGGCCGAGTTACTAGAGCGAGTTTAATAGTTTAGCACAGAGGAGAGTTCGCGTTCACACGTAAAAGCGGGAAACACGAGCCAATGAATTAGTAGAGCTAATAATATAAGTGAACTATATATTTAACTAATATTATAGTTATCTCTTTGTTCACTATAGTTAGTTTTCGAAAACTCTTTTTTTTTTAAGTTATTTTCATTCCATTTATTTGACATTATAAAAAAAAAAAACAATTATGTGAAATAAATAGTTCGATTTTATTCGACTGTAGTGATAGTGACTAGTAAAGTAGTAAACAAAAAGTTCAAATTGAAAACATGGTAAAAATATAAATTGATAATATGATAACTCTAAATATTGTTGTTGTCACTCGTGATTTTACTAAAGCCGGTTTTTTGTCTACACTAGGCCACTAAAAGGCGAGGACGGCTACTCGGCCTAGTAAGTGCCGAATCAGTTTCTATTCGCTCGACTAAAAATGTTTACTAAATCTATTACTGGATTTATTAGCAAATCTAGTGTCCACATCATTCAGGTTAAAACGATTTAGCGGTTTGCTTTAGTAACTCGGCCGAGCACTAATCACCTCGTGTAAACTAATAAACCCGGTTTAAGGGGACTAAGCCAAGTGCGCGGGTACCTTTTTAGTTTGTTATGACTTAAAAAATTGTGAAAATTGAATAGCATAGAAAATGCTCGTTTCTAGAGTTCTCCCCCCGGGACAATTTGCAATATACGACACTGCAGGTTATTGAATAACTAAATTTCATGACAAATCCGATAATTAACCTTTAATAATGTGCAAACGTATACATTATACATATATACGTATTTTATTATTAATTATTAATGCGTCAATGATAAAGCTATAGAAATTTCAACATTTTATTATGAAATCAAATACTTATTATGTAGTAAAACATTGGGGGGGAGGAGAGTCGATTTAGGGGGTCTAAATTAGTTTTGGAGGGTTTTGAGGGGAGGGAGGGGGTCGGTGTGTAACGCACACACGGTATAGTTGCAGTATCGGACTGATGATAAACAATACGAATTAATCGACTATACGCAGCAGTGGCGCTAAATGTGTGATACGATGGGAGTGTTGTAAGATTATTATCTTTAGTGAAATAACGATAAAACGAAAAATTATAAAAATTAAGTTGTATAGATAAAAAATAACGCTGGCGCGCGCGTATTATATGTATATAAAAAAAAAACTATAGAAGAAAAAAAACAATAATTCAAAAGACATATTGTTCGCGCGAACAAACTATTAAAGCTGTGTTGTATATTATACGACACAATACATTACGAAAAGGGGACGTTTGACGCGTGTAATCGAATATCCGCCCACTAATACTCGGTTTTCGTTTGAGTTCACACGACCAAACCCCTTCTCGCGGAGACCCTCGCGCGATCGTCCAAAACATACGTTTCTGTCACCCTCGCGCGGTACGCGGAGTACGCGCGTATATAGACGTTTTAGGAAACACACACGAATTTCACTTTTAAACAGTCAAAAGCTTCGAAAGTCGTTCGGGTCTTTTTACCCCGTTCAAACGCGCAGTTTTCGTACTCAAGGGCAGGCAACAGGGCGTTTGCCCAAAACTATCCCCCACCCCATCCCAGGAGCTTTTCGTTCTTTCGCTCGATGCGTATTTTGTTTTCGATTATATTATAATATACGTTTTCAACGATACATTACAATCGTGTGAATATTCAGTTGTAGGCTTTTGCCTAATACTAGTAATATCAATAAGACGTATTTGATCGCGCGATTTGATCGAACTGATATTAGAAGTTAACGGTCACGATCGCATTAGGACGTAGCTTCTGATGGCAGAGCGTACGGTTTTTCAACTCGGTGAATGTTCGATTTCACTTGTTGTTCTATTAGAAATTAAATACCTTCAAATCTATAAATAGCCCGAAATTAAAAAATAAATAAATAAATTTTCCTGAGAGAAATTTCGTCACGTTAATACGGTTTAGTGTTACATGTTCGGTGAAAATTTCAGGTTTCTACGACCGTTTTAAACGACGAAGAAATAATGCGATAATCGAAATCGCGTTTTTACAGTTTCTACGTAATTTTTCGGTTGTTATTTCTGACGCTTTATAGAAAGCATTGAGAAAAATGACCTCTTTAATAAAATAGTACCGACTACATGCAATTCGCTACCGGAAAGACACGTAAGAGCACCACTTCTGGTAGAATTTTTGGATACGGACATAGGCGGACTATGCGCTACTGTGCTACAGAACAGTGGTAAATAAGGCACATATAGGGCCGATATTCGTATAGCCAATTTTTATTATTATTATTATTTGGGTTTAATAATGTAAAGAAATATTAGGTCCTATAATGTTATAAAAATTTTATTTATTTTAAATATAGGTATACTGTGTTTGGCGTATTATTAATGGTTGCGTTAATTTGTTATTCGCATGGTATGACAATGTAAGAAATTCCGACATTTTTCCTAACGAATGAATATATGATTTTTTTATTTGAAAAAAAGTGAAAATCGCGAACCCGTGTATTTTTGTCCGATTGAATGAGTAGAATAGCGGACTGGACGCCTCTGGGTACAGACATAGAAAAAAAAAACACATCGTCTTAAAACCAATATAATATACGTTCTTCGCTCCGCTCAGAATTTAAAAAAAATATCGAATATATAGAATAACGTTAAAAATTGTCGTCGTTCAATATCGAGTCACTACTGGACTTTTACGTTTTAACGATTTTCAACCGAAATATTTAATATTTTGCTCCCCCACCAACAAAAAAAAAAATTTTTTTTCACAAGTACGGCACTACAACAAATATCGCGGCGTCATATCTTCCGTAATTCTCCTGTTTATCTGTTTTTTTTTTTAGTAATACGTATCGCGCGGTCACAGCTGCTTCCTGCGCTTCCGCACAAGTCTGTAACGGACCAACAGCAGCACCACAGATGGCCGGCTAATTGTGGACGACGGACAGACTCCGGTGATTTGCGTGAGAAATATATGCAACGCCAAGGTGGACCCGAACGAACAAGCTGCAGACGAGTCAGTCTCCCGCGCCGCTACGACACGCGGGGGGATTCGTTGATGCAAGACAAACGCTGCGTGCGTTTGACGGTCTATACGCTGATCAACGGAATAGAAGCGCGGCTGGCTGGTAGGCTGGTAATCTCGCATCACGGTACTCTATATTATAATAACGAGCAATGTTGCGAAACGCTCGGGGTGGGGAGGGGAAACCATTTCCAATTGTAACGTCGTCGTCGCGACGTAGAAAACGGTGTAGTAATTTTTTTTATTTTCCGTTTTCGACTCGTATTGCGTACGTAGTCCGACGGTCGCTCAGTGGCGCAGTTGGTCCTCGACTACACGGGGGCGGGTTTTGGAGGGGAAGGCGATTGTTTAAAAAAAAAGATCGTTTTTCCCCTTCGCCCCTCCGCCGTACAATACTTTTTAATATATCGAAATAAATAAAGGCCATATAATGATGTCCGTCGCTTTCTCTTAAATTCGCCCGTAGTGCGATTATAACGTGTGTTTTTAGTGTACACAGCGCGCGCGGTATACCGGCGTGTCCATGACGACGCTAGTACGTACTCGCGGAATAAAAAAACAATAACGCGTACATATTATTTATAGGTACGTAATAGGGGTTAAGTCACAGTGATTGTCGGCGGTGCAAACGTCCAGGTGTCTGCGACTTGCGCCAGGAAGTGGGAGTTTGAATCTCTCTTCCGGTCATGCGAAAACCGTTAAAAAAAAAAAAACACAAACAGGGGTCGTTGCTGCGGCTATCGATTCGCCGGGACAATATAATAACACGAATCCGAGAGATTTAGCCAATAGTGCAGTACCTACATACACTACTACACTACGGGTAGGTACTACAATATTCATCCGGACCGTAATGATTTTTCAACGGATTTTCAAGAACGCCGCCGCCGTTCTCTCTGCAACACGTCCTCTCGTCACTGTCCCCTCGTGCACGGTCCAACGAAGGTTTTGTTTGTTCGGTAAGTCTGTGCGCGCGTAGGGCAGGACGTAAAAGTCCAACAGTGACTCGATATTGAACGGCGACAATTTTTAACGTTATTCTATATATTCGATATATTTTTTTTTTTTTGCACGGCCGACACGCGAACCGCGTTTACCGCGCCGCCGGGTCGACCCCTGTGTCGCGCACGAATTTTTCGATTTGATCCGAAATACCTCGCGTGACCCGTGGAAAGTCAAAACGAACATCTGCGCGTATAAAACGAACCGGTTAGGAGGGGCCCGGTAATCGCGTGACATCGTGTCTCGTGTCTGCAATCGTATAAAAAAAAAAAACGGGGGAAAAAAAAGAAATCCCGTTTCGATCGAACGTTAATTATTATTCGTCGTCGTATGTGGTTTGCCGGGGCGAAAAAAACCGGCGACCATTGAATATCGGCTCCAAATACCAGTTAAAGGACCACATTGAATTGGCTTCCAAGAAAAGTAATATTGAATGATTGGCTCCCGATAACATTTTCAACAAGCGGTTCATAAAATGTGAAAGTTGACAGAGTACGTTTACATTGTGTAAGCTATAATGTTTTCAGCGACATAGTGCCAGATCACTGCCTGAAATTGTCCAGTCGTTAAGCTCGTATAACGCACTCAACGGTAACAACAATATAACTTGTTTAGAGATATTTCTCTGGTAACTGAGACTTGATAACTTGATAGTAACTTGATGACTGTTTTGATAACCAATGTATAAATTTGAGGGGGCAAATTCTATCTAACCTCACCCAAATTTCAGAAGCCAATTCAATAGGTAAAAATATGGACTGCCTAAGTTTGGGAGCCAATTCGATAAGTCCGAAAAAAACGAATACTGCGTGTCGTCGCGTCGAAACCGTGTCGGGCCCAGTGGCGTACTTACGGGTGGGTTAAAACCCCCCATCCCAGAACCATAGAAAATAAGGCAATACGGTTGTAAAAACGATGTGTGTGTTTTTTTTTTACGTCTGTACCCAAAAAATTCTACGAGAAAGAGTGCTTTACGTGCTATAGCACTATTTTCCGGTACCAAATTACATCTAGTCGGTATACTTAAAAGAAGTCGTATTTCGATTTTCTCTCAATACTTTTTTTTTCAGGCGTCAGAAAAAACTACACCGAAAAATTACATAAAAAAAAAACGGTAAAAACGCGATATTCGTCGATTATCGTTTTTTCTTCGTAATTTTAAAATGGTCATGAAATTTTCACCAAATACGTAGTAACTCTGGACTGTAAATTGACGAGACAAATTTTTACCAAAAAAAAAAATAAAAAAATCTTGAAAATCGTTAAGTCACAATTTCTTTTCTATAATCAATTCGAATTTTTCGACAAATATATATATATATATATATATTTGACGTATTTTATTTGATTTATACCAGTAATATGGTTGAAACATTATGGGCACGAAGTTTCAATGTTTTTTTGTCCCCAGAGAGAAATTGAAAGCACGCCATTGGACTCGGGCCGACCGTTTTTTTAAACCCGAAAACATTGCGTTCGTTTGTTTTTAGATTCCGAGCGGAACGAGGATTATATTGGTTTTACAAATGATGTGTTTTTTTTTTATGTCTGTACCCAAAAATTCTACCAAAAGGAGTGCTCCGATCTTTTCGTTTGGCACTTTTCTGATTGTAAATTGCATCTAGTTGGTACTTTAGAGAGATCATTTTTTGATTTTCTCAAAATCGCCTAAAAATATAACTCAAAAACCACCGAAAAAATAATAATCATATATATATATATTTTTTTTTATGACCATGCCCAAAAATTCTACCAGTAAGAGTATTCCGATCTCTTCGGTCACAGTTTGTTCCCGGCAGCAAATCGCATCTATTTATTATATTGAAAATTACTATTATTAATTGAATGTTCTATACATACTCTATTATTTTATAGTATTAATAATAAATAATGTAACACCGAAGCTCCCCGCGCCGAATCGTTTTATCGAATGCAATGATTTATCATCGCTTTCAAATTTAGAGTGATAACAATACACTCTAAAATCTTACCCCGAGTAATTCGCTCGAACAACGTTCACAACACCCCGCGGATCGTTAACTTTTTAAATTTAAAAACGTTTTATTTTACTCGTGCACAACTTGCTCCATGGGATACGGGGGATCGCACGAGTCATCGCATATACGCGTGTGTATTTTAAATTGCCTATACGGAACTCCTCATAGAAACGGATCGTTTCCGATCCCCTCGAGATTATCGTTTTGACGGAATCGGCGTGAAAAAAAAATGAACTAAAAAAAAAACCGTCTTCGGGAACGGAACTCTTCGTGTGCTGCAGCAGCGCAACCGTTTTCTCTTCAGAACGCGATCGTTATGAAAATTGTCCTCTCTCGATTCCCGTCGCCAGTGTATAAAACGGAACGACGTCGTCGACTATAATATAGTAAAGCGTATACAGTAATTTTTACGAGCCGAAAACTCCTCGCTGCCGTTATAAACGATATCGCGCGCGCGTGACTGACACACACGCGAAGCAGAGAAATTTAATTAATATTTTTGCATCAGATGTGACTAACGGTGGTACTGCAGTGTACACTCGCGGAGACTCGTTCGCGCCGATATAAATATAATATAATCGCGGGGCTCTAATTAAAAACACACCCGGCCGCCGCCGGTACGGTATAATATATATATATATATAGTAATTTTTATTTTAGCTCGCGGCTCGTTGCGCGTTTATTTGTTGTCGTGCAGGAGGAGGAGGAGGAGGAGGAGAAAATGGAGCGGGAAAAGGAAAAGGACGACGAGGAGGACAGTCTTACGCCGAGGCGGCGGCGTTTGTCCGTGATATGTTTACGATCGTTTCGGTTGGCGGGCTCGTGTAGATTTTTACAATTTTTTTTTTTTTTTTCTCCGTTTTATGCAGAAAAACGCGTGACTCGACACTACAGTTAACAGTAATTATTATTTTATTATTTATATTAATATTTATTATTGGTAACGCCGTTCAGCTGATATAATACGACGTTCGCCTACGCAATACCACGACAACAATATAATATAATATCGTCGTCGTCGTCGTCGAATCTCAATAAAATTAACGGGGGGGGAAAAAAATAAACAAATCGTTTCTTATCGTCCCTCTGTACACATGATTGTTTATTGTACGAAGTAACGCGTTTTACACAACAATTCACACGCTCGTTGTTTTATACTCCGTACAAGATATATTATTATGTGTACGTACGCCGATCTCGTTGCCGTTATCATATTATTATTATTATTATTATTATTATTATTGTTGTTGCAGTTCGCGCGATAGAACAACAGTATTTTTTGTAAATAATATTGTTCGATCGAGGCGGCCGATCGTGCGAAACGCGCGATAATAATAATAAATAATTACCGAGTAAATTTGTATTTAAAGATCGACGGCGATCTATATTGTTTCGTTTCGAGGTATTTTGATTACGAGTGAACGGCGCCACTTTGAAAGTCGCAACGGTCGTCGAATTCGTTTGTAGTATATACGCGCGCGTGTAAAACGTTCGTACGCATATTATTTATACGGCGAGAAAGGATTTAAAATAAAAACGATTTTTTTTTTTTAGATTCTGGACGGAGCGAGGGATCTAGTGATGTTACAATGATGTTTATTTTTTTATTTTATTTTTTCTATCCTGTGTACAGATTTTCGACCAGAAGGAGTGCTCCGATCTCTTCGGTCACAGTTTGTTTCCGGCAGCAATTCGCGTCTTTAGACGGTACTTTAGAAAGATCGTTTTTCGATTTTCTCAATAGCTTTTTAACGCGACGCGATAAATTACCGACACATTACGAAAAACCGTTAAAAACGGGGTTTCGTCAATATCACGTATATGATTTCGAAAACAATCATTCTATTGTCTTGAAATTTTCAAAAAATTATTATTATTATTATTCGTTTACATCTATATATATATAAAATGGAGCCAAAAATGTATAAAATTCATCAATTGAGAACGGCTGGGCCGATTTGGCTCAAATTTTTTTTAATTGTTCGTAATTGCCAGGAGAAGGTTTTTACGAAAAAAAATTTTTGAAAAACCCTTTTTTTTAAAAATTTTTTTGATGATTGTTTTTTTTTGGCAAAACAACGTTTGCCGGGTCAGCTAGTAGTAATATATTTTTTTATTCATTTATAATAATTTTATAGTTTAAGTGTATAATTCAAATATAAATGGACAAATCATGTAATAAACGGAAAGGAAAATTAATAGTTTAGTGGCGTACCCATAAAAAAAAAAAAAACAGAACAGAGATAATACCCGTACTCTGCGCAAATACCGGTTAAAAGAAAACCGAATAATAAAATCAGAAGAACCAAAGAAAATCGCCGTCGTCGCATTAAACATAGGTTCCGTCCGACCTGCGGCGTATTAACCCGACAGCGGTTTTCCGCCTAACCTAACTGTTTCCGAACGAAAAAAACGAAAACGAAAACGAAAACCGTTCTCGGTCCTCATCATACACGCGCGCGCGTCAATCGTATCACATCGCGCGCACACACACACACACACACACACGTTATACAAAATATATACAATAGGGCCGCAACGTTATATACATTATAGACGCGTGTCGGACATATGCGTTTTTTTTTTACTACCGTTTTCCGCGTTTCGGGCGTTAATTTCGAAACGCGCGCGCGCGCCATACGCGTCGCGTTGTTTGCTCCGCGTACGCGCCCGCGCGCACAGTACACAGTATACACGCGCCGCGGCGGCGGCGGCGATCGTCGGTTTTGCGGTATACAACGCTGCGTGCGCAGTACGCGTTACGGGGAGAACGAGCGCGGAAAAAAAAAAATCCCCATTTAATCAATTCGCGGTGCTATTACCCGCGGTGAGGTCTTTATTACTCGTACAGGCGGAAGACAAATTATCTACCCTAATTTTCTTTTATACTCTCGCGCGTTCCCCCACCGGGCGGTTGTTTTCCGCCGCCGTCGCGACATCTCTATTATGATTATGTCGGACGCGATTAAAGTTATATATATATATATAAAATATTAATACGTACACACACACACACACACGCAGATAATCTAACGTAGTTTGTCGCGCGGGCTCGTCGTCGTCGACGGGGATATTATTTTATATTGTTCTCTCGAACGCGTTGCAGTGTGTGCGCAGTGCAGTGTACAGGGTGACGGGGAGTGCCGAAAAAAAAAAAATGAAATGAAACGAAACAGAACGATGTGTTGTGTATGTATATATATATATAGGGCGAACGACGACGAAAGGTGAGTTATGGATGATATAAACCGCCCAGAAATACGATTCACAATAATAATGATGAATAGAAAAAAAGCGACCCTCCCCCACCCTCATCACCCGCCTCACTCCTCTTAATACGTTCACCATCCCCTTCTATTAATATTATTTATATATATATATATATTACACGTATATAAATATACTGCACGCGCTCGTCTATATAATAAATAGCGCGGTACATACACTGCACGCATGCCCATATATATATATATACATATATCCGTCGCGCGCGTATACAATGCGACGGACGCGCGTGCAGCGCGTATACAGCAGATCATTAACGCGGTGCAGCAGCGTGTGCCCGTGACCCCTGGCACCGCGGGCCTACGGCCCCGGACGCCACTGCCGGCGATGTAGTGTCGCTCGGTGTCTGTCGGCGTAGTGACGGTGCCCCGGTACCCCTTTTATATTATCACATGACGATTGCGGTCGTCGCCGGACCGCGCGGTTTTTTTTTTGTCTTTCCCCCGGCCTGCACGCTGTCGTCACGGTTATCGCGTCGGGGAGGTGTCGGCCGCCGAGAGACAGAGAGAGAGAGAGAATTTTTTTTTGTCAATTTTTTTTTTCACCCCTACACACCCGGCCGTTTGTAAAGTCTTTTTGCGGCGGTAGGTCCGCCCCTGCGCGCGCGGGTAAAAAACAAAAAAATATATCCGGTAAAAATCCGATCCGCCCTATGCGTATCGCGTGCGCGAATTAATCGGGAATTAATCGTGAATTAATTATTGTAATACGCGCGTTCTACGGCCGTCCACGCGCCGGTCTAAGGCGGGATTCGCGCGCATTATATTGTTCATACGCGCACAACGCGCACACTATTATTATTGTAATATAATAAATTGTCATATTATTATTGTCGCGCCGAGCTTAACGTCGCGGAGATTAAAAAAAAAATTACCGGAAGGGTTCGATTTCGAACGCAACGTGCACCGTACGTATTATTTTGTACACTTTTATACACTTTTTTTTATTATACTATTATATTATATACGGTAGTGTATCCGCGCGCGCCGCACTGTATTAATTCGCCGGCGGTGACGGTCGTGAAACGCGTGCAGCGCGCGCGTCGCAGAACGTCCCGAGGAACTCTGCGATACAGGACGCGTGCGGGTCCGGGGAGCGGGAATAGAATAAATAAAATACACCGCGCCGACATATAATAGTAGATATCTCGCGGGTCAATACCGGCGACGCGTGTGACTGCGGTGCGCGGTGGCAGTCACGCGCGCGCGTTAACGTGTGTATATTATAGGAGGTGACAGTCACTCGCAGAGTCCGTATAAATGTTTTTTTTTCCACGAGAGACAAGGAGGGACGTGCGAACGAAATCGCTAATTTCTCTTAAAACGTAAGAAAAAAAAACAATTTTTTTTTGGAAATTTGTTGAGGCTGATCGCTTTTTTTAAAAAACTTTCTACAATTTTCAACCGGGTTTTAAAAAAAATGTCATTTTAAAATAATTCGAAATAATCGTAAACTTATATATTATTATAAATAAGAAATTCCATATTATTTTCGATTCTACTCGTCTCTGTTCTATAGGTATACCGCGTTTATTTGCGCGTTCGAATCGTTTTCGGACGAAATGCGCGTGTCGACGAACGATCAAATAGATTTTCGGCGATGAAAATTCGAAATTCATTAAAAATCGGCACGAATAAAAAAAAACCTTTGAGTATCAAAGCGAACGCGAGACGGAACGAGAGAGTCTACTCGGTTTTTTACTCGTTATTAATGCGTCTTGCAGCTTTGGGTTTTTAACATTTTTTTTTTGCTTATATACACATTTTATGTAACCGGCAAAACGCAATATTTACTAATATTCAGAAACGACGCTAAGTATTAAAAATCATTTTACACCGACGTCCATTATCAACACTGACAACGTATACGCAGCAGCAGTGCTAAACGAAAAAGCGACTTTTTTTTTTTACATATTTTCAAACGGTTTATTCTGATCGCGCACGAACGACGTCTACGAAATCGTCTTAGCGCGTATAATCTACACGGATTTCGATATTGATTAACATGACAAAACGTTATATCGGCGTGGCCAGGAATTTCTTATGGAGTAAGCTAATGATTTCAGTGACGTTGATACGGAATGAAGGAGGGGGGTGTGCAAGAAATTTTCCTCCGCGCACAAAAAAAAGAAACCTTAAAAAAAGCTTGTTTCTGTCATTCGACGATTTTGAAATTTCATTTCGTCAAACGTGCACGCGGAGCTGAAATTTAATATTAACAAATTGATTTTTGTTCTATAAAAAAACAAAATGAAATTTCGGTAGAACAAAAATATTTTGTATTTTTAATATTTCCTTTCCACTCTCCCTCTCCCCAGAAAAAAATTCGTATCTGCGCCACTAAACAATATTTCGTCGTATAGAAATGTGTACGTAATCGTATTGTATTCGAAGTTTCCACAACAGTTGCGACCACGAATAGCTACGATTACTAACTGCAACCGATATTTATAGCGTAAAAAGCTAAGAATAAAAAAAAAACGACGGCCAATAATAACGGGGCTCAATCAACCTCCTGGTTACGCTCTCCTGTTCCGCACGGATACGCGAGTAAAAACCGAATTAGACGCGCTCTTTTGCCAAATATTGATGAATAAATTGGCCGTCTGACTACGTTTCTACAAACAACAGTAGTTTTAAAATTTTTAATCGAAATTTCTTAGAAAATCTCCGGTCGCCCGTACAAAAATATTGTCCAGAAATATCGAGTGAAGTTCCGAGAGTTTTTTTTTTTTTTTGTTTAATTCCACTGCTCACAACTCATTGAAACGCGTAAAAAGCATTCTCCGTTCTTGCAGTTTGTACACACACACACATTAAAAACGAGTTTCGAAACCGCCTATTGAGCTCGACGTTAAAAAAAACGGATTTCTGTACAACGCGCCGCGACACCGTTCTTCGCGCGTTTAATAAGTAAAAGTTGAATTTATTTAGTTATAGTGTACGTTTTCGTGTACCTACTGAATGCGATTCGTAGTAATTAAAATATTGGTCGCGCGGTAATAACGCGAGATATATCGTGTAAAGCGAAGAAAAAAAAAGAAGGTATTTCGATAGTAAAGGCGCGGTTCACAGAAGTCCTTTATCCGGCGGTCCACAATAAAAACCGTCTCTAAAATTATAGCGCCGCAGCAGTATTCGACGTGCGCAAAATTCTTACCCGAATCCATTTCGCTTCGATCCTCCGCGGACGTAGCCATTAATTCTCCAAAAGCCGCGTCCAAATTTAACGGTTCCCTCTTGCCCAACAGCAGTTCTTCCGAACACCTGACCGTATGCGTCAATTCGTAGAATATCTGTGGGAATAACGATTTCGTTAGAAAATAATGAATTCGATTCGCGCGCGTGCACGACGAACGAATAATATTATTGCAGTAACAACAACGCGTTTACCTGTCCGGCCAGTAAAAACGCTCGAACGTTTTGTCTACTGTTGTCGTTGGTACACCGAATAAATTTCAGCCAGTTACAAATTTCGATCGTCCCGTCCAGGTAACCCGAGTAACCGGCTACACGAACCTGTGGTAAAAAAAAAAAAAATGTCTTTTAGTCTTAACCACATTAAAATATTAGTTAACGCGTTACACATAATATATAATTATAATAATATGGATCTCGTTTTACGCAGCATCTCGGTTAGGTTTCGATCACAAAAGATTGTGTGCGCGGTGTACTCGTACACAATAATTAATTACAAACGCGACCTTTAGGACGACTCGGTCCATTAAAACGTATACGAAATCCGCGGTCGTTAGGTCTTCCCACTCTCTCTCTCTCTCTCTCTCTCTCTCTCTGTATCCGACTCTTATTCACGTCCGGACATAAATCACCGTCGGCGGAGGCTGAAAAGAATCTCCGTATATAAAGGACGACGAGGAGAGAGTAATAAGGTTTCGCACCCTTCGCCCAAGAAAAAGATGAACCCTTTGCGCGCGCGGGTGTTAATTGATGGTCGGAAAAAGATGCCCGCGGACCCGAATTAGGGAGCCGGCGGAGAGATGGCGGGGGGGGGGGTTGTTATATTAATTAAACGTGTCACATTCGGCGGAGGACCCTTTTTTTTGCGCTTTGCAATTAGCACGAGTCGAGACGATAAAAGTCAAAACTCGAATTGTTCGCGAACCCGGGTGGAGCCGGGAACGTTTCATTTGTACGTTACAGTCTGGAAACTATAAGGCGCTAGTGGCGGCAACCACTAAACATGAATTAACGACTAGTGGCAGTCGCCGTACGAGTTCAGGCGCGCTACGTTTTTCTTTTGTCCCCAAAACCCAATTCTCCCCACTCAATACGAAATATATTTTCAGAGCCAAACCTTATACGTATATATTATATACGTACGACGAATGAATTATATTAAACGATAATTTTTTTTTTTTTTTAATTTGTTTTTAAGGCGTATCGATTATAGTATATAAACGCATAATACACAGTGAATATTACACACATTGAAACGTTTAATTCGAACGTATTGGATATTGTTTTTTTTCCTTTTGAACACGTAAGTCGATGTTTGTTTTTTTTTAAATATATTTTGAGATCGTTATTAATAATTTGTTTATATATATATATATTTTACGGTGATATATTACGCGCCATTTACTATAGATCTGGTATTATTCGTATACCATACAAAACAAATAAATAATTTAATTATTAATAAATAATATTAATACATATTGTTTATTTTCAAATTTATAAAGATTTTCCACGAAATATCGTGACTCGTGAATGTTTTGATCTGAAGCGCAAAAATCCGTTTTGGAATCTGGGAAAATTAATTAACGGCGATTTCGAATGGCGCACTACGGAAACATGTATACTTGAAAATAATTTATTATTATTGTTATTGAATAAAAATAAAAAAAATATACGATAACAATTTTCCGTGATATTTTTTAAAAATTATCAGTGTTAAAGGTTTCAATTAATGGGTTGAGTTTTTAGGGAGGAGAGAACGAATAATCGTCAATGTCTCGAAACCGGAGAAAATAATAATTTAGGAAATTTTCTGGGAGTTTTCTCAAATCAAATGCTACTTGAAAACTATATACACGTATAGAAATTTACGATATTATAAAGTGTTTGTGTTCGGTTTGTCAAGCTCTTATTGATGTCCATATACTGTTATATATATATATATATATTTCGACGATTAATAACAAATTTAATTTTAAATTTAGACGTTTAAAATGAGAAAAAAATTAAATTATATTACAGTATAATAAGTAGGGCTAGGATTCCATAGCATTTGCCAATTATTACTGAATAACAGAATAGCAGAATAGTATGAGTTATAAATCTGTTTTACGCATCAAGAATTTCGAGTATTAAATTCTGTATTGCATATTTTAAGAGTTTTAGATATTTATTGCTATTTTTCCGTTTTCGATTCTTTTTTTTCTTTTTTGCTTATACGCATTAAATTCAAATCATTTCGTATTTTTCATAAATCTCGTAAGAATAGATAAAAAAAATATCAACGTCGCCATTTCGTTAGACGTTTCATATTACAGTTTATTTTTAGGGTATTAAATTATTCGCGACAGTATTGCAAATCATAAATAAAACATTTTCTGCTGTTTTAATGTATTTTAAGATTTTTTTCCGATCATATTTTAGCGCACATTTCAGTACTTTTTGATGCTATAGTATACGAACCCTAAGCGTAATATTTCGCGAGCATACCTCCGGTATATTTATACCGATTAAGTTATCCTGTGAGGCGACAGAACGATCCTGGGAGGGGGCGATATTTTATGCCTATTCGGGTGTGACTGCAGTGTAGTCATCCGTCATAATTATAGCGGAACGTGCCCGGGCTCGTCGCGGTTACGAATCCCTTCGTAAAAAAAAAAAACAGTGAACCGTTTCATAAATTACCGATATTGACTATTCGTGAATGCTCCTCGGGAAAATACTGCCGCTTAAATTTGTTAAAAAATACACACATACACAATATTAAATGAACTTATTACCGCGTATTTATATACGTATTTACTTGCTGTTTGTTGGAAACACAATTTTTTTTTTTTTGAAGGAAGCGAGGAAGGGGTGAGGAACTGAAATGACATGCGTGTGTTGACGGAAATGTTGTGACAGTAACAGAGGAAACGACGAAAATTCCTGGGAAACGATGTGACAATTCGTAACAAGGTAAGGAAACGATATTCAGTAGCGTATAGATACCGGGAGGGAAATGTTGAAATTTTATTTCGTTAATATTGTGAATGTAATAGCGAATTTCGGTGAATATTTTAAGAATATTACTCATTTATATACATAACTATATGGAGTTCAGAATCTTGAGCATTGCACAATGCTATACGCGCGTGATAAATAATCGATAAGAAATATTGATTTCTTTTGTGGTTTGATTGTATTTCGACGAAATTGTGTGCGAGAAAATTCTCGATACACTTTTTTAAACCGAGTCGAGTATATTATAATAAATAAAAATCTACTTCTCGTAAAAACCGTATATACATATAATAATAACGGTTAACGCGGTAGAATAGTTTTAGATTCGGCGAATTGATTTTGTTTCTTTTGTAATCGTCGAGGATTCGTTCGTTAAAAATCACTTAATAAATACAAATTTAATGATATGCATAAAATATTTTTATTTCGAAAGTTAAACCCATTTCAAAAAAAAAAAAATTGTATCCACGCCACTGACGATATCAGCTGCATCGCCTGTATGATATTATATGGTACTCGTTATAATTTCCTTAATACGTCAATTGCGGCTGTAAAGTGTATGTTTTGGAGGCCGGTGATTGATTTTCTATAATCGAATAACACAATCGCGCGTGATCGTCCAAGTACAGGCGGAAAATAGAAAAACTCTTTTTTTTTTGGAACACTCGGAGCACGTGACTCGTACAATACGGATATATTATAACGGCGTTCTATTGTATTTTAAACATAACGTTTTTCGCGTGTAGGTATATTTTATACAAGTGCGCCGTATACATAACTACCCGGGAGCGACGAAGGCGGGGGCCAGTGGTTTTTTTTTTCTTCATTGTTAAGTGATCGGTCAAAAAACGTTTAAAATTTTACGGAAATTTGCATTGGTCGCGTTTTTTTTTTTTAAGTACTCGTTTTCGCACGCAATTAATAATTCATTCACCGCCGACTTGATCGATGCGCGCCGACTTATTACGGGCGTCACGAGGGAAAAAAAAAAAACAGCCCCCGACACGTTGCAACGACACGCATTTACGCATACGCGTATTGTACGAATACATAATAATATGTAAAACTACGTTGTACGTATACGATATTATTATTATTATTATTATTATTTTATATTGGGGCGATAAACATAATGCGCGAACGTCCCATTGACACCTCGCCGCCGCCGCCGTTTCTCGTCCAAATGTCAAACACAATAGCAAACACATCTATATATATACACCATACTACCACTACGATTATTATTATTATTATTCAGTAGCCGCCCGACGGCAGATGTCCGACGAACCGCGTCCACCACGCACTGCTCAGCACGGCGCGCGCAGACCGCGTATGCAGCGAGAGCGAAATCTTTTTTTTTACCGTAAAATCTTTGGATTAAAAAAAAAAAAAAAAATAGATAACGAGCCGCCGCCGCGGGGTATCGTGCGAACGTCGCTCGAGCGAATTACTCGGATAGAGATATCAGAGTTTATAAAGGTTATCACTGTATTATATAAATGTTAAAAAGCAACGATAGAAATCATTGCGTTCGATTGCAAACGATTCTGAACGGGGCTTCGGTGTAATATTTTAGATACATATATATATGTACCAAAAACTAAATCTTTTTATAAACTAAATACGTCAAACCCTATATAATTGCTACGAATAGTACAAAATTAAAAGAAAGTATTTGAAAAAAATTGCCCCGTGTCGGGAGAATAGCCGAAAATCACGGGGTGCGAGCTCCGGCGAATAACGAGGCCGGACACACGCGGTTGTAATGTCTAGAAACTCATTTGTGAGTTTGGCAGAACGAGAGCGCGCGCTTGTGTCGTCATGCAGTATTACGCGATTTCGCACGATTGCCGGACGCTTCGGCATTAAAGTTTTAAGAAATGATGTGTAGTAAAGCAGCGTTTACGGTCGTATTTGGCGGTACAGAGTGCTAGTTATACAACTTCGCGTTGTGGTTTCTTGTACTCGGGTGCGGTCGTCTCGAAAACGGTAAGGGATACGCGAAACGCGTTTTACTAGATCGTCCGTCACGAGCGAATGGATTGGATCCAGTCTGATTTGGGCTTGTTTTGTTCGTCCGATTACACACTGTAATTGGGTATAACGAACAACGAAGCGGTCGCCTGTTTAAAACAAAAATAGTCTCGTTCTTTTTTGGACACCGTTTGTGATATTGAAATTTAATTTATTAATATTTTTTTTTTTTTAAAGCATAAAATTCGACGACGGGGAGTTACGTCCTGCCCGCGAGGGTCTGTTCGAAACCGAGGAGCCCGTAACGTCGGCCGTGCGTCGAGAAACATTGCGCCCACAACGTGTACATAGTATTGTACCACCGCGGTTTAGGGACCGAAAAATTACGCCGCTCGTGTAATTCGGCAGATTGTATAATATATTGCACGCGTACATATTTATATAATATTATTATTACGTGTTTATGTAAGCATGTACGAGTGCACGTGCGACGAATTTATGTGTAAATAATTAATAGTAAAGTAACAATAATAATGCGCAGGATACGGCAGAGGTACGTGCGAGGAGGCCGTGCGGCGGCAGCAGCAGCAGCAGCAGCAGCAGCAGCAGGAGACGCGTGTATACGCTTCGGACGATCGTCCCGCGGCTGTTTGCGGCGGGTAACCGATGAATTTTTAAACGATTTCCGTCCACGAATTTCATATTAAAACTTTCACTCTCCCGGCCATGTCTGCGGCCATACGCACTCACCGCCCAGCGCGAATCCCCCACCGGGAGTCGTTCGATATTAGCCGACGTTCGCGAATGTTTGCGCCGTTTTATCAGAGAGAGAGAGAGAGAGAGAGAGAGAGAGAAAAAAAAGAAAATCCCCCCAGCGGCTTGCGAATAATGCCTAGTGTACCAGTGCCCGGCCCCTTTGTACGACAATACGCGTCCGCATGATTTCTTTTTTCTACCGTTGGAAACCCGCTCGACAACGTTAATATTTTAACGTTCCTGCGCCTTTTCCCGGCGTTTTATTCCGACAATTTCGGTCTTAACCCGTAAGTATACGGTACCGCGGAGAAAACTAATGGTCTCTTGGACCGCATAGTTTTATCGATGATATTCGGACCACATTCGTTTTTAATTATCGCGTTATTCGCACAGTTCAATATCGTTACAATGTCCGACTTTCGTTTTACAATCATCATTTTTTCCGTATTCGAATTTAATACGTCCAAAGAAATATTAATTAATTTTTTATGATCTACCGTGCAATTGTCTACTTCATCTTCTGTTATAGCTTCATCAGACCCGAATATCGTATACAATTATCTATTTAATTTCTAACGCTTAACAGGCCTTCCGCGACATTATATTCCCGTATTTAATCCGCTCAATTTGCGTCCCCGTATTCCGGTGGTCGTCGTTGACCGGTCCTCGCTCGGGTTCTACGACGTTTCGGATAAAGTGCTTATTTAGTCGCAGACCATTCCCAGCCGTTTTACCTATTTAGATACTTTATTTTTTAAGTACTGTACAGTTTTTTTTTTACTTTTCGCACAGAACAGATGGAAATTGACCGGTTAACATTTCAATGATCCGTTATTATTACACGCGGTTATCATAGATAAATGGGGGGTTTTTTTTTGCAATTATTCGAAAGAAAGTAAAAGAAGAAAGAAAACAAACTGTCGATCACAAACGTATTGAACAGTACGTAATAAACAATAATAAGGACGTGCGCGCAGCGGTTTTTACGAACAATAAAAAAGCTATATATATATATATATATATGCATACAAAAACATATGGCGACCAGAAAAATTGTAAAAAAAATCAGAAAGTCGTTTGATATTTAAATATACGCAACAAATACTGTGTGGAAAGGGGGAAAAAACGAGAAAGTTATTGATTTCTTTTTTTTTGCTTTTTTTTTACACGAAGAAGAAGTGAACACACATTTTATTTTCTACACCACGCATTAACGGCGTAATTATAAACTCCCCGTGGTCGTCGTATAGCAGAATGTGCACCTATACACCGAGCGTACACGCGTATAGGTCACGGTCAATAAAACATCACGTTTGCGCCGTGTAATTATTTAACGCGACGAAAAAAATAAAAACAGAAAAGGGGGAGCTATTTAAACGTAATAATGTTATATACGCGGTATGAATATGTATATATATATATATATATATATAAATTGGGCGATGTATATTAAAAAAAAAAAAAAGTTTCGATAATATTTTATTGTACGTATGAAAAAAAAATAATTGCAGGTATACGCGTCGAGGACGACAAACTTTAGAAAGAAAGATTATGCGAAAAAGAAAAAAATATCGTCTGGAATTTGATGCAGCGATCAAAAAGAGAAAACTTTTTTTTTACCGAGCCGGACAAATTATTATTATTATTATTTCGGACGTTTTACTATTATTGAGTTCGGAATAAAATACATGCAATCCAGTGAGATTGGGTGAATGTGGTGTTTTTTTTTTCTTCGCGTATAAAATTGAAAATCACTCCGAATTTCGTAAAATATAAAAAAAAAAAACGCCGTACATATTAAATGCGCGGAACGACAATTTGGATTTAACGGCGTTTTTTGAACGCCTTCTCCTCTTTTTTTTACGCCTCTACTCAGAAATTCCACCAGAAAGAGTGTTCCGATCTTTACACCGGTTTTAACCGGTTTCCAGTAGCAAATTGCATTTATTCGCGGTACTTCGGAAAGATGATTTTTCGATTTTCTCAAAAGCGTCTAAAAAAAAAAACCCACCGAAAAATTACATTTCGTCGAAATCGAGTAGAATCGAGTAATTTTGTAACCAATGCGGTCATTATATAAAAACTTGGAATATTCACCGATTAACTTTATATTAGAGATTAGGGAAAACAATTTTCCGCAAATATTTCTTTCAATTTTGAGCTATTTATATTATATACACCTTAAGCGTTTAATTCATAAAATAGGAAATTTTCGGTTTTAAGGCTTAAACATTTGTACACCACGTCAGAGACGTATGCGTTGGTACTTCAACTACGTATAAACGGAACGGAATTGTAAATGGGATTTGTGAATATTGGTACCTATCTTTATTCAAAGTAATTTCGATAACAAATATTATTATTAGTTTTCGTGACAACAGCTTACACATTATGTAAATTAATTAATATTAATAAATATTATTATTAGTATTGTCGCGTGTACGTTTCCGTCCCGTTTCCCGAGATTTACCCTCATATCGCCGTAGCAGATGCTTACACATCAATAATAAATATATATATATATCGATTCGTTATAAATATATTTTTTTTTTATTTACTTTTATCTTGTAATCAGTGACAAGTGTACGGATTTCAATTAATGTAATACTAGACATATTTTGAAATGATTAAATTTTATTTAAAAAAATAAAAAAATAAATAAAAAATTTCGGTGTCGTTTTAAACACTAAAACCCTGAACCTCATGGTTACGGCCTTGCGTTGGCGGATGGATCCGCGACAAACGATGTACCCCCTCACCAAATCACCACCGGCGTGCAGTGTGACTATACATATTATAAAATAATCGTACGCGTTACGCGAAATGTGTCGGTCGTCGTGGCCATTTATTATGAAACGCGCGCGACGGACCGACCGACGCGTCGGACGGGTCCGGCACAACACGTGTGACGCGCCGCGAGACGCGCGCGCGTTTATCGGTCGTTTTCATAAAAATCCGTTTTAATTGGGAGACGCGCGGCGGCGGTCGCAGTGTTCGAACATATTATTATTATTATTATTATTTTCCCTCTGGCATAATAATAATAATAATAATATATTGTCACACTCCTCTCACACTGCACACCAGTGGACGTTTTGTGTATAGCCGAGCGCGCACGTACATAATCGCGGACGACGACGAGATGACCGTAATAACTCATTAACGCCATTCGCATCCGCTCCGTTCTCTGTGTGTGTGTGTGTGTGTGTGTGTGTGTGTGTGGACCCCTCAGAGGCGCGGAATCTCGCGTGGTCCGCCCGGCGAACGTGCGCATTTGTTGCGGTCCGTCGTCTTGACCCGCAGCTCTACACAAATGGACGGCGACCCCGTTTTGGTGGGACGCGAAAAGAGGAGTTTCTAAAACGTTCGGCGGAAACGATTCGTCGTCCGGCGATCTGCGAACATCGCGCGTCCGAAGGAACGGTCGGAATAAAGTACCGAAGACGTTATTCGAGACCAAAAAAAAAAAATATATTTTTTTAGAAAAACGTTTAAAACGGTTTTAAAGAAAACCCGACTTCAAAAAATGCGCTAAAAAAATATGAAATAATTTAATGTTTTTTGGAATTTTTTCACACAATTTTATACACTGCAGAAACGCATTTTATTAATCTAATATTGCGGATATCGCAATAAATACATAAAAAGCCCATAATACCTATATTTTTAAATCCGGATTTAAGAATACAGTTTAAGATGGCTTTTAACAAGGGAAAGGTTATTCGAAAATCGAGCGTCAAAATAGGAGAAATCGGCGGAGAGTGCAGAAAATAATTTTTTACGAGTGATTCTGTTGGTGCGTAGAGATGGACAGGATATTATAGCAGGTGACGGAAATCGCAGTAAATCGTCCCCGCAGTTGAGCAGAGTACATGCAGGACTCTGATATAGCCCTAACATAAAAGCGTGGTTTGGTTGTATGTTAGGTTAGGTGAAGTATAAAACGATTATTAGACGACTAGCGTTTAGCGGTTATTAGGAATTTTACGTGAAATACGTTTAAATTTGGAAGCGATTTTCCCACTCTTGCTCCCATAATTTGTGACAGAACATGCGATCCAAACTAGCTAGTTTATTATTAAAAAAAGTGTAAATTAATTTATCGCGCTCAAATATTATGCTCTCTATATATTAAAAAAAAATACTTATAATGTTTCTATTATTATCATTATCTATTAACTATTAGTCGATTTATCGATTATTCATGTATTTGATTTTCCTGTTTCTAACTGAAGTAACACAATACGCCTACCCTGTATATAATAAAGAAACACTAAACAAACGACCCGCCGCACAGATTTCAGTTTTACAATGATATAGTTTATTTTTCTTCCCTGTACACAATTTCTTCGGGTAGAAATGTAGTGCTCCGATTTTTACGAGCGCCCTACGGTAGCAAATTTTTCCTCACACGCACGCACTATACTTTGAGGAGACCAAAATTTTTTTGTCAAAAACTTCACGCATAAAATATACATGCCGATTAATTTTGAGGACCCGACTGAAATCCAGAAGCAATTGCTTGTTAAAGACACGGTTATCGCCGCGCCACATCGGACGCTGATATGATTAAGCGACACGGTGGTGCGTGTGAGAGGAGATCGGACTGCGCCGCCGACCGGGCAGGCGGGCGGGCAGGTCTGCACGTGTGGCGAGCACGGCGGGCATCAAAAGAAGCAAAGCCGGGCGGCTCGGACTGCACAATAATTCGGTTGTACGCGCGAACTGTTGTATAGAAACGGAGAACAGATATATAACAAGCAGGAGTTATTGTATTATATAGACGGAGAGAATATATATCAGTGGTTGCGGTCAAAGGGCCTATGACTAAACGGTTTATGAGACGGAGAAAAAAAAAAAATTATCTCGTTACACACAGCAGTGTCTGGCCATCGGGTAAAAACGGCGTTCAACGGATCCCCGTCTTCGATTCGTGGGCTAACACGCTATATCGATAAAGAAATAATAATTTTCTTTACTGGCACCGGGGAGCATGTGCGTGTGCATAATTTTTAAAAATACTTAACATTTTTTTTTTTTTTTATAAATTTGTTGTAGACATACATATGTATACGTATATATTTAAACAAATTCACTTCTTAACGTATATTTAAGTGTTTTAATAACCTTTAAATAAGTCAAATTATATATATATATATATTTTAAAACTACCTATTTGAAAACGTATAAAACTCGCCGTGCACACGTAAAAAAAAATATTCAAACAAATATTTTTTTAAAATTCTTGGCTCGAAGACCCGAACCCGTCGGTTATTTTATCTTAATTAATAGCGAATTCCACGTATAAAACTGCAGACAAAACGTTCAAGAGACGTATCTGTATATAGTTGTATCGACGATACGAAAATTACGCGTATATTAAGGATTATTAAAACGTAATTCTATTTTTTTTTTTATTATTATTATTATTATTTATTACGGCTTCGACAATAAAGACATTATGTAATACTTACGAAACTAATAATCTAAGAAAGGTTAATTTATTTTAAATTTTATTATACGAATTGGGGTTGGGGGGGGGATTTAAAGTAAATTTTCATGATATTTTCTAGGTTTGTTGGTTTGGAGGTAATGCACTTTTTTCTTCGATTAGATTTGGACATTCGAGTAGAAGACGTTTTGTTGAAATATTAGAGATGTCGCCTGTATTCACGTTATACGGATTCGGGTACTTTCTCCATAAGGCGTACGCGGGTGATGTTTGTGTGACCAATTCTCGATATTGACTGATCTCGTCTTGAGCAGATATATATTATGGTCATGCGATAAGGAAAGTTTAATTCGGTGTGATTCGTTATTAATTATTTCTCCGTCCCATATAATAGGTTTTGGTGAGCCCTATATTACCTCGTTTCGGGGCGATTCCGAATGTGTCCTTGAGTGTTTTTTGGGATAACTTTGTTAGTAGCTATAGCAGTTTCTCTAGCTACCGTACACAGCTTGTTCGTTCCCAAAGGCATATTATTGTGATGGGGCGGGTAACCGGTGGGGTAAAACGTATTTCATTTCTATAAATATACGGTGAATTAAACGATCCGGACAAACTACTCATCCGGTTATCTTGATTTTTTTTTTAAATAGAAGAGTACATCGTGGAGCAGGTTTAAGGCTTAATTTCAATTCTTTAAGTCAATTGTTTTAATTTATTTATAATTGTTTATTTTTCAACACCCCGCGGCGCAGTGCGGCAAAAAAAAAAACAGACGTGTCGCAATCCCCACCGCTGCCGTCGCCATATCGATACTTATAATATAGGTCGAAATTTTAGAAAACCAGTAGTTACGAGTATGTATAGTACATGTTTAGGACTTTAGAAAATACATTTGAAAAACAATTCGGACCGCATTCGCCTGGGTTTTATCGTTTTTACGGTAAAACTGTCGATCGGATCAAGCGCTGGGGCAGCTAAATAAAAAGCTAAAAAACTAAAAAAAAAAATTGTTAACCGTACCAGCAATAGGAACACGCTGTCAGTCCTATAAGCACGGGTTAAAATGGGACGGAAAACGACGATTCGAAAAAAGAAACGTGCAGACACATTATAAATGTATTTACAAAAAAAAAAAAATACAAAACTTTGGCACGGACAACGCCGGGCGGCACAGCAAGTACTATGTACGAATCGATGATTGTAAAAACGTCACGAGTCAATTATTTACAATTTTGTGGATAGGAACGCGTTTGGAACGATACGATTCGTCGACCAAAGACGTTTTCGCTCTCAACCGGATTTTTCGGTTGTAATTCTATGGATGAAAAAAAAGTATAACTATTGAGACATTTTTATACGCTCGACGCAAAAAAAAAAACGCACGACTAGTAAAGGTTTTTAGGAAAAATATCTCGATTTCATAATAAAACATTTGACTCGTGACGTTTCTGCAATCATCGATTCTCGTATACAATACACACGTTAATGCCTTCACGATTTTTTTTTTTTTGCCCCCACATTACACACGTTCGTCTTTCTCCAGTGGCGTAACTATAAATTTGGGTCCCCGGGGCAGTATCAAGTGTTTTTTTTTTTTAGTATTAGTATTAGTATGTAATTTTTTTTTTATGCACCTATTTACGATGGTCGAGGGCCCCTTCAAGTCCAGGACCCCGCGGCATTGCCGTGCCTTGCCATCCCGTAGTTACGCCACCGTCTTTCTCGCGTTCTTCTACGAACCCCGTGTTTCTTAGGTAAATTTTAATTCGCCTATATTCGACGACGGTGATGGCAGCCCCGGGGCGGGTCAGACCTTGACGACACTGAATACGAAGATAATAATATATTTATAGGCGGTAAATACAATATATATATATATACGAGCGAGCGCAAGGACGCGTTAATGGCCCTCGACGTTCACGGGACCGTATCCCGACAAACAATAACACGCGCGCGCGGGGCAGAACAGATAACAACAATAATAATAACGTGCGAGGGATTTGACGCGAGCCTCGCAACAACCAACCCTTGTTGTGTGTGTGTCATGTTCTGCTGCACGACTGCGGCACAACGTGGTGTACGCATTATGCGAGACTGTACGATTCACGCGTGAATTACACGCGCGTTATAATATAGTGAGCGTGCAGCGTATGATACGCGTATTGGGACGGTAGAGAGGAGCAAATATAGACGAGCGCGCTGGACAAAGAACGAGTGGCGGGCACCCTCTTCTTCCTTATCTGCCGACCGCGGACGCGCCCGGCCGACGACGACGACCTCGGGACACTGCTGCACACGCACGCACGCGAGAAACTGCGCGGCAGACGACATATTGTGTCGATGATGATGCGGGAAATTGAATAATTCGGTGAACGTGTTGCGCGCGCGCGCGCGCGAAGGGCGGAAAATCGGCGCGGACACCCCGCCGGCGTGTAATAAAATAACGAATCCGACTTAGGGCCGGTATTTCAATATCTACTTAAGCTTATGCTTAAGACTAAGTAAAGCTTAATTATAGTTTTCTGTATTTCAATAGAAGTTTAAGAGATAAGCTCCACTTAGCTTTGGTTTATTTTAAGGAGCACTCGGGGTACGGTTTAACGAGTTTATCTTTGATTTTTAAAAGATGAATGATAATAATTATAGTATTATATGATAGGTAAACGTTTACAATTAATATATATATACCTAGTTAATGTATATTTCTATATATAAAATAACTTGTTCTGACTGACTGACTGATTCATTATAGCCCAAACCGCTGGATCTAAATTTAAAAAGCCAAAAAAAATACCCCTGAGTGCGATAAACCATTGGCGTAGTGGCACTTCTACGTATTTTAGTACAGAATGCCTTGAGTTCAAACTACGGTTAAGTGGCCCCCAATATTTTGCATTGTTTTTTCCCCGGGGGAAGCCGGGTTATTCAGCTAGTATATAATATATATTATTAATACAAATAGTTGCGTTGCATTTTATATTACAATTATGAATACTTTTTTTTATCAAGTTCGAGTGATGATGAGTTTGTTATAAAATTTGTGAGTAGACTAGGGCATTCAAGAAAACAGCGTATTTATCACAATAAAACAGACCATTTCATTGAATGGGATGAAAATGAATTTTTTATTAGATTTCGTTCACATAAACGGTGTGTTAATAATATAATATAAAATATAAAATTGTTTGAAATATAACATTTCACGGACGATAACATAATAAATATGATAACGTGCTGGTTAATTATGGAACAAGAAACAAAATATACTTCTTTTAAAGCTTAGCTAAGTGGAAGATTGAAATGAATTGAACTACTCGATCACTTTTTAAGGTTCACCTTAATCATAGTTTTGGTTTAACTTAAGCTTAAGCTTAAGTAGATATTGAAATACCGGCCCTTAATATCGATGACGTGCATTGTCCGCCGCGTTTGTGAAACTGTGTTGCGGAAAACCGTGTCGCGTTTTTAGAACAACGACGTAGAGGACCGGGAAACGGACACCGGCCGCGTTTAGATTTAAACAGTATTTTTTTTTTTTCTAAATTCTGAACGGAGCCAGGGATCCGGCGGTTTTTGTGTACGGATTTTCGACCAGAAAGGAGTGCTCCGGCGTCTTCGTTCGGTCACAGTTTGTTTCCGGCAGCGATTCGCGTTCAGCTGCGGTGGTACTTCAGAGAGATCATTTATTCGATTTTCTCAATAGCTACTAAAAAACGCGATTTCGTCGATATCGCACGTATATATATAGTTTTTTCGCTATAATTCCGAAAACAGCGATCGTTCTATCGTCTCGATAATTAAATTGTATACACGTGTGTGTGTGTGTGTGCACGGCTGTGTGTATTTTTTTCCGACAATAAGTGTTCAAAGACATATGAGATGTGGTGCTGGAGACGCGTGGACGGAAAAACTAATGCTGAGGTGCTAAACCTGCGGGTTGGAGGAGTGCAATGTAAATTTTGGCCGTGCTATTCACGTCACGCGGAAGATCTGCACCGCACAATAATCATAGAGGAACATAGACGGAAGGAAAACTGCGAGAAGACCAAGAAATCCCGTATAATATCTGAAAAATAAAAGAAAGGATGCGGGGCTTAAAACTCGCGTTGAAAACGAAACGGCTGACGGAGAATCGGGAGGAACGGAAGACGAGGTAGTACAACAACACAATATTGTAAACCGACCGTACGGTTGAACAGTAAAAAAAAAAAATTGTGTGTGCTTAAGACCACACGACAGAAGTGAAAACTTCAACAAGGCGAAATTAATAATACGAAATACAAGTTTATAATATGCGTGTATAATATTAAATTACGTTCAAGAAAAAACAAAAAATAAAATTATACTCAAAAATTATTTTAAATAAAATGTGATTATTGGTACGGTGCACACTGTTTTCACGTCGATACTGAATGCGACTGATGCGTCGTGCTCTCTCGTGTAACGTTCATTCGGGTTAGTTCGGATTGAGCATAGGAGTCGAATTCTGCCGAGCGAGTTATACAGCAGTGACGCTCATAAGCGTGCGCACAGGGTAGTCAGGGTAGGCACTTGACTACTCTGCGAACAACTCCCCCGCCCTCAACATAATATTATGTTTGACCATTTCAACATGTCCGTAAACGGTAAAATGTAAGAAGAAAGAATATTGGAAAAATTAAAAAATATATATCGTCGTTAGTAACTGCTATGATAAAATAAATTTATCATAATTTTATATTATTAATTTATTTTATCCATAGTAACCGCTGTCCAAGCACTGAATCCTATCGCGAACCATACTGGTTGATTTTAGTTTACAAAACCTGATATCACAAGAGCACATGCTATCACCATTGACAATACAAAGAACAGTTTAAATTTAATTTAATAACCGTGGTATTTTTTTACTATGGTATAAATGCAGTTAAATAAAGTTACCCTATCTAAAATTTTTTGTTCATGTTAAATGTCAATGTGTAATGTATCATTTATGACTATCCTGCCAGTAATGTCTGCGCACGCTTATGGTGACGCTTCCAGTATCTTTCTCTCTCGCTCTGCTGACTGTTCCTCTCATGCTTAGTCGACTCGAGCCGACTTCACCCGGACGAGCGTTACACAGCCGTGCGTGACGGCTCAGTTCAATTCAGTACCTACCCACGAAAGTGCTAAACGCGCCTAAAGAAGTTTTCACTTAAAAAAAAAAAAAAAACATTACGACAATATCGTCGCGGCCGAGACAGCGTGCGTCGTCTGCGCGAAACAACTGCTGCAATTACAATATTACGGTTTTTTTTTTGCCCGCTGCGTGACAGCAGTCGATATAATACGCCCGCGCTCCGAATACGCAATATTATGTACCGTAGGGGGGTGTTACAATATAGACAATCGTGGCGCGCGCGCGCGCGTCGTTTCTCTTGTCATAAACTTTTTTCTCCTTTTTTTCTCGTACCGTTATACGCTGGGACGTCCGTATACGCGCGTGTGCAACACGCATCGTCGGGGAATTAACAATAATAATAATAATAAAAGAAAAACAATCCGAAAAAAAAGTTTTCGGGCCAACGAAAAAATAATAAACCGCCTCGCGCGAAGACGACGTTCGATCATAAATAATAAATGGAAGAGTGGAGTTTAATTTGTCTAACATCGCGCGCGCGCTGCCTAAGGGTGTCACGTGCTACGCGCATCACACACGTTATAATATTATAAACACGACGCTACGAATTTCGTTATTATTAGTGCGTATATTACAACTGCGGCACTAACCCTCCGCCGAGCGTGTTTTTAGTTTTTTCTTTTTGTCTTTCCGCGTGGCCCTTCTCTCTCCGCGCGCATTGTCGCGCCGCACCGCGCACCAAATTTTTTATTATAGTTTTTTCTCGTTTTGTTTTTACAATCCGCGGAACCGGGGCGGAATATCGAGGAGAAACGTATAAATATTATTATACTGTTCACTCGTAACGGGCGCGCATAATAATGACAATAATAATAATAATATGATAACCGTCGCGGAGCGGCGGCAAAACGGCTAGTCGAACGTAAAAAAAAAAAACCACCACCACCATCACCCCTAATATAAAATCTTGACAGTTCAACGTCTTTTTTTTTTTTTGATTTGCCATAAAGTCACGGTTTAGTGAACACTTGACGTTTTGCATACGATTTCAATACATCTGTTCGGTCGCTCGGGCGCGTATACGCGTTTTGCAAAAAAAAAAAAACGTTTATTATCCGATATTTTATTATAATAACAATAATAGTGCTAATAATTTGAATACGACGACGGTTTTTACATATTATTATGTTTTCTTAGAAGGTACGTTTATATTATAATTTTTTTTTTTTTTTTTACGTTTGAAACGTATTATATAGGCGAAAAAAAATACCTATACGCGTATTCGTAACAAGGACGTTGATTGCGCGCGCGAGCTCCCTTCTTATTTTGTCGTATAACTACGCGAGACACTCGAATTATCAACCGACCCGGTGTATTTTTTTTTTATACTCTCTCTCTCTCTGCGCGCGCGCGGTCTGTCTGCTGCTGCTGCTGCTGCTGCTGCAGCTCGAACCATTTTTCCGGTCGTCAGAGACGGTTTTATACGCGAGCAAAACGAGCAATAATAACAGAATAATAATAATAATAAAACGCCCTACTCGCCCGACTTTTCTCTACTCCGGCCGCCGCCGCCGCCGCAAGACCACTCGAGACCGGAAAAACGAATCGTTTTTCCGCTCCGGTGAAGTTTGAAAAGGCGGAGCTCGCTCGACGGGGGTATTGTCCAATTAGCCCGTCTACGCGCGCCGGCCCCGGATTTCGCGTTTCGCGTGCGCTCACGAAGGCGTGGCGTTTTTTTTGTACACCGGCGGCCACGGCTCTGCGGCCTGGCCCGGCCTGGCTGCTGCTGCTGCTGCTGCTGCACGCCGAGAAGCGGGAAACTTGCGGTCAGTTTCACAACGAGATACATATTATTATACACGTTTTCTTACCGAACGATTTTTCTGTGCAGCGCGCGTTACTCCAATCATACATCCAATACGTCAAACCGGCACCGATCTTTTCTTGTTTTTTTCGAACAGTTTTTAATTCGCTAAAAAAAACAATTTCTTCTTCTTCGTTTTTTTTTTTTAATTCTACGTATTTTTAACGTAATATTCATAATTTTCGAATCAAACGAATCCAGTACAACGACTGCAACGTAATGATATTTCTTTATGTTTCGTAATTATTGTTCTTTGACTCGATTGCACATAATGCATTTATCTAGAAAAATTGTTTAACTTCCGCGAATTAGTTAATACAGCGGCTTTATGCACAAGTACGCTAAAGTATATTCATATATATATTATTGAATAACGTTTTACCGGGGGCTTTTTCCATTTCCCATTTCGCATTATCAGCTAAATAAATATGTGTTATTATATTAAAATATTGTGACGCGCGCGTGTATCGAACAAAAAAAGTTAGCGAGCCGCGTGGCGTTGTGGATATCGCTTGAGTGAATTAAGAGTTTAGAGTTTTGAGATAAATCATTCCATTCGCGATAAAACGATTTTGAGCGGAGCTTCGGTGCAATAAATAAACGACAATCGATTAAGACGAAATTGCATTTTTGGCAATGTTTTATGTAATTTTTGGTAGTTTCTTCAGTCTTTTGAAAAAAGTATTGAGAAAATGGAAAAATGACGTGTCTAAAGTACAAACTAGATGTAATTTTCAATCAGAAAAGTTGCTACGCGAAAAGATCGGAGCACTACTTCTTGTAGAATTTTTGGGTACAGACGTAAAAAAAAATTGCAAAACCAATACATTCCTCGCTTCGCTGAGAATTAAAAAAAAATTACCGTTTGTGTCTTCCCGACACGAAAAACGACGTTTCTCGCGTACACATTAACTGCAGTTGTGTTGTCACAGGCGTGTCTGCGGTGGCAGCCTAGTGTGCCCGGGCTGCGCCTGCGATTTTTTTTTTAAGGCGCCGGTCAACCGAGTTTGAAGACACAACTTTTATTTGAAAAATATAATGTCTTTGAAATATTGTGTTATAAAATTGTACAAATATTACCCGTGCTTGTTGCTGTTATTATTATTAATGTTTTTACTGTTATCAATCGTGTTTGTGTACTTTTTAAAGGACTTTGTTATTGAATACGCGTACACGTCATATTATATTTTATTCAATTCTCATTGTACACCGTAAAAGTGTTTAAAACTATTACATTAGTCTTTTAGTCAATGTTACGTAATTGGGTTACGATTATACGGTTATTCAATACGAATAGATAACTGGATAGATAAATAATATTTCTGGAGTTAAATTTAAAGGTATAATTACTGAAAATACTATAAATCATTAACTGTAATCAGATAATGTACAGAATTTTTTTTTTTAATTTCTTTGGTTCCCCACTCCCCAATTGGCAGGATCCCTCCTTCTTAAAAAAATACGACCTTGGCTTTAAGGGGCTTTTCTTGGTTTATCAACGTAGCGCCGGTCATTAGCTAGTCACGCCTATAAGTGATGTTACGAACAGAGATTTTTTTCAGATCGAACCTAACCCGTGTACCGAGCTCCAGTTTTAAGGATTTCAAACTTTATAAATCACGTAAAAATAATATTTAAATGCTTTTTAAATGAGTACAAAAAAAAACTGAATTACTGGCCGATCCTTACGAAATCGGAATGAAACCACCGGGAGTCGATACTTTTTCATACAAAAAAAAAAAAGATTCATCCAAATCGGTTCAATACAGTTTCGGACTATTCGATGGTCAAACATAAGAAAAAAAAAACCGGTCACGGGTACGAGAATAACGCTCGTACATTTTTGAATTTTCCGAGTAGCCCACAATTCCAACACCGAAAACAGAGTGGTCTATGCAGGCTATAACATAAGACACTCGTTAAATCTTTGTATACAAAACTCGTTTCACTACGGATACGGAGAAAAATATAATTTTCTATAAAAAAAAAAAAACCAAAAACAAAAATAAAACAAATACTCCGTTTTCTTTATTTAAACCTTATATAAATATTGGATTTTGTTTTCGTGAATTTCGTTCTGAATTTCCCTTCCCGACGTTCGAACCGAATACAATTCCGCGTTCGCATTTCGGTCATTCGAATATTTCCAATTTTTCCAGCTGCACAAGTTTAGGTTGCAAATCGAACAGTTCGAGTAACATCGCTAATGTATACACGGGTATACACTATTCGTGAAATCGTATAATATGTATATTTATTTGCCGATATCGCGGTGAAATCGCAGCGTTCGCATACAATGACAAAATCCGATATATTATGTGCGCTGTGTTTCGTAATATATATTATTATTATTGTATGAGATAAACGAAAAGTCGAGATTGTCGCGGAATATATACGGTCCTCGTTGAAATCATGTAGAAAATGTTTTTCAAACGTATTGTAGATTTTCACTGTTTGCGGACGACTTGAAGATTTATTCGCCTGCAGCGTACACCATCAATCCTGCACGGAGCTATATAACAATTTACAATATGCGTATTTGAACGGGCTGCGAGTACGGCGCAGCTATATATTTTGTATAACGGTCTTTCTATTATGAATGCGTTGAAATTTCGTTTTTTATCGCCTACCGCGATTTTCAATATTAATTTTAATTCGTCGAGGAAATATTATGCGTACAATCACAACGGGTTCGTGATTTACGAATAATATTTTCCAAAACTCCCTGTATAAACGCCGATAATAATTCAATTTATAGCGTAAGGTTTTAAAAAAAAAAAATGATTCCCCGGCGCCGAATTCAAAGACGAAAAAAGAAAACGTTTTACGAGTCTGCATAGTTTGTGTCTCGCACTGCTGCGGCGTGCAGTGTACTTGTCGATAAACTCGAGAAATTAGAAATACGTTTGAATTCAAAACGGATTTTATATAATATATACCTCTATTGGTTATAACCGAGTTTTAATCTCGCGCAAATTGGTGGTTAAATTTTCTGCGTGCGTCGTGCGATTCGACGGAAATGTAAAAGCCCGTTTTCGCACGAGGTCCCCGCTTAGTGATTAATTAAGTCATAATATTATAATACAATCCGATACGGCACGCGTAATCAACTATTCAATATCGATTTAATTTCTAAAAATCGAAAACTTATGTGAATATCGATCGATTTGTCGATATGCGCGCATATTTTTTTACGTTAAGGGGATTGGAAGCGGGTATTTTCTCTCTTTGTCTTACACACATGAAACATAGCAAAATAGACGTTTCGTACTTCCAACGTACCGATCGATCTATTGGTGCGATAAGAAATTTGAAAACAGATTTGAATTCCTCTTGAATTTTACTACAAAACGACTTTGCCACTTTTTTTTTTTTTTTTAAGACCTTTAAAAATGAATTATTAACAATTTTTTTTTTTTTAATTTTTTCGGTTAATTTTTTTAAGGGTTTATGGGAAAAAAATGAAAAAAGTTGGAAAGTCGTTTTGTAGTAAAATTCACGAGGAATTCAAATCTGTTTTCAAATTTCTTATCGCACCAATAGATCGATCGGTACGTTGGAAGTACGAAACGTCTATTTTGCTATGTTTCATGTGTGTAAGACAAAGAGAGAAAATACCCGCTTTCAATCCCCTTAATTGTATACTTTTACCGCCATGGCGCGTGTTGAATTTTGAAATTAGTTTAAAAAAAAAAATACAACATAATATAAAACAACAAAACTCATATATATATATCGATCCCGGCCGAAAACGAGGTTTATATATATATATATATGGTATTAAAACGATATTTTCTGACTCAGCGAGCGGAATCGTTGGCGGAGAAGAAACAGTATACGTTAGAGTTTTCCGTTACGTTTAACTGACAAATCAGTTGC
The DNA here is from genome assembly GCA_032441835.1 of Slavum lentiscoides. Classification (NCBI taxonomy): domain Eukaryota; kingdom Metazoa; phylum Arthropoda; class Insecta; order Hemiptera; family Aphididae; genus Slavum; species Slavum lentiscoides. The sequence continues at coordinate 13,401,425 of CM063712.1, read as the reverse complement.
AAAACGGTACACGGCAACAGCGGCGTCTCCTCGGAATTCCTCCGCGGAAATGATTGAGATGAATGACGGTGGTGGCGGTGGTGGTGGTGGTGGTGGTGGTGATGGTGATGGTGCCACGTCGCCTACACAAAAACCCTCGGGATTTTAATATAACAGCACTCATATATATGTACTCGGCGATTTTTCACGAAATCATTCCGGGCCCGCGGACACAGCATCACGCTCCGAATGATTTTCATACTGCAGATGTGTGAATGCTGATAACAGATGACGCTAACGCGCGTAATATCCGCCGCCGCCGCCGCCGCCGAGAATTTTGATTGATGAAAAACCATTTTATATAATAATATTATAGCGCGTGCGTATCGACTACTGAACACTGCTGTTGTTCTTCGCCCTTCCGTTGTTCCGCCGTTTTTGTATGTGTGATATGTGCATTACGCGATATACGCGGTGAAGGAGGAGCCGGAAAGGAGTAAATATATTAAATTATACGCGCCTGAACTCGGAAACGCTATTTAAAGACGTAGAGAGAGATGAGAAGCGTTCTACAAACGTTTGGCCGCAAGTACTTTTACTGCAGCGTAGGAAAACAAAGAAAAATTATTATACATCTCGTTCGATTTTAATATTGTATGTAGGCCGTTGATTTCAATAAACCAAAATAAGATATATTCTGGTTTTCGGCCAAACATTCGCGTGTCTTCTCTATTTCCTACAGGTTTTTTTTTAAAAATCGCGAGTTCCCCGTATAAGCTGTACGCCGGAACTACGAAAACAATCAAATACGTGTTATTGTATACGGTGCAAGAACGACGCGTGTAACATTCTACGTAGTTATCATCTGCAGGTGTCGTAATACAGGTACAGTCAGACAGTCGAGACGATGACTCGCGGTTGATCGCAAGTGCCATCTCTTGAACGTTTGCGGGTGAGACAGGACTCTCTTCTGGTCCGGGGACGTGTGTTTCGGCTATCCGTATATAATATAATAATATATTGTTTCGTTTCGCGTGAATATACTACTGTACAACCGTGTCTAGACGTCCCAAATGAATATGCAGAAGGATTAAATCCAGCAGGATAGTACGTACAGTGCGTTCGTTAAACCTCGTAACGCGTACAGCCGTACAAATGTCAAGTAAATGTCGCAATACTGCTGCGGACCGATCTGACGGACGCGTCGCATCACTTGTATAGAGCCCCCCCGTATCGCAAAACAAATTTGCAATGCTCCAGAAATTTAAAACGCGAAAAATCGTTATGAAATAACACTCGATCGCTCGTTATCGTTAAATGTCGTCCGTACCCGATGCGTTTGAAACGATTGTCGGTTGCTTGAATCGTAAGTGTGCGTTATATCATATTTTTTTTGTTATTTATATCAAGATCGTAGCCAGCAAACATTTCCAGGTGACTTTTTGTCACGCGTAAAAAATAAACGAGTTACGCGCGTACCCAGTGCCATCTTAAGGCATGGGCCTGGAGGGCCCGGGCCCAGGGCCCCCACTTTATTTACAAAATACCAAATATTAATTTATTTTTTTTTACTTAGATATTTACGTTTTAAAATAAACAATAAAGTAACGGAGATTAATTATAAAAATTGGCATTTTTATTAATAAAGTATAATTTTTAACAGCTAATACAATATATTATTATGTGTTAAAGGAAAAAAAATATAGTGTTTAAAGGCCCCAAATATGTTGTGCCCTCGGGCCTCGCATAACCTTAAGACGGCTCTGCACGTACCGATGTGTCTGCGTGCAGTGTAGATACTCGTCTATTTTTTATTTACGCGTTTCAAAAAAAAAAAAAAATGTTGTAAATTTTATTAAAAGGGTGTTGTCTGTTAATGGAAAGGATTTAAACCTCCCCCCCCCCACACAAATAAAAGGACTTTTCTATAACACTGTACCGTAACGATGCCTGTTATTCCCCGTCGCGAAACAACAAAATATTAAATTAAAAACGCGCGCGCGTATATTATAAGCGTACGACATACACACCCGGCACCGTCGCGACGCGGTGTACGTGGAATATACGACGACGACGACGGGAACGAGACGCGAAAAATGACGCAAAGAATAAAAAAAAAAGAAAAAAGAAAGAAAGAAACGCGAGTTATGTCGACGATTTTCCCGAGAACGTATTATCGATTTAACGGCGTTTGAATTCTGGTACGGTCGGATGATGTTGTAGAGACGTCAATAGCGCGTCTCAAAGCACCGCGAATAACGCGCGCTTTATTGCAGTGTAATACGCTTGGGAGAAAACAATTTTTTTTTTTTGGAAAAAAGAACAGGACAAAAATGCCACGACGCACGGCGCAGCGGTAAAAGAAACGACGTGTAAGCCGCGCGCGCGTCGGTAACCGCGGTTTTATAATATAAGCGGTCGTGTGATACACTCGACTCGACGCCGCGTACTACAGTGCAGTGTGATAATCGTCTTCCATAATTCGTTGTCCAATAAAAAAAAAAAAAACTCGTGTAATCGTCGGTTATCCGCCGCTGGCTGCACTGCCCCCGCACGGTTGTCGAGACCGGACGAGCGGCGTGAAAAGTCCGCGTCGGTGCGCGCGTAACGCGATATAGAAACGCGCCGTGTTTCTCCGTCCCGCGCCCGTCGCTGCAGGCGTGCTGCAAATGAAAGACACATTCTCCTCCTCCTCCTCCTCCTCCGTAGCATTACGTACAGTCGATATAGCCGTTAATAATCCGCAGCAGCAACAGCAGCATCAGCAGCGGCGGCGAATAGCTGTCGTCGTACACTTTGAGGGTGCAGGATCATTGAAAAAACGGATGGGCCGGTGGGTGTTTGGCGGCGGTTTAGCCGCGTATCTTATATAGCCGTTTATTATGTTATGCATACGCGCGCGCGCGCGCGCGTGTATACAAATAACAGGTGTGAATACGCGTATGTATATGTTCACCATCAAAACCGGGCGCGCATCGAAAAATCGCGCGTCAAGAAATTATTATTATCTCCTCGGGAGGCGACGAAAATTCCTGGCTGGCCCGCCGCGCCGGCAGCGGCGGCGAAGGGGATTTTATTTATTATTCTCTCGGTGCGAGCAGAATACAAAAAAAAAAATAATAATAATAATAATAATAACGTGTAGCAGCAGTAGTCGTTGCCGGGGCGGCAGATGATACCGACCATAAAATTCGATCAGTTCACACCTCGTCGTGGGGACGCGCCGACGACAATGCGCGGACATCGGGATTTGTATACGCGCGTGCAGTGTGTGTGCGTGCAGTGTGTGTGCGCGCGATATTATTTATAATGCTCGCGTAGTTATTATTATTGTTATTATTCGCGGCGGAGCGCGATGCGTTACCGCGACGCCGCACGCCGTATAAGCCACCGCGAATACGTGGCGGCCGCGAATTTTCCGGTCGGCCGAGCACGCGAATATTTTAATGAACACGACGGCGATCGCGTATTATTCGTAGGGCTCTTAGGATTTGCGGGGCCCCGGGGGAACGGAACAATATGTAATATTGTTAGGCCGCCCTGCGGCTTTTCTATCTTAACCCGTAACACCCCGTAACGTTATAACGTTACATCTCATTTTTTTTTTTCAGCTTTGCAACAGAGAAATTAATATGCATTTAGTTTCGTACGTCGCGCGGTTCGTAATCGAAAAAGAAAATATATATCGTCAGAGCCCAACTTGGGGGGGGGGCTAGGGGGGCTGCAGCCCCGGGCCCCTGTTGATAATTAATTATTAAAGTGGCACTGTGAAATGTTAAGCGGGCTACACACGCGATTTGGTCGGCCCGACAGTCGGGTTGGCTGTATTATCAGGTCGTGTGTATAGATGTGTCGTATATATAGACTTACGGTACAATTTATTTATAATCTTAAAAAATTAATTGAATATAAAAAATCAATATAGCAAAAAAAAAACTGAATTTACAATTTAAGTTAAGGGCCCGATCAAAAAATTAGACCCGGGCCCCTAAATTCCCAAGTTGGGCTCTGTATATCGTATTCAATATTACGGTATTCATGCGAAGTTAAAGCAATCGAATTCGCAGACGATCGACGATTCTGGATCGGGGCAAGAACACTTCAAGAAATGGCAATTAATCTGTACGGCAAAAAAACAAAAAAAAAGATAATTTATGCCAACAAAACAAAAACAACAACGGCGATTGCAAAAACAAAGATACGGGGAGAAACCTCTGTAGACGATAGAACGGGCGGACCGTTTCTACTATACTCAGATCGAACGATCGCGGACGACGCGAAACGGAAATCAGGAGAAGAATTGGAATGGCGAAGACGGCGTTTTACAGATCCTATTGTCGAATAAGATAAACAACGTTACACACAGAAAAAGGACACCGCAGAAGACACGAAAAAATACGGTTTATAGCGTTATGCGCAGCAGAGACGTGGACGTACGATAAACGCGAAGATGAATCGGTAAAAGCGGTTGCGAGACGTGGTGCTATATAGGCGTGTGCAAAACATTAACCGGGTAACAAACGATCGAGAGTACTACGACAAAGTAAACGAACAAAGGGCAATGATAAATGCCGTAAAAACGAGAAAACTACGACGGCCAGGACACGCGATAGTACTATACGAGTAGTCCACGAAGGAATTATAACATGGGAAAAAAAGGCGAGAGGACGACCTAGAACCGTCTTCACGCCTCGAACGCGTGGAGAACTGTGCGTGAAATACGTAGTGGTTAAAAGGAAAATAGAAGACAGGGTGATGGAACGGAGAAGAGTTGTGGGAAATCATATACCCGCAGTCGGAAGACTGAAAAAGCTAAATTGAGAGAGATTACGATACAGACGGAAATTAAATATTTATAAAATATTAATAGGCTTTATTATAAAGTGTGTTTTAAATATTAAACGCGCCTATTTTTTTTTCTTTTTTCAGCCCCCCAAGCCCCTAAGAGTGCAGGACCTGTGCGTATTCGCCACTATCAAACACGCTGCAGTAGTAACGCGAGCAGTCGTCATTAGTAGTTATTCGAACTGACTACCGTTTTGCGAACACACCGGAAATTCGTTTGAATACTAGACGCGATTATTGCGCGTTTGTGCGTTCTGCAGTGAACATTTCAAAGTGTTATGTGTATATCTATCCAGAGTTTAACGGTTCTCTGTATACAATATTGTCAAAACACTCGTCGTCTGTGCACAATATGGACGTTGAAGCCGTACAGGTACATGAAGAAAACGACGCGCCACTGGATGGTTTCGTTCCACGAATCCCGACGAAACGAAGGCCTCGAGAAAGCGAATAATAATTAAACGCCTATAACGAACAGACCCGTGACGACGCGTCATACACCTCGTTTAATTTTAACGTTATCACGCGGCCGAACGCGTGTCTTCTCGTCGTTTACGCGCTAATATAATTTACTATACCGTTTATTTCGGACGATCTGAAAACGCGATCGATCGATTCAGCTGACTTACACAATAGTCCCCGGCTGTTGTGATATTACAACGCCTTGTACAATAACATATTATCGTTTAATTATTGTGTTTGCTATAATATTCAGTGCCGCGTGTTAAGGTGAAGTGCCGCCGGAGGCACACATTTTTTTCAGACTCATAAATCCCCCACCCCCCACACAATTACTAAAAATAAAAGGTAGTTGATCAAATTCCCCAGACAGCCTGACACCGATTTTTCTGTAGCAATCACCGCCCAGAAAGAAACTAATGAATTAATTTATGACGAAAAAACCCACAGTAGTTACAAAACGAATGCCGCCTATAAATAATTATAAAATTTTGCCGCCGTGTGCAACTGCCCCCTATGCCCCCCCGTTAAACACGCCTTTGCTAATATTACAAGTCAAGTCTGGTAATAAATATATATATTTTTTTTTGTCGTTTTACGAGATTATTGTAATAATAACGTTGAAACGTATATAAAAACGTAGACGACATTCACAGTAATGACGAGGGGGGTCGGTATATATACAAATTTATACCGGACTCTCTCGTGTAATGCACGAATACGGTGTGAACGTTCGTCTTCAAAAAAAAAAAAACAGATTCATCGAGTGCAGAGACAAAACTCTCCCGATTCAGAATAGAAATAATATCGATATTCGTAAGTAAATTTTTCGAATTCAAAAATTACACTTTCATATTAAGATATTATTGATATTATATAGTATTTATATCCGCGTGATGATTACACAAGTCCTTTGTGTAGGATGCTGAATACAAGAATGATTTCCATCCCCCATCACGCACGGGGTTTTTTTTTTTTTTTGCGAAGTAATAGGGATTTACAGTAAAAAAAATCATTAATTTCATTACACTGAACTATAAACATATTAATATTTTTACATTTGTTAAACAAACCATTCCTTCGTGGTATACTCTATTGTTGGGAGACATGATCGCCTGTGCTTCTCACACAGCTAAACCCACACTACCTGCTATCTCTTCCGTTATAATATATAGATTAACATTTGAATTCAAAGTAAACGAAAAAATATGGGTTTTGCAAAAAAAAAAAAAAAATTGACGTGATGGAATACCTGTACTATTTTTTCCGGTTTTAGCGAGTAAAATCCATGAGAAACAGTTTAAATCCTATGCCGTTTTTCGGTCGCCGGCCTCTGTTATCTACGAGTTATAACGGTTTATTTGTATTTTCTTATTGTTTCAAACCATCAGTTAACGGCGATTCCTAACTGCATAATAATTTTGTTTGAATATATATATTGCCTTCACTCGAAAATAATACACCCGCGAATTATTATAGAAATATCGTTGGCGTCTAAAAATTACGCGATGCGGATCAGGGCTTTTTTATACATTTTTATAGCGCATCCTATAAACTAAAACGGTCTATTATACGATTAACATATGAAATTCCGTGTATATATATATATATATTTATTATTAGACTTTTATTAGTGCGAATTAAAAGAATAAAAAAATAACGTATACTCGTATAAACAATCGGAATTATTGAAAACGATTTTATTTTCCAAGGGTGAAAAACTGACAGCCCCGCTACCGAACACAACGATATTATACAATAATAATAATATAATATCTATATATAAATAGCCCTGCGAATCCCGTCGATATGTGTGTGTGTGTGTGTGCGTGTAGACAGTAGTAAATAGCGTATTGAAAAGGGATCGAACCGACGGCGGCGGTGACAATCGAATAAGGTTTTTGTACTTAAACTCTCGCGCTCTCTCTCTCTCTCTCGTTTACTGCACGCTACAGAAATCGAGTCGGGGCGAGAACAGGCTGCTGCACGGGGGCGGCGGCGTTATTATTAGAGACGTTTCGGCGGCGTTCGCACGTATCTTACAAAACTGCAGCACGTATATAGAGGTGTGCGTGTGCGTGTGTGAAGCTAATCTCGCGGCGATCCCCTGCAGGGTCATCCGACACCTCGACGATATTATATCCGTCGATTCGTCCCTTTGACAACTGTCAGAGTGACGTTTTTTTCTTCTTCTCTCTCTCTCTCTGCTCTGTCACTTTGCACCTTTTGTGTCGACCGCGGCGCGAGTTTCCGTTGGTGCGCGCGCGCGCGTTTCCGAGATTTCGGCGGATTTGTATTTTTTTTTTTTTTTTTTCGTTATTATATTATATACGAATTCCCTCCTCGCGGCACCGGCGGCGCGATGTTTACTGTTATTTACGTCCGCGCGAAAAATACGAGAGAGAGAGAGAGAGAGAGAGAGAGACAGAAAAAAGGGACAGAAATATAAGCGTACAAAAAAAAAAAAAAACCGTATTTTCACTCACCTCCCATGCGAACCGCGAGTCCACCGGCTTGGGACCCCATTTGCCCAGGAACGGTCCGTACTTTACGCCTTTGGGCAACTGCGTCTTGGTCCACACGCCGCCGGCGCCAGCGTTTCGCACCTCCAAGTTGTACGGCATGGCGGTGGCCGCCGCAGCGGCCGCAGCCGCCGCCGCGTTCACCGGCAATTCGAAAAAGCTAAAGCCGCCGCCGCCGCCGCCGTTATTCGTCGTCACGGTAGTAGCAGCAGTAGCGGTAGCAGTAGCGGTAGTGGTGCCGACGACCTCGTCCGCCGCCGAAACGTTGTGATGACCCGTCTTCTCGTTGTTGTTGTTGTAACCGCTACTATTCGCGCTACTGCTCCGCCGGCTCCCGCTCCTGCTCCTGCTCCTGTTGTCGCCGGCCGTGCCTCCCAAGCTACTGTCGTCGCTGCAGGACAACGAACGTTCGTCGTCGCTCCGACCGGCGTCCGTATCGCCGCCGCCGCCGCCTCCATCGTCGCTGCTGCCTGCGAACGAAAGCGTCGTTAAATGCGTACATTGATAAAAGTTGCTGTTAAGCGAGGCCTAAAAGTTTGTCCGGCTCTCCGCCGGAATTCCTGGCCACCATACGACCGCGCAGTGAAAAATTGCAGTGTTCGTTCGCTTTAACGCGCGGCACCTTAAAAACGCTGTGCACAAGACCTTTGTAACGAACCAGTTGAATTCAAAGAAACCGCTGCTGAAGCGCGCGAACGAATTCGGTTTGAAGGGATTTTCGAGGATTATACTCGAACAGCCCGAAAAGTGACTTTCTGCAAGAAAATACTAATCGTTCGTGAGAGGGGGGGGAAGAAAACGTTACGCTATCCTAAGTAATTAATACGATTTCTCGCGTATCGTGTTTTATAAATATTTTTTAATTGACTTTGTTTTTAGAGAAGAATAAGTAGAATAAGGAGTACAATTTAAAAAAAAAAAAAAAATTGTTTAGCGTACACCCGGGGTTATTATACGAATTCCGAGTCCGGATCGTACCAGCAAGCTACCGGGAAAATCTCGGCGGGCCGCACAATCATCACAGACCTAATACGGACTACGGTAGAGGCACAAAAAAACCCCCTTTAGGTTTGTGTACCCTCCTTCCACCTCGACGATGTAAACGTGTATAATTATACAAAAAATTATATCTTATATCTCTACGGTATATATAGTAACGTTATATACGTTACGAGCGTAAAAAAAAAAAAATTGCTTCGTATTTTATATTCGTAAAAATAATATTTTTTTTGTAACTCTTAACAGCTGAAAAATAGGTCTGAAATCAGTGGTTTCGGTCCGGTTCGAATCGATCCGTGACATATCGGCTAGTACAATACGCACTGAATATCTCGAATTTATCCGATACTCGTTTTTACTGTATTTTATTTATAATATAATATAAGACGAGCTCACACCAAGACGCCTGATTTTATATGGAAAAGAAAAAGTAGCGGTCACGTGATATTTTCAAATATTCGGCCCCGGGACGGTGGTCGGTGGGCCGACGAAAAGCTTGCCGACCAGCCGAAATTTCTCGATCCGGCCCCGAATTCACGATATTCGAATGGATGTGAACAAAATTCATTTGGCTTTTGGGCAACAGGGAAAATACCCTCAGAACAAGCGCCTCGGTTATTACGATTCCTTTCCTTTATATTATATTATACGTGTATTACACGCGTATGTGTTAATATAATTATATAGTACAATTACATGCCGTCACCTGCAGTGATGGTGATATTATGACGCGCGATGCATATTATATAAACGTAGATCGGGTTTCATAAGATCGTTATAATATTACGTGCAGTTATAGAGCCGATAAATAACGCGGATCGATTAATACAATAACAATAACCGCGCGAGTATTGTATTTCTGGAAAATGGAACGAAATTCGCATTGATCGCGCATAACGCGCGACGTTAACTGATATTTTAATGGGTTCGGTAATAAAGCCGAGAAAGTGTTCTCGCCTTTTACTTTTTTTATACACGCAATAACGACAGCTAAAATATATATATATATTTTTTTTTTGTGTTTGAAGGACGTAACGAAATAATATAAGAAGACGCGGTCCTTAAGAGTTTCTCTACATATATATATACATATGATGTCCTATAGAGGCAAATTTTTTAAACTTTTTTATATGTGCGAGGTGTGATAAAAAAATAAATAAATAACCGCAGAATTTATATCTTATAAACAATATTCGACGTTATTTTCAGTTTTCAGACATTTGAAAATTATCTGCAGTACCTATACTGACGCATTCTACGATATTTATGTAAAAAAAAAAAAATGGGGATGGGGACAATGAATTTTTACCGGGTTTTGTGTTAAACGCTGAATCAAGTGTAAGTAGCGAGCGAATATTAGAAAAAAAAAAGGCTTGTTTCTACGTCCGCACTAATATAGGGTTTACGAATGGTATGATATAATCGTTTTAAAAAGAGGGCCGCGAAGACTTTCGGGATGACAAAAAAAAAAACAATCTAAGAAAAGTTCTAACAGTGTTTTTTTTTTTGTTAGAATTATGGCGTGTTATAGTTCATAGGTTCTCAAACTTTTTATAGGTGCCACGCACTTTTGACGATTTTCGAATTTATAGGTGACCCGCCCAAATCACTTATTTTTTTCCGTGTGAAATACGGATTATTAGCGATACACTAAAAATAAAAATTAATTATATATTACATAGTAATGACGTTGTATAAATCATGATTTATTTGGTATTTACAAATGTAAAAAAATGACCGAAAATCCAAGTTCACGAGTAGAATTGCAGACGGAAAGCAGCGTTTATGGCCATAGCAGAAACGGTGTTAGGCGTGTAGAATATAGAAAACAATGACGCACCGCGTTAAACGTTTACGGTTGAAACCCGTTTTTATTGGATCGTCTTTGAAAGTTTCAAATAGATTTAAATTAATAATTTTTATCATCGGCTCGTGTTTTTCGTGCGAAAATTTTTCCGCGACCCGTCAAACATTTTATTGCGATCCACAGTTCGCTGCAGTGAACGCCCGGCATAGTTTATCACGAGTTCGTTTTTAAATCGCGGATTTTATTTTTTTTTATGGCTAAATAGCCAAAAAGGACATGATTCCTCGGGGTTTTTTTTTTTGTTCTCAAAAGCACGCCCACAAAGGACAAGGATTTTCAACTATATATATATATACAGGTGCAAAAGAAAAATCCATGGTCCAACTATACCTATATAGGTTATAAGCTATAATCGTACAAAATGTTTTAACAAATGGAAAGAACGTATCAATAAGTGTATTTTATATAACGTGGGACGCATTTCGAAGTGGAAAATATTATACTGGTATCGACGAATAAATAAAAATACTCTTTTTATAAATACGAAAATTCTCGTTTTATTTATTTATTTTTTATCACGCATATATATATGTGTGTGTGTGTTATAATATAACGTGTAGTCTCGTATACAATCCTTTTGGGAAATTATACGAAGGACTCGAGGCGAATCCGTGTGAAGTTCTCGTCTCTATAAAAACGTCGGCCGAAACCAGACGGTTAGAGAATAATCGTTTCGGATTTTTTTTTTCTCTGCTTATATAATCGCAATAACGCGTACACATATAACGCGTACGACGACGACGACGTATAATCTCCGCCTTGGCTATTTATATATATATATTAAGTTGCAATGGGGTTATTTTTTTATCGTAAATATATATTGTACACACACACACACGTAGTCAAGGCCGAAAAAACATAAATATTTGTACAAAAATATCATCCCCGCGCCGATTTATTGCCTATATACAGCGATTGTACGCGCTGTGTATTAACTCGTTGATGACGTTTATGTACATATATATATATATAGTATACTCTTTCGCGGTCTTACAGATTGCACGAATACACGCGGTCCGAGTGATGTAGGGATCGGTGTTTCGGGGTTTTTTTTCCCCACTTTCTTTATACGGCCCGATCCCACGGCGGAGACATGGTGTTTGGACACCGGTCGAGATTAAAAGAGGTAAACAACGTCGCGTCCGTCTGTCCCGCCCGGTGCAGCAGCAGCAGCAGCAGCAGACGATGCTGCTGTAATCGCGTGCGCGGTGCACCTAAATAAAGGATTTGTTTCTTATCGCGACAATACACAGCCCCGCGAAGTTCGCGCACACGCGTTAAGACGGGAGGGGAAAAAAATGAGTAAAAAACGTTTACCTACGCGCCAGTAGTTCTCGTAAAACAAAAAAAAAATAATAATAATATTAAATGTCTATATAATCGAGCTTTTCGTTGATTTCTCCTCGCGGAATAACTTGTGGAAACGATATTCCTGCGTATGTCGGGGGAAATGCGAAAAAATAAAACCCTCCTCGTCAAACCGCCGAACAAATATTATTTAAAAAACCCAACAATAATATTATTCTATTAGTGCACTAACGCGTTATATTCTGCAGAGTCACGTGCGAGAACGTAGCCAGCAATTTTTTTTTTGGGGGGGGAGGGGTGTTGTGAGTATAAATATGAAATAAAATAAAAATAATAAACTTATAATAGGTTATATAAATCATTAAATTTTATTTTGAGAAAAAATTTCAGTGGTTGGGGGGCGGTATGAACCATAAACCCCCCCTCCCCTGGTTACGGCCTTGGTCACGCGTGTTTAGAAAAATAAAAGTATAGCGTCGCGGACGTCGCCGAGTGATTTATATACTTAGACAATATTTTAGAGTTTAATACAATATAAAATATTTGAAAGCAACGATAAATCACTCGATATAACGATTCCGAGCGCAGCTTCGCGGCGTCGTAATACGCGCGCGCGCACTTTGTCGGAAAATTTTAAGTGGTAACGAAAAAAAAATAAAAATTGTGGCTATTATAGGATTGTACATTTTGTATGTAGTTGAAGTATGTATAACGTATTACTCACGTTGTATAAAATTTTCCGCCCTTAAAAATGGAAAATTACTCCTTTTATGACACGCGAATAGCTCGACACGTAATGATTTCTATAAATAGCCAAAAATTGTAAAAAAAAATTTTTGGAATTTTTTTTTTGCTTACCTACCAGCTGTACACAGTGTAAAGTTTATACGTATTCGGTGTAAATTTCACCACATTTTTTTTTTGGTAATTTTTTTTGTGTCCCGTTTAAAAACTACGTGTATGTATAATAGTTTTTCTTTTAATTTTCGGGTCGTTTTGAATATTACGCGCGCACAAGGAACAAAAAAAAAAACCCCGTTTCAAATAACCGACAACCCGCAGATACGATTCGGTACTGGAACGCATGAAGCGTAAAAATTCAAAATCCGTACACAGAAAACTGCGAATATTTTAAAACCAATAACTACGGGTTCGACTCGTTTCGCTAAGAATCTAATTATACGTTATTATTATCATATTAATATATTATATTTAATACACTTGATCAAAACCGCGTTGTGTTATTCTACAAACAAGACGTTTACGAAATAATGCTGTACAATCCCGTGCGTACAAAAATGCGTAAAAAAAAATAAATAAAAAAACCCCTCCGATCGTTATTTGTTATTTATATACTTTTTTTTTAAAATCTCAATCTCGTAATTGTGCGTGACGCATTCGATGACTGTATACGGTATAAATTAACTGCGCGATACAGGCGAGTGTTATCGAAATTGTTTATATAAATATATATGTATATATAAAAAAAAAAACTCAAGTATATAACATTACCGCGAACTTGAGGATGCTGAACACTGCACTGTATACATATAATACAATATGAAAACGTATCGCGCGATCCTGCGAATAACGCGTAAACACCTCGTTGTTCCCGGCCGATGACTATAGTACAATAATCACGCAATACGCGTATTATTAATATTGTTATTATTATTATTATTATTATTTTATTGTAAAAATCGATACGACATCGGTATATCGAACAAATAACTGTGTCGCTGTGCGGTGTTGTACGGTAATAAATAATATTAAAACCGCGCTCGTTAATGGCTCGTTTACACACGCGTATATACATATATATATATATATATATATATATATAATAACAATAACAATTAAAATAATAATAATATTATGCGTGTTATTGCGGTGTACTAGTCGTGTCGTATTGCCGCGTTTATACGTTCATTAAACAGTATTTTACGCGTGCTATTTACACTGTTATTATAGATTAGTGCGAAAACGCAGCGAGTGTAACGTTATAATATTATATTATTATTCAATGGGGAACGGTCGGAATGAATGGAAATAGTTAATATATTGTGTACGGACGGAAAAAAAGTGAGGAAGGAATAATAATCGTACGACGCGTTCGTATTACGCGTATAATATTATAATATGTGTGTAAGCGGCGCGCAGCAGTTTATTCCGCGTGTTTATCGGTAACTTTTTTTTTCTTCTCTTAATGTACACGCATAACACAATCAATAATAATAATAATAATAATCGATATACCGCTCGACGATACGTATATTTCTTTTCTATTATTATTCATATTCGATCACCGGTAAAGCATTCGCGAGTCAACGGATACTGCGAGTAAATACGATTGCGCATTTATATAATATTATTGGTTACACTCGTAATGCAGCAGCAGGCTGAATCGCGTCTGCAGCTCTGCTTTCCTCGCGGTTCGCGTTTCCCCATCACGTTTCAGTCCGCAAGTGTCCAGTTGCGTCCCGGTCGTTAAATGGGACCGGTCGAGTTGCGTCCCTGTCGTTAAATCTCAAATGATGAGGCAAGACAGTTTAAAAAAAAAAAAAAAGGTAACGAGCCACGGGGTGTTGTGGATATCGCTTAAGTGAATTACTTGGATAGAAAGATTTTAGAGTTTTGTTTTTATTATAAATTTGAAAGCAATGATAAGTCATTGCGTTCGATAAAACGATTCTGAGCGGAGCTTACTTTTCTATAGTAAATATAGTCTAAATTTACTTATTTGGTCATCCGGGGGGTTACTAAGGGCACGGCCTCCCCTCCCCCGAATTTTTTTTATATATATGTGTATATTTTTCCATTAGTGTAAAAACACGCATGTTACGCATTTTAGAACAACTAAAATAGTGATACAAAATCCTGTGCCCCCCGAAATAAATTTCTGGCTACGGTACTGTCGTCTATACATTTTAATGACCGGGACGCAACTCGACCATAGGAGTCACTAGCAATTGCTTACGGGACGCAATTCGACCCCAGCCTTTCAGTCAATCCCAGAGGAATTCATTGGTTTTACAATGATCTGTCTACCAGAAGGAGCGCTTTTTCCGGCAGCGAATTGCACATCTACACGCGGTACTCTAAAGTGGTCGTGTTTCGATTTTCTCAATACTTTTTTCGAGCGTCGGAAAAAAAATCACATAAAAACGCAATTCCGTCAAAATCGAATGTTATTACTACCGTAATATATTTGATACTATAATAACAGAAACCTGAAATTTTCACCGAATATATTGTGTATGACTTTGGTTCTGTTTTACGAGATAAATTTTTCAAAACGATTCTGCTAGTACTCGAGACATTGACGCGTAAACGTCAAAACGGAACGGAATTGTGATTGGGACATGTGAATATTGCAGGTATCTTCATTCAAAGTCGTTTCGATAATACGTATTATTATTAGTTGACACGACAACAGCTTACACGTTTCCGTCCCGTTTACCCTCATACCGCCGTAACAGACGTTTACACATCAAAAATGTCTTTTAATTTTTTACTGTTTATAGCGATCGTATAGATTATGAGGTGTTCAATTCATAAAAGAGGGCAATTTTTGGTTTTAAGGGTAAACAATTTAAAACAACGTCAAATTCATAGTAATAACAAAACTCTAAAGTCTTTAGCTGAGCAATTCACTTATAGGCGTCTTTATCCACAACACCGCGCTGCTCTTTGTTTTCATATAAAATCGCGAAAACGGTTGACGATTAACGTTAAAAAATTCCACTCCCCAATTACTCGACCGCCCCGAATAATTCGTCCCGATCTCAATCCAATATACTCGCATCACAATAATATTCCCGTACACGCAGCTTCCTTGCAGCGGTTTTATGCGTAACATAATAATACAGTCGTCGTTTTGTCTCTCTACGTCTCGACTGTATTCGCTTATTTTGTGCATTATAATTCACCCCTCTCCCCGTACACGTTGTAAACGTTTTATTATAAATAATAATTAATTTTTCTCAGCCTAGATATATAATTCATTCATCGCGGCTTGTAAATGTGCAGTATATTACAATACGATGTACGCGCGAAAACTCCAGAAAATTTTTGAGTTTTTGACAGTCGACATCATCTCGTATACGTGCGATTTCGTGCGGGACACGAATTATAATTATTATACTCTTGCGGTGTTTTATTTAATATTCAAAAAAATTTTTTTATATAAACTATAAATATTAATGATATTAATATATATACATATTTAATAACTCGCGTATAAAGATATAATATAATTACTCGGCATATATTGAATCGCGACGACGAAAGGCACTGCAGTATATTAATATAATAACGTATAAGGTATATTTTATATATATATATATATATATATATACACTTTTTCGTACAATTCTGTGTGCGCGCGTGCGATGTGAACAGCTATTGTTTATACAAATGTATTACAATGGGATACCATTAAATTAACGCTTAGCGACTATAGTTTTATCCGAAGTGTGCAACGTATACGAAAAAAAAAAACCACTGCACAATATTTAAATAATAATGATGTATATAGACCTGCTGCAGTGGCGTGGCGTACACGATACAAAATTGGCAAATGTTCGAGGCTTCGAAAAAATATATGCGAATGAAGTATCTATCCGTGAGGGAGCTGTGGTACCTTATATATATATTTGGTCTTAATTAAATAAAGTGAAGAAAAAAAAAGGTATTGTGAATATGGCTTAAGTGAATTACTTGGATAAATATTTTAGAGTTTTGTTTTTATTATAAATTCGAAAGCAATGATAAATCATCGCATTCGATAAAACGATCCTGAACGGAGCTTCGGTGTAACAAATAAACGACAATCGATTAAGACGGAATTGCATTTTCACCGTTTTTATGTAATTTTCGGTCGTTTTCCTGACTTTTGGAAAAAAGTATTGAGAAAATCGAAAAATGACCTCTCTAAAGTACAAACTAGATGTCATTTGCAATCAGAAAAGATGCTACACGAAACGATCGGAGCTCTACTTCTGGTAGAATTGTTGGGTACAGACATAAAAAAAAACACACGTCATTGTAAAACCAATACATTCACCGCTCCGCTCAGAATCTAAAACGCTTACTTATAAATAACGTTAAATTAATCATTATTATTATATTTAGATTAATAGAGGAGGGCTAAGGCTAAAATATCGTTGAGTAATTTCTAAATAATTTAGAATTATTCTAATCCAAGAGTAAACCTTAAAATCAGAAAAAAATTACCAAATTCTCAGCCCGTTAAAAATAATTATCAGGGATTTCGTATAAATATCGGCGGTACAATATAGTATTTCCCTTACGTCACGACGTAACGCGAAGTTGATGATAATGATAAATAAGACTAATTTCAAACTTAAAACCTCGAAGAACGCATTTTACTTATTTCGTTAAAAAAGAAAACGGTTTTTTCGTTAAAACTAATAAATACCTTATGGCAATATTATGTAAGTGACTTTTTATAATATGCAGTCTAACAGACAATACCAAACAAAATTGTTCGTTTTAGAAATACATTTTTCGGCACTACGATTTAATATCGCCGGCGACTTTCAATGCTCGTTTCCCCACTGCGCGTCGTCGTGTAAACGGAATAAAAACGTTGTAATAATTTTTATATATAAAAAAATATATATGTATATAACATCCTACGGGGGGCATAGGAATACGTAAAAAAAAAAAAATTTCATGGAATTTCGATGAGATGACCTGGAGCACCATAAATACGCGCCTGTGTATCGACACATCGAAACGACGGCGTTGTTTTATAAGTAATAATAATTATTATATAAAAATAAAAAATATATATATATATATTAAAAACAATATTATAAAAAATAATATATATATATATATATAAAAAAAAAAATGCCGAGAGTATTTGTAAACTATAAGCTAGTTATAAATACTAATTTACAAATACTCTCGGCATTTTTTTCTTATTATAATATATATTATAATAATATTATATATTATATTTCATTATTTTATTATATATATATATATTATTTTTATAAGAGTATTACATTTTTTTTTTAAATTTAAAATTATTTTAGTTACTTATTTTTTTTTATTATTATTTTTTTTTGTTTTTAATTGTATTTAATTATTATATATTTATACGACGCGTAAAAGCGTTAAATATATTTCTTATACTTTAACGCTTCTCTTTTACCACTCCCATCTTTGAACAGCTCTCTCTCTCTCTCTCTCTCTCTCTCTCTCTCTCAAGCAATGAAATATTGTTTTCAATATTTTGACGGATTTTTACGGTTCGCGCGCGCGCGCGCGTCCGTTATACGACGCTGCACAGCACGATGGGGAGAACCGACCTGCACGCGTTTGCGGTAACCGGTATATTTATATAAAATATATTATATATATATATATACGTGAAATTGTCTCGTTGTGTAAACCTGTTAGTCGAACTACGCGGTGCTAGTGCTGTGTATAAGAACCGCGGTCGCATCGGGACGTTTGCAGCAGCGATACACGTCGAGGGGACGATTTGGGCAGGGACGTAACGCGCGCGTTGTGCCGCGGCACTCGACAGAAAGCAAAAAAAAAAAAAATGAAAAAAATCTTTGAAGCGTTATTTTTTACTTCTCTACAAGTATCGGCCGTATCGAATATTATAATCGTATATCGAGATTTTTTTTTGATACATATGTATATTTGCGGATATCGGGTGGGGAGACAATAGGGGGATCGCCCACTTAGAGTTAGGATATTTCGTTTTATAAGTATTATTATTATTATTTTTTAAATAATGTTAATTTCTAATAAACAATAAAATCGATTACTATTTTTATATACACCTAAATACACATTTTAAATTATGAAATACTGAACTTTTGAAAACGGTTAGGCGAGGAAAGTGGCGGAGTTTGAACTCTATGATCGGGGGCGGGGGGACGTCGTTAGCTCACCGTTGAGTTTGAGTTCCCCTCTGCCCGACCCCGTCAAGACTTTGATACGACCGCCGCTGGATATACGAATCAATAAAATACGCGCTATTCCTTTGATTATATTTCATCGTAACGCTTTATGAAAATTTCTCTAAACGAAACGCCGGTTGTCGCAGGCACTCGTTTTTATGCACACTGCATATTTTACGCTTAATATATAGTTTTATCACACACGCGAACACAAAATATCGTTTTTTTTTTAAAAAAAAATTATATCGCGGCTGTATTATTTATTAAAAAAAAAAAAAAATTTTACGAACCGTGGACAAATATATAATCGCGTCTAAACGACTCGTGAGCATATATATAATATTATTATGCGTGCAGTTTTAACGTTATTAAATTGTTTACTTGTTCAGTCGAGCGCAAAGAAAATTTAATAAACGGTCCGAAAACGATCTCGCGATTATTCTATACGGTAATAGCCGAAATCCGTAATTTATCGGCGTGTTTTAATAAGAAAAATAAAAAAGTTTTCTTTTTTTTTTTTTAATAAAAATGAATTATTTACGATCGTGTTTTGGAAATTACGGTGCCGGTGTTAGGGTGGCGCGAAGCCCTCTGTCCGCAAGGGTTTACCGTGACGTATTTCAGTCCCTATGAGTTTATATAAGGAACGCGAATGTTTACGTCCCTGTATATTCACTAATTTATTTTTCCCCGTATAATATTCCAAACGCTGCGATCGTACTACGCGGTTCTCGATTATCCCGGCACTCGACTTTTTCTTCTTCGTAAATCCTATATTATTATACAGTAGTCACTCGATAATTCGAAATTCGGGGGACCGAGTTAAACTATTCGATTTATAGAGGTTTTCGATTTACCGAGTGTTCGAATAATCGAGGGGAAAAAAATCAATTCGAATTAAAGAGAGGTGAACAATTATTTATTTATTATACGTACAAATCATTATATTTTACATTTATTAATTGACATTTATTTATTATATTTTCACGTATTAAAGAAATCGGTTATTATTATTTTTTTTTTGTGATAAATTGCTGGCCACAATCTGGTCCATAGCGTTGTCTAACTTACTGATACTATTGAAAATTGTATCGCATCTTTTTTCGTCCATTTCAGATTGCTTAAAAAAATCTTTAAAGTATGTACATATCATAATCGCGTTTAAAAAAATTCGAATTATAGAGGTTCGTGGAAAAAAAATTCGAATTGTAGAGTGTGTCCCACCGACAGACATTTCGAATTATCGAGGGGTACGTGTATTTTCTTCTAATTATAGAGGTTTTCTCAGGAGACTTAGCGTTTAGTTCGATTTATGGAGTTGTTCGAATTATCGAGTGACTATACTGTAAAATAATATATTAGTCAAGATTTCCGTGTCGTTCAAACGTTTCTATAATCATACGTAATATATTACAATATACGACCAATAAATATTGTAATAAATTAATGTACGATTTGAACGCGTATAAAGCGCGTAACGAACCCGTATGAGAATATATAAATTAAATAATATGAATATTATGACGTAGAAATGGATAATTAAAAATTTTCAATGAAAATTCTTATAATATCTTGCTGCACATGATATATATAGGTATATAACATTTAGATATGCTTTCTTATCGTACAAAGTCGAATTCAGAATATATTCGTGTATATATATATATTAAGATTTAAACTATAATGGTTATATTGTAATAATAAATGATATTCGTTATCGGAAATCTCATCACTATTCACGATTTCGCTAAATTCTTTTTTTTTTATTACTATTATTATCATACTGTTCGCAATACGGTTGTAGGGAAAGAAAAATTGGAAAAGTTGTACGGGAAATCAAACCAGCCCACCAATCGATACAAAAGCGTTTCTATTTGTTTACTGACCGTTCGCTCGGACGTCGAAATATAATTAAAATGCGCAAACAAAACACGCGTTGAGGTTCACTGTAATTTAAAATTGAACGGAAGATAATCGATCGTTCGGTGGCCGAAGAAATTCAAATTCGTTACAATTGCTATTTTCGTAAATTTTCACTCCCAATTTATTCAGGCACACGTTTCAAGCATTTCAGCCGTGTACTGCCGGTATGGAACTGATAACATTTCTCATCGGCCTACGTGACTAAATTTACTGCTAATCAAATCGAATATCCGTGGCAACACAAATATATATAGACACTAAGAAATACCTTGTTTTTCTCCCATCTCGTTTTTTTCCACTCGATTTACACGTTTCCAATAGCTTTTCAGAAATTCGCAAAAAAATTTAAAAAAAAAAAAATTGTTTTTAAATGTATTGAAATTTGGACAGGACGCGGCGTCTGTCGAATCAGCTATAGTCTAATATATTATGTTAAAATATAACCCTCTGATACATGCGATTATGTAATCGTTGAAACGATGTAGCAAATCGTCGTGCAAATATAACTATTAAGTAATAATTAGTTCGCGAAAAATTTTTGGAAGTTCACGAAATATCATTTGGAACGCGCGTTATTCGCAATATTTTTCTTATTTAATTCTTCCGTTATTCGCGATTTTACTATAACAAAAATCATATATAAATGAAACCCCCCTGTAAACGACGCCATCTAGTCCTCAGATATTCTATGTATAAACATTTATAATTTCATTCAATATAATGTATATATAATTCGTATATAAACTGAATAGTATACATTTATGCTAATAATTAAGGCACGGATTTAATAAATGCATTTGCGTAATTTTTTTTTTAACAGTCCAAGAAGTATAGCTAGATAAGCCCAGGGTCGTATTTAGGGGGGAGATGGGCAACAGGGGTTGTTGCTCCGAGCGGCTGATTATGAGGGGGGAGGGCTAAATTTTAATTGTAAATTTAAAATAAAATTGTTTTTATAGTGAATTAAATTTGTATTATAATTAGGCGTTTTTTTTGTTGCCCCAGGGCGATAAATTCCTAAATACGGCCCTGGATAAGCCATATACAATTTTGAATTATATAGTCAACGGAACTGATAATTACTCACAAAGTTTTATTTCGCATATATATCCATATTATTTTGTCATATTTTTCACACCGTATATTGTACACTGTTTTAAGGGTTTTCATTGCATATATATGTAAAGACGGGTTTTTAAACGCGTTTTATTAATATTTATTTTTCTAAAAAAAATATTTACAGCGTATTCTACTATTATTATTATTATTATTATGTATCTTATTTTATAAATAAATTGCACGCTTTTAAGAAATCCGCGGTATTGTTGCGCGTCGTACTAGTCGTTATATATATACGTGTAATCTGCCGTGTTTTTAGGAGGTTTTCGTGAACTTAAACGAATTTAAATGGCAATAGAAAAAAAAAACGAATTTTTTTTATTTCAACGGGTATATTTCTGTAAAAAAAATGAAATAAACGCGTATTTCCAAACAGCATATATGTAAATCCGGGCCTTATACAGTTAATAATCTTAATTTTTTTTTAAACGTATTTATCTTCTTTTTTTTTTTTAAAAACTACGAGAGCTACGGTCCGCGGAATTTCGAATTACTAATTTACTGCAGTGGTCCGTGTAATAATATGAGGTCGGTGCACGATATACGATATAAATCGAAATGCCCGTGTGCGTATATTTAAAAAAATGTGAAAATTGTAAAACTCGTTTGTAAAAAAAAAAAAAATGTGAAAATTGTAAAACTCGTTTGTAAAAAAGAAAAACGAAAATTATTGTCAGCTGCGGACTTACCTCTGCTCATGTCGCCTGCAGTGTGTGTGGTATAGGACGAGGCGAGACGGATTCAAAAGCGAAGCATACGCGCCGTATACGCTGCACGGGGCGAGTGGAAATCGTGAAACGCGGGCGGTAATCTCGACGCGCGGCACGTCGTCGTCGCTGTCGCACGGCACACGCGCGGACAGTGTCGTCGGTAACAACGCGGCGTCCGTCACTGTTTTTTTTATTGTGTTCTTCAGTACAGCGACGCGGCGGAATGTCGCGTGTAACGCGGGCGCGCGACGGTGGGTCGTGGATAACGTAATACGGACAGTGTGCTGTGCAGTAGGAACACAGAACAGTGATCGTGCGTGCGGGGCGTTAATCGCGTGCAGCAGGTCGCACGTTCACCAGACCGCGAACCGGATCGTCGCGATCGGACTGTTGACTGCCGGGACACGACGAGATCGACGTCGCCGAAGCTGTCCCCGTCGGCGGCAAGGGGTGGGGGCGCACTGCACGCGCGCACGCACGGCCAACGACGATTCACTCGGTATAATATTTACTACTACTGTACGCGGCTATACGGTATACTGTGCACGTATAATAACGCGTATGCGACCGTGCAGTGTATACTGTGTGTGTGTGTGTGTGTACAGTGTACTGTGTGTGTGTGTGTGTGTGTGCCCGTAACTGGGCGGAGTCGGTTCCGGAGATTTTTGGGCGTGGCCGTCGGCACCCCGCCAGCTGCAATCCGCGATTCCCTACCGTCATCGGCCACCGCCGCCGCCGCCGCCGCCGCCGCTCATCCGACGCTCGGATCATCGCGCGGTCGTCAACGCGCGCGGCTCATCGCCAACGCGCGCGCGGTCATCCGCGTCCGGCGGCCGCGCCTTCGTCCCTCGTATACATTTATATATATATATACTACTCGGCGCGGGGATTTCGGACGGGAAGGATTCGGCGTTTCGTTTTATTATTATTATTATTTTTTTCTTTATGGTTAATATAATGTAAATTATTAATGTATTATTATTATTATTATTAGGGTTAGGATGTTTATGCACTAAAAAATGTATGAATATATATATATGCACTTATGCACTAAAAAAACAGCTAAATATGCATGTTTGAAAAATATGCATTAAAGAAATGTGGACAGAAAAAATGCAATAAATATATAGAGACAAATTTAATTTTTAATAGAATGTAAACGAATTGGCACGGTACTTTTTCTATGGGCTCGTGTTTATTAACTATTGCGTCTATATTACATTTTTTGAATTTTCTTATTTACTGTATAAAATTAAATACAATTTTTAAAAAAAAAAAATTTTAATAAATGAGTATTGCATTGAAAAATTATTGTTTGTTTTAAACGTTCCGTTGTAAAAATATCTTCGTCTATTTGGTGCTAATACGTTTTTGAATATATCAGAAGAAAAATCTTTCTATAAAAAAAATTGTTATTTAAAAAAAAAATAAATAAATAAATAATAACAGTCACCTGGAACTAACCACGGCAACTGACTACAAATTATTACGCCGTGACCTACGTGAATCCGGCTAAAACGGCGATCAAAATAAACAAACCTGTGACAACGTGTTGGCGTTTCCAACGTACGCTTTTAAGGGGATTGAAAGCGGGTGTTTTCTCTCTTTGTCTTACACACATGAAACATAGCAAAATAGACGTTTGTACTTGCAACGTACCGATCGATCTATTGGTACGATAAGAAATTTAAAAACAGATTTGAATTCCTCGTGAATTTTACTACAAAACGGCTTTCCCACTTTTTTCATTTTTTTTTTTCATAAACCCTTAAAAAAATTAACCGAAAAAATTTTTAAAAAAAAATTGTTAATAATTCATTTTTGAAGGTCTTAAAAAATAAAAAAAAAAGTGGCAAAGTCGTTTTGTAGTAAAATTCACGTGGAATTCAAATCTGTTTTCAAATTTCTTATCGCACCAATAGATCGATCGGTACGTTGAAAGTACGAAACGTCTATTTTGCTATGTTTCATGTGTGTAAGACAAAGAGAGAAAATACCCACTTCCAATCCCCTTAACGCCACGCGTGCGAACGATCGAATTTGTTCGCACTTGTCGGACGATTTGAAAAACGATTCAGTTAATAAAATATAAAATTACGGTGTTTTTCAGCATTTCGCATCGAAAACCGTCAGATATACGCGCTTAAAACAGAAAAAAAACACAAATTATGCACTCATAAATAATAAATGGTAAAATATGCAATAATGTGTAAAATAAAAATGTTGATATTTTGAATATAGATATCATGAAAAACGTTTCTATATAAGAACGGAAACTATTGGACAACCTAAAAAAAAAATATGCAAAATCGTAAACATCCTAACCCTAATTATTATTATACAGGGTTATTCAAAACGATTTATCCGATTTCAAATATAGTTATATAATGGTTAATTATAAACTCTATGTCTTATAAAATTAAGTACCAATTAATTAAAGATGAGGGTGATCTCAAGTTTTAGAATATAATTAATTCGTTATTATAAAATTTCCGCAAATGTGTCAACCGGACAACAAAATAAGTTTTTTTTTTTTTTCATGTATTGCGATTTTCAAAACGTGAACCGGTAATGCAATGCGATTTTTGTCGTCGTTTCGATATCAATGCACCGGGTTGCTTAGAGCACGTGTCGATTGTATCAGCAGTTTGATGACGCAGGGTGTTTGTGCAAAGGGAAAAGCACAGGCACACGTAGCTCATAATGACGAGGATAATGTGGAAATGATATTAGAGAGAGTCTTCAACGCAATCCGTGAAAAGTTCGACCAACAGCGCAAGTCGAGACTTGAAAATCCCTCGAACAACTGTTTGGTGTGCTTTGAGACATCGTTTAAAACCGTACTAAATGTTGTAACTATATTATAGACTTTAAAGCCCGATGAAAAATTGAAACGACTTGATTTTAGCAACACTCTCTAACCGTCGGATTGGTCACAATGGGCCTAATGATTTGACACTTTGCGATTGGCCTCCTGGGTTAACAGTGTACCTATCATCATTACTATCATGTTATCTGCAGTGACGTATCCAGGGAGTGGTCCATTGGGTCTGGACCTTCCACCCTCCCCGAAATTTTTTTGTTCTTATATTGATATTATTAATATTAATACACTAACATTTTTTTCCAATGTTTTTTTAAATAGACCCCTCCTCCCAAAATAAAATCTTAAAAGTTAAACCCTCCCCCCAAAGAAATGTCTATTTCATTTCCTCGCTCTCGTTGAATCGTTTGAAAGCGTATTGAAATATTTATGATAAGACATGTATTTTTCATTTCTATGAAATTCTTATATAAAATGAAACCAATAGTTTCGTATATTCCGCGAATCCTACTTTTCGTTTTCTTTTATTGTCTGTCGAGTGTTGGTGAAAATTCATTTTTTCTTTTGTGACTCGTCGAAGGAAAAGTATTTGTTTTCACATTTCCTTTTTACCGTTTTTTTTTTTCATTTTCAGTTTTTTAACCATTTAACGCAGTGCACAAAACAATAAACACACAATATCGAGCAAAGAAACACTACGACGTCTTGTGATTTTGACAGTTTGACACTGTTGTGTGCACACTAGAACAAACTGTATGGGTTCATATATCTTTAAATGACATTTGTAACACTGTCATTGTCGATAATAATATATCTGTAAAATGAGATAAATTTCTCCGATATTCTGGCCGGCAGCGTATCGCGAAGTATTTAATTTCGACCAGCGAAAATAATTAAAATTTTTATTATTTTTTTTCATAAACGCATTTGGAAATAGGTATACTATAAATTATAAATTATAAATAAATGCATTAAAAATATTTCGTGCGGTCCACAGTTTGAGCAACACTGTCATATCGAGAATAGTTTTTTAAGGGTGTAAACATCTAAATATTATATTGCGCAGATACGCGTGACGTGACAAACGGTATTTGTTTTTTATTTACCACCCTTCAACACGACCGCACTAAGGTATATATTATACTGGAAATTGATTTTATAGTGACGCTATAAATAAGTAGTTATTATAATATTGTATTCGCACGGATTTTTTTCCCGACAGTTATTATTTCTAAAATTATTTTCGAATCACGATTTTCGGCATTCGCTGTTCATTATATATATGTCACGGGTAATGTTGACATTAACCGGATAATGTAATATTATCCAAATGTTAACATTACCCGCCATGCATATTTTTAAAATCTTGGATAATGTTAACATTATCCGGGCAATATGACATTAGCCAGTGCATTCTGGATAATATAAAAATATAATTACAATAGTAGTAGGTACACAAATTTTTATTTTTTTTTTTATGATAAATAAATAAAAACTCAAAACTTACATAAACTATAATTTATAGTGTTATTAGAATTAGCTTAAATGTTACAACCTTATTAAAGTCGATCTATGCAAATTTGAGTTTGAACTTTACGCAGACAAAAATAGGTTACAAGCGTATGAAATTAAAAAATATTAACATTATCCACGGTTCACTGTTAAATGTTAACATTAATCGGATAATATTAAAGTTATGTAGTTACAAAGATATTAGCCAAATTGCATGACTAATGTTAACATTATCCAAATGTTAACATTACCCGTAACATATACATTAACGTGAAGCGCGTACTACGAGTAATAATGAAAAATCAAACGAATGCGAGTCTTACGCTGCACCAGTGGTGTAATTATGAATATTATATGGGAGGGGATATAAAATGTTGACATTGGATAACCCATAATGTTGTAACAATCCTTCCAACACTAATATCAAAATTAAAGTGATCGGTACTCGTATTTCATACTTTTATTATTTTCTTTCATAAAAACGACTTAATTTCTAACAAAATTTCTAATTTTCTTCGTTCTTTAGCTAATTTATTGAGTATTTCTACTACTCACTCTAATCTATGAATACAGGTAAACCTTTTTTCGGTGACTTAAGCTAACCGCACCATACCAGTTGGTAGTTGCTGGCGAATAAACTGAGGAATATTATGAATTATAATAAACACGAATAAAATATGTTATTAACACAAAATAATATTATTTTAATAGTTTTTTGATTATTCTATTTTTTTGTACATTAGATAATATGTTATGTTAAAAGAAAGTCCATGTCAGGGGATGCATTCCTCATATCCCTCCCCCGTAATTATGCTCCTGCACTGTACTAATGTAAGTGATTGATTGAGGATTTAAGTTTGGTTTTTATAATTTTCTTCGGTTTAAAAAACACGCGTTCGTCGTGCGCAAGGAATTGTTAGAAAATATTCCGTTGCTAAATACAGAGTGAATCAAACGAACCAGATTTTGAAGTGTAAATTCGTACAATACTATAGAAATACTTTAGGCAAAAAAATATCATCACGATATTTTTTTTTTTGTCTACATTACATTCGTCTTACTCTTCTTCTGCGTCTACAAATCGTTTTAGCCTCTTAGCCGCTTAGTCCGGTGGTCCAGACAGACACCGACTGCGCTGCAGTGTTCGTTCGTAATAACACTGTAGGTACACTAAAAAATAAACGATATTTATACCGCGTCGAGTTAAAAAACATTTTTTTTTAACAAATTAACCGAATGTCAATAGAAATTTCGTCTTCTATTTTTGCAGTGCAATATAATTACGCATTTTATAATATGTAAAATAAAATACGTATCTCGTGTGTGTGTATGCACAAACGGTTTGAACGATTTGAAACGTGAAAAATGTGTTGTTGTTCGTATCGATTATATACACATAATCGATTTACGCCATTAATCTATACAGACCCTATTTGCAGGGTTTTGACAGTCACTTATATTATATACGATCGTTATATAAATACGCTCGACGCGCGTGTTACACGTACTCGTATCACGCATTATCACAACAAGGGTGCCGGGAGAATACGTGCGGATAGGTATATAGTTTTTACATGTCAATATATCGAATTAAACGCGTATTATAAATAGGTACCTATAATAAAAATATAATATTATCATACGCTCGTATATATCCATCAATATTGCAGTATATAATCGTATAAATATATTACTGTAATATATACGGGCGAAGGTGTAAATTTTCAATCGGCGTGTTGTAGAAAGACTTGAGTTTTCTAAAAAAAAAAAATATTTTACACGCGCATATATTATGTACTGAGATGAACGAGTCCCTAATATCGCTTTTTCTAAAATTAATTCGCGTAATTATTATTATTTATATGTTTCTTTTTTTTAAATAATTTTAACCGAATACAATATATTTATATACGTATATATAACTATTACGATTCGAATGCCGTCGAGGCCTTCGGTATTCTTTATATATAATACATAATTGGGAAGATTTTTTAATTTTTTTTTTTTATTCAACTATACACACTGTACTCGTAAATTTTCAAATTAATCGGAAAACTAGACGACGCGTTATCGCTTATACTGTTATTTTCGAATTTTTCTATATGTTTTTTCGATTTTTCAAGAAAATTAAAAAAAATTTATATATATACATATATAATTTATATTTTATACATTTAAATGGACAAAAGAAATCGTTGAAAAGTGAATACATCGTGTAGTATGCCAGATTATTTTACAAAAACAAAAATGTCGAAATTTTTCTACAAACTGTATAATATCATGTGTAACGAAAAATATTATATACACTTGAAGACTTCGTAAAATCCAAACTACAATACATAACGTATCGATTAAATATTTAACAGGGTAGAATATTCGCCCATATTTAGATAAGGTCAGGTATACTTATTATAAGTACCCAGTGCCGGCGAAAGGCAGTGTGCAGTGCTGTAGTTTACATCAGCACGGTGGCTTTTTGTCGTATACTAATAATTGTACAAAATAACGAAATTAAAATTAATATTGAAAAACAAAAAAAACCGCGTATATAAAGAAATAGTTTACTATAATTACTATTTTACAGTGGTGACGATAATGATGTGTAATTGAAGATTATTTAAAAAAATAAAAAAATAGAGAAGATTTGTGTTTTAAATGAAATCGTATGTTTGTAACGTATTTAATAATTTCAATTCATATTGTGTTAGGCGTACAAAATTATAGGTATTATCTGAGCTTAAAGTGGAAAAAAATCACCTAATATCCCTCAAACAGTTTTAAGCGTTTCATATATCATTGTATTATGTAAAATGTATATGTGTGCATACAGAGTGATTTTTAAGCGTGCTCGCTCCACTTTTAATTCTGACAAATTAACATATTTGAATTATATTTCATGTTAAATCTAAAACACTAATAATATTACATTTTTATGAAATTTATGATTTTTTTTTATATAAAATTTAATATTTTGAAAGAGAATATTTTTATTTTTTTCGTGATATCTATAAAGTTATAAGTAATGGTTTTGAAAAAAAAACAACTTAAAAATCACTCAGATAGATGCTTTAATAATTGTACAAGAAAAGAGTTCAAATTTTTGTTCAAGTTCGTTGGACTTACTGGGTCTAATTATGAATCTAAACCATCCAGGAATCCATTCAAACGCACACAAAAAATTTCATCATTATCGGTCCGGCCGTTTAGGAGGAGTTCAGTGACACACACATCACGGACAGTCGAAATGTATATTATTATACAAAGATATGGAGTTCAACTTATTTAATGTAAAGAGCTATTTTAAAATAAAACAATCATAAAGTACATACTTAAATACGAACATAAATTGTAATTTCTTAGACTTTATCGTCTATATACCGAACATCTATTAACCACGCACAGTATAGCTACTCGCAGAAATAAAACTAAAATAATATTTGATAAAAAAAAAAAAAAAGTTTGACTATGAAATTTATTTTCAACTGAATATATATATTGATTAGTACATTTTGTTATAATTTTAGCGTTTCGGCGTGCCTACCTTACGGAGATCTATTGTTTAATTTGACCACCGTCAGAGGTAAAAGTGGACTGAGTCCCCCCGCGCCGCCTTCCAACACACTTTAACCCCCCCGCCGGTATTATTTAAAAAAATATTTAAAAACGAATTTTTTTTTCATTTAATGCGCGATTTTATGACGTTTATGTAGGTGTTAATTTAAAGAAATATCACTGCCATTTTTGGAACCCACGCCACGCCACTTATGTGTATACGTATAATAATTTTTTTTTTTTATCGTCGCCCCTCGCTAATAGCTGCGCTACCGTAGTCCCACGAAAATCTGGTCGCTGGCACACCCGCTTCTGTTTCACACCATCCATCGTACACATTATATAAGTGGGCTGTTCCGTGCGGCCGCGTGCAGTAACATAACTTGGACTGTTAGACAAACGTATTATTACAAGTACGTATATATAACGCGACAATCCACGACAATATAATAACAATAATAATAATAATATATTATATTTTATCCGGCGATATATGTGTGTGTGTGTGTATACGGGGAACAGAGAAATCGTAATTTCCTTTCCCACGGCGGCGGGACCGTTTCGCGCAAAGGCCAGTCGCGCCCCCACAAAAAAAAAATTTTTTCTAAAAAATTACGCGTCTACAGTTTTTTTTATATCTCGGAAAAAATCGAATAAATTCGAACGCTTTAAATATACGCGTTTCGCATAACGCGCATTTCGCGAAGAGCAGGCATTTGCAGATGGTGTCCGTCTATTTATAATAAGCTCATTTTTAGACCGCTTATACAAAGCGTTCGATATATGGCGACGAATTCGCGATTATATATACATTTTGTAATGTATTTGTATCATCGATACTATACTGCGATTCGTGTGATTAATAGCGACAATGTCCGTGCGTTTTAAAAAAAATTTGTAAATTTTTTTTTTTATGTATATTACAGTGAAAAACGTATAATTATTGTTTTCCGTTGTACGGTACATACGGTATAGAGAATCCAAATTTCAATAATTCGGCCGACGATTTCGGAAACGAGTGAAATTCTGGACAACTCGTGTCGGAGCATATTTTAAGGAATTCGTACTGGGTGGCACTGTGACTAATAAGGGACTAAGCCAGGTACCTATTCCCGCAGGTGACTTTTCAGTCTATGACTTAAAAAATTGTTAACTCATCCGTGCTCACGTCAAGGTCCCCCGGGATAATTTGCAATATATAGTACTATAATAATTATTTAGATTAGTGATGGGTTAGGTTATTTTATAAAAAAAAAAAATTTCAAATTTTAAAACAGCATCTCGTAATTATAATTTTTATTTAAATTCTATAAAAATAATTAAAATTCAGTATCGTTTGAAACCGTTTTTTTTTTTACATATTCCGATAAAAAAATTAATATTTTATAATAATTTTTTTTTTTTTTTGCTCTTATTTGCCACGCTTTATATATAGGTTATATATTATATTAAGGTCATTTGTATAAAATAATATAATAATATATACGAGGCGCGTCGACCAAACACTGGGTAGCACTAATTCTTCACTACAGGCGGCACTAGTGCCACCTACTTTATATGTTAAAACATGTTGCGACTCGTGTAATTTTTTAAAAAAAACCGACCGTCAACGTTGTAATATACAAGGCGCGTGCGCGCGTTTATGCGATGTTCTTCACAGAACTTCAAGAAGGACCTCAAAGGCAACCGCACTCCGTGCCGGAGACGAATGCAGAGGCAAAGGCGAGGCAGTCTTGGATCGAACAGAGACACTTTTCGGCGGTTAAAAACTCCCGTTGTTTTAATGTCGTCGACATTGTACTCCGTTCTGACGCGTATACGGTTTCGAAACGAGTCGGGCGACTTTTCAAGTCCGACGGAAATCCAGTGCCAGTTACGTTAGGTTAGTAAACAGTAATTATTATAATCGTATCTATTTGTTGACGCCAATCGAAAGCCTTTATCTCGTTTTGATTGTGATTTATCGGCGATCGCGCGTATTACTTATATTATCCCGCCCCTTTGCACAATACACTATATATCGTAATATAGTAACAGGAGTGACACGTGACGGCAGAAACGCCGGGACGGTTTTTGGTTCAAGGCGACGATTGTGGGGGCTAAAAAACCTTTGCTCATCGGTTACCCTTTTTAACTCATCAATATCGTTGTTTGTACACGAATTTCATTTAAAAAAAAAAAATGTTTATTTCGCTGAATAACGCGTTAAAAAATAAAAATAAATAATAAGAACAAATATAACACGTTACGAATATAAATAACGTTTTTTTTTTTCAAATTAAATCTGGGATCCCTACACAGTCAAGTCCGAATTCAACACTATATAATGTATTCGCAAGAGAACACTAGGACTAGGGTGGCCAACTCTTAGAATTTCAAAAACTGTAGTACACAATAACCACACAGTGACCTTTTTTTTTTATCTTAAGTTATTAGTACCCGTTACACAACTAACAATAATATAAACACGATTGAAGAACAAATCGTATTGAGATAATGTTTGAACAGTTTTTAAAATTAAAAGTATACAACAAAATAAATAATACATTAAAAATATCTATATTTTAAATAAATAAATCGTTATTTAAACGTTTAACCCGTTTCTCGCCCTCTCTCGCTTTTTATATGAGTTGTCGATCCCTTTTGTTTCCAAAAAAAAAAAAATGCACCTCAATAAAAATATTTTTAAAAAAATTATGGTTAATAAGATTGCCGAACCCCGGTTTAAACAACTGTTGCAGAGTCGCCGATGGTTTTAAAGAGCCTGCACCGAGTGGTCGATAGTTTCGATAGTTACCGAGTCGTGTTTTCGCACAGGGGCGGCTCCAGAGACTGGTTCGCGTGGAGGCCTACTAAGTCGTAATGAGCAAAAAAAAAAGTTTCACTTTACCAATGGAAGAGATACCGGGCGCGATCAATATTATTGATCAATAATATTATCATCAATAATTTTCTATTATTGAACACTAGCCACTAACAGTGTCAATAATATCGACCGATATTTATTTATCAACACTCGTTAGGTTCCGAAAAAAAACATCTCTCCTCCCGCGAATCTTATTATTGTATCCGTGATGATAAGTTTGTAAATAATTTATTTTGCGATAATTTCCATAATTACGATCACAGAATCGAACGGCTATACGACTACATTATACACGTTATCTGAAAAAGAGAAAATGATAACAGCTGATGATAGGACACAATTTAATCAATATCAGAACCGTTTTGATGTCTTCAATATATTGAAGGAATACCTTCAATATAACCGATACACGGTCAATATAATGTCGATCGTTAATCGACGTGGAGCCTTAATATAGACAATATAAATTTTTTTTTTTTTCAGAAAAATACACGCTTGGCAGGAGGCCGCGGCCCTAGCCCCCCACCCACTCCCTTGGAGCCGCGCCCGCTTTCGCAGACACGAAACTGTTCGATGGTGTTTTTGAAAAACTATATCGAGTTATCCGGTCGCTCGGTAGCGCCAAATAAAAAAAAAAACGAGAAAAGAAAAATCTCCGCGATACGATTGATGAGCGATAATAATTATCCGGAGCTGGGAGACTGTCTGCTGGTCGGAGCGAAACGCGAGGAGCCGCCGCGCCGTTATGTATATAGGCAAGGCCGTAGCCAGGGGGAGGGTTTCGGGTTCAAACCCCCGCCCCTCCCGAAATTTTTTTTTAAATAAAATTTGATTATTTTAAATATCTATTGAATTTGAAATTTGTACAAGTGTATAGATTTATAGATCGCACAGTACCGCGGTATACCCTTGACAAAATTTTTCTTATACGTGTAAAAATAACGGACGCCCTAATAAAAATGTTTAGCTTGTTGTATATATATTAATGTATAAAGTTTGAAATTGAGTAAAAATATAAAATATAATGTAACTATACCGCGCCTAAATAAAAAAAATGCCATGTAAATAATAATTTCATAAATTCATACTATATTGAGAATATTTATGTTTTTTTTTTTAAAATTTTCAGTCAAAAAAAAATTTATATTCTCAACCCCCCCCCCTAAAAAAAAAAAAATTTTTGGCTGGCTACGGTACCTTGTACGTACGTATATAGGTACGCCGTGCGTTGGGCATTGTAAAAAATCGCATAAAAGTATACACGCACGGTACCGCTGGAACGACGCGTAGAACAACGAAAATCCGTTAGGGCCGGATGTTAAGGGGGGGCTACCACCGGAAGTCATTGGCGCACAGTAATAACACATTACGCGTACGCGCGCACACACACACACACACACGTCTCGGCCGTTCCGCGACGGTCCCCCCGCGCGCGCGCGACTCCTGGGCGGCGATGACATGAAGGCAATTGTTATCTGGGGACCGCCCGGTGCTTTCATACGTCAATCCGCGGCGATTGCGTCCGTCGCCTCGTCGTAGTCGCCTGCTCTCGCCGTCGTCTCTGCGCGTGTACGCCGTTGCGTGCAGTGCGCGCGGTAAAGCGGCAAGCGGTATTCGGCAATACTACACTCGCAGTATTATATTATTGTTGTCGTCGTTATTATAGACAATCGCATGCGCGAGGATTGACGACGGACTACTACCTTTATTTTTTTTTCCTGTTCTCTTTTTTTCCCCCGCCATCACTACTTCTGTGTGCAAATACCCGTTTCGCGCGCGCGCAATGTGCTAATCCGTCGCTTTCGGTCCACCGCCGCCGCCGCCGCTGCTGCTGCTGCTGCAGACGACGATCCCGGGCCCCTCAGCAGCAGCGGCAGCAGTGTATAAACCCTCTCGTCACGTATAATGTGCGTATTGCACAACGCGGCGGACGACTAAAAAAAATAATAATAATAAAACCGATTTCGATTTTATAACCGTATGGGGGTAATTAGGTTTCTTTAAGTTAAGAGAAAAAAAAAACAGGAGTATCTACACTGCATGCACGCATACATCGGTACATGTATGTGTCTTGTATAATATATTATCTCATTTATTATTTACACGTGACAAAAAGTTACCTATAGCTATTAGTCCTTGTCTCCTCGTGCCTATAGACATATCTATATAGATGTATACACGTGTATATATCTATAGATATCGCTGCCATCGTCGTTCCGATGTAACTGACAACGACGGTATAGAAATGGGGGACATGGTCGGGCGAAGAGTAGAGCCGGGTTCATGACGTCTCGTATGGTAACGCTCTCGGTGTCGTACAAATTTGTAGAATGACCCCAGCCGTATAAGACATATTATTATATACATTTCAAAAAAATTTAATCAAGGTTTAAACGAATAAAATAGATTTTTTTTTCGATATAAAGCATAGGTTTTCTCCTATACTATATATAAAAAGTTATTGCGTATAAGCATGACGGTATGAATATCATTCGTAGCATTGTAGGATTCAATAATAGATTGTTTTGTTATTAATACGCTCACCCCTCTGCATTGATGGATTAATCGCGAAATTTGTAAAATCGTAACGTAAATCAATATAAGGTATAAGATAATATTTCGTCGCGTATATATCATATAAAGTATTATTGTTATTTATTTTACGAATTAATTTTAAACGATTATTTATTATATATGCCGTTCGATTATTCGAATCTGTCGAGTATTCGCAGTTGTTTTAAATACTTTTAAAAATCGATTTCCTATTTAAACTTTTTTTTTTTTTTTAAAGTTCGTTTTGCCGGTTCGTTGTACATTATGATTTGAACGAGTACTTGAAAAAAAAAAAATCCGCGGTGTTCGTGACATCACTAACGTACGTTATAATACAAAAAAAAAAAAAAAAAACGAGGCAGTTTTTAAATGGAGAAAAAACGGATTTTAAAATTTTTCTTTTCAAAGCATTTTAATATTTCCTTTTAAAAGGACGAACGGACAATTTTTTTTTAGCACAAAACTGTATAATAACACTAAATATGTAATATTATTAAAACGCGCGCGCGCGCGCGCACGCCCCGGTGTTATAGTTGAGTATACACTGCACTGCAGGTAGCAGGAGATATCAACAAGTCCGCGAATAACAACCGCCTGTCTCTCGGGGCGGTTAATACAGTTGGGCTTATTTTTCAGCGCAGTTGGGAAACTGAGATGCGGCACGTTCACGCGGTACATTCGTGCAAGCACAAAAAAAATAACGAGAAGAAAACGAGATTTCAGTTTCGCGTTCTTTTACAAAAATTATAGTAATATTTATAGAAGCTAAATTTATTTTTAAATTATTATTCGGAAACGCGAATTTTTTTTTTTTCAAGTATCTAAGACTCTAGTTCAAAACTCAAGTTTTTAGACCGTTCTATATATGAACCACGCCGTGTATCACCTCTGCCAACGATAAGTTCGTACGAATCCCCGCGCAAGAAGTCTGTTTTCTATTAATAATTTTAATTCGTACAAAACGATTGGAAACCGTGTTTTTTTAAAGCCAAAATTGTAGCTCCGTGCAGTGCAGTTCTGCAATATGTCGGATATAATTTCACAAACGTCTACAGGAACGGCAGTTTAAAATTTTTTTCATAGGCGGTGGAGGGGAGAGTTTAAACCGTCTTCCGCATAAATCGATCGTCGTCTCCATACCAGTTGTCGTTTAGGAAAAATCGCGATTTTACATTTTATCGTCGGTCAACGAGAGAGAAAAAACACATACAATACGCCGTACAACGTTTTTTTTAAAACGGTGCAGTGCTATATGAAATATAGAAGAGCGCGGTATACGCGTGTCGCCGACCGGGGGCGGATAAAATAAGTCAATTTCATTCGGGCGGTGGTCCGGCAAACTCCGAAGATTCGTGGCGGCGGCGGCGGCGGGCGTCGTGCGGTAAATCGCGCAAGACGATCGATATTCGCGCGACCTTTTCGCCACGCCCTGGGCTCCACACTATAGGTAACCAGCTGCAGCATCCACCTCATCATCCGTACGCGTACGTCTCGTGCGCGGTGCTGGTACACTATTTTCACCGCGTTTACGTTTTAAGTCGCTTTTCATCTTTCACCACTCCGCCGCTCTTACTATCGCCACCGACAAAAAAAAAAAACGAATTCCTGACGGATTAAAAAAACCCCTTCGTTTTCGTCGTCGTGTGTTGTCACGTATCACGCTGCTGAACGGCTCGTGTTCACGGGCCGGGCCACCGTCAACTACGCGTCGTGGTGAATTGAACCGACGACGCCTCGCTCGCAGTATTTTAGCACGGATTATTATTGGTATACTCGTATATAGGACACCGAACGATTTTCTTTCGTTCACTAGATTGTCGTTTCAACGGCTTTGAAATCGGCTGTTCAGTACTCATCCACTGTATTACATTTCTTTCCGTCCCGTAATGGATTACATCAGATAATAATATAACCGTGGACATAATCAGTGGCGCCCAAAAGGGAGTCAAGGCGGTTCAATTGAACCAGGTAAATTAGGAGGTGGTGCCTCTCTCGTGATTTGTGTGTCCTAAATTATGATTTTTATACGTCATATAATTTGAATATTATCAAATTTTAATAGATAGTAATTAATTTATTTTAAAATAAACAACGATTGAATGTCGAAAACGAGTGGATGGGTGGGTGAGTGGTGTTTTTTAACTATTTGAACCACGTATTTCTAAAGAGATGGGCGCCACTAGACATAATATATTAACGCGCGGACCGCGCATAGAGAGAGCTAGAGTGGTCAGGGAGTCGATATATTATTTTTATCACCGGTCGTCGTCTACAGCGCTCCATTTCCTCTTTCTGTCGTAGATCCCGTCACCGCGTATCCGTTCGATCGTCGTCAATAAGAACGGACGACTCGGGCTTTACGTTTTCCAACGGCGGCGCGACGATTATTATTTATTCGATACTAATTTATACGGCGGAACAACGCGCTCTCTCGTACGGGTCGGCTAGTACCTATTGTACGAAATTATTATCAAAAAAAATAAAAAATGTCGGGCTCGTCGAAAAATAAAAAAATTTTAAATCCTTGCCGTTATACGCCGCAACGAAGCGATATAAAGGAATATCATCGCCGAACGCTCTCAACGGTCCGGGTTCGGATGTTACGCGTTCCTAGCACTGCAGCCCGCAACGGTGCCTCTCCCCCGCGGCAGCGATGAGTTTGCCGTTTGTGACGGCGGCGCAGTCACATGCGTAATAACTATATGTGGATACACGAACGGCGCGCGTTGTACGATA
Organism: Slavum lentiscoides; assembly: GCA_032441835.1. Lineage (NCBI taxonomy): Eukaryota > Metazoa > Arthropoda > Insecta > Hemiptera > Aphididae > Slavum > Slavum lentiscoides. The sequence goes on along the minus strand of CM063712.1, from coordinate 13,362,704 downwards.
ATAACGGACGCGTATATACGCGCGCGTTCTCGCAGCGGGCGAATAACAACAATCGCTAATCAAAAAGGCATTCAACAGACACCGACGGACGGACAACGCGGATGTGACACACGCGTAACACGATACCTGACACGACGCGACACTGTTGCGTACACAATATAATATATGGAGACGCGTAAAGACTACACACACACACACACACACAGAGTCGTTACAGATCACACGAAGAAAGGGTTACGAGTACACGTGTAATATGTAAAAAAAAAATTAGACGAGCGTTTTTCTCATGAAGTCACGACGACTCGGCCGCGGCGCGGCGGCGGCGGCGGCGGCGATAACAACGGGGTGGTTTTATATTTTTACCGGTATTCGCGCCGAGTATATATATATATAACGTCAACACTGCAGAAGATAAGTACCGCGGGCGCGGTTTATTGTGCTTGTGAAACAGATCGGAATATACGCGAATATACGTATGTTTTTTTTTTTTATTTTCATTCTTTCTCTCCGCGTATATGTGTGTTTTTGTCGCGCGCATTGTGCGGCAGAAACACAGCGCCGGAGATCTCTTGCTCACTCTCTCTCTCTCTCTCTCAATAACAATAAATAATTACTATTGAATTGAGCAAGCTGCACGCGAGAATTGAAATGGAAAAAAAATCATATATGTATATATAACCGCCCGAACGTATATACCCCCCTCCCTCCCCAACAACAATACGAGCACCGCCTGCACGTCCGCGATATTTCGCTGTATATAACCGGCCACACACTGCGCGCGCGCGGGGCACTGACACGACGATTTTCTAATACACTGCAATAACGGATTTTTAATAATATATACGTAGTATATAGGTATATACACGACAGTGTTATAGTCCTTATAGCTGTACGTCGTCCTTTACACTTCCACGGATTAAAATAGTGTGACAAACGATTAAGACATACGAGTATATACTTATTGCGGACTGCTGCTGCGGCGAGCAAAGCGTAACGAGGCGTGTAAAAACGATGGTGAGGGGGGAAATTTGTATTTTAAAAAATTTCCTAGTAACCCGAAGAGACCGACGTTTTTTTTTTTGCCGGAAATAAAACACGCTCCAAAACACACAAGCTCCGTTCTGCAGAATCGTTTTATCGAATGCATTCAAATTTTTGTAGTAATAACAAAACTTTAAATAATTCACTTATAAGCGACATCCGGTGTGGGTAATACGGGACATCATATATGGGACCTAATATACGAAATTCCCGTCTACGCCGCTGAATAATTAGATACGCTATCGTTTAGAGACGATCGTAACAAAAAAAAAAAAATCACGGGACACAAAGGTTATCGTAGTTTTTAAAATATTGCCGACTGGAAATCAAAATGTTCAATTTTCGTTAACCTCGAATTGTTAATTATGATCTACAATCAATCGTTATAAAACCGTATAGATAAAATTTTAAAAACGATTTTAATAATTAGGTTTTTTTTTAATCGAATATAAAATATTAGTTTGTTTAATTTTAAAACAATGTTTCTACACAATTCAGCGTTGCCCGAATATGTGTTTGTTACAAGCTCGTCCAGACTATCCGTTATGTCGTTTTCGCAACTCGACACGATCGTTTTGGATCCTATATATAAGTAATGATACATCGATTTCAATATTTTCTAAACACTCTTTCGTCAGACGCAGTAGTATAACGGGAAAAATGCAATAGCCCACGATTGATTTTCACGACTCGGATTTCAAGAAATGTCGATTACATTTTTTTTTTGGTTACACTGATTTAACACACATATATTAATTTCTGTTCCCGCGTGTATGAGATACATCAATATCGTGGCATTTTTTTTTTTTTTTGTTCTTTTTCTCGTTTTAAAAAACTACCGGAATACGAGTGTATTATGTAAAAAAAAAAAAATGTTGTCAGCTTTCTCCTCCCCTCCCCAGATGAAAATCTCTTTATACATACAGCTCTCGCGCGGTACAGGATCGAGCCGGGATCGTCGTCTGCACCAGTCTTGTATGTTATAGACAGCGTCGTTCGCTGGTATAGAATAATATGCATAATAAAGTGTCGCTTGCGTTATACCGAAGTTTTCAGCGGTGGGGTGGTGGTGGTGGTGGTCGACACGCGCGTGCAACGCTTCTGTGTTCCTACTTTTCTCTTTTCGCGCGGCGTGTGTGCGGCGCAGTATAAATACGCCGTAAGAAACGGCGCGGTGGCGGTGCACGGCCACAAGGGACACCTTTTTTTTTTTTTTTCAATTCGCTCGGAATTGACTTTTACGATTGAAAAATCTCCCGACACTTTTTTTTTATTTCTATTTTTTTTGTGTGTACGTATACACACACACACACATACGGACCGATAAGGTCAGCGCGGCTTTTGTAAAGAAGAACGGGCAATAAATGACCCCCTGCACGTCTGGCGCAGAAGTCGCGCGTGCAGTGTACGCGCGTATATATTTTTTTTTTTTTTATAGATACACGCGCGCGCACCGCGGATTTAAAGGATCTTATCTGGAAAAAGGGACGATGATTTTAAAGTCCGGCGCGGTGAAATCGTGATTCACTGTTTGCTCTTTATATAGCGTTTGTGCGTGTTTTTTTCGTTTTTATATAGCCCAGTCCGTTTCCCCTGTTTTCTTTTTCCATTTTCGATCGGGTCGCAATCGATATTCTACTGTAAAGGGATTTTAAAAATTACACGCGCGTCTTTGGAAAAATTAATTTCATTGCGAACACCGCGTCTACACACATATATTTCTGTTTGCGTGCACAACTGCACATCATATTTTTTTTTTGTGTGTGGGGAAAATAAGTCGCAATCCTTAGAATATTTTTTGAGGGATCAACCTCTCCCGCGACATTCCGAATATTTTAAAAGTTACAACGTCGTCGTCGTCGTCGTCGTCAACATTTTACATTAAACATTTTATGAATCGAGAATGCAAAAAAAAGGAAAAAATTATAGTCGCTTAAAATCGAAAGACACGGGGTTTTTTTATGTATACAGCGCGTCTTGTAAACGGGCCAGCTATAGTTTCTTTGCCCTACGACGATAAAAAAAAAAATTATTTACGGTCTATGACAACACGCCAGTGGTCGGACACTACTGGGAAGCATAACAGAGAATCAGTGGGCGTTTTTGCGGTAAAACGCATTTTTGGCTATTTTTTTTTCGAACATTTTTCGATGGTTTTTAGTGCATTTTAATCCGGGCCTAACTATAATGTTTAATACCACAGAATGCAGCAATAATACGTGATAGTATAATAATTTTATTAGCTGTAGACGTTTTTTTTTTTTTTGAAATAGTTCGTTTCGATATAATATTTTGTTTCCTTATACAAAAAGCCAAACTGTATATTTGATCTGGCGGCCTTACTGCGTTTACCTTTGGTGTCATGGTCGACTGATTCACGCCGTCGTCCTATATCGCACGTGTTAATCGTTATCGTTGTCCGTTATGATTGTTTTATTCTGTGACAATACGCTAGCCGAGAACGACTTTATTCAATGAATTTTAGAAAAATCGTCGATAAGTTTAACGCTGATGCGACGAAAAAGATGTCAGATTTCAACGATCACAAACGCGTATCTTTATAAAAATATTTGTTATATTATGTTCGTTTCGTTGCTCATTTTTTTTTTTTTTTTATAATATTAGATAACGCGTCACTTGAGATTTATAAGGAGCACCTTGGTAGTTATACATTCGTAATTGTAATCATATCAGTTAATGATGATTATAAGTTGCCGTAAATTAAATATACTTTTCAATTTTTCATGTAAGAAAAATTAATACTTTATTTAGAAAGCCGCTGAACATTGAATCCTAAATATTGACAAAATTATTATGAAAAATGTTGCCCCCCTCTAAAAAAAAAATCCTAGTCCCGCCACTGCAAGGAGAGAAGGACCTCCATTTCTAATAATTTAACGTAAATTTCACGATATCTTATTACATGTTTGCATTTTTTTTTTCGAGTTTATGGTGAAATTTCTTTCTAATAATATTGAGAGTTTTTACGAAAAACATTGTATATTTGTACCCGGAGGTATACGAAGATTTATGTTATTTAAAAAAATAATCAAACGTATTATAATAAAACGATACAGTTTAAGAATAATATAAATTGGACGATGCCGTATTTCTAATACGGTATACGTTAAATTTTCATAATTATTATTGAAATTGTAGACCGAGCATAAATACGCTATTATTATTTTAATATTGTGTTCATTAAATCTGTCGTTTTTAACGCGTAGCTGCAGATGGAACGAACGGCGTAATTGCAGACGTCTCGCTGCAGCGGACGCCGAACTCTTAAAATAACTATAACTGGACTATTACAAAACGAAAATAATGTTTTCAAATTCAAACTTTTGTTTTAATAATCGCGTCCGATCGAAATAGTTAAAATACGCGCGTGCGTATCACTTCTCGTAATCCGTGGATAAATAGTTAAAAACTAACAACACTTTTTCCGGCACGTACAGTATAACGTAAACAAATTTAATTTAAAATATTTATATATTAAACGTTTACGTTTTTGTTTTTTAAATATCAGCAAGTTTCAACTATAAAACGACGAATTCCCAATCGATTTTGCTGTTGAAATGGTAATCCACATCTGCAGCAAGATACGTTTTGAAATATGCAGCAGAGCACGTTAGAATTTACCAAAAATCCGTTCGCCATAGAAATTGAAACATTATTACCACCGGAGTTCTACAGTAAATTATTGTATCGAGCCTCACATCAAACAACCAACTCGAAGAGTGTTTTGTGGAGACCGGAGTAGAAAAATTGTACGCGTTGTTGCAAGGGAAGTGTTTTTCAAATTTCAAAAAATTTGCGGTTTGAAATGATTTTAAATATATACCTACGCGAGCAGACTTTTCAAAAATGAACACACAGAATCCAAGTATGGAACCAACAAAATAGTGACGGAAATTTATGAACGACGCTGCTAGCCGGACCAACCGAGTTTGACGCAGAGTGCTGGGATATTTTGTCACAAAAGAAATTCCAAACATTTCGTTAAGTAACATTTGTATACGCGTATAACGAAATGATTTTTTTCCCTGTGTAAAATTATTGCCAAATTCGTCGTAAATTTTTCACAGCTTTTTTTCTCAGTGAATCGTAATAAAAGATAATCCGTCGTCTCTCGTTCATCAATCTCCTCTATCCCTCCCCTTCAAACAATTTTGGCCCATGACTTGGTCACCAAAAAAAAAAACAGTTTCGCGGCTAAAAAAAGTCGTAAAAAACTAAAATAAAAAAATAAAACTTTAAAAAAAATATATAATGCGTTTATTTTAAAAATGATTTGATTCTGTTCAAGTAAAAAATAAATACAACTACTCACGACGAACTGTATTCAAATTCAAACTACCCTTCACGAGGAGGCCCCTCTTTCGCAAGAGGGTTCTGCCGGTGTGCCCTGCCTTAAAAACGACCCTGTGCGCACGATGTGCTTTTGCACTGCCCGCAAGCCAAATATATAGGCTTTGAGTCTTCCTCTCCTGGTCGGATTAGACAATATAAAACGTCAGAAATTGAAACGCTGCAACGTTTACAAAAACTTTAACCTTATTTGTAAGCATTACCGTAACAAGCTGTACACGCGCAAAACGTTCTTTTTCTAAATTAATTATTTGTCAAAATCAAATCGCGCAGTCTTATGACCCGAGATTGTTTCGAAACAATGTCACTCGCGTTTTGTTCAACGAACGTTGGCAAGAGATTTAAATTTTGAAAGTGTTATTGACGATTTCAAATATTTTATTCGCGGAAAGCGTCGCCTTGAATTGCGAATTGTTTTCTCATTGTGTTAACCGTCATCTGTTCCATTATTATTATTAGTATTTACGTTAATATTGTAATACATTAAACGATATTTAATTATGTCATTATTGTTTGCTGGAAAAACAAAATACGCGAAACCTATTTTAATTTCTCGTTATTCCGTTGATATATTATCTACTGTACAATTTTTTTCGATAAAAGTATATTTAATGCTGGGATTCAAAGATCATTTTTTTTTAGAAAAAAAGCCTGGAAATCACGTTCTCCGCGACTAAAAAAAATAAATAAATTGAAACATTTTATTTTATTTTGATATTTCTACGAGTACGTGAGCCGTTTAATTACGTATATACATAAAACAGCTGCGAAACGTTTTTTGTTTTCTTCTTTTTTTATTCGTACGCGAAACAAGAATAATTAAGGCGGAATATTTTTTTTAACGTACTGTGGGGTGTTTCAAGTGCCCTTTTTTTTTTTTAACAGTCCACGGGGTATACACGCGCCAGTGGTAGAAAGTTTAATAATAAAAAAAAAAAAAACCAGTCTGCCAGTATACTCGTTCGAGACGTTGACGCGTAAACGTCGCGTGAGCGGTAAAAATGTGATTGGGATTTGTGACTATATTGGTGTGTCTTTATTCAAAAGTAATTTCGATAATACGTATTATTATTAGTCGTCGTTGCAAAAAAACGGCTTACACATTTCCGTCCCTTTTCCCGAGATTTACCCTCATATACCGCCGTATAAATAGATGTTTACACGTGATCCAAAGCGAGAAATTCCAACATTTTGCAGCACTGCGATCCGTCCCGACGAACCGCGAGCGTTACTACGGGAATAATAACGGGAAATATAATCGTTTTGACGTTCGCCGCGCGCTCCAATCCGAATCGAGTCGGAAACGATTTTTTTCATAAGACGCGTTAACTGCAGCCGATACGAAAATACCGGTTACACGACGGTGCGCCTGCACGGGATATACAATACGCGTATAATATTATAATATAGTGAAAGGAATCCCGTTTTCTTATTTTTTTATTATCTCCATATAATAAATAGGTTGTTTCGCTCTCGTTCGGACGACCCGCGGAATAATACGCCACCCGGCCGTAGGTACGTACAGAAAAAAAAAGTTTTTTTTTCAGCGTCAGCCAGCACCGACTGCTGCGCCGCCTGCAGCGCAGGGTCGACGACGAAAACGACAACAAATCGCGCGCGCTTCTTCCTCCTCATCCGCACATCGCACCGATCACCGAATATTATTATCATTATTATTATTATTATTATTATTATTATTATTATATTATAACAGTGATACGCGCGAAGAGGAAACACGATATTCCGGCGGTACGCCCATCCGTGTGTGTGTGCGAGGGCGAAAGCGAGCGGGCGCGCGCGAGTGTGGCACGCTTCTCCGAGGGTCTTTGGCGCGCGCTCTTTTGCTGCGCACAATGCGGCGGAGATAGACGGAAGAGCGGAACAATGCGCGCGTGTTGCGCAACGGTATACACGTAAGGCGGTACGGTACGACTTCCGATGACCGTTATACGAGAACGTTTTGAGCGCGTACACACGCGCACAATACGCCACCGAACAATACTGCGTCGCGAGCGTATATTGAAGAAAACGCGCGAGACTGGTTTTTCACGTGTACCGTTTCCGGCGCGGCGCGAGCCGCTGCAGCTGCAGTTGTCGTCGTCGCGGCGAACCGTTCGGAATAATAATAATAATAATAATAAAAAGAACCGGGAGAAAAAAAAAAGTGAAATTCGTGTGTGTACAAAAAAAAAAAACGCGCGCGCGGAACACGAGCCGGAGTATGAATAATATATTTTTTTTTTAAGAAAATACGCCCATCCGTCGTCGATGAACCCCGTCGTCGTCGGCGGGCACGCGCGCTCACGTCTCAATAATGACATACGCCCAAACGCGCCGAATAACTGGTCTTCTACGCACCACCACCACCACCACCACCACCGGCCCACCCGAAAAACACGCGTCGTCGTCTCCTACCGTTCGGCGCCGCCGGGCCTGCGTCTCGGTCGCGAATCTATTCCGCCGACCGGCGGTCTCGATCGAGTTCGTTCCGAGAATATTTTTCGATCACTCATACATAGAGCCGTCTTCAATAGGTTATGCGAGGCTCAAGGGCGTAGCCGTCCCAAGGGGGGGGGGCAAGTGCCCTAGGGCGTCTAAAGTATTATGAATGCAGGGGGCGTCAAAAAAAAAAAACGTGTTGTTTTATTTTAGATATTAATTTCCCTCGTATCTATATATATGATGATTTCGAGGACGAGTGTATTTACTACTATTAATATATATAAAATTGTGTAATTATAGATATTACGTTAGTTGTAATTTTTTTTTTTTTGGGGGGCGTCGAATATTATTGCCTTAGGGCATTATTGGCGGTTAGGACGGCACTGCTCAAGGGCCCGAAATATTTGCGACATTTATAAATACTATTTTTTTTTTTTTAACAAATTATATTATATTGCCTATTGAAAATCATACTTTATTAATAAATGTGAAAACGCCGAGTTTTATAATAATCTCTGTTACTTTATTTTTAGGCGCTTTTGAGAAAATCGAAAAATCACCACTCTAAAGTACCAACTATACATGCAATTAGCTACGGGAAACAAACTATGACTGTAAAAATCGGAGCACTCCTTCTGTTAGAATTTTTGGGTACAGAGATTACAAACATCAAAAAAAAAAACAAAGCATTGTAAAACCAACAGATTCTTCGCTTCGCTGAGAATCTAATATATATATATTTAATAAACCTACATTTGCATATTATTCAAGATTTACCGTGAAATTTAATTAATCGATAACCAGTGACGTTTTCGCGCAACCGTGATTTGTCTGAGGAGTTCAGCTTCGAACACAAAACAATCTTTAATATACTCGTAGCATTAAAACGATCTTTAACAGAATAATTTCGTACGAAATTTTTAATTAAACAATTTCATGACGCAAAACCCAGAACCCTATTGCAAAAAAAAAGAACTTTCAATGATTCAAAAATAAATATAACGGTCCAGAGGCCAATCGTTGTCCGCAGCTGTCAATAACATTTATTTATTCAACAACAACAACAACAACAGCAACAAAGTTAGGCCCCGAAACGAAGCTTGCAAACCAGCCACGCGTAACGTGTAATTGCGGCATAACCGAGAGTTCGCGCGTATCGATAATATTTAAAGATTTCTATAATGTCCGCTCGTTTTTTTTTTTTTTCGTCCGCTTATAGAATAATCGGTCACCGTTTGCTTTCATCCTCTTCGTCATCTGTTTGTCTTTAAATTTCTCCACACTTATCGCATAGTACACATGCAGCTGCAGCGATACGAAAAACGCGTCAGCTTTGTAATACCAACAGATTCGTCGCTCAGCTCAGAATCTCTAAGGCCGCGCGTACATTGGAGAGCGTCGAGCGTCGCGTCGTGAAAAAGAAAAATGGAACCCGTATAATTTAAATCGGAGTGCGTATATCGACTACGAGCGGCTCATGTCAATCAAACATGTTCGAATTTCGACGCTCGACGCTCATGAAATTTATACTGATTATACGGTCTTCCCATCATCATGGGTACTTTTAGATATTGTTTCTTTTAGATTCTTAAATTTCTTTATTAAAGGGATTGAAAGCGGGTATTTTCTCTCTTTGTCTTACACGCGTGAAACGTAGCAAAACAGACGTTTCGTACTTCCAACGTACCGATCGATCTATTGGTGCGATAAGAAATTTGAAAACAGATTTGAATTCCTCGTGAATTTTACTACAAAACGACTTTCCCACTTTTTTCATTTTTTTTTTTTTTTGAAGACCTTCAAAAATGAATTATTAACAATTTTTTTTTTTTTTAAATTTGTTCGGTTAATTTTTTTTAAGGGTTTATGAAAAAAAAATGAAGAAAGCGGAAAAGTCGTTTTGTACGAGGAATTTCACGAGGAATTCAAATCTGTTTTCAAATTTCTTATCGCACCAATAGATCGATCGGTACGTTGGAAGTACGAAACGTCTATTTTGCTACGTTTCACGCGTGTAAGACAAAGAGAGAGTTAATACCAGAGCCCGACTTGGGAATTTTGGGGCCCGGGTCTAATTTTTTGATGGGGCCCTTAAATTATAAATTCAGTTTTTTTGCTATATTGATTTTTTATATTTAATTTCCAAATCGTGTGTGTAGTCCGTTTAACATTTCACAGTGCCACTAATAATTATCGACATTAATTAATATCGGGGCCCGGGGCTGCAGCCCCCCTAGCCCCCCCTAAGTTGGGCTCTGGTTAATACCCGCTTTCATTCCACTTAAATAAACCACACCGCTCAAAAGTAACGCTATGCGATGTGCGCACCTCGACGCTCGACGCTCTGCAACGTGCGCGCGGCCTAAAACGGCTTTTTGTGCGGCGGAAAAACGAGGCGCGATATGCGCGGTGGAAAAACGAGGCGCGCGCGCACTGACAGGTGTTTTGTTCAAAACGGTGCGCGCGAACGCGCGCGCCGGACGAATTTACTTATACTCGCGCGTATCGTATAGAAAACAAAAAAAAAAAGATTGCCGTCGCGCGATAAAACGTCTCACCCGCGCCTCCGCCGCCGACCCGTCGCGTGTATACATATATATATATATTTATATACGAGCAAATATTATAATCGCGCGGTATATACCGCGGTGGGCGGACGTGTCGCGGACCGGCGCGGCGCCCGCGACAAATCTGTCATTTGCAATAGCACTCGCCGAACAGCGTAAAACTTTGGGCCCGCGGAAATTAGAAAATCAGACGTCAAGCTGCGCCGCAAAAGCGTCTCGCGACGGCCTTTTGAACAGTTCGCTCTCTCTCTCTCCACTGCGCGCACCTTTACCGCGCCGCGCTGTACGCTATAGAGTTGCAAGAGAGCGGTACAGTACGCGATTCTAGAGGTTTTCCGCAAACCCCCTCCCCCCCGGGTACTGCACCACCTCATCGTTTCAAACTTAACCGCTACGCGCACACACACACACACTGTTGCGCGTATACAACAACCGCGGTTAACACCGACAACGACGACAGTCTAAACACCGTGTACCGTAGTCGCCCGACAAATTATTTTATTAATAATAATCGCGATAATATTATATATAATACAATGTCGTAATACGCGTTTCTCCTCCGCTTTTGTATATATATATATATATATATATGCGTGTAATCACACAAAAACCCCTCCCCGGTTTACTACGCGCGCCCGACCCTCTCGCGCGCCGCAGCCGGCGGCTTTGTACCGCTGCTGCTGCTGCTGCTGCACACCGCGTTCGCGCGCGCTTTTTGACATAAATATTTCCTCCGTTCTCAACGCGCGTACATCAGTGTCGTGATGTGTGCGTGCGCGTGAGACCATCCCCCGCCGAACGAGGCGGTCGTCCCGCGCGGCGACGAATTCACAAAACACCGTCAATATAATATTGTGTTATAATAATAATAATAATAATAATAATAATAATAATAATAATAATAATAATAATAATAATAATAATAATAATAATAATAATAATAATAATAATAATAATAATAATAATAATAATAATAATAATAATAATAATAATAATAATAATAATAATAATAATAATAATAATAATAATAATAATAATAATAATAATAATAATAATAATAATAATAATAATAATAATAATAATAATAATAATAATAATAATAATAATAATAATAATAATAATAATAATAATAATAATAATAATAATAATAATTTATAGAAAAAAGGAAAAAAAAGGGTAACGCGACGGTCAGTGTTGTATATATTATCTAGAAAATTTAATTTTTAATTTTTTTGTCTTATATTGATGAATTCGAAACGAGCTATCCGAGTCATTGACTTAGATTAATTTGTATACGTCATTTAGATAAAATACATTTAATAATTGCTTATTATTTATCCAAATACCTACGAAAATTCGAGTTTCTCGGTTAAATTTTATTTTTTTTTCAATTTTCTATCCTAAACAAATTCAATTGCGAGAATTCCAAATAATCTTTTTTTTTTTTTTCTGTGTCACAATGCTGGATTTATCGAATTTCTATACAATCGGTTTATTTGAAAACGTTCCGATAACTATTAACAACAAATATTTACTATAATAAAATAAACTTGTCGTCACATTGAGTGCCTGAACGCATCATTATTTTAAGGCGCGTTTAGAGTGTTTAGTTTATAGACACTAGCTATAGGTTTTTTTTTAGTTTAATTGCAACTATATTCTATGATTTACAACGTCTTTGTTTTCAGTGACCACTGATTGATTTATAAACAATTAATACAATAATAGTGTCGGAAAATATACTACAAATAATTATACTGGTAGAAATGTTTAATGTTAATTTTCCAGTCATTATAAGATGTAAAGGTGACGTTTCTTCGTTATTAATTATTATAAAGTACTTTTTTTCAATCCTAATGACGATTAATCATTGATACATTAGAAATTGTATAATAGTATAAAAAAAAAAAATTATCTTTTTTTTTTATCTAGATAAATTTTAATTAATTATTTATCTTTATCTAGATAATTACATTTTTAATTACCTTTTATCTTAATCCAGATAATTTTATTGTCTGACGTTTTTATCTTTATCTATAGATAAATTAATATTTATCTTTATACGACACTGCCGTCAATATATTAACATTTATAAATGTATTAACAATTTATACGAATTTCTCAAATATTTTCAATCCGAATTTTATATTGTTTATTTTGAAACATAAGTATACACGCAAAAGTCAATACGACTTGCGCATTGCACGCGCATTTATCGCCTTAATTATATATGTGTGACACAATATTATAATAACATGGTGTAATCGAATAGCAAGATTTTTGATAATATAATTACTTTTTACATTTAAGTAATAAATTATTGTTGTTTGTGTATGTATGTAGCTACTATTTGAAATAAGATCGATGTTTATAAAAGTATTCGGAATACTGTATTCAAAATAGGTTCTAAAAGTATTTAAAATACTGTTGGTAAATATACTTTCGAAAAATAAAGTGTTCAAAACGTATTCCGAACAGTGGCACGAGAATTTTTTCAAGGAGTGGGGGTCCATACTTGTTTAAACATTGACGTTTCAAATAAAGAAAAAAAAATCTGGTGTGTGTGTATGTATATATATCGTCGCTAAAGAAGCAAACCACCTATCTCAGTTATATCAACTTTACAGGAGAGCAAAACTATTGGATTCTGTGCAATTCGTAGCACTTTTTATGAGTTTTTTTTATCATTTTTACTTTAATTAGTGAGGTTTTTTTTATTATTTCAACTAAAAAATATAAAAAAATCAATAAATTGGCCAAAATTTGCGAGATAGGTCGTGTTGTCACGTCGATTTAGTGTAGATACGCGGCGTTACGCACAGGCAACACAGGTTATCTCAACCGGGCACGACAAACAACAGTTTCTATCACAAATAACTGTAGGTATAACACATCACAGCGCATCTCAAACATGTCATTTCAAAAAACTTAATTGCTTGTATCAATTTATATAAAATCCCAAGTCAATTAAACAGCTAATAGGTAAAACTAAAACTATATTATAATGAAAACGTGTTTTTTTAATAAAAGTTTACGTGACGAAGTATTTCGGTCGGCTAACTTCGACGTAGTTCGACGGATGCGTTGTCTTAAAGATTTTACACATAATGGTTTGTTATCATTTTATCATTCGGCATTTTATCGTAAATATAAAATCACCAGTCAATTAGGCGCGAAATTTCGAATAAAACAGGGTAGCTAATTCAATTTTACCGAAATTTGAGATAAGTGGTGTTGCTTCTTGAGCGACGATATATTATATTATAGTATAGTATTTAATTACGTGTAGAATATTAATATTATATACATATATCGTTTAATTTTCGTTGAAGCCTTATTAGACATTAAATTTGTAACGTACGAAAAGATTTTTTTTTTTAAATGTCGAAATTTCGGTCCGGACCCGAAATGCCACATGCCCTTTGGGTACGCCTCATCTCACTCTGAATACACCGTATTCCGAGCACTGTAGCTGCTGTGACTACCTACTATTCCCGATTTTGGCAATAGGTATATATTGTTGTAGTGTTTAGGAATTATACAAGCCGCGAATTGGCGCGACGTTATATTCTCTGGGTATATATACCGTCGTAATAATGTTTTGGTAAAACCGCGGCGTTGTTATTCTCGCGTTTTGTTAGAAAAAAAAAAGTATATATCGCGATCGCGATCTACGAACGATTTCGAATCGAATAATACGCGCTGTGCCCCTGCAGTACCTCGCAATTCTGGTTTTCAACGATATTATCGACGACGGGCCGGTGTGTCTTATAACACTGATACATCTGTCCTTCGTCGCCCCACGTTACGCGTACGCGCCGAACCCTTTTTTTTTTCCTACAAAAAGCCGTTCTTTTAACCCCAAAAAATTCACGGTTCCCAAGAAAACTCTTTATGCCCCCGCTGCCGTACGCGCGCTGTTTATTCGCGCACGATAATTGAATCGTATTGAAAGAGTTGCGCGTATATACACGCCGTTATATTAACCCCTTGCGCAACGCACGCCGGTTTTCGGGCCACTTGACTCCGATGACCTTTAAATTAAGATACCATTTATGTCGGCACCGATGTGTTTATGATGCGCGACAATTATATATTATATTATACGACAATTCTCCGCGTCCGCGGAATAAATAAAATACGAAATTAAACAGACGTTCTCGGCCGTATTGTACGCGAGAAAAAAAAAACTCATCGATATTCGCATGGGGTGAAACGTTAAGGGTGAAAATATGGCGAAAAAAGAAAAAATTGGGAAGAAAAAAAACGCCGCTCGTTCGGACGAGCGCGTCCCTCGCGAGGACTGCGGGTCGCGCGGACGTTTCACGGCGGCGAAAACCGCGACGACGACAACAATATAACACACAGGCCCGACAAACGGTATTTGAATTATTTTATTATTAACCGTAAAACGGTGCGGCGCGGAACACTGCACAGCAAAACTACGTATGTATGTGTGGGGCGGCGGCGTTGCGGTTAACGCTGCTTACACACGCTTGCAGGGCGATTATTGTGATTATGAATATTTTACAAAAAAAAAAAAATTAATGAATCAAACGCGCGCTTAATATGCCGCAGGAGCTTCATTGAAGTTTTCTTCTCGGGTGCGCGTACTTTCAAGCAGGCCGTGTAAAAACAGACGTATTTTTACTAGAGCTGACGGTTTTTTCGGTATACCGGTATTTGGAAATTTGTGTGTTAAACGGTATACCGTTAAAACCGTCCTTTACGGTTTACCGTAAAAAACCGTCCTTTACGGTATACCGTTAAAACCGTCCTTTACGGCAGTGATGGCCAAACTTTTTTTACCACGGGCCATAATAAAAAAAAAATTTTTTTGCCGGGCCTGAAATTTGAAATTTTCCCTTAAACTTTAAAGCCATTAGAATTTTAGGTATAGGTATGTAAGTACATATTATATTTTAACGACGTTTTTATTGTATTTACTCATTTTAATGGCTTTATCTAATACTTAACTTAATAATTACTACAAATGAAACAATTTATATCGGTTTACACTTTTAAAAATACACTATTTTATATACGAAGAATGTATACTGTATTTTTTAATTATTCAATTTTTTTTTTTTTTTAACGTAAATGTAAAATATTATAGATACGCAAATAAGTGCTGTAATGTAGAACACTTTCGCGGGCCGGAGTTGGCCCGCGGGCCGTAGTTTGGCCACCACTGCTTTACGGTATACCGTAAAAAACCGTATAATACGGTATATAAACCGTAAAAACCGTGCTTAACGGTATACCGAAAAATATTTGTAAGGGATTTGAATATTTATTGTCTTATCGTATAATTGATATTTACAATTATAAACTTGTAATACAGTAGAATAGTGGAGTCCAAAGTCCAAAACAGAATTATTTTTTTTTTTTTTTAGGAGGAAAAAAATAACGCGTATTATTTCTTCCAAGGCGTTTCTTCGAGTCCGTTTTACCGTCTAAATACCCGGTATGACGGATGGCTTAAAATAAATACAATTTTTATTTTTAATAATAAAAAAATCTTAGTTTCTTGGTTTTTTTTACCAGATAATCTACCACTTTTTCAGCTGTTAATAAAACCCCTCCACGAATCGCTAAACATTATATTAAATGTCATAATCAAGGGGGGGTGTGTGTGCCCGGAGCCCCCCACATATTTTTCTAGAAATTATCCAAACCCCACCATGAAAATTCCTGAGAACGCCACTGGTGTGGAGGCCCAGGGCCTATTTATAACGGAGGCCCATATGTAAGGAGACGTGAAATCCCGAAATTTTTCAAAAACACTTTAGCACCGATTTCATAGTAACTACTACAATACTATATTAGAATATTAGAAAAATTGATCTTAGAAAGCGTATGATTCAAGATTAAACGAACTTTCTATTGTGCAGTGTATAAAATCAGTATTATTTGTTGGAAAAAATAGATTTTAATGAATTCAATTACCGGTTTTGCGACCAAAAAAAAAAAAAGAGTCGTAAAAAACTAAAATATATAACGCATTTAATAATATTAAACGTCATAATCTAGGTGGGCGTGTGCCCAGAGCCCCCGCTCACCCTCTCCAAACATATTTTTCTAGAAATTTTTCCAAAACCCCACCATGAAAATTCCTGAGAACGCCCCACTGGTTCCGAGGTGTTGCACTGAATTATCGCTCCGGCGTTACGGTCGAAAATATAACGAGTGTCCCCCCCCGCACCCCCAACGCCGCCGCCGACGAAGCCGTGTGACCGGCGACCGACCGTTCTGTATTATTATTATTATTATTTATTCGTGTATCGGCCTATATGTATATGAATCGATGATTGCATAAACGTCACGAGGCAATTATTTAAAACTTTCGTATAGGAACTTTTCGAACGACACAATAGTAATTGACTGAAGACGTTTTCGCTCTCGACCAGATTTTTCGGTTGTAATTGTATAGATAAAAAAAAAAGTATAACTATAAAAGACGTTTTTACACTAAACGCATGGAAACGCACGACTAGTGTACGTTTTTACTGATATCTCAATTTCATAAAATATTTGACTCGTGACGTTTCTGCAATCATCGATTCATAATATACGAATCGGTCATTTCAAAAACAACATCATAAGTCAAATAAGTTTTATATTATTTTAGTGAAATATGGTCAAAGACAGACGATTTAAAACCACGAATTATGAACGTCATAAACCTTAAAAATAAATGTGTAAAGAGGTAAAAGTACTAAAAAAAAAAGTTAAATTTCTGGAGTTATGAAGTTATTTGCTGTTTGTATAACATTTCAATTTGATGACTCGTGTTGTTTTTGAAATGACCGATTCGTATATTATATTATATACTGTTCGCGACGTCGTCGGTCGTCCCAGAACGGTAATAATAACCCGGGCAAACGAGCGCAGCGCGCGCGTGTTTATCGATTTTATTCGTTTTCTCGTTTTCTCTACTACCGCATTGGCCTGCCGCGAAAATCCGTTTTCCGTCCGATCCGCGTGTATTCTTAAAGTCCCGGAGACGCGGTTACGCGCCCAGTGGGGCTATTCTGTAACTCGGTAACGTGTTAACGAATTAATTCGATAAGAGCTTCTTATTGAAATTTTAAAAATGTATCGAATTTCGCTATCGACATCGCGATTCTTTGAATGACTCTATCGATACCTTGCGCTTACAAAGTGTACGTCCACCAAAATGATAAGAAATCGATAGCTAACGACAATTTTCTGGGAATTTATAAATCGTTTCGATAGCTTAACGAAACGAAAGTTGTCGTTAACAGGTCTTATCGAGTTAACAGAATAGCCCCACAGGCGTTTTAAAAATAAAATAGTTTATCGCGCGTTCGGCGCCGCTGTACTACGCGCGCATATAATAATAATAATAATACGGTCGACGAAATAAACGTTGTAATAATATAGCGAAAAAAAAATAAAAGTCGCTGCGGCGGTACACTACGGATGCCCGCCCCCCCGCCAAAAGCTCGTATGTCATCTCGCGCGAAATGTCGTTTTTATAATACCGTAACGCGCTGGCGGACGGTAATAAATTTCGTTGTCGCTCGCCTGTGTGTGTGTGTTTTTTTTTTTACTTTAACGCGAAAACGAAACGAAATCGTAAAACGAATCTGTACGCGACTTATAATAACCGCGCGCGTATATTATTATATTTTAAATAATAATAATAACGATAAACGATAAAAACCGAATGCGTACCATATATACGAGCGTTTCGCGAAAATAATACGTATTATATTGATACAAATGGCCGTGTGCAGCGTGTTCGTTGTAGTTGGTTTTTTTTTTTCCTATATATTTTAACGCGCGCACGCGACAAGGCTTAAGGTGTCCGCAACGGAATATTTATTATTAACAGTGTAATATTATAATGTCGTCGTCGTCGTCGTTTTTTTTTTAGTCCGCGCGAATGTCATTGCGAGGTGTGATGGCGGGGGAAATGCGCGCGCGCGTAATTTGAAAAACTGCGGGAGCGACCGCGGCCGTGTATTTATAGAGAGAGAGAGAGAGAGAGAAAATACGTCGTCGTAACGGTTCAAAGCCTTTAAAAAGCTTTTAAGGAGATATATTAAAAAGAGAAAAAACTCCCTCACCCCCCCGGTGCGGAAACCTAACTCCGCCCGAGTATGTATATATATATAGCGAATGACGTCGTGTCTGCGCGCGCGTTGCTCTTTACGCCCGGAAATCTCGGGGAATGATAATATATAATGTCGCGCAAAGCACGGGGTAAAAAAAAAAAAAAAAATACATATCTCTCTCTCTCTCTCTCTCTCCGCAATCCCGACCGAAACCTCCTTCTCTTCATATATATATATATATATATTTATGCCGCCGCCCGCGACCGCAGACGCTCACACGGTTGGCGCGTTTGCCCGCTTTGTAATACTAAAAAAAAAAATAAAATCGATAAGCGCCGCGGCGCCCGGCAAAAAAAAAATATATACGTTTAAACCTGCAGGTGCCGCGTTAAGCCGTGTAGTTGTCGCCCCAGGGCAAATGAAATTATAATATTACTGTCGCGTTTGATAAGAAAACATTACAATTCAAAATATTGTGTTCATCAGACTCTATAAATATATACGTATAGTAGCGTAACTAAGAGGGATCAGATGGTACGGTCGCACCCGGGCCCGTGCGCTGGGGGGCCCGAAGTAAAACAATATGTACTATTACGAACAATTAAAAAAACAATATTTTAATATACTATTCAGTTTTTTTCAATAATTCAAAAACACACATGAATTCAATTTTAATTTTATGAAACTGTTCAAACTATACAATTGATTATATAATTATGTCGTATACGATCTCGAATAATAGAGTAATACCTATGAGTTAAAGCGCAAAAAATTTTTAAAAAAAGGCAAATTTCCAAAATTAGACTGCGGTGATTTCACAAAAACCAATTGAATGTACATCAGAGAAAATTCTATTATACATGTACAATCTGCACCTTAAAACACCACGTGACGACTCGAAAAAAAAAATTGTTTTTTACTGTTTCGTTGAAAATTTCGCTCCCGGGGCCAAATTTTGAAGTTACGCCACTGTATAATATGTATAATATATATACAGTGTTGCAGTATAAAGATAAATATTAATTTATCTAGATAAAGATAAAAGACGTTAGACAATAAAATTATCTGGATTAAGGTAAAAGATAATTAAAAAGATAAATTTTTTTATACTATTATAAAATGTCTAATGTATCAATGATAATCATCATAAGGATTGAAAATGTACTTTATAATATTGATAATGATAAAACATCACCTTTACATCTTATAATAACTGAAAAATTAACGTTAAACATTTACTAGTATAATTATTTATAGTATATTTTCCAACAATTGTGTTAATTGTTTATAAATCAATCAGTGGTCACTGAAAACAGAAATGTTATAAGTCAAAGAATATAAATGCAATTAAACTAAAAAAAACCTAGCTAGTGTCTAAACACTCTAAACGCGCCTTAAAATAGTACATTGAGGCACTTAATGTGACAAGTTTATTTATTATATTTTGTATAATTATAGTATATTAATTATTGTTATTAGTTATCATATATATATATTATATAGATAGGTAATAAACGGTATATTGTTAAAAATAATACATAATAACAAATCTATCCCCCTCATCCCACCTCCCGTTTGACCGCTACTGCTATTAAGTGTATTGAGTACAAGACAGTGGCGGTTATGCACGATGTTCAAAGGGGGGACGAAAATGGAGCTAACCCTCTCTGTCAATGAAATATCCCCATCGACGAGTAATAACCAAGAAGATCTCCTAATGTGACAAGACGAAATGCAGATGTAGAAAAAGGAAGAACATCGTGCATGGAACGTAAACGAAATAACAATAAAACGGGAAAAGAAAGTAGTCACCAGATAGCGCTACGACACAACATAGAGGGCGTGACAGAAAAGCGCATATAAATAGCGGTCAGTCTCGAACGCACGCACACGCACACACACACACTGCAGTCAGACGCGAACCACGTTGTTCACGTTTGACCGCCGTGACTACACTAAGCGGTCCGATAGTTTCGGATTGCTATTTATAAGCGCCTTTCTGCCACGCCCTTTGTGTTGTGTCGTAGCGCTATCTGGTGACTACTTTGTTTTCCCGTTTTATTACGGTCGGCTGACGCGCCATGTCGGTGTATGCGGGTGTTTTGTTTAAAGCTGATCGAGCGACCAATCGTACGCGCGTATGCAGTCTTTATTATTTATTTTATTTTATTATTATTATTAATAATAATATTATTATTTTGCGTATTTCAATGAAATGAAATTAACGTAGGGATTCGTCTTTTCTCGTTGTACATTCGTTTTTTTCTACACGTTTACGATTTATTTAACGTTTACTCGTTTACACTGTACGCAACCGACCGTGTTTGTCGTCAGCTAAGCACTAAACGTTCGATCACGATCGATGATCGTTTTTAGTGACGAGAATACATATACGGATAAAGTGCAATATTTTTTATTGTGTAGATATTTTCCTACGTAACGAGGTACGATTTGATTTCGAAAATTACAGAATTTAAAAATGTGAAAAATTTAAAAATTAGAAATGTATTAATCCATTCAATCTGTAAAAAATAACCTAACTTAACCTAACCTAACGTAAATCATATCTGCGTTTTAAAATTTCCAGTCAAAGTATTATATATAGTTTCGATACTTTTATAAATGAATATATATATATAGGTATATTAAACGTATTGTGGCAGGGATTCGATTGCATATATAAAAGTAATAGAATTATACAGATATATTTAATTATATGGGGGAAGCGACTAGTGTTTTCAGATTAAAGATATTAGCTTAATGGTTTGAAAAAAAAACGGGGTCTTCCGTTTTCTTTAACACTTATTTATTCATTTCCCTTTTTTATTTAAATGCATCAACGCACGCAAAACAAGTATTCTATAATAAAATACTTAAGATACCGGAGATATACAGTACTTGTACAAAATAATCAAACAACTTAACATTAAGTTTATATGTAAATATGTACACTCTCGCTGTGGCTTTTTCCCCAACAATGCATTCACTCCCCGTTAAACACGTTAACAAGGGGTAATCGTACCCAAGTAATGGTGCTAACGTGTAATAATTATCAATAATATAAATTCATATACTGGGCATAAATTACAACATTTATCTGAAATTAAATGCGCTAAATTAATTTTTGATAACGTCCGTTTTCGAAAACGGGTGTGCAGGTTATATCAAGATTTATATAAAATGAAGTTTGATAACGTTATAATTAACAATAAAATAAACGTAGCCAATTTTATAACCACACGAATTCTGATCATACATTTTAGAACAATTTTACTATGATAATATGGTATAATTTTATATTTCTGCCTTTAAAATTTAAATCAAAATTACCCCAATCGACTTTATATAAATATACTGACTTTAAAAGTTATTATTTTTTAAACTCGATTATATCTCATAATATATATGTAATACATAATTATATATTCTAGTAAGAAGTAGATTTTTAAAATTGATATTATTTACACACACACACACACATAAGATAATTGAAAAAATAACGCGAATAAACAAATAAACGAATAAACGCGTACCTATATTATAATGAAAACTTTTTAACAAAATGTTGACTTTTATAGTTCAAATTCGAATGGATTGCGTATAACACTATCTAAATTCTGATATTAATATTTAAATATTTTATCGGCAAATATAATTATTATCGGATTATTTTATAAAAAATTTAAGGATCAATGCACATATAGAATGAATAATACATAATTTTTAAATCGACCAGTTACTAATAGTAAACGCAATTAATTAAAAGGGATAATTAATATTTCATATTGAATATATTACGTATAATTATAACCATTATAAATAATTAAAATCAACTCGCGCGCTAGTAATAAATATTTCTGGTTGTCATTGATCGTTATTACTCGCTAAAGGCTTAGGGACTTATAGCATTTGCACATTTTTTCTAAATAATGTACAAGTAAAAAAATAGCAGAGTGAAGTATCAATATTCTATTCGCGTGTTATACAGAACTTAAATAACATATTTTATTTTGCATACTTTTGCTTTCTGTATCATTATCTAAATTTTAGTGCTGTTTTTACATATTTCTGCCAAAATAATTGTATATTTTTAAACACATACATAAATCAAAATCAAGAAGTTTTCGTGAAAACGTATTTCTTAACAAATAATATGGACAAAATGATATCATATAATTTTACAATTATTTCATATTTTCCATCGCTATTCGTGTTCGAAGAAAACGCGGGGTTCGAGACGTTTAAAAAATAATTAATTATTATTCGTACTCACGAGATTTTTTTTCTTTACAATTGAATATAGTTTGTACTTAATTTTTTTTTTTTTTATATGAAATACTTTTTTTTTAAAAATTAAAAATATAATAAAAACGGCTTTAACGCACATTTAGTCGTGTTTTTCGACCTATAAATCCCTAATCATTAATTATTCGAAACAGACACAGATTTCTTGATATTATATTAATCGTAACGGCCGAAAATTTCGTTATATATAGGAACAATATTAATGTTTTTAAAACATGAATTATCCAATACGCATTTATGTACACGATTTCGAAGTTCGCAATAATATTTATCAACATCCCAATCCGTGGGAATAGTCTGCAGTCGGGCCACGCAGACAGATGTCTAAAAAAAAAAAAGAATGTCTCGGTAATATTTTTTTTTTATTATTATTATTACACTTTTGTAATATAGGTTTTGCGCGCAAGAGCCGCACCCATCATCAAAGGGTTCGCACTCAATATAATTACCGGACAATTGTGGCGAACGTTTTACGCACATGTGGAAACGGTTGAAAGGATTACGCACGTTTCAAGGGGTTAATTCGCGTGTAGGCATTTCGTTTAAAAAACGATATATTTCCCCCATTTTATGATTTCTGCGTTTTTTTTTTTTTTTTTGTTATTCCTGTTCATTTGAGTTGATAATTCAATTCCACGGATATCGAAATAATTGTCGATATATAGTCATACAACAATAATAAGAAGAAAAATAATAAGAAAAAGGGGTCACGGTAGAAAAGAGATTTAATTTTTTTTTGGTGAAAGGGTGAAATAAAATTGTCACAAACAAATATGCGTATTCATCGGCCGAATGTCATGACAAGGGCTTCTCCCCAAAATAAAAAAAAAATTACCAAGTCCCTTTGCTTACGTCTCCCTCGTCTTATATATATATATATATATGTGTGTATGTTTCCCGCGTATAACAGCTTAATTCGTATAGGTACGCGTATTTATTGTCTCTTCAGAAGCTTATTTTCGAAATTGACGCGTGAGAAAATACTATTTTTTTTTTTACAATAAATTAGTCTACCATCGAGTCAAAAAAAACTGTTATTTTTTCCGTATTTTTGGAATACGTAAAAATTTTAAATTACGCCGAAACAATAACTCGTTATATATTATTGTTTTCGAATTCGGTTATTATGGTTTTAGTATGAATTTCGCTGTTTTTCAACGGCGTACCTCTACTGTATAACAGGATGTATCAACGAACATCAATCGCTGTCTTCGTTTATCTTCCGAACGATACGTAGCAAAGAAAATAAAAAATAAAAATCGTACTGCAGTACTCGAGAAATTGCGATTGTTCAGATCGAATTTATCGATGGAAAATGACAAATTTAAAATAGTTTCGTGTCTCGAGTCTGTTTTCTGTCCGTTAAAATGTTTCGTCAGTGTTTCGTCGTTTATACATTAATAATTAATCGTTTTAATATGTTTTACAAAATATTCATATCAAATTATTACGTAATTTTATAAATATTCCTCACTTGTTTAATAACGGGTAGGGCTCGGATTTCGATGCATTTGTAGCATTTTTAAAGGAACACTTGACACGATGCTTTTCATAAATTTGTTTTAAGAGGCACGCACAATTCTAACAGCGCATTTATTTATTTTTTTTGCATTTTTTTCGTTTAAAGGCATTTTTTAAACCTAATTTTAGTAATATTGTACGAAATAAAAATAGACATTCATCCGAGTTTGAAATGAAAACGTATGATTTTATACTTATAAAATGTCAGGTAACATTTCTGGTTTTTAAATAAAACGATTCTCTAACTTTTCCGATTTCCGTTTCGCATCGAATTACACGCGTCAAACTCATTTATAAAAATAAAATTCACACATATAGAAATTTTTCAAAATAACAAAAAATTAATTATTTAAAATACATTTTTATTAATACATTTTTCCGTTGACATTTTTTGGAGTTTTTTCATCATTAATGCATTTATTAAAAGGCCATTCAATTCTTAACACTAAAGTGATAGTCAGGTTAGGTTAAGTGTTTAAATTTCATAATATTTATACGTATGGAAATTTTAATTCTTCGTGATTACAATATGTTATTACATTGACTATGGTGCGTATTACACATATCGTGTTACCACATAAAGGAACTCCAATAATCCGTATGGATACTTATATATAAATACCCAACGACTTAAAGGTGTACAAACACAATCGTTATAACGACTCTTACTTAACGTTTTTTTTTTTTGACATTCAAAACAATCATATATTATACGTCACATAAGTGTACGAATATTTTCGAAATGTACGAGTATATATAATATAAATATCGTTCGAGTATACCGATTATATCGTATTATTATTATTATTATTATTATTTATTATTTTTATTGAATATGAATAAAACGGTCGGTCACATCGCGGTATATGGCGGCCTTTAGTATTCGCATTTTCTAAAGACATTGAACGCATGCGGTCTCTACTCATATTCTTTCTTGTACAGTATTTTCAATGACTGCAAGAAGCCACAGCAAAATATATAGTAAGTATCACGAACGTTGCTTGTCGTAAAGACCCCTGCATCGTCAAGTATACATATGTACGCGTGTAAGTATACACAGACAAAAAAAACGGAAGTAGTAAAAACGCGCATTATATTTGCATTTACATAACGGGTCTCGTTAAACAAAAAAAAAAAAAAAAATACAAATACAAATATACCCTCCGACCATTATATAGACGTGTGTACACTTATTGTTCTTCGGATAAAAAAAAAACGTCTATACATATCCGTTGAATAATGCTCTGTATAATGTGTGCTCTATAAACGCTTTGTGCAGTGCAGAACAGACTTGGGTAAAATATTTTTTAAAAGTATTTGGAATACATAAATATTCAGTCTATGTATTTCGAATATTTCGTGTTAATATAGTATTCCCTAAATATAAATACATATAAATATACATTATTATTATTATTATTATTGTAATTGTTTGAAAAGAAAAGAAATTTTAATTTTCACTTTTTTTCATTGCAGTCATTATAACAAGGCTCTTTTGCTAAAAAAAGTGCTGAAATCAGATGATTTTGTAATGCCGGTAATTGTTATCTCTCGTTATAAAGATATTTTCATAATCCCTTTCACAACTCAATTTCCCATAACGTTTTTGGTACATTTCAGAAGGTATAAACGCATATTGTTAATAAGTTTTGTCTAAAAATAATAAGAAAATCTTTAACGATCGTATAACAGTGGCGTGATAATTAATTAATTTATTGTTCCGGGGGAGGGTGGCTGCAGCCTCATCAGCCCACTGGCTACGCCACTGTCAAATCCTTTTAAAAATCGGAACAATTTTTTTTTATCATATAAGACGATGCATACCGTATACGTGTATAGGTGTATTGTTTTAGATTCTGGGATCTAGTGGTTTTACAATGATGTTTATTTTTTTTCCATCCTGTGTACAGATTTTCGACCAGAAGGAGTGCTTCGATCTCTTCGGTCACAGTTTCTTTCCGGCAGCAATTCGCATCTAGTTGGTACTTTAAAGATATCATTTTTCGATTTTCTCAATAGTTTTTTAACGCAACGCGATAAACTAACGAAAAATTACGAAAAACGCTAAAAATGGGATTTCATCAATATCACGTATAGTTTTTTCGCTATAATTTCGAAAATAATCATTCTATTATCTTGAAATTTTCATCGAAATTGTATCTTTGTACTATACTACTTTAAGGCTATTTTAAGACAATTTTAGGCTATTTATAGCTATTTTTAGATTTTGAGGTTTTTTTATTCATAAAACAGTTAATTTTGTTAATATTCGTGTTGCTTGGAGCCCAGATTGTTTGTGCGATTCGTGATTCATTTAGGAAATCTGAAAAAAACGTATGCGCTCTAAGAAGTTATTTTCGTTTTGATAAAACAGAGTTCGCTGAAGTCCTATATTCATTTCCGTTCACGCGTGTGACGATAATTGTATCGTAAATCATTGTATTTCATTATATTACGACTTGTTACCATTAGGTGTCTGGAATAAAATCGGATCGACAATGGATTTTCATAGTTTACTCTGTTTGGCGCAGAAAAATTGCAAGACTGAAGAGAAAGAAGTAAAATATTTCAAAGCGTCACTGGATCCGGCAAAAAAAGAATTGAAGGAAACCTGCGGAGTGTTGTCCACGGACAGTGTTAAAAATTTCTTGGTAAAAAAAAGAAGAAATAGAAGGACAAAAACAGTTGGAAAAAGACAAGAAGAAAGAGGAATTAACGTCATTAAGGAGTCGAGACAAAACATCGTTCAAACGCGTTCAGTCAATGTTGAAACTTACCAAATCTGCGAATAAATCGGTTATCGAGGACGCTAAAGATGACGTTAATACATCCGTAACCGTAGCGGGATACAACCAACCGGACGAAGACGATTATGGGTACGTTTCGAAAGATGCTACTGCTGTTTATGACAATATTATGAAGAAATATGTTAATACCCGACCCGATACAAAAGTTGTTAACACCGATACTACAAAAACTATAAGGTACAATGATCTTTCTGTCATAAAAAATCGAGTGAAAGTCGCGTTGTTGAAAGAGACAGAAAAAAATGGACAAAAGTCACTACGGCCCAAACGAAAAAGAAAATCGAAGGTTGCAGAAAGTGGTGAAGGTCGTCATCGCAATGTAGAGCCACCGAAGAAAAAGTCCAAAACCGATCTCGGTGTGGACAAGATCAAAAAACGACACGTACTGCCACCACCGATGAGTTACCAAGAATTACTTAAAGTCGCTGAGAGAATACAACACGAACCGATTACGACTGAAAAGAAAAAAGAATCTTCACTGCCTTTGATGACTAAAAGAGAAAAAGAAAAATATTTAGAAGACAAGGAAATGAAAGCAAGAAGAAACGCTCAACGGCGCAAGGTCCTTTGAATGATTTGACAGACGTCCGGAGGGAGAAAGAAACGATGAAAAGAAGAAAAAGAGCTTGAAGTGACAAATTACGACATTGATTTATACATTTTGTTACCTTAATTTAAATAATGTCAGTCATAATACGTGTTTAAAGTTATATTACCTTTAAAGGTTATATTTTTTGTGTGAAAAACGTTTTGTTTGTTTACATTTGGTTAAATTACTTTTCTAAATAAAATCTGTTAAAATATTATGACGACGGGAAATAAATGAAGAAAATATCAGTAGAATAATATTAATGTGATGTACATTATTATTCAATACAATATATTAATGTTCTCCACTTCAACCGTTTTTATAATTTTCAACAAAATTGTATCTATATACTATACAACATAAAAAGAATTTTCAAAAAGTTTCATTTAATTTTAAGCTATTTATAGCTATTTTAGATTTTGAGGTTTTTTTTTCATTCATAAAACAGTTAATTTTGAATTTTTTGACTTGAAATATGGACACAACATCAGACACGTATTACTTTAATTTTGTAAAAAAAATAGACAAAGTGTAATACACACCAAAGCTCCGCTCAGAATCGTTTTATATAGATTTACATTTTACATAATCTCAAGTAAATTTTTTAACAAAAACAAAGAAAAAAACCGGAGATATCCGGTTATTGCACTGAAACGAAAAAAATTTTGTTTTTCATGATATTAGCGTAGCTAACGGACGGATGTATCTGGTTTTTGCACCAAACTGTACACAAAGTTTTCCATTATCAGATAATGTAGAAAAATGAATTTCGAAAAAAAAAGCGGAGATAACTGATTTATGCTCTGGACCTTACAATTATTTCAAAACTTCAGCGGGTGTTGGACAAATGCGCTTCTTCTGCGGGCACCCACAATAGGGCAGGCGTTGATGTAATTTCGAAATTCGGCTATTAAATATCGTAGAAAACAAAAATTAACGACGGCGCTTATGTAAAAATGTTTATTGTTAAAAATAAGATAAAACGAAATATTTATCAAGGCACTAAAAATAATATATTATATTAACGTGTTTATTCTGGCGCAGGCGTTGATGTATACACACAAAACTAAAACGTGTTTATTTATATACACACACGTATATTTTTACTGGCCGTGCAAAATAACAAGACGAATAAAACCGGAGCGACGGAAAAATCGACAACGCGTTAGAAACGACAAAACGTTACTTTGACCTACCGAACGATATCTCGAGTAATCCACAGTCCGCGTTCACACGTCATACGAGCCGAAACGGTTTCGTGAGAAAACGCTCATAAACCAGAGACACGTCCGAAAGGCGAAATGGGCAAGTTCCTGAAGATGCTGCGACGGTTACTGTGTTGCGGTTGCTGGAAACGGGACGGGCCTGTCGACGAACGGGAAGCTTTGGTAGAAGAAACGGGCGAACCGTCGTCTACGGCGGCGGACGAAACGACCGCGCAGGCTGCACTGCCGGACGAGACGACCGCGGCGGTCGTGCGAGGTGGACGTGCGGACGATTTCGGCCGATTGCTGTCGGCTTTGGACGCGGAACGCGCACTGTTGTTGTGCAAGTTGGAGGAGTTGGAATCCGAGCGCCGTGCGCTCGTTTTCCAATCCAACGCGAACCGTATCGGCCGGGATAACGGTTCGGCTCGCCGCCGGCCGTCGCGCACCGCTGCGACCCCGTGGCACCTCGGCGGCGTCCCGCCGCCCGACCAATTGGATCTGAACGATTGCGACACGGATTCCGGCGACGATGTGGAGGAGGAATACGACGACGAGTGGCGGTCCGACGTATGAGTAGTAGTGTCCTTCTGGATGATATATCACACCCCTGCGCACCCAGAGGGTTTTTTTTCTTTTTGAATTTCTGTATCAATCGTATAATGCGTATATATATATATAATAATATAATAAAATATATCGATACTTTGAACGTTTTTTTAAAAAAAAACCACCGGTTTTTTTACAGGTACAGTGGCGTGGCCGGGATTTCTATTCGGGGAATTTACAATATCGATTTAATAATTAATACGTATAATACTAAGAAACCGATTATTTATTCATTTCGAAGGAGGGGGGTTGCAGTCCCATCAGCCCCCCCACCTCTCCGGCTACGCCCCCGTCGTATATGTAATAATATAATCTCGTATTTCTCTTGATAATATACGTGTGTTGTACAAATCGACCGCACGTCGGTAAGTCGTCGACACCGGCCGGTTTTCGACAATAATAATGAACGAAATTTACCAAATCACTGTTCTATACAAATAAAGGATTCTCGTCCTGTTTCGTTTGGTGGGCGCGAAAACCGACGACTTTTCTGCAGCACGCGATACGATCACAAACTGATTGAGCGCGCGCGAAAAAACGTATCAAACGACTTTTGAGCTTTTCGACAAATATATCACACAATATACGCGAGTGTATAGGGACGACGACGACGACGAGACGGCAAAATAGCTGTTAACCTCCTCCCGTTCGACCCTTTTGCCGCCGTTCCGCACCGCTTTGTCCGTAATATACGCGCCGCCGCTCGCACTGCACGCTGTCGTCGGGCGCGCGACGGTGCCGATCAGAAATGACGGCCGGGTGCGGTGTCGGCGTCGCGGGCCGGAAAGAGAGACAGAGAGAGAGAGAGAGAAAGTGTGTGTGTGTGTGTGTGTGTGTGTGAGAGGAATATGACTGGCACTTTTAATAGCGTTTGCACGTGTTACACACAACAGCACAGTCTAGTGTCACGCGGGTTTCGGCCTTTTGTCGCCGCCACTGCCGCCGCGCCCGAGCCTTTTGGCTTTTGATGGGTTTGTCCTGTTGACCCCTCTCGCTCGCGCGCTCCGACCCCGGGGGTAATTACCGCGCGTTCGGCGTTACAGTGTGTGTGTGTGTGTGATATACGCCGCCGTCGAAGCTGCGCGGGCGTGCAGGAGAATAAACGACAACAACTGTTACGCGGACGCCGCGCGCTCCTCGCGATACCGTTCTTATTGTGTTTCTCCTCGAGTGGCGCACATAAATTTCCGGTTCCCGCCGTTTATAACATTTTTTCGGGCAGCGAAAAAAGAAACTGCACACACACACACACATAAAGTCGTATATATATATATATATATATACGTAACGCGCCATGAAACTGCGGGTCTCCGCTGTAGAAGACACGACATGGCTTTTATTGTTAAGTGCCGGCGTCGTCGCCGCCGCCGCCGCCGCCGTATATTATTATTATTACCGTGATACATTTTATTGTGCGCGCGTTTATGCCGTACATATATATATATATATTGTATCGGCTCTACGATATACTTGGTCGTCGCAATTGCCTGGCACGTGGCATCGCGTCTATTATATATTATTATAGAACGTGTGTGCGCGTGTCCGAGCGGATTATAAACCGTGTCCGTGTGTAAAGCCGACGAGCGTCTAGAGACGGCGCCAGGGCCGTATTACCGCTTAGGCTGTGTAGGCTAAAGCCTAGGGCGGCAAATTTTTTTTTTTTTGGTGTTAACTTATACTGAACTTTCACTTATAGAAGTAAAATATCAATGCCTATGTAAATTAGGCGGTAAATTTATTTCAGCCTATGGGCGGCAAAAACCTTAATCCGGCCCTGGACAGCGCCACAATATCAGTTTAGTTCTTATCGGTTATCAGTATCGTACGTATCGGACACGTATCAATTTGACTTTTTTTTTTTTGGCTACAGTTAAAAAAAAAAAGGAAATTCAAAATGTAATCTTTATTAATAATTTTACTTAATTATTGAGTGCTAATCGAGAAACGATTTCAATGTCGAAAGCCGAAAAACACAGGTCTTTAATATTTATTTATGTATTTTCCCCAGTTTTCAGTAGGTACCTGATGGCTTTTTGTTATTATTGTTAACATATTGTCTTTCAAATTACTAATTAATAATAACACAAACGTTTTAAAATTAATTTAACTATTAGGTAGTAGATGCTACCATTATATGTGAATTTTAACAGTCATTTTATTAATTTTAAACCACTATTTGCAATTTTTTACAGTCATTTTTAGGTCATATTTGCATTTTTTTTTTTTTTTTTTATGTTTTTGAATTGTTTAAAGGTCACCATCTTCCGAGCCACAGTTATAACGTCGTCGTCTACTGCTGTTGCAGTATTCGTCTCCTGTGTTACCGCACGTGGGCCGCACACCTGCACTCGTGTACGTCATCGATATCATACACGGCGTCAATACGCGCGTGTATCGGTTTTTGTGTGTTTGCACAACTATTCGCGGATATGTTCACACGAATTTTTCGAAACGCGTAGAAACGAACGAGGCATTAACGGAGTTTACTTTAAAATTAGAATTTTTAAATTTAAGAAATTTTTTACAACTAATATTAAACTAACTAAACATGACGGATTGATCTGCAGGCCGTTTAGTGTTAACTTATTTTCCCTCACGGCGTTCACTCGACGTTTTTTTCAGACAAGTTTTGGTATATAATTTCGAATTTTCATTGCCAATGCCAACAATTTACATAAATTCGACACCAACGTAAGTAGAACGAGTAAATATATATATATAGAGAGAGAGAGAGAGAGAGACAAACAATATCGGGTTTCATATATATATATATATATAGTTGAAAAACGTTTTCGCACAAATTTATGATTAGATTTTTTCGATATATATATATATAAGCGTTAAATAAAAAAAAAATTAATTCGAGTCGAGTATTTCGTTAACTCGACGGATATATTTAAATTTTGAATTTATAACTCTTAACCGAAACAAGAAATATTTTTTAAACTTATAAATAGTGTAAGTTATTCGACGAGCTGCGTCGTTCGCGAGGACTACCTTGTAGTAATTATTTCCATTATTTCCCATCGTCACGGCTATTTTTCCGATCAAAGAATCGTTTACGAACAAATAAAAACGTTTCGAAAGTATAATATATGTTACGGTCAAAGTATATAATCGGGCATTGTACTACAATGCCCGAGCAACGTATACAATGTCCAGTTTCATTGATCAATGTGGAAAATTATATACTTTGCCCAGGAATTGTACCCAATGCCCAAAACACGGCGGGCAATTTTAATGAACATAATCAAAAACTATTTTTGTTTATTTTAATAATTAATTTGCAATTAATATAAAAGTTATAATTTACAGCTCAAGATATCGTGACATTTAGAAATACATAATGTTCCAGCGACCCTACATTTGCGTTCAGTGGTTTTACATTGTTGGTTACAGTCGCAACTATCATATGTCCTTGACAATTCGCGTTTCACAATAGAGTTATCGTCAAATAATCAATGCACACAAATGAAAGAAATAAAATATTCTTATAGTGTATTCGATTTATTGCACTTTTTGCAAAAACGTTTTAGATTTGACCATAATTCAATAAAATGGTGTAATTTTTCGTACTGGATTTAATCCCATTGAGTGCATTTTGAAAAATAGCGTAGTTTCAGTGTTGCATTCGTAGAGTAGGTATTTTTAAATGCACTTAAAATTCGTTAAATCGAATACGCTATTAGTGTAAGAACAACATTTCCTACACACAATTGGGCACTGAACGTTAACTTGAACGTTTTTCAGGCCGTTTAAATTAATTTAAGTATCTATTTAATATAATAAATATATTATACGTATTAATTATTATATAATAACATTCTCTAAAAGTATTCCTATTATATTTATTTGATTATATATATATAAACATAAATTATAAATATATAATACACGAATTTCCAATGAAACCGTCTCGAAATAATTAATTATGGGTTTATGGGTTTTATACACAAATTTATAAATGATTAAATTTATAAGCCCTTCGTAAATACGTATATTTACAAAAAAAAAAATTAACGATCAAATGAACGCATTCATTTTTTTTTTTAAAGAACCTAAACGTGAACGTGTTCTTTAAAAAAAAAAAATATGAACGTAAACGTGAACGAATTCGAATTTTAAATGAACGTTCCGAACACTGGTTATAGTATATTGTGTTTTATAATATACTATTATTATGTTTTATCACGGCAATGACATGTTATTACGATTGAAAAATACATATATTTCGGGAGTTGGGACTAAAGAGTGCAGTTGAACAGCGTTTAGGTATACGTATATAGTTAAAAGTATATTTTTCACTGTTTCGTTTAAAGCGATGTATTGTATTTTGTAACACATACGTGTCGGTCCCCCTCAGATTTAGATTCGACAAGCATCTTCCTGTTTACGCCCTTAAATTATAGGGGGTTGCTGCCTGTCGGGAAGTTGTATAACAGATCGGGCTGATTTTGCGGGGACAATTATTCACCCTTTAAAAAGCGTAAAATTAAATTCGAGTAAACAAATATATTACGGGCAAACGTCACACAATGATTTTCATGCCGTTCAACTACACACGGTGGGATGGTAGGTGTATTATGTAATTAATATCGAACATATTGAATATAATGAAAATCTCAAAAGATTTTATTCTCTCAACAACGACGTGTGTTTCATACGTTACACTATATTATTATTATTATTATTATTATTATTATTATTATTAAAATGGTTAATGGATTCTCGTCCTACGAAATATAAAATAAAAAGAATTTGAAAAAAAACAGTGTTTACGAAAAAACGACTTAAACAAAATAAATATGTCGTGACCTTTATCGAACATTTTTTTTTTTTTTTGTAAATATTAACTATATTATTCAAAACATCATCAATACTAAAATGTTATAAGATCTTTTATTTAAATTAGTTTGTTTGAATTTTATGAAAGTATTGCAGGTATTATGAATCAAAATAATATGACAAATAAACGATTAAACTTGATTGTTTGCCGTTTTTTTTTTTTAAATTTATTTTCA
This sequence comes from Slavum lentiscoides, assembly GCA_032441835.1. Lineage (NCBI taxonomy): Eukaryota > Metazoa > Arthropoda > Insecta > Hemiptera > Aphididae > Slavum > Slavum lentiscoides. The sequence continues at coordinate 13,328,142 of CM063712.1, read as the reverse complement.
TTATTATCCGTGTGATGTTTAATATAACATATTTCACAGTTGTCGCTGAAAACACGAAAATATATCTGTTAAAACCAAAGATTACGCTTTTCCTCGTTTTACACTGTTGTGTCTACGTTTGTATACGAATAAAATATTGTAGTGAAGACCCCTCACTCATCGTTGCAACACATTTTTCGGCAGTCGGCGTAATTACAATACAGATTTATTTAAAAAATTCAAATATAAATTTGAAATTAGAAAAAATATATTATATTTAACGGGCTATTGAAAATTTTCTATATTATTTATAAAGTGCATAAAATCTGTGAGTATTATTCGAAAATAAATTTTCCACTTCTAGTTGCAGCTGGTACTATCGCTTCGCTCGGTGCCGTCTACCCGCAAAAGTATTTGCGCATAGATAACAAGTAAAAACGTACGGATACAAAAACGAATCAATGAAAATCTTTTGAATTTTAATAAATATTTAACGACGTGCTTTTCGAGCGAAGCGAGAAAAAATTTGTTTATAAATCGTCATTATTGAGTACAAATCGTCAATTTCATCGAACACGACCCCTCACAAATATTACATAGCGCCGCCCCTGCATATACACACACACATATATATATATATATATATATATATATACGAATAATATATAAAACATATAAATATAAATAATAATTAATAATATTATTATTATAATATAAATATATATTATATAGTTTCTATATACATAATTAATGTCGTATTGTAATGAGTATCATATCTGTAACTGTCTCGTCTTCACATTTACGGACACTACTGATACAGAGTATAGAAGTAATATGCGAACATTTTCATATTATTATTACTAATTTTAATGGTATCGAATGAAAGCATTGCGTTGCATTAGGTAATCGCGGGCAAACTAACATAATTCAGAACGTTTTGAATATTACTCAAAAAAAAGTGTTTTTTTTTTTTTTCATAGCAGTAATAAAAAAAGTGCGTTATTATAGGAGGGGATTATGGCAATTTTAAAAATCCTAAGTGTGTTACACGGCGATTCCGAATCGGTCGATTATTCCGATATATATATAAAACATTGACCAGAAAAATTTTTTTCGCCGTCATATTCAAGTAAAACAACTTTTAACAGATTTTCATTCGCATCTATTTGAAATACACGAAAAAAAAAATCTCTACGTCTAACGCGTATATAATTAATAAAGTGTAATAATAATCCTTCGTACAACGCGTATAATATTATACATGTATATAAAATATTCGGAAGTCCTTTTTTTACACTCGACCGAGAAATTTTTTCCGATGGATATCGACGGGTTCGGGGACATAAATGTTAAAACGCAATAATGAGAAACAGTTTTTCCACTCGGGTGGGGGGAAGGTAAACACTGTGAATTCTAATCACTGTTGCAGCAGGACCGGAACGCGCCAACGAAAATATCGTATTTAAGAACGTTTTTCCGAAGTGATTTCAACCTTCCCCCGCCCCCCCCCCACTCAAACCGTATACGTGTAAATAACATTACGCATTACGTGTAAATAACATTAAAAAAAATAAAATAAAATAAAAAAAGAAAAACGAAACCGATTATATATTAACCCCTCCGAATAAGCGCAATTTATTCCATACAAACCTCGCGGGCCGAACGCGCGTTCGTCGCGTATTCCCGTACGGCCGAACGTTCGAACGGCCGCCGCGTCTTCGGGTCCGTTACGAGTCGTCATCGTTTCGCGGCGCTTATACGAAAAAAAAAAAATTTAAATAAATATAAATAATTAACCGAATTCGAACGCCGTTATATTGTAAATACACCGCCGCCGCCGCCGCCGAGAATACGAATGTTATTTTTTTTTATTGAACCGCGCGCCCGTTAATGCGTCTCGAACACGGTACGTCGATTTTTTTATACGCCTAAAATACACGTTAAACGCTATATCGTTGTTGCGGAATGCGTTTTATTGGAACGCACTGCGCGCCGACACTAAAGACGATAATAATATTATTAGCGGACGAGTCTCGCGAAGAACGCCGGGTACGACGACGATTAATAGCTGGCAGCAGGTTCGTCGTGTAATTTTTTTTTTTTTTTGTGTAAAATATAGTGATATCGAATATTAAAAACGTTTCGAAAATCAACAAAGCGCAGACGTGTTAAAACCGCGGTGTATAATAATAATAATAATAATATTTTATATGTCTGTGTAAATAATGAAAATTTAAAGGAAAAAAAAAAAAAGCTGGTCGAGCCAAAAGCCGTTTGCGCGACGCTTTCGGCACCGCTCTTGACGACGTATACTATATTATATGTACTTACCTGTACCTACGACGACGTAGACTTACCTATACCCGCGACGACGCGTTTTATTTATTATTATTATTATTTCTATTAAAGCCTCGACAACTAAGGTTATTATTAGCTTACATTATTTACAATATTATAATATTAGATTAGGATATACTATATGGAATTATGAAATATTACAATACAATTAGCTTTAGTATGTAAAAAAAAAAGGAGAAATAACAAAATGTGAACGCGCAACATAAGAAAAAGAGAAACGAAAAACAATTAGATAAGGTTATAAATTTTGGTTATTTTTGAGAAGGTTATGATTTTGTTGAAGTTTTCGTGATCAGGTCCAAGTGCTTCATATAAGTGATCCGGTATATTTAAGGCTGTTCTGGTATCTGCATAATTACGGCAGTGTAGAAGGGACATGTTTGACGGTTAGTGCTTCCCCGCAGAAACAATAGAATTATTATTATTATTATTTACCAACCGAATTATTATTATTATTATTACCCGGCCCGCGCCGGAAATCAGGCCATGGACACCCCCAAATACTTCGATATTTTTCATTTCAGAGCGGAACGAGTGGTGTTGTATCGACACAGCGGAAGAACATGATGTTAGGAATCTAATCTTTCTATGTGAATTAGGAGTTTGGTAAAATGGTTCTCAACCGCCGGTCCGTATTGTATTGGAAAAGAATTCTATTTTTAACGTAGAGTTTCAACTTATTTCTATATATATACATTTTTAACATTTCAATAAATTTAATATATTAATCGGCAGTCAAAGCTTTTCGATTTTTTTTTCATCAAAACCCAAAATGGTCCGCAGTCTTACTTAATAACCTATCCGGTGGTCCGCGACTACAAAATAGTTAAGAACCCCTTGTCTAGGAGTCACTAATTATTTTACACATCTGTACCTACGTAATATTAATAAAAATATAAAAGATATAAAGATAAAAACCGTATTATTATTATATCTGTTATCCATCTCGGATGGTAAGAAATGTAGTGATAAGTACTAAACAGCTGATTTCAAGGCCATTCAAACCATAATCTAGTGAACAAAGGAAAATCATTAAGTGTCCTATCTATACTGATCTGTGCGGAAACCAATGACAATTTCGGGCGCGTTAACGGGTTATCAAGTAAGCCGTCCGTACGTTTTTAAAGTCGACATATAAATGCTCCTTCACAATGGCGTCGGAGAAGGGGGCAGAGTGAGCCCTTCCCCTAGATATAATTATTATGAGACGGCAAAATTTATACTTTTGCCCTTTCGGATAAAATTGAATGTTTTTACTTAATCTACAACATTTTTCTTGTATAAATAATAATAATTTATTACCCTGACTTTGTAAACCTAACAGTTTTTAAGTTTAGTTTCTAGTACCTAATTATGTTTATTGAAATTTTCACACTATTTTTTATTAAGGCTTTGATATCGTTTTTAAAAAAAGGTTTTTGTTTTAATTATGTTTTCACATATTTTTTATTTTATGCTCAATTTATTTTTGTGCAAGAAAATGCATGTGATATATTTTGGATTCCCGTCAAATCAGAATATCCAGAATAAATGCTCCGTTATATTGCTTCATATGAGTATGTAAAACGTTGCGTATTTTCTTATTCGTTCATTGTCTGTATTTATGTCGAATTTACCGCATACTGTAACGCATTTGTTTTATTCTTGTGTTACGCAGTTGTGCATTCCATATGTATACTTATTTTTTAGTATTCTACAGTCTATCGCTATAAGAGTGATTTATAGATCTCGTTCCTTTTTCGCGCAGAATGCTACGTGGTCCACAAGTCTAAAGACAGCAACCGTTTTCGAACTGCTTCCTGTTCTGAGTTCATTCGTTGCTCTTTCACTGTACAAATCGAACGACCTCGCGGTGAAAGCCTCGTCTTATTCCTCTTTCCCTCCTTTTTCTCTCCTTTTTTCCCCATCTTTCTGACTGTTCGGTTTTTTTGTATGTAAACCTTTAAATACCGTATTCAATTCCTGTTGTTTTTTTAGGATTTTAAATAATACGTTCCACCGTGCGTTATCAAAAACCTATCATTATATTGTTTTAGATTCCGAACGGAGCGAGGAATGTATTGGTTCTACAAAGATGCGTTTTTTTTTACACCTGTAGTCTGTGCCCAAAAGTTCTACCAGAAAAAGTGCTCAGACCTTTACGTGTATAGGTGTAGCAGTATTTTCCAGTAGCGAATCGCGTTTAGTCGGTACTTTAATTTTTCGATTTTCTTAATACATTTTTTTTTAATCGTCAGAAAAAACTACCGAAAAATTACACAAAATCGATTGTCGCATTAATTCTTCGTAATTCCGAAAATAATGGCCGTAGGAACCGGAAATTTTCACCGCATATCTAACTTCGGACCGTATTAACGAGACGGATTTCGTTTAATTACGAGCTATTTTATAGCAACTGTTGATTTTGAGTTATTTAATTAAAAAAAAAAAAAGAGGTAGTTTCATGTTTTAATGCTTAAAAATGTAAAACGTGTGCTACTTCAACTGTATACTAAAAAAAAAAAAAAACGTTGAAAACCGTTAATTCAAAATTTCTTTTTATAAACCTTATGAAATTGTTCGACAAATTTCAAATTTATGCCCCGAAGCTCCGATCAGAATATCGTTTTATCGATGCTTTATCGTTCGTTTTCGAATTCACAGTAATAACAAAATCTTTATCCAACAGTAGTAATTCGCCATTCACGAGACACCCCGTTACGCGAGAGTAAAAATTATTCGTAAATATTATGGAAAAAAAAAACGGCGCGGAGACGACTATACGCAATGCAAAAACGGGATTAAGAGCGAATTGTTGCTTGCCTCCGCCCGCCCGCCCATGACGCGCTCACGGCGGCGGCGGGGGCTCGGTGTACCGGAGCAAGCGTTGAACGACGCGCGCGAAGGACTGACGGACGGCCGGGGGGTGGGGGGCGGCGGGAGGGCAATTGAATGTTGGGGAACGCGGGGAAGTGTAACGGTGACGGTTAAGGGGAATCGACGACGGGGCGAGCGGCGGTTTTAAGGCGTCGTCGCCGCCGCCGCCGCCGCCGCCTCTGTGTCAGCGCCAGATGCCGGCGGCGACCGGGCGACTCCGGGTTAATATGATTTATCTGTTGCTATCGCGGACTTATATTACAACATTGTCTCGGCCGGCGCGCAGCGTATATTCGCCTCTGTTCTTGTCATGTTTACAACCGCACCACACGCCTCCGTCTACTGTTTACTTTTTTTTCTTTTTTCGTTTCGCCGCCGCTCATATCTGACTGTGACTTCTTGAGCGCAGTTAATCATTTTCTTGGCGCACCGGGTCCCGCGCGCGTTCTTCTCGTTCTCGGCGCGCCGCGACCGCCGCCGCAAGAAAGTCGCGAGTCCGCAGCAAAAACGGTCGTCCGCCGCGGTCCGCACGCGTCTTTGACGGACGACCACTACGGTACACCGTAGACAGCCTTGATATACATATAAGAGAGTGGCCAACGGGTGTGATATAGCAGCCATTAATCGTCCAAACGATTCCCGCGTTTTTTTTAAATGTCAACAATACAACTTTAATCCCGGGCATTCTACATGTAACACTAACTATATTTATATTCGTAAATTTAGAATTTAATTTTATTGTGTATAAAATGGTTGATTCAGGATTGCGTATTAAAGGATGGAAAAAATTGAAAAAATGGTAAAATTTTAGAAACATTAGTTTTTGATTAAATTGTTTGATAATATTTTTGTGCGCTATAAAAGCACAACCATTATTATATTTGATATCTTTCATATATCTATTTAAATAATATAACTTATAAATAACACAAAATACGTAGTAATGTTACATACGTTTTATTAACAAAATTACTATAATTTACACATTAGAATAGCGTAGGTAGCGTAGGCATAATAAATTGGTTGGTAGGTATACATACTTATTATATTATATTATTGAATATAATACAGTATAAGAGAATAAACAGAATTTAATTTTCGAATTTCGGGTAAAAACAAACGTCGATATGACAAATTAATAAGCATTTGTGTATGTGAAAAACATTATTTTGGACGATTAATGGCGTCCATAAGCTATGATAACAGCCAGCCAATAGAAAACTTGCACCGAGTTGGCCACTCTCTTATATATCAAGGCTCTCTAGTATACCGTATCGATTGTCGCGTTATAACGCGTGCCGCCCAAACACTCTCGGAGGGATTATTATTATTATATAATATATTTTTTTTATACGTTTCTCTATACACAATATATAATATTATACCGTTAGTAGTACGAGTGGCGTATTTAAGGAGACGGAGGCACAGGGGGTCCGTGCCGCCACCGTTTGTTGTACCCGTAAATAATAATTTGCGTTTTGATCTCTACGCAGGGCCGTATTAGCCGATAGGCACTATAGCAGCAGTTCCCGACCTTTTTGAGACCATTACCCATAAATCGGGTTAGATATTAGCAATTACCCCCCCTCAAAAAAAAGTTCAGTTTAAAAATGAAAAATTTAAAAAGAATTTACCGAAATTACTATAATAACCGTATCCAATAATATTATATACTGTGTCGTTAGTCGCACAATGGTATTTTCGATTGCGTTACAATAAAAATAAAAATTATTGTTTGCTTTACCCATCAGAAAATCCCGTTTTACCCCTTGGGGGGTAATTACCCCCAGGTTGGGAACCGCTGCACTATAGGCACTGTGCCTAGGGCCTACGAATATTTTTGGGCCTACGATTTTTTTGTAATATTTTTTTTTTTATTATTATAATCTGTATGCGTTTAATTGGTCAAAATAAATTGTCTTCGTTATCGGTTCTTGCAATTGAAAACGAATTGCTTCAAGAAATCGATACCGAAGAACTAATTAAATCATTTGCAAACGAAAAATTTCGTAAAAATGTTTAACAACTATAAAAATATATTTAATATACTACAGAATTGTTTTTTTTTTTTGTCACAGTTATTTTTTGTTTGATGTATATACCTAAATACGAGTGCCTAATAAAGAAATATGCAAAACGGTATAAAAAAGTGGTTTTTATGGTTTTTGGCAATTTAATTTTATATATTTTGGAGTGAAATAAATTGTTTTACGATTTTTTAAAATCGTTATCGCATATAAAAAGTTATAAAATTTATTATATAAAAGTTTAGATTTGATTTTTATGTTTATATTTTTTTGTTTTTAAAAGCTAAACATTGAAGTTCATCACTTTCTCTCCAAAGAGACAGTTTCTTAACCATTTGTGCCTATAGGGCCTACGATAATGTTAATCCGGGCCTGTCTCTACGGCTCTATACTGTATTTTTATTCGTTATTAATATTGTAATAATAACGCGATACGAGCTGAAAACGTGTGACGAGTGACAACGAATAAAACGGGTAATAATTCAAATGCACGCGCGCATAATCACGTTATCGTCAATAGTGGGGTGGCTGTATACGATCATAAGAAAATGCAGCGACACCGGTGTTCGTTAAAGTGAGATCACTTAAGCGAGTTCGAAATATTAAAAAAATTATTAAATATTTTATGCCACGTTACGGTGAATATGCACGTAGTTGTGTAGAATAACATAATGTATGTTACGAGTATAATAGAACATATTAATACAACAATACGTTTTAATTATTTGTTTGATAAATACACGAACGTAGGGCTACCACTGAATTGGCTCCCAATTTCGGGTAAATATAAATTCGATCCTTGAATTGGCTCCTGAAAAATGTATATTTGAATTGGCTCCTTAAATTGTTAAATATTATTTTGTAACCAGGGGTTCTCATACTATAGGTATTTACTTTTACGACGTCAACCTAATATAGCCTGGCAGTTTGATACTGGTGTAAGTTCGAGGTTTCAATACATAAAAATATTGGCCAATAAGTATAGACCACTAAAAATAGTCTAATATAATATTTTTATTTAACTTATTAATTTGTATGTATAAATTTTATAATGACGCACTTTGGTAAAATATTGTCTGTTTTTTTTAATTTAATTTTGTGTAACGATGTAAATTATACGAATTACGTACTTTAAATTATTAACATTTTGGTAACCAATACATTTTTGAAAAAAAACGGTAAGGAGCCAATTCAACAGTAAATTCTTGGGAGCCAATTCAAAGGTACTTATTAAGGGTAAAATATTGACTAACTGTATTGGGGAGCCAATTCAATTGCACCGGAACGTAGAATAGCGCGACTGTACCCGAAAGAAAAAAAAAACGATTAAATATGTTCAACTTCAACGAAAATATTTTGTTATCATTAATAATTTTGTTATGAAAATAGCAGTATTGAGCCTTTGAGCGCCGCACTGAACCTCGCGGATTTTAAACGTTTTAAAAATTGTTATTTAAAAAAAAAAAAAAACTTTGAATTATATTATGATACGTGGTACGAATTAATAATAAACGCGCGTATATCGTTCGGGCACGTGTTAAATAATTCCCCTCCCTCCCAACACTATTTTCAAAGCAGAAAAAACGCGTCGTATTATAATATATATATATATAGAAGAATACTGCAATAGCGCGTTTACCAGTGTTTACAAATGATTATAATACACTCGTAGTTTTAAGTTTTACAGTCGGTTATTCACGCGATATTCGTCCGATTATTTTTTTAAGTCCATCCGAAAAAAAAAAATACAGTTATTAGACTACCATATACTAGTGTATTGTATTGAAAGAGATTTTGCCATTTTATTACTATTGTACCGTTGATAGAAACAAATATAAATAATAATAAATACGAAAATCATGCGTGCATCGAGTTAAAAATGAAACATTATCATCCTAGTCAACGAGTTACACCATCACAGATTCAACGATGATTGATGAAAGAAACAAAAGTGTTAATGCAATTATTGATGGTTGACAAGTTTCGTTTCCAAAAAAAATTGTATCAAACAATCTCCAACGCTGGACTTGTTGTAAAAATAGTTGTAACTGTAAGTACCTACCGTTTTTTTAATTTAAATGAATTTAATATTATATAATCGAGAAATCAATAGATAATAATCACGAACAACACAACATGTAGTGACTCTTTAATAAATAGACAGGAAATTTTCCAACAGATTGAAACACGAAACTGTAGAGAGATCCATTTGAGGGACCATCAAAAATCGTTCATAAAGATCTTGCGCAAAATGACGTGTGGATGAACTATGACTGAAATTATAATTTATACAATACGTTCGAACCAACGTGTATTGCCAAGATTACCGAAAAAACAAGAATCTTCAAGAATCACATAAAATTTCCTCGATGATTTTAATCCGAAACACAAAAAAAGTACAACTATTACCACTAGCATGTGTAATATTTTCACGTGCTACGGGTACTGAATTGAAACTTTTAATTGATTGCGATGTTCATTGATGGGACGTCCGAAAGATGCCTAAAAAAGTTTACTCATCGATTATTCATATATATACTCATTTTACACTCTCCGCTGAATGAAAATTAACATACTTTTAGTAAATACATTTTATTTAATTCTAGATAAATTTTGTGTTTTTTTTAGATTCTGAGCGGAGCGAGGGATCTAGTGGTTTTAAAATATGATGTTTATTTTTTTTTTTTTTCTATCCTGTGTACAGATTTTCGACCAGAAGGAGTGCTCCGATCTCTTCGGTCACGGTTTATTGCCGACAGCAATTCGCATCTAGTTGGTACTTTAGAGAGACCATTTTTCGATTTTCTCAATAGTTTTTTTTAACGCGACGCGATAAATTACCGAAAAATTACGAAAAACCGCTAAAAATGGGATTTCGTCAATATCGCACGTATAGTTTTTTCGCTATAATTTCGAAAATTCTATTGTCTTGAAATTTTCAACAAAATTGTATCTTTGTACTGTACAACTTTAAGGCTATTTTAAGGCAATTTTTAAATTTTGAGGTTTTTTTTATTCATAAAACCGTTAATTTTGAGTTTTTTGACATTTGGACCCGACGTCAGACATTATATTACTTGAAATTGTGTACAAAAAAATAGACATAGTGTATTGAACCGAAGTTCAGCTCAGAACCGTTTTATCGAATGCAATGATTATTATCATCGCTTTCAAACGTATAATAAAACCAAAACCCTAAAATCGTTTTATCCGTGTAATTCGCTCAAGCGATATCCACCACATCCCGCGGCTCGCTACGTTTTTTTTTTTTTAAAAACGTTAACATAATTTTTTTAACGTGACACAAAAACCGTACGCGATTAGTGTCACAACGTATGAACCGCGCTCGATCGGTAAATGTGTGTCTCAAAAATCAATTCGGGTTTTCAGACGTTTGTGGGACTCAGTTCGTAAGCCCCCTCTCCGGCGGCGGCCCGCCTACGAAACCCGGCCCTGCGCGTAACAGTCGTAAAACGTACGGAGGTGTGTTTTTACACGGAAACCGAAATCGCTAGAAATAATAATAAAAAAAAAAAAAACCGAATAATGCAAACGCAGCGCGCGCAGTAGTGTGGTAATAAAAGCGGTCCCGCTGCTACCGCTTCCCCCGCCACGAGAAAACCGGTCGGAAGACACGTTTCTGAAACCGGAGAACTCGCGTGTATGAAATTGAAAACGCGGCAAAGCGACACGCCGACTGCGCTGTACACCGGCCGGCCGCGTTGTCGCACGCACTACTTCGCCCGTCCGAATCCGTTGCGGTTTATTTTCCGTCCATAAAACCAGAATAAAAAAAAAAACAAAAAAAAACCACCCGGCAAATACGTTTCGGACCCATTCCGCTCCATTACCGCCGCGCGCCCAAGACGGTGTTTCGTCCTATCCCGGCGGTGACTTACTGCTGCTGTACCGCGCCCTGCCGTCCCTGCCGAGTAATACTGATAATACAGTCGACTTTTTACGATTTTACGATTCGCTTCGTCGCGTCCCCGGGCTCTGGGTTGTCTGCTGCAGCAGCCGTAGTCCGGGTCCTCGTCCGTCCCGTTCGGTTTTTTTTTTTCGTTTCCTATACGCCTGCCGTAGTCGTAAACGGCGTGTAAACTAACGCTCGCCAACGACCGCGTCACGTATTTCGATTACGGCCGATGATATCCGTCGCACGTGAGCCTTCGTAACGAGCGTAAGAGACCGTGAAAAATCGGCACGGCCGACAAATTGCCGACACGCGAGACGCGGCGGCGGCGTACGGTCTCGCCGTTGCGCCACTGCGTTGGCGGAAACCGTTTGGAATTATTTGCGCTTTGGTGGGGTGGGTGGCGGCGGGTCAGTCGCTAAGACTATACGCCCAGGAACGTATTTAAAATTTTGGCGCCCCCGAGCAATTTTTTATTTCCGCCCCTTTTTATGCGGTGGCAGGGGGGTGATTGGGGGGCTACAGATAAAAATTATAAAAACCATACTTGCATTCTATATAGATTGTGTATACTAATATAAAATAATACGACGTGCACTAAAAAAACTATTGAATAATTATTATTAATATTAAAATATATCCTAATATTATGTGAACACACAGTGGCGGATCTAAGATTTTTTTTTTTGGGGGGCAAAATGTATAATTCTATAAGTACAATACTTAGGATTTGATGTGAGGCCTTCAAGTTAATAATAGTGTAAGTTATTGAACAATGAACATAAACTATAAATTACAGATAAGATTACAGTCAACATTATCGCAACGACCACTATAACGACGACTTACAATCATTAACTACGAATATAACAACCAAGAGGGGGGGGGCCCGGGCCCCTCGGGCCCCCCCTTGAATCCGCCACTGTGAGCACATATTATGGAGTTGAGTGAAATAAACAGTCTTGTAAAGTATTTGAGTAAAAGTATTCAAATACTTTTATGGTACTCAAATACGTATTTCAAATACTTTTAATAAGAGTATTTGTAAGTAGTATTCTAAATACTTTTTTAGAGTATCTGTATTTAAAATCAAATACGTTTTTTAAATCTTTTTAATGACATGAACTAATAGTGAAACAAAATTTTCGTCATTTTTCGTAATAATTATTTATGATAAGTTGGCAAACTATTTTGGTCGTGTATATCGTCGTTCACTGATGGTTTTTCCGTTCAAGTCGATGTAGGTAAACCCGATTAGGTCGATTTATGTGTTATCCCCGGTCGCGACAGGTCGAACTCCATTCGTTCTAATAAGAGTCTAACCATTAGTAAAACGAATGTTAAAAACAATTTAATTACAAGTATTTGAAAGTATTTGTAAATACTTTTACTAAGTATCTGTATTTATACTCGAATACTTTTCTTATTAAGTATTTAAATACGTATTTTAAATACTTTTAAAAACAAGTACCTGTATCTGTATTTGAATACTTTTAAAAAGTATCTTTTACAAGACTGGAAATAAACGTATGTATTATGTGTAATTGACATTAGTAACTACGCCAACAGCGGGTTGCATTTTGCATAATGTCATAATTGTTGTCAAGAAATCCCGTAGTGTTCGTATAAAAATTAATTCCCACAACAGACATCGTTCTTCCACTAAATTTCACGCGAAAATCAACAATATTGAATATAATATGAAAAAAAAAACATTTTACTTAATTATTTATCACAATTATTGATTTATATCTAAACGCAAAAAAAGAAGTTCATACGAATTTACCGCTCCCAAAGTTTCACCAGCAGGGGCAGTTGCGTATTTATTATTATTTACATCGAAATTAACGGGACATTTAAAAAATAAAATTAATAAACAACACATTATCAGGTTGCGTGTAAACAGCCGTTGAATCATTATTAGAGTTTTGCATTATATATGATAACATTCGATTTTACACTTAACCCGTTTATTCACTTATCCCACCTGACCGTACCTATTTATATTCTTTTGTTTTTCGTATTTTGTTTGTACTTTTTTGCGTCTCTTAAAGACCTCAAATGAAGGTTTTTAACGCCGGACAATCCAAGCTCTTGCATCAGTAAACTATTTTTTTTAAAATTTTATTCAATAAAATATTCTTTTTTATCAACTATTAAATTGATGTAATATTTTTTTCTCATCTACTGTATTTCTTTCTTTCCGATTTTGGATTATTAAAAAAAAATCCATGTACTCCGATCCAGTGGATATCGGTCCGTGATTGGCGATCCCCTTTACCAATTAGTAAATCGTTATTACTCGGCGCTCAATTATAAAACATCGTTCGAGACGTCGCACAATGATAAATCATTGCGTTCGATATAACGATTCAGAGTGGAACTTCGGTTCAATAAGAATTTTATCGAAAAATTTGAAATGGTTATAAAAAGGAATTGTTAATTAACGATTTTCAAGACGTTTTGAACACAGTTGAAGTAACAAACGTCTGACGTCGTTTTTAACTTTTAAGCATTCAAACAAAAAATTACGTTTTTTATGAATTCAAAACCTCAAAAACTACAATTGCTATAAATAGCTCAAAATTAAAAGAAATTTTTTCGAAAAGAATCGTCTCGTTAATACAGTCTAATGTTACATATTCGGTGAAAATTTCAGGTTTCTATGACCATTAGTTTCAAAATGACGAAGAAATAATGCGATAATCGATTTTGACGAAGTTGCGTTTTTACCGTTTTTATGTCATTTTTCGGTAGTATTGAGATAATAATCGAAAAATGACCTCTCTAAAGTACCGACTAGACGAAATTCGCTACCGGAAAACAGGCAAATATGTTTTAAAACGGTGAACGCCGTTAAGGGAAAAAAAATTTCATCAGTTTAATTTCTGTAACCAGTTTTTTGACGATATCTGTAACGAGTTGGTGGTGACGGATTTGAAAAAAAGTTGTAAGTACTCAACTAAAACTTAAAAGTAATAAAAACAAACGATTCGGAAACGTTTAATAGACTTTAGTACCTATAATGTATAGAGTCAAGTTTTAAACGCATACTCTTGAATAATAGTAATTAATACGACTACTCTCGAAATGATGACGGTAATAATAGTAATAATAAATAATATTCATTACATTATAGAAACAAAAATACAATGTGTAAACGCCAAGAGATTTATAGCGTTAATCCGTTTTATCAGCCTCTTTACGCAGCATCTGCTACCCTACTGGATTGTAACCAAAGACCTAACGTGCAGTGTGTTATTTACCCAAGTATAAAGTATAACCGTAGATCCCCCACAAGAAAAAAATACAATAATATATTTCTTAATGACAACACTAAGGCTTTGTACCAATACATTGTTATGAATAATCACACGTTTATGATACGTATACGAGTGATTACTACTTGATTTTCAGTTTATTTAAATTCTAGTGTGACGTTCGCTGTTGTTTTGATTGCATCGAAATCTATAGGACCGTACCGATGCGGGACAGAGCAATATAAGCACGTCACGTCTTTGACGTCCAATCGATTTCATGATATTCTTTTGATTACGAAAATTAAACATTCGATAAAGTATTCGCAATAAAAGTGTATATTATAAATCCAACTGCAGTCTATCTACCTTGATTCGTCAAAGAATTTGAATTGATTTCAAACGAATTTATTCTAGGGTTTTTTTTTTTTAAAAAAAACTCACAGCTACTCCGTGGACCACCGACGAGTAACTACCGTTTCTCTAAAATTTTCGACGATTTCGACGCTGCTCACTGCACGATACGCTACGATACGCTATGATGAAAATCATAGCATCCTGTTAAAAAGAATCCTGCGTACCGTTGAAACGTCATGTGTGTCCTGTCCCCGTCCGTGTACGCGAGTCGCGCGTAATACAACAGTCACGCGTAGCCAATATTATACCAAATACCAGTGGTCTTCAACATTTTTGTAGGCTACTTTTTTAGGCCTACATTTTTCGCGACCCACGTAAGTCTTTGTAGAATAACAAAAAAAAAAACAAGCTAAAATTACTTAATGCTCTCTAGTAGTACTATTATAACCGAATAAATAAAAATTACATTTTAGTAGGCAGAATATTTAATCATTATTAAATGGAAACGTATAGAATGCATACGAAAAAATGAAATAAAATAAAAATACGATACAAAAATATTTTTCCATTCAATGCCACGCTACGTAGTAGAATCATACCGGTATATGAAACATATTATACTGTGATTCGATATCCGTTATAATATTATGTTATAGAATTATAGATTATATCAGTGGCGTGCTCAGGGAGGTGAGGTTAGGGGTTATATCCCCCCCACTGTCTTTTTTGTCGACCTACAGAAAACAACTTATTATAGTTATAAGAGCTGCAGTTTTAGAGTCATTATACTTAATACTTTTCATTAGTTATTAGCAAAAAGTTATTACTTATGACAATAAAATTCACTACACATAACATATGCTATATTAATTGAACAACTTGGTATTAGTGCGTTATAATTTAAATTAATTTTAATTGTAGAACAATTTACAAATGTACACAATTATAAGCTAGAAACGATTTTAGAGAACTTTGAAACATAAACATTTGAGTTTTTGCAGGTATTACCATGAAAATTCATTAAAATTTAAAAATGTATTATTACCGTTTACTTATAACATCCCATTGAAAATTCCTGGGCACGCCACTGGATTATAATATTATAATATTGTTGATACGTAATATATTACAATATTTTTAAAAACTGGATTTTCATTTATCAATTTTCTACGTTTAATAATTAAAAAATTATTCGTATACCTTATATATATAATTTTTGTAAACTCAATTTTTGTTTTAAAAATAAGATCAATTATCGCGACCCAATTTTAAAGCTCACGCGACCCAAAAATGGGACCGCGACCCACCGGTTGAAGACCACTGCCACGTACGATTACCAACAGTCGTGTGCGTATAATATAAAAGTAAGTCGTTTTCGGATAGTTTTTCTCACGGAAGTCTCGGCGTACACGCACCACGCATACACCGCGACTCTTAGGGTCACACAGTGCCGCCGAGCAAAATAAGCCGCAGTCGCGCGTTACACACTTTTATAATAATATAATATAATGCGAGTAAAATAATAATAATAATAAAAAAAAACCCCCGTGTACACACGAGTACATATTATTATTATAACTGTACAAAGCCGGGGTCGTGGGATATAAACGTCAGTCAGTGGACGGATGGCCACTTGATGGAAACGCGTATTATATTATCGCGGGCGCGCGCGTTCGAATCCCGGCGGCGGCGGCAGCAGCAGCAGCAGCAGCCGCGGGAGTCAACGGGACGACGACGGTGCGCCGTGCAGTTCTCGAGCAGCCACTAGCTGCACGACTGTTGACACGGCTTCCGGGCGTGCGGTACGCGCGTAATAAATATCGTATTAAGTACTACTGCAAGCAGTGTAATGAAGGAAAAGTGTGTATACAAGTAATATACAATAATAATAATAATAATAAACCGCCTCTTCGGTTCCATTACGCGCGCGTTTTGTCAACTATACACGGTCGACACACACACACAAATCTGTCACCGCTCACTCGACAACGGATTTTATGGTATATAAAAAAAAAAAATAATAAAATACCTCGGCGCCGCGTCGTTGTTATTATTTTATACGCAATACCAGAGCACACGCACGCAGAAAGCGTTATTAATAAAGACGCATTCGCGAACACAATGGCCATTGTGACTTATCGACAGTGTTTTTTCGGTCTCGACATTCTTTTTTGTTTTTTTGTTTTTGACGAAGTTGGATTTGCGAAACAAACGTTATGTCGACGGAATCCCACGTTTAAATGACAGGCGTCCGATTTTCCGTTTTATACTCCGCTCCGGCCGAGCTCTTCTATATTATACCGCCAGGGACGAACTGCAGGGCTTTTTTTTTTTGTCTAAAACTACACGGTCGGCATTTCCTGAATCTATTTTCGAATTTTAAAACGTTTTAACGTATTTGAAATTAATCGATTCAGGTCCGGTATTTCAATATCTACTTAAGCTTATGGTTAAGACCGAGTAAAGCTTAACTATAGTTTTCTGTATTTCAATAGGAGTTTTAGAGAGATAATAGCTCCACTTAGTTTTGGTTTATTTCAAGGAGCACTCGGGGTACGGTTTAACGAGTTTATCTTTGATTTTTAAAAGGTGAATGATAATAATTATAGTATTATACGATAGGTAAACGTTTACTATTAGTATATATATATATATCTAGTTAATGTATACATAATATGTTATTAATACAAATAGTTGCGTTGCATTTTACATCACAATTATAGATACTTCTTCATCGAGTTCGAGTGATGACGAGTTTGTTATAAAATGTGTGAGTAGACTGGGGCTATTAAAGAAAACAGCGTATTTATCGCAATAGAACAGACCATTTCGTTGAACGGGATGAAAATGAATTTTTATTAGGTTTCATTTAAATAAACGGTGTGTTAATAATATAATGTAAAATATAAAATTGTTTGAAATATAACATTTCACGGATGATAACATGCTGGTTAATCATGGAACAAGGAACAAAATATACTTCTTTTGAAGCTTAGCTAAGTGGAAGATTGAAATGAATTGGACTACTCGTTAACATTTTAAAGTTTGTCTTAATCATAGTTTTGGTTTAACTTAAGTCTTAGCTTCTGTAGATATTGAAATACCGGCCTAAGCGTTTAATTTACGAACATTCGTGCGATCAGAAGTTATAAACGGTTATAATATATAAAATCCTGTAATAAATAATAAAAACGTGTATATAATATATATATATTATTTCTTTGTAATAAAACGGATAAAAAAATGTTGAGTGAAATTATTATTATTATTATTATTATTATTATTATTATTATTATTATTATTATTATAAATTGTGCTTAACAAACAGATTTCGGGGTCGTCAATAGTTTATATATACACAGGGAACAGAAAACATATATTTTTCTGTAACGTCGTGCATACAGAGTATAATATGTTTCAAGCGTACACACATGTGTGTGTGTGTGTGTGTGTGTGTTATTAAATGGAAATGTTTATCCGTCAGTTCTCATGGTGTCGACCGTGTGATAACGTGCGCGATATTTATTTATTTATTTATTTTTTTGGTTTTTTTTCACAACCAATTTTTTTTACAACTATTTTCTGAAGTACATCTACACGTATTGTTTGACAAAACACGGCACTTGATAACGACCGAATCGTAAACACAACGAAAAAAACCATACATATCGATTAGGAGTTAATGCGGAGTGTCTTTGCAGCGTACGCGTTATGCCCCCACGCACACGCGTCTATACGGCCCCATACGACAATAATATTATTATTATTATTTCGATTCGTTTTAATAATAATAATAATAATACAGAGGTTCACAGATTTTTACCGGTCGCAAAAAACGTTCACGTGGACTAATTATAATATTCTAAAGACAAATATATATATATATATTTTTAATTTAGAAAAAATAAGAGCTTTGGCCATTCGGCATTTACAACAAGTTCAATATTACCAGTATATGTAATAAATAGTTAATATAATATAGACAAATTTAAAAATAAATAAAAATAAATTAATAAAAAAATAAAAAGGATATGTAAAAAAAAAAAAAATTAATACTCGAATAATAAAAATCTCTATATGATATATAAACAATAAATATATATTTATTGTTTATATATATATATAAATAAATAGTTATAAATAAAAAAAAAACATTTTGTAAAAGGTAAAAAGCGACACAAATCGAAACGAATATCGTACAATAGTTTCTAATATGAAATAATAATGTTTAAAAAAAATAGAGAAGCAAACACTTAAAAGTCGGTCTAAAAACTTCTAAAAAAAAAAAAAAACGCGGTTATAGAATGAAACCAATTCAAGAAAAAAACTGCAGAACAGAAATTATTATATTCGGAGAAGAAGAACGTTAGAATCTTTTTTCCTGCAGGCTCCAAAGTTCTCCGATACTCCTGAGCAGAGACCTATCCCCAGGAGAGGGGGGATTTCTGGTCCGGATCCTCTCCAATGAAATTTCAACATTTAAAAATCTTTCCGTGTAATTCAATTTTAATCGAAAAAAACTTTAACGAAAATCAAATAATATAATATTAATAATTAACGTGATACACGTAATTATGTAATAAATAAATAAAGAATAATATGTATATACCAGAATTTTTTCTTGGGACAAATATGGACCTGCATCTTGAAAAATTCTGGTTGCGTCACTGCTCCTGCGCAGGATTGAAACACCTTCTATCGCGACGGTCAGATCTGGACGCGTTAAAACGACAACAAACGACGAGCATCGCACTCAACATCCCGAGCGTGTCTGATACAAAGACGGTAGGAATTCGAAGATTTCGAAGAACGGAAAGAACGAAGAGAAATTATTAAATTGTGACCGATTCTAAATCGACAAAAAGATTGATATAGCCCTATAGGAATATTTAAATTACTGAACCGTGGCCTCTTGGAGACAGAAGAGTTTTACGCCAGGCAGAACCGTGAATGTTTAGGTCAGACCGTGTGGATTTCCGAGCTTTTCAAATGGTTTTATAAAAGTAAGATACGATGTCTGTAAACGTCGAACCTTTTAGTAAAGAGCAGGGGAGGCGCACCTTATGACTTTGACCAGTTTGCCAAGCCGAATATAACGTATTATTGTTATTAATTAATTGATCCGTTCGAAAACTATTCGTATTAAAAACGAGTTTTAACGAATTTTCGTCTGTTTCACCCACACATCCAATACTTTCTGTTGGAACTTACAAAGACGGTACACCGAACCCGTTCTTTTCTGTATAATATTGCCGAGTAGTAGGATTTTCGGTCACTGCATTCGCAATAAAAATTACTTTTTCGAAAGTATCTTGGCCGAAAAATCGCTCGCGTCTCGAATACTAACACTGTGCGTGTTAATTGTGGAAAGTTAAATGCGGTTTTCGTGAATCGAACCCTTAGCGCAAGTGTTGATTTAAGCGGACCATTGAAATCAGAAAATTTTTTTTAAAAACGCGTTTATGAAACGTTTGGGGATATCTCTGACTATAGTAAATCCGGAAAGGCGTCGTAGAAACGCGTCGTAACGAGTGGCGATTGTATTTTTTTTTTTTAATTTTTAATAACCCACTTATAATAATATTATCTGTGCTCTGCATAAAAACATACGCAGTATTGTCATACGCATCAATGTGCGCGTTACATATTATATTATCGTGTTACAGTCCGTCGGAATTCGCTTACTTCAGCGGAAAAAAATACAACGCGCAATTCGTTGGAATTCTCGAAAAGTTTGTGTTCTTCAATAAACACAATACGATTATTATGACGTGCGGTGATGACGATGATGATACGCACGAAATAATATAATAACAAAAATCGAGATGGTGAACAATGAGAATGGGTTAGTCGTTGAAATTATTCGTTTATAATAATTCGTGAAAAAATTACGAATACCGAGTACTGAAATTTCAAACAATATTTACTCGTACGATTGTTATTTTATGTATTGTACGATTACGAATTGGCTATGACGTATAGGTGCACTAAAACGCATTGAGATTATCGTTTTAGCGACGGGGTTATTAATTCATTTTACCTATATTATAATATTACAATAATAATAAGTACCGACAGAATGTTTTTAAATTTTTATTTTTATTTATAAAAGTTATACGTGATCCAACAAAGTACAAAAAAAAAAGAGTACGAATATACTTAAAAAACGTTGTGGAGAAATTACGGAACAAATCGTTCCGATTCACGGAGGTCATAAATATTAAAAATGTGTAAAATATATTTGGCGTATTCGAAAATTACGAGTAAATATATTTTTGCATTTATACGGAGCATTTCTTATTTTAATAACGAGCAGAATTGTATAGGAAAAATTTAAAAAAAAAACGTTTATAAACGATTTTACCGGAAAATTTGACAGACGTTAATTTATTATACATGTTGCGATGAGATTTTCTAAAATATTATAATTTTTTTCTGTTTCCCTACGTTTTTACAGAGAGTACCTACAAAAGCCATAGAAAAAATTTAATTACACAATACGTTTATAACGGCACAATCACTTTTGGTCATTTTTAAATATCAATAAACTCTTGTCATTATACACTCTATATACCGGTCGTCGGTTACTCCTGTGTATCGTGTAATTAAAAATATTTTAAAAATTTGTATGTAAATATATGTGAATATACAAAGAATATTATGTAAAATTTTTAAGAAATTTACAAGAGTTATAAGTAATACATTTGTTAATTTACTCTTTGACTCAGTTGTATATTCATATTTATTTACAAATTTATTATTTACTAGTACATACATATATATCATATATTAATTTATAGTTTTTATTCGTTATTTATTTTTCTCTCGTATTATATCATTTTTATTTACTTAATTTTTTGTTTTTACTATATTACAGTATTAAAAACTGTTTGTCTATAGATCTTTATGCCGAATCGGCAACTTAAAAAATAGAATACTCGCTCCTATCTATTTTCTTACAAACGCATTTTTAGTACGCGTTTCATACATTCACCGTTTTAATTCGCCTATAGAACTATAGAATTATAGTTTTTTTTTTTTAAATACAATCGCATCAAAAAGATTTTCGAGCCGAGTATAATATTGCGAATTTCGTCTTTTTCCAACGCATATTTTCGGTCATTATAACATCCGAACCGATTATAACAGTACGATTACCGCACGCACTGCCGCAGGTCACGGTGTATTTTCTAAGGAATGACTAGATAATCACTGGGTGATGAAAGAAACACTTTTTTGAAATAAATATAGACAATATAAAATATAGTATACGTGATACGCTCGTCTCTTAATAAGCTCGTATTATTAAACGAGGTAATAACTAATAATAAGTCATACAGTGCGTACAGGTGTTTAAAAAAAAAAGGAATTTACCAAAAAAGGCGTATAACAGTATCAAATTTGCAATTGAAATCCGTTTCTTTACAACGTCTAAATATTATAACAATATTCGATTAATAATCGTGCAGGAAAAATAAGATCGTCACTAATATAATATTATCTCATATCGTACGATAACAAACGCATCTCGTTACCTAACCAATTTTTTTTTTTTTATGTATATATTATAATTTTAAAAAATTTCCTTTTGAAAAATGTGTGCCCTACAGAAGACGTTCGTCGTAAAACTCGTATAGAAAACAAGTCACAATATTATCTACGTGTATACTGCTGCAGTGCCTAACAGAGCTATTTTCTTAAAAATATTTTTAATATCTCAGCTGTTGTTCGCGCAATATCGCTCCCGGCCCGTACAAATAGTGTATATTTCATACAACACCCGCGTACACGCGTGTGTTAATTTGACACAATTATTATACACCAATACACAGGCACGTACACAAAATAAAATTTCGGGTGGGGGGTTTACAAAATATAGCAATACGAATTGTACAGCAACATAATAAAACAATTTCTTCCTCCTTACTCGTTATTTTTTAATGTGACAAGAAATTATTTCGGGGGGGGGTTTGAACTCCAAACCCCCCTGTATACGTGCCTGCCATTATTAGTGTGCGATCCGTAGGTACACCAACGTTATTTTTTCGCGTGAAACGATCGTTTCGATGGAAATCGTAGGAGCCGTCCGTCTATTAAAAATGGGCGCACATCATCGGAGTGATAGAGAGAGAGAGAGAGAGACGTCGTCGACAATAATTCCGTTGTTCGTCCCTGCGGACTCTTCCGAACGGATAACAATGACGACGTCGTCCTCCTCGTGCGCGCGTACACGAATTTCACCCGCGTTTGACACACGTTTCAAGTCCGCCCAACGATTCGTCTTCTTTTGCCGCGTCCCGTCGTGCGGACGATAATCCCTGTCTGTCTCTTTCCACTGTCTCTCTGCAACAGTCGCACTCCGGTTTCGCGCAATCGATCAACTCGCGCGCTCCAATATTCCTTTCGACCGTATACTATTCTCTCGACAACAGGTGAGTCGAAATACACACAAATATGCTGCACGCATAATCGCGTATACACGTATATATATATATATACGAGCGTGCAGTGCGTGATGGATGACGGTCGGTGCAGGGACGCGGACGCGCCGCACCGGATCCGCGTTAAAATATTATACCGCGGCGCGCCGCGTCGGGGCCGCGGTACACTGCGGTACACGACGCGCGCGCGCCGGGCCCATTATTATCTGTCCGCGACGACGACGGTATAGTGCAGAGGTTCTCAAAGTGTGGGGCGCGACCCTCCAGGGGGGCGCAAAAGCTTTATAGGGGGGGCGCAAGACAATTTTAAAAATCAACATTGCATTGGTAAAAATTAAAATTGGCCTATTAATTAAAATATTTTATAAAAAATACATTTTATTTTAAAATAAATTTGTAATATTAATATTTATCAATATTTGTTGTTTGTTTTTAACATTTTTTTACTCTAAACATGACTATTAAAATTATTTTTATGAGGGGGGGGGGCTCAGGTCTGGGGTTAACTAAAAAGGGGGCCTGGCCTGAAAAGTTTGAGAACCTCTGGTATAGTGGGAGCGAGGCCCCCGCCGCCGCCGCCGCCGCCGCCGCCGCTGCTGGTCACTATCCGCGTACGACGATAATTATCTCGTTTCTCTTGTCTTTTCTTGCGTTTTTGTTCTTCTGGAAGCATCCGGTTCGTATCGGTTTACCACATCTTTTTGGCCGGCCCGTGTATTGTGTGTTGTAAATGAAACGGATCGAAAAACGGAGCTGCTGCCGGTCGTCGGGCCTCCGACTGTTTTTCGGCTTTGAGACGGATGGGAGAGGTGGGTGGGTGGAGGGGGGAGGGAGGGAGAACACTAGGAAATAATGTTTAGAAAAAAAAAAACGATTTTTTTCTTTTCCTAACCCCTTCGTGTGGACTATTTGCCGAAATCGTCGACGATTCCGCGCGGCGGGGAATTGGGGGAAATTATTTTATTTTTTTTTTTTTTTTTTGTAAGGACCGTAGTCGTCCGCGTGTGAACGGCCCCCCGAGTGATACGGCGGCGCAGAAAAACCGCGTTGTTCTCCAAATCGTAAGCAAAACAATACTTTTTTCTCTCTCTCTCTCTCTCTCTCTCTAGCTGTACACGAACGCGTCACGACGATAACGTTGAGATTTCGAGACGCGCGTTAAAACAACAACAACGACGACGACGACGACGACGACAAACGTACGGATGACAATTTCGCTGAGTATCGCACTTTCTAATCTCATAATAATAATAATAATAATAATTCGGTACCATAAGACGATATGGTTTGTACCTTTTTTGACAACCGCAAAACTGTGTGTGTGTGCGTGTCATGTATTTTCTCGATAACCGCGCTTGTAAACGAATTTTTTTTTTCCTCCACCCCCGCCGAAATAAAATATTTTCCCATACTTCCTCACGCGCGCGTGCAGTACGCGATTACAATATATAGAACGGGTGGGTCGGACACGATAATAATTATAATATAACGTCGCGCGTTGTCCCATACCGATCGCATTCACAATGAATGAACAATATTAAATTGAACGGCTAACGGGTAAGATTAAAAATTTTAAAATACCCGAGTTATAATAATCACGTACGTTTTATATATATATATATACGTTTTCGTTTATATTATTGTTAACATTCATTTTTACGATTTCTTCGGTTTACCGGGCCGCCACAAACCGCCGATATTATAACAAAAATTAAACTCCGTCCCGCCGGTAACCGCATCATTTGAAAACGACTGGACCGATTTGATACCGATTTTTTTTTTTCCCCGTAAATTTTCGTGATAATTCGAATATGGTTTTTTGAGAAAGAACAGTATTGAAAAAGTCGGCCGGAAAATGTTGCCGGCAGTGGCGCAACCAGGGGGGAGGGTTTTGGGGGTTACAACCCCCCCCCCCGAAATCTTTTTTTTTTCATTACGTAAAATGTGGAAATCATGGACTAAATAATAAAATAGTTTGTTGCATATGTGTGATAATTATGGCTACTGAAAAAAGTTTAAATAATTTAATTAATTATTAAGTTATCAATGATAACTGATAACTGTATAAATTATAACCCCGAAAATATTTCCTGGTTGCGCTACTGGTTGCCGGTAACGCGGCTAATCTCGGGAAGTATACTTACGTCCAACCGTTGTACGTAATGCAGTTTGATTTTGGTTCGTAGAGAGTACGCAGAAGGTTATACGTGCATAGCTTGAAAAATATCCGTATTGTGGTGAAAGAGCGACGGACTCGGCAGAATATATTTTCTTCTCTTCTTCTTCTCCTGGCCATTCTTCTACTCTCTAAGTGATTTAGCCGTCACTACAATATCCCGCCGCTTTTCTCTGTCTCGAGCAACTCCGTGACAATCTTCTATGCCCAATTTTCTTTAGGTGATCCGTCACTGCATCAATCCACCTCTTCCTGGGACGTCCCCTTGGCATTTAACACGAGGAAAATTTCCAATTACACGCGTGCGGTTAAAATGCGGCTAAACCAATTGATTGTTACGAAAACAATTACATATTGATGTATACCCGCGGCCGACGATGCTGCGGTGGATGTCATGCGCGCATCTATAAGCTCTTGAAAGAAAACTCGCCTCGAAATCAGTTTTGGATTATTTTCGGAGAATATTACGTGTTAACGAGGATTGCAAGGGAGAAGAGAGTCCGTTAAAGAGTTTTGAATCAACGTATTGAGCGAACCTTACGTGGCGTGATAACTCCGCGTAAAACAAACAGCGTCGGCGGAGGCTGCAGGTACAATCGCTTCCGTCTTGTTATTATAGAAACAACGTCCTGATCAGAAATTTATTTCAATTTTTTTTTTTTTTTTATTACACAAATACAATTCCGTATTTAACATGAATTATGTTCGTCTATTTTCAATATATATTGAATACATATATATGTATTCCTGTACTTAGGTATCCAAAAAATAAATGTCCTCGGTTATAGTATTATATACTCTTCAGATTTTAACAAATATACTAAAATAAATATTTCAATAATTAAAAAATGGAAACAATATAATGTAAAATAATTAAGATAATGCATACTTTATACATAATACCTATGTCTTTTGTTATTTTTTTAAGTAAAAAGAAAAAAATTGTTCGTCAACAATACCGTTTGTTAACAGACTCTTAGAAATTTTGGTTTTTGTGAAAACCAATTTTCGAGAAAATAATCATTCGGGAAACTAAAAATATCGTTTTTGTTTTTATACCGATAATAGCT
Organism: Slavum lentiscoides; assembly: GCA_032441835.1. Lineage (NCBI taxonomy): Eukaryota > Metazoa > Arthropoda > Insecta > Hemiptera > Aphididae > Slavum > Slavum lentiscoides. The sequence goes on along the minus strand of CM063712.1, from coordinate 13,301,708 downwards.
ATTTGACGAATAAAATGAAATTTAAAAAAAATCTCGTAATAATAATAATTACTTTCTGTTTATAAAAGAAGAAAAAAACCTATCGCGTTTTGCAGTAATCGTTTATATATATATATATGTGTATATAAACGCTTCGTCGTTATAAAATTTAAATTAATTTTTATTAAAAGTACTTTTAAACGCTCTACGTACATAAAAAAAAAAAAAAAGTTTTTTCGCTTAAATATAAAATTGCGCGCTTTCTTTATAAATAAATAAATATATAAATCACGGTCTTATATTGGTTTCCTTTACGAGTACACTGCGCAGGATATTCATGTATACAAACAATATACGAGAAAACGACTCGAACATCTGGTTCATGGCAGGTCAACTATATTATCCTCTCTCTCCCTTGCCAGCCGTATACGTAATACACAGAATGCACGCCACGTCCTGGAATTATTATTATTATTTTTTTTTTTTATTTAATTTTTATTGCCACTGTTTGTTATGTCTCTCTCTCTGCACTCAATGTCTATACGTCTCGGACCGTGTACACTATCCGTTCTATATAATACGGTCTCCAGAACTTAAACCGATCCGAAAACACGTACGGGCGATAACAATATTAGAGGAAAAAAAAACAACGCACACGTCGATGGCCGTCGCGGCGAGTCAGTCGTAAATCGCGCGTGGCAGTAAAATCGTCTGGAAACTTATCTGGTATTGGAAAAATATTGTATAACGAAAAAAAAAAAATAATAATAATAATAAAAATACGGTGACACAAGCCGTGCAAAACTGCAGGGTTTCGTTATTTTATTCTCGTTTAAACAGCGCGTATACATTATAATATGTATTGGCCATAATAAAACGACAAAATATACTGGGCACAGATAACGCGGTAGCTGCGCTGTTGTACGCGCACATATTTTAGTAACGAAAACTGTGCGAATATTGACAGGGACACGCGAGAAAGAAAAAAAAAAGTGTTCTCGAATCTGATTCTCCGGCGTTTCTCCGCGCCAGTTCGTATTTATATCACTCTTATAAACTACTACGTATATTTTCGTATCGCGTTCACGACGTTATTGCGTATGATTCTGTGATTATAGTGACTAACAGACTCGGGCAAAATATTTTTTTTTTTTTTTAAATACATTTGGAATTTATTTTCCGAATATTACGGAAAAATAAGTATTCAGAACGTGTATTCGACTATACTTCATTAAAAGCCATTCCGCGTACTTTTAGAGTTTACCTGTTTCTTTTTTTTTGCATACAGTAATACGAATATCGAACTATAGCGGGTAATTATATTATTATTATTTGATCTAATATATTTTTTTTAATTCTGTGCTTATAAATTAACGCCAATAACTAACGAATTAATTAATAACGCACCAATTAGTTATAAAATATAACACGCATTTGTTTATATAACAAATCAAATAATTGAATAAGGCTTTGTTTTCGAACACCAAATATAGCAACATTATTGATAAAAATATAATATCGGTATTGTTTTAAATACTTACTGCTGCTAGTTTTTACTCTTTTTTTTTTTTTTGAAATAATTACTTTTTACATTCTTGTAATAAGTTATTATCTTCATGTGGGTATTATATAATAAGTAAAATATAAAAAATATTCGGAATACTTTATACGGTATACGGTATGTACCGTGGTATATACCGGCATCGGTATGTTGCAGTATACGTATAGTATAACAAATATCGACGCATTTAAACGGGCTATATTTTTTATCAACAGTCTCGTCGTCCCCGAATTGTGAGACAAGCCGTAATGTACGAACGGTTTTAATGAAAAGTATTTATTGTTTTTTTTTTTTTAAACATAAAATACAAGTAATTTATTGTCGAACAGTTAGACGATGTAAGAATTTTTTTTGAGAAAATTGTTCTCACACCCAGTAAAACGAATCATTTACATTTATTACGTACCGATTGTAGAATTTTATTATTGCGTGTGTTGAAATCAATACATTTTTACTATTCATTATAATAATCTGAAACTATAACGATCCAAAAATACGTATATTTGTATATATCTTTAAGACTTCATCTCTGCAGTATGTTCTCAGTAATTCTTATATGATCGACCCCCTCCCATAACCCCATCGAGTCTGTTAACGACCAGTAGACAAACGAGAATTACGTGTTGTTTTTTTTTGTAAATATTTATAAAGCTGTATACGTTTTAACCATTCGTAATCGTCAAAGGTTTTCTCAATTAAATTTTTTTTTTGTACGAGTTTATGATATCGTGTAGTTGTCACACTACAAATAAATAAAATAATGCGTTTAAAAATACGATGTCACGAGAAAAGCGTAGAATTTTGATTATTTAGTTTTTTAAGATTAGATTTGTTTACATAAACATTTTTTTTTTGAATTTACAAAATACGTGAGAAAACTCGTTAGTTTATTCCCATTGGAGTGGACGCGTTTAGACGAAAACAAGCTGTGCTTTTGGAAAACATGTTTTCAGCTCGATTTACGTATGGTCTTGGGGGAAAAAAAAGACTAGTCATTTGAATAATTCGAATCAAGGAGGCCTTTCACGGCGAGTGAACAGCAATCGTGCAACACGTTTTACTGGCCCTGGCCGTGAATGAATTGGTATAAAATATTAAATCACTCGGTGTCACGTACATCTGTAAAATATTAATAGCAAACGCCGAAACGTCTTTTTTTTTTTTGTAAGATAGGTATACTTATTTTAATGGTGTTTTATCCAATCCGAGTCGAAAAGCGAGCAAGAGTGTTGTCATAAATATTATATAATTTCAAATATTCGTGTAAGCGGTACGAGTTAGCGAACAAATCGTTTTGGACCGGTGGAAACGCGTAATCCGAGATGAAGTATAAAATATAAAATAAACGTACAGAAAATGTACAATGGCAGCCCGTACAGTATAATGTATTAAAAACGGCTGGACGTTAACGAGTTAATTTGTTTTGTTATTAGGTCGCTTATAACGTTTTACATTTTTATTTTTTTTTTTGGCATTAAATCATTTTACATTAATAAATAATTATATTATTTTAAACTCGACGTGTTGACACGATACGAATGTATATTGAAAATCGAGTGGAATTTCTCGTTCAAAGGGCAACGAAAATTTTCTGAACGTAATGCGTTTGGGCAATCTCATTTCGAAAAAGTCACGGGAAACTCGTATACGTAGAAATATAATCTGAGGAGGGGATGTATTGTTTTTAAATGTTAAGATTTTTCGGCGAAATATTTCAAAAATTCTACTTTTTTTCCAGAATTGTTCATATTTTGTCTGAGGAAGGGATGTACAGTACTTAAATGTTACGGTTTTACTATAAATATTCGAGTCCTATTAACGGGAGATATATACGCAGAAGGATTTTCTAAATCACTCGTGTACAAATTGGAAGTGGAACTTTAAATGATAACCAATAAGGATGAGTACATCACAATTGTAAAAATAATAGCATTATCGACGAATACGTCGAAAACCGCGCACGAGTTTTTCGAATATTAAAATAAAAATTCGTTGATATTGTTTATATATATGTGTCGTAATATTATGTCATAATATGCGTATAGAATCTGCATTTTTAAACGATAATAATTATTCGAAAAAATATAAATAAATAACATTATTTATTACCTGGACGAAAATATAAGAATTGCGCAAGATGAAGCCGGATAATTCGGCCAGTATGTAATAAAAAATACGTATTTATTTCGTTTAAATTTCAAAAAAAGTACTTCGTATCATCCAATAGTCATGCGATTTGATTTTGATTTGTACGGATTAACCTACGCAGAAGGTTATACGTAACAGACGCACAGTTTCAAAAGTATCCGTCTGGTGGTGATGAACTCGGAAGGATATTACACACGAGGAAAATTATTCCGATTACCGCGCGGTTACGACGCGGCTAACAATTAATTTCTAACTACGGTTTCCACGGTTATTCATTGTTGAATGTTTGTTTTTGTGCGCGCCGTTTCATGTAATGCGGTTAATTTTATAATTTTTCTTTCGAAAATAATTATTGTATTTGTGTGGATAATTTCCCATCGACACGATTCAAACGCATTGCAACGCCACCAATAAAAGACACGGAGCGATTCGGGCCGTAGAATAATAAATCGGAACGCTATACACAAAACAAACGAAACAATCGTATAGTCAATGGGGGATATAAGGGGATGCTTGCCGTAGAATATCTTTGAATAATTTTTCTCTTTGTATAAGAACTCCGTTTTCTAAAACGCTAACATTCAGTAGATCTAAACGTCATCCAATCATAAAAAAATGTAGTTTACCATCGTGTTTAATAGGGCCGGTGTTGGAGCTTTTTGTTTCTTTTTTTTTTTTTGCTCATTTTTCAACAACACATGGACCGTTCACAACTTTGCCTGCCCCCCTCTCTCTTTCAAACTTGAAATAACGACACCGTTTCCGTTCCCCCATTTATTTTGATCCGTTTCGACCACTACATTGTTTGCTCGAAATAGAAATTTAAATAAAACGCCTAGAGATCCGTTGTGGTTTTTGTGTAAAATTTAATTCGCGTTTCCTTGAGTTTTTCACAGAACGAAATTCATCTAAAATTTAGACAGGACAACGGGGGGACACAATTATTAGCGAACACAATATCGTATCGACGACGTCAAAAAAGGCAAGAATGTAATTATGTCACCGGCGCGTTTACACAGTGGCTGATCTAAGAGCCGTTTTTTTGGGGAGGGATTATTTATAAAAATCGTTCTACAATTTACAGATTTAAAAATCATATTTTTAGTTACCTTTATGGTATTTACTATTGTATTATACTGGTATCGCGACAGAATAATAGCGAAAAAATTGACAAAAATTATACGAAATCCCTTCACTAATAAGGGGATGACCTATTTTTTTTTAGGGATGAGAATCGCCAGGTAAATTAACGTCAATCGGCCATTTAGGCTTTTTAGGTTTGTCGGTAAAATACGGAGAAAGTCGATGACCTTTTTTCGTCTTATTAATTTTTTTTTTTTGTTTTATTAATTTTTTTGGTGGAAAGGGAGAAATTTCCCCTATTCTCCTTCCCTGTAGATTCGCCCCTGCGTTTACGTTCACGTGTTACACAGACAAATAAGTCGGGCGAGTTGTTTTTTTTCCTTTCTTTCAAATCTATCATTTTCCACCGCCATTTCCACGACTCGTATGACATCGTCGTCCCGCGTTGTTTGCATAATACACACAAACGCACACCGCAAGATACACTGGCGCGCGCGGGCGCGCGGGCCGGAAGCCAGTGAAATTAATTGAAAAGAGGAACAACGCGCGGATACCGGCGAAGCCTTCGTAATAAATCCATTTGGGGCCGTAGCGTTCCGTGCGTGTGTCACTTTTGTTTGCCCCGTGCAAACGGGCGTCACAACACCGTACGTATACGTACCTGCCGCCCTGCACCGGTATCGCGCGCGTCCCCGAAAACCTTAACCCCCGCGGCCGCCCGGTAATAACCGCGTCGCGCAACCCTCGCGCGCGCTGCCCGTACGACTTGGGTGGAAAAACACAGGGCGCAATAACGAAACGCGGGAAGACCTTAAAATCCGCGTCGCCGCCGCCGCCGCCGTGACACGCGCGCATTGCCGTCCCAAATAAGCTTCTTCCAGTCCGTTTGTTTCCTCGTGGCGGTGTAAATCCGCGGCTGGACTCGCGCGCGCGTTGTGATTGTTGTGGCGTGCAGACACGCGCCCGGATCGACGTGCCGCGGCGGCGTCTGCACGCCATCTCGCATGACGCGCCGCACAGCGGCTAAAAGGATTTTCAACCGACTCCCGCGCGCTGCGCGTAACGTTTTTAATCAAATATTATTCGACGGACGCGCACGTCTTATTGCGTAGCGTTGGCCGTTTGTGCAGTTGAAAATTCTCCGATTCTCTTCTCCGTTCTGTTCCAAACGAACATCAACGGTGTACATTGTTCGCGATAGTCGTTCCACGTTGTTTGCTGACGACTTAAAATTGAACGGGTCAGTGGATAAAGGTGTTAACTGACATTTATGAAATTATTCAGGAACGCTACTTTTGTAACTAAACATTAAAGAGCTATGGAACTTTGTTGATATTTAATATACGAAATAACTTATAAGAGGAAAAACGTCGGTCTACGGATGCTCTATAACATACTAAAAATTGGATATGATACTTTCACCAATAGTTACTAAAAAATATCATTTAACACTTTTGAATCATAAAATAACGATACAAAAATGTAGTAAGTACACAGTGCTCGAGAACTCGTGTGTAGACTGAAGAGTAAATAATATAACGCAATTAGACGACCACTTCATTATATAAATTAATTCGAACAAAATCCAACACAGAGACAGTTTTAATAATGTGAAAACATAAAAATAACAAAACAAAATGAGCCGATAGGAGATAATTAAACGAATTCGTTTTAAAACTAGTTGATAACAATTAAATTAACTGACGAGTGGTGACAAAATCAAAATAATACTATCGTCTATCATGTGGAAAATTAGTATAATAATAGACTTTTATATTATGACAACATCATGTCAACACCATCATTTTTTCTATAAATACATGGATAAAGGTGTTAAAATCCGTTATCACCCTGTTCTGAGGATAGTTAAAGTACACTACCACCTTTATCCACTAAATTTAATAGTACATTCTTCTAATAACACATTTATCAATTTATTGTTTCGGTAACTATGAATCAAAAACCTTTTCCCACTGATATAATGTTTTTATTACGCTATAACACTTTTATTCATGCAGTAAAATGCATTTTCGAAAAATTGTCAGTTAACACCTTTATCCACTGACCCCTTCAATTATGTTCCCGAAAATTCGTCGTGAAAATTACTGCCGCCGACTTCAGAGTGACCCGGATGCGATATAGGCGCATCGCGCGTGTGCCGATAACACTGGTTTAGAGTTTTTTAAAGTGTCATTGCGCGTCCTTGCACGGAATTCATATACCCATCGTGTTTTTATTACACTGTTTTCGATTTCTCAATCACTAATGCTGGTCCAATGATCTCGGTGTCACGCTCGATCCCGAGGTCTGGACCTTCCACGATCGTATCGAAAAATCTTGTTGTAAGGCTTTGAAAACGCTCGGCTTTATAAGAAGGGTATAATCTGGTGAATTCGATCTGACTGCACCGCTCACAGCGTTATTACTATGTACACTCGTAAGATCTATTCTGGAGTATGCCGTTTTCGTACGGGACTCTCCTACTGCACGCAGTAGGAACCACACTGAAAGGGTGCAACGTACGTTTTCTAATTTTGTTGCTAAGGTGCTGGCATATTCACCACAGACCTCATGATTGTGAACCGGTATTTAAAGGACTATCGACTCTAGCGGATGAACGTGTTTCTGCGAATCAAATGTTCCTAAAAAAAAAAACTCGTCGATAGTTCTATAGACTGTCCTGAACCGTTAAGTCAAGTTAATTTCAAGATCCTTAGCTTCCAGTCACGAACAACTTATCCTTTTTTTTTATATCCCATTGTACCATCAATTATTCCCGAAACAGACCGATGTTCAGGATGATGCGTATTGCCGATGAGCACCCGTCTGTTTCTTTCTGTTAATATTATTCTGTCAATATTACCGTTTATATTTTCTTGCGTGTGTGTGTGTGTGTGTATATAATTTATTCTGTACTTTGGGCCACGGCCCGTTCTAATATAAAAATAAATAAAAAGTAAAAAATACCGATTTTTTTTAAATTTATTTAATACACATTGTCATAGAGTAAAATTTGAATTTTGGCGTTTAAGATATCAACCGCAGCGCATCCATTTCGCATATTTTAAGAAAAAAGAATATATATATGACACGTAATTAACTGTATCACGGTTATCTCGTGAAAGCAAACATAATTATAAAAAATGTACCGCGCGACTTCTTAGAAACTATTATTACGTCGATTTTATAGGGTTTTAGGAGAATAACGTTACGCGTTTGATTGACTTCGGAATATTACTTTTTAAGGCGTGCACCGCCGTCGTAACACTCTGGAAAAAATCAAATTAACTCGCCGCCGAATCATTTGTACACTCGTTTAATTTTTCGGTATTCAATATCGAATAAAAAATGTATTCCTTTATACTCTACGACAGTATATAGTAGGTACCGCGGTTATTGCCAATACGGAATTAAAAATGTAAACGATTTTGCAATAATAATAATATAAAATGAAAGTATTTAACAACGTCCGTCGTTCTCGTATAAATAACGCGTATATAATAATGTAGTAAAAAAAAAGGAAAACAATAAATAAATAAAAAGGCTACGCGAAAAAGGAATAGAAAATAAAATCTAAAAATATTAATACTCGTAAATAATAAATAATTAATTATATTATATATAAAGTGTATATTATACGTAAACACGATATCAAGCCCGAGAATACATTATGAAAAATAAAGAAACGCGTGGAGAAGTCGAATGCTTTTAATAAGTTGTGAATTAAAGAAGGTGACGAGCCGCTGGGTGTTGTGGATGACGTTTAAGTGAATTACTTAGATAAAAATTTTAGAATTTTGTTATCACTGTAAAATCGAAAGCAATGATAAATCATTGCGTTCGAAAAAACGATTCTGACCGGAATTTCGGTGTAAATAACACACTTCGTCGAAAAATTTTAAAGTGGGTATTAAAGAAACTCAACGATTTTCAAGATTTTTTTGAGTATATATATATATTAGTTGAAACTCGAAGTAACAAACGTCTGACATTGTATTAAAAAAAAAAAATTCAATAATATAATATTAATACTATACGCGTGATTATAATAAGTGTTTAATAAACGCCGATTTATATTTCCATGAAAAACGTCTATACCGGATTATTTTTCTTCAGTCGAAACGTCTGCGTTTAAACGAGCACGGGAACTCTTCTATCTTGAAAAAATTCTGGTCGCGCCACTGACGGACCATCTCTAAGGGGTCCACCACAGACGCCCGGGTTAAGAACTCCCTAGTACCTTCAGAACGAATTTTTTTTTACAAAATTTTTAATTATCCGAAAATGCGGTTAATCCGCGCCGCCGTTACGGTTTATATTTAAATACATTTGTTCGCCGTGCCGTGTTTCGAGCGGCATAACCTGTCCAAACACCGTGCCGTGTGCTCCTGCAGTTTTTCGATAATAACGCGTGACGCCGGAACAGAGAATCCCTTTACAAGGCGCGCGTTATAAAATAATAAAACGCGTTTATAAATAATTTATATATAATTTCCCGTCTCATTTAATTAGGAACGTCGCACACTCGCACACTCGCAGCGCACGCGCGTCATGAATATGCTAAACCCGTCGGTTTTTGAGTATTCCTGATTTTTTTTATTTGTTTGGACAATGCGCGCGACGGTTGCACCGCGGATCGTCCCCTGCAGGACGACCGTATCCTACGAGGTGGTACATAACCCGCACAAGGATGAATACGAATTTAATTGAGAAAAGATATTATAATATGCGTTCGGCGAGAAACGCGCCGCAAAACAGTCGTCATCTCACGACAATAATAATAATAATAATAATAATAATAACAGTAGTAGGCATTTTGTATGTAAGACAATGAAGAACGGGATTTCTTTTTTTTTTTTTAAACGTTCGACCCCCTCCCCCCCCCTTCAGCTTCATTCCTGCACATATATTATATTTTGCGGGGACACAAAGGGACGTGTCACTCACTCACTCGCCCGTTGTTTTATTCACGTAAGCCGCTGCTGTATAATGTACGCGCGCCCGTTTGAAGAGACACAGGCGTATTATAATAATAATATACTCGATGACTTTGCCGATCAATCGGAAACCGTATATTATATGCATATATATATATATATAGGTAGGTAGAGGTATAGTTGTTGTAATACCATTGCGCGCCGCGACGACGTTCCTGCACTCGTGTGTGCACTCAAACGGTTTTTTTTTTTTTTAATCGATTCCCCCGTCCACGTCGGGAGATTTATTCGTTGCGAGAGGAAAAGACGACCGGTCGGATTTCGATCTGGTAAGAAAGGCTGGGGGGTGGGGTGCCGGAAAACAATACGGTGAAATGTGCCCGTTATTTCCGATCTATATTATAATAATTATATTGTATTAAACGCGACGGGTCTCCGGGTGCGAGAATGTTGAAAATAATATCTCGATAATTTATGTACTACTTACTGTGTTTTATGTGCGGAGCGATAATTTTTTTTTTTTTCCTCAACCCACTTGTATAAAATAATATATTGTATTGCAGTGGCGGAGAGGCGAGAATATATTTAATAGTACGTTAAATGGAAAATATTTTTTTTTTTTTTTTTTTGTGTCCAATACTGTTCGAGTCGGACTCATTAAAATAAAACGTCTGGAAATATTAATTACGTAGAGTATAGGTGTTATTTGTTTTTCCGTTCGTCACGAAAACGTCCGTTACGTTATAATAAGGTACTTCGTTGAGATAAATATTGAAAAATAATAATGTATTCGTAAAACCGTATATTGTTTGATGTGACCGGGGCTGAACGTGTCGAACCGGACGTGTGAAATCTAGTCGGAATTTCGTGCGTGTGTCACTCAGTGGCGCATAGAAACGGGGGGGAGAGTTTCGATAAAAAGTCGTCGTCTGCGGGTGAAAAACCAAAATACAACAACGGAATAAAAAGTAAATAAATGAACGCAATGACGTACAAGAATATTATGAATATTACAAAAAAAAAAAAGGGGTTATAGCAGAGTTGAAAAACAATAATATTGAGTAACGATTTGCTGCGGGGTGCGGATTTCAATGCAAAATTTTTGGGAACATCAGCAAAACGCGTTCCGAGTTCATAATTCGTTTAACGATACAGAAACTGTAATTTTGCATTTTTCGCTCTTTTTTTTTTTTTTCATTTTTAGTTACTCAATTTTATTAATTTTTATTATACGCAATAATACGAGGTTTTCGTGTGAAATAATAGCCAATTCGAAATATTGTTATTCAATAATTCTTTTCGAATAAATTTTCGTGTAGATGTTCATTGGTTAGTCATTCTATATATTTGATAATTTTGGCAACGCCTTTTTTCTTATTTTGTAATTTCTAATATTAAATCTAATTAGGTATATATTTCCAAACGTCTTTATCTACGTATACACAATTTAACGAGACAATCGGGCGGGTCTGGGATTCGAACAAATATAACAATAATAAATTATTATCGTAATAAAATAAATTAAACATATTATCATTATTATTGCATAACATTTATAAATTAATTAAACGATGTATACACTCGTATGTATAAGTCCAGTCCATTGATTACTGGTGCAGTTTCATTATATATATATTTATTTGTAAAAACCTTTTTTCATCTAATACAATTTCAGTGGCGTATTTAAAGGGGCACAGACGGCTCGTGCGCCTTCCATTACTTGCGCCTTCCAATACCGATTACAACAAATTGTAATTATTAAAAAGTTAATACAATACGCATAAAATAATTTTGAAAATCGTATAATATTAGAATTTCGATTTTTTTCGAAAAGCCATTATTTTTTCGTTATCCATTCGCAATTTTTTTCTTTCTTTCTTATAGAAATGTATTTGTGTATACCGATTTAAAATTTTGTTAGTACGGGGGGGTTAGGTTGGGTTATGTTAAATAATTATGGTAAAAGAACCAATTACACGTTTCTAAATACGCTCCTACGCAATGCATATTGTATGCGAAGAGGTAAATATACAGGGTGCCTTGCGATAAGTCCGAAACACTTCGGTGTGTAATTTTACATCCCTAAAGGTGCAAAAAAGTCCCTATAAACTCGTGTTCGATTCTCAACCGTTTCTGAGCAATTTTACATTTTGTGTTTTTTTTGATATTATCAGACTTCAATTAAAAAAAAATTACTATTACATGAAAACTGTTAACGGTACAACTAATCCGAGGTGATTTTTGAAATCTGCGTTAAATTTTCCAACGGAGAACACCCTATCGGATCCCTCAAAAAACTTTCCAGATGCTGTTCAGATTACCTAAATTTAAAACGTTTATAAAATATTCAAATTTTTGAAAAAGTCTCCGAGATTTAAGTGTTATCAATTCACGGGCTAACACTCGGCAAATTTTGTCTAAACTCGTTCGTTTAAAATTTAACGTAGATTTCAAAAATCACCTCGGATTAGTTGTAACGTCAACAGTTTTCGTGTAATAGTAATTTTCTTTTTAAATTGAAGTCTGATAATATCGAAAGAGCACAAAATGTAAAATTGCTCAGAAATAGTTGAAAATCGAACAATGGGTTTGTACGGACTTTTCGGTCCCTTTATAGAAGCGCATACCGAAGTTTTTCAGATTTATCGCCAGTCACCCTGTATACATCATATTTTTAATTTTTTTTTTCAAGAAAATAAGAGGTCACGTCGAGAGGCCCCGCCGATTCGTGCGGCGTCCGCGGACGGCCGGCGAAACGACTGTTGTAGAACGCGTGGTCGTCGGCCGCAAATGATTTTCGTCCCGGATTTTCCCGTCGTCCGAAACGTGCCCGCGCGTATACAGGAGATGACTATACGCAGTTCGCGCGTACATATAGTGTGTGTGTGTGTGTGTGTGTGTGTGTGTGTGTGTGTGTGTAACATTGCGCTTACAACGATCGGCTATTATTATGATATTGATGGGATAGCGTTGTCAGGGACAGTGCAGTGCCGTCCGGATGATGATAAATGACTGAGCGCAGGGGGAATGGTAAAAACACGGAAAGGCAACAGGACAAAAAAAAAAGTAAAAGTAGTGTACGCACGCGTACGCTCGTTAACCGCATCGAGAGGGTCAAAAAGTTCCCTGTCATATAATGTCGTCGAGACAACTGTTTTTCAGTGGTGTGTCCCGGCGTCGTCGTCGTTCAATTACACGACGAATAAAATAATATTTCCCGTTACGCGCGCCGTTAATATTGCGCACACGACTGCAGTCACACACACACGTTTTCGTTCAAACCAGTGTTTCCCAAACGGTGGACGGGGGGGCGCGAAAGCAGTCGTCGCGGAGGAGTAAAATTTTTATTAAATCGTTTTACGCATAAACGGCGAGGGGAAAGGGGAAACACGTTTTTTTCGATTTTTACAAGATGGATAGAAAAAAAAAAAGGTTGATAACCACTGCAGGTTTACGTCTGGGGAGATAACCCCCTTGGAGTACATAATAGTATATTTCGATACCTAAACACCCAATTTTAAACTATGAAATACCCATCCTGAACTTTTGAAAAAAGGGGGATGATTTGAATATTAGCCTGCTGAAAAAATGTGGAAAACGGAAGAGGATGTGGACCTTTTTTCTTCAATCATAACATCTAAAATATCCGTATTGTCCGTAATTGACTTGAGTCGCATAAACTTCTAATACTAATCTAGTGTCGGAGGTCGAACTCCGTGATGGGGGGAGGGGGAGTCGTTATCTCACCACTGAGTTTGAGTTCGTCCCCTTTCCCTCAAGACTTTGACTTGACCGCCACAGAACGACTACCTGATTCTCAACAATCACTAAAAATAAAGCCTGGCAGGGCATTTATCTTCTTCTCCCCTTCACCTCGCCTCTCGGATACGATCAAATTTCTCCCAGCATTCCCAAGTACCCTGCACGGTTTAGAAATTTTCCACTCTCCCGCGGTTTCTGATTGTTTCTTTCTCTCCGTCGCTGAGACACAATCGGCTGCTGTCCCGTCTCGCGCATTTCACTCGGGCCTTAATGACTCGTGCCCCCTCTTGTACACACGCGACTTTAAATACTCGTTTAATTTTTTTTGCTGTGCCGTATTCACTTTTAATCTTTCCATTTTATTCAAAAAAAAACCGTCCGATCTCCATGCCTCTCATTCGTTTCAACATCCCTAAATCCCGTATCCGTTAAAACTCTCGTTCTTATAACTTCCTAAATTCATGACTTCGTAATACAAGTAACTATGTAACGAAACCAATTTTTGAGCCTTAATAATTTTAAATTGAAAACTTATAAAAAAATAAATAAATAAAATTCAACGACCGAATTTATTTATTTATTTTTTTAGATTCTGAGCGATTGATTTTACAACGACGTTTATTTTTTATTTATTTTTTTTTTGTGTACAACTTCTTTTCGACTGGAAATGAGTATTCCGATCGTTCGGTACATACCCGCGTTTTCCGCGGTAGCGAACTCCGTGCTGGAGTTGTATTACTTTACGCGGAAGTAAGTTTTCGATTTCTCTCAACGGTCTGTTAAACACGCGCGACCCCGAAAAAATTGTGTTGAAAACTGTAAGAACGCGATTTCTTCAAAATTCGTTATTTTATTTTATTACGGCATTTCGAAAGTAAATTGCCCTAGAGTCTTGACGTTCACAATAAACATGTGACTTTGCATTAAGTGAAAAATTTTTCAAGAAAATGTCTTCTAATTTTGAGCTATTTATTACGTATATACTATATAATATAGCAAATAGCAATTATTACATGTTGAACTGAAAGTTTTATACAACATAGGTTCTGTACGTTACTTAAAATATATATTCAAAAAAATCTTCTTTGTTTTTTTTTTTATTACCATTTTGAATTTTTCGAAAAATTGAATTATTTTGATATGGAAATCAACGCGCACAATCGATAACAGGGCTATTATTATTATTATTTTTTTTTTTTTTGTACAACTATAGCAGAAAAATGCTCTGATCGTTACAATATAGTACCCGTTTTTTGATAGAAAATTTTTGCTGTGGCGGTACTTAAGGGAGGTATAATTTTTCGATTTTTTTTTCAGCTGTATTTAAAACGCTGTCCAAAATTAAATAATTTTTTGTTGTTGTCAGAAACGTGATTTTGTCACGATTCATTATTACGTGTATGTAAATACAATTTTAAGGCAATTTCCAGGATAAAAATAAAATAATTTCAATTTTACAGTATTTTTTTTTTTTTTATAGTCTTGATCAGCTCATATATAAAAGTGAAGTTTAATAATCAGTTTATATAAAATATATAAGTATGTAATCAATAATATCAATATATTTTTTGTATGTATATATATATATATTGACAGTCTTGATCAGTTTAGCCTAGGCTATACCAGTTCGTTCTAAAATGTAAATTTTAATTTCGGGATAAACAAGTTTGGCCTAGGATAAACTAGTTTATCCTGAAATCGGGTTTGGCCGGTAACATATATATTGGTATTTATATACCGAAGCACGTTTTTACACTTATTGCAATGAGCAATATAATATTTATAAAACATATTATTTTTCGCAAAATGCCGTTTAAACCGACGTATTTCTATAGAAAAAATACGAATTTTTTTCCCCCGCATATAAAAGTAATAAATGAAATATTAAATATATTTTTGGTTCGTTTGAACTCTAAGAAATTACCTTTTGGCTTTTGCTCTTAAAACGCAGAAGAAAAAAAAATATTAAGCAGTATACTTATTACGTACGATATATATATATATATATAATCATAGCTTATCAAAAAGAAAAAAAAACTAATATTACGTATAACGCGTTATTTTATCGTACATCAGTTTAGTTTTAGGGGTATATAACGGAGAGAGAGAGAGAGAGAGTATAATAATTCAAATTGCATTTTACTCTATATAATAATATGTTTATCATTATATGCGTACTATACATATATATGTATACGGAACGTAAACTACGATAGTTATAGTGAAATTTATTCTATTAAATTTCACCTACCAGTGCAGGTATTATATTTTACTTTTTCGTTCGCCTTGGGGAAACGTCCGCCGGTGCGTTACTTAAAAAAAAAAAAAAACTCTTAGATCGTGACACGCAGTTGCCGGTCGAGGGGAGGTAAAAAAACACTATCGGTCATAATAATAATAATAATATATATATATATTTATATAAAATATACACCGCGTGTACGGTTAGTGTTCAATATATAAATAATATATAGTCATATGTAATTATTTAGCACAAGGTCCGCCTTAGGCCATCGAAAAAATGCCGGCCCTCCCAAAAAAAAAAAAAAATATATATATATATATATATTCGTTAGACGTGCAGTTATATATTTAAAGTTTTTAAACATATTTATACTCGGTAAAATAATTTATATAAAAAAATAAATAAATAAAATATCTAAAATATGTGCACGTATAGAGCAATAAAATGAACGAAAAATAAATATAATTTATTGGTATATAAAGTTTATAAAATCCTTTTTTTATGCGAAACCGTTAATTATATCGTGCGAAATATTATCTCAGACTCTATATGTGATGTTGATCAATCTAATAACCGACTCCAAGCTCTAAATACAGCACAAAATCGAAAGAAATTTTTTTTTTATAATTTATATATTTCGTGAATATTTCGAGTGTCTATGCGGCAAATTAGTTTCAAAATATCACGAAGAAATAAACGATAATCGCGATTTTACGTAGTTTTTTTTTTGACGATTCAAAAATGTATTGAAAAAAATCGAAAATTGACCTCTTCTATAAAGTACTGCGACTAGTCGAAATTTGTCACCGGAAATCGGATATGACCGTATAGATCGGAGCATTCCTTCTGACAGAATTTTCGGGTTCAGATTGTAACACGCATCGTTTTAAAACCAATACATTTCTCGGTACGCTCGAAATATTAAAAAAAATAAAAAATTACGACATTATTAATTATTATATTTTTTCATATATAATTCAAAAAAATTCAAATCGAAATTCTAATCCGAACCGTAAATAATTATTACCTACCAGTGATTACGCAGTGATACGCGCCGAAATCGCGGTCACTCGAGGAAACACTGCTGGAAGTGCTTATTCCGAACCCGAGGGAGCTGCTAAGCGTTTCCTCCCCCTATATAATATAAACCTATACAATATTAACCTGTGTGCACAGCGTGTATATACATTAAAAAAAAAAAAAAATGTGTATATCGGTGGTGACTTTGAGTGTTCCACTCGTGTGAGACATCAGACGAAACGAAATACCGCACGTATAATAGTTACCTACTGCAGTCGGACGTTAAACAAAAAAGCATTTGGAAAAATCGTTTTTTTTTTTTCTATTCTCCTCTTCCCTCCGCCCAGCCCGGTATATAGTATAAAGTGTATTTATGAAAAGCGTTAAATAGCGCGAGACATACGTATTTTTTCATACACTATCGTATAGAATAATATATAATACAATATAATATATATATATATAGGTATACTTTATAGCGGTGTGTATATATATAAAATAATAATAAGTGAGTTAAATTAGTGAATTTGTTACTCGAAACAAAAAAAAAACACATAATAATAATTGCGCTATTACAAATATCGCTGCTGCGCGCTACGGCCTAGTACCTATGTAAATATATAATAAAACAAATATATTGGTGGTACGTGCCCGGCACGAGGACCTCTTCACTTTTTTTTTTTTTTTGACCACATGTCGTTTGCTCGCGCAAAACGTTCCGCCGCGCCGCGCACATTAATCACCCCGTCACGACTATTACGATTTGTACATAATACGCAAGTCTCCCTCGCGGTCTCCTCTCCACCACGCGACCAAACCGACATTATGTAATAATATGTATGGCTCACTCCAGTCACTTCATATAATAATATATAGGTCGAACGGATTTCAAGGTCCGTGGCGTACCGCGACAGAGTGGCGGTTTTCATTATAAAGTCGAAGGAACGTTGTGTTATGGTGGTGGGGGGGGGAGGGATTTATTGTGTGATTTTGATTTTGTACGAATTTTTAATTTTCGAGAGACATTATACGGAATTTTTTTTTTTTGTATATACATACAGTTTTATTATAATTATTATAAAATTTATATATAAAATGTTATTTTGAATAAGAAAATTAATTTCGTAAAAGTGAGGTTTTTTTTTTTA
The DNA here is from genome assembly GCA_032441835.1 of Slavum lentiscoides. Lineage (NCBI taxonomy): Eukaryota > Metazoa > Arthropoda > Insecta > Hemiptera > Aphididae > Slavum > Slavum lentiscoides. Next base: position 13,283,825 of record CM063712.1, on the reverse strand, counting down.
TTATTTATTAGATTTTGAGCGAAGAATCTATTGGTTTTACTCATAGATAATACATAATGGATGATAGGCCATATTCGTTATCAGGCTTTCCCGAATCTTCTGTCTCACTCAGCAAATATTTAGATTACCGATACGTTGATAACAGAATACACTATTTTTCAATTATTATTATTCCACGGAACGAATTATTATTTCATGGAACAAAAAATAATTTCTTGCTGAGTAGGATAGAAGATATGGTTTTAATATTGCTGTCTCTCTTCTTTATTCAGGAACGCTGCCCGCTACACGTATTGTATACACGTGGCCTATCCATTATGTATTATCTATTGGTTTTACTGCAAAACTGTGTTTTTTTTTATCATGTCCGTATCCAAAAATTCTACCAGATTGAATGCTCCGATCTTTACACTTTACAGTCAAAGTTTTCGGTATTAAATCGCATACAGTTGGTACTTTACAAAGGTCATTTTTCAATTTCCTCAAAATATGACATAAAAACTACCGGAAAAAAAAAGAATATATTTTTTTAAAGTCTATACCCAAAAATTCTACCAGTAGTGCTCAGATCTCTACGCGTAGCACTGTTTTCCGGTAGCAAATTGCATCCATTTGGTACTTTAAAAAAGTGAATTTTTCGATTTTCTCAATACTTTTTTTTACGCTTTGGAAAAAACTATCGAAAAATGACGTAAAAACGGTGAAAACGCAATTTCTTCAAAATCGATTATTATCGTTTTCGCCGATTGTGTAACTCCGGGCTGTGTTAACGAGACGAATTTTTCAAAAAAAATTTCTTTTAATTTTGGATTATTTATAACAATTGTAGGTTTTGAAGTATTTTTAAATTTATAAAAGAGATAATTTTCGGTTTTAAGGCTTGAAAATATAAAACAATTTCAGACGTTATTTTACTTCAACTATACACTCGAAAAATCTTAAAACTAGTTGAGTCACAATTTCTTTTCATAACCATTTCAAATTTTTCGACAAATTGCGTAACACCGATGCTCCGCTTAGAATCGTTTTGTCGAATGCAATGATTTACAATTGCTTTCAGATTTATAGTGATGACAATACACTCTAAAATCTCTATCCAAGTAATTCACTTAAGCGACGTTCACAACACCCCGCGGCTCGCTAACTTTTTCTTTTTTTTTTTTCTGTAATCATCGTGATAAACACAATTTCAGCATTGATATTATAACGTGTACAACGGGTTGTTTTTTTAATGTTTTTCGACCAACCTAAGTGTTGGCTTTATAAAAATTTTTGTAAAATGAAATACATTCAACGCGTTTTCTCTATATTATATCCACGGCAATGTATAAATCTTGCAGTGATTATCAATTACTTCTTCTAATTACTACTTCAAGTGTTTTTTAACAGATTGCAACTGACAATATTATGTACAATTTACAATTAACGATAACTATTATTTAATCGATATATACACTATTATGACTATGATCTACCCGCCTGGTTGATTACCAGTGCGGCAGTTACACTAGCTACTTGGTAAAACGGTAACCTACGGACACTCTTTCTTAAGACTTGTGTTACAAAAAAAAAAACGCGTTTACAGACAAAAAAAAAAATTTTTTTTAAATTTAAAAAGTATTTTTACATATTAATACGTACCTTTATTCGTTTTTCTTTCGGTATCTAAAATAATAAAATTATTTTTTTTAAAAAAAAAAACCCCTTTAATCGATCGTATAGTCTTATACTTTTTATTTGTTTTACTGTATAACGAAAAAATAAAAATAAAATAAAAGAATAAACAGTACACGAAAGTATTATTATTATTATTTTTTTTAGTAAGTCCGGGGGACACGAGACCTCAGATCGTCCGTGATAATACTTATATATAATATATATATATATATGTATGTGTGTTATTATTATATTTTGCATTAATATATAACTGTAACGAAATACTTTTTTAAGTTTCTTATGTATAAACTTGTGTGTGTGTGTGTGTGTTCCAGTACGAGTTTTTAATGGATTTTGCTCGCGATTACTACTTGTATATATATATATATTTTTTTTTTTGTCGTCGAGGTCACTCTATACACTATATATATACGCACGTTCTCTCACTCCGTTTCTATTTTTTTTTTATTTCACTTTGTGACAACGCCAGATCTGGTCGTTTGATAAATTTCTCATTTTTGCCCCCACCTCCCCATCCCCGCTGCACACCCACGATTGTTACTGTATTTCGCCTTTTTTTGTTTTTTGGGCCGTTTTTTTTTTTCTTTTTCCTACCTCTCTCACGTCATCATAATCGCGCACGTGAAGTGTCGTGTCGCGACCGCGTTGTTATCTGTCCTCAGGAAACCCGAGTTCCTTCCGGACGGCCGCTACCAGAGCACTAATGATTGGCCGCCGACGACGACACCGCCGGTGGACACCCCTCCCGCACCGCCGCACCGTACAGCTAACGAAATCCCCGCACGACGACGACGGGAAATTATTGTCGAGACACGCTGCACGTCACGCACTACTGCGAGCGCGCGTTTCGTGTCCGCCGCAGTTATTAATGCGTTATTATTGTTATTATTTCTCTTTCTCTCTATATATATATATATATATATATATATATATATATATATATATATATATAATAATAAATAAACGAGAACGTGGAGAACGGGCGCGTGTGTGATAAGCAGAAAAACGGTGGAAAGAAAATGTCGTGTGCTGTGCGGGGCCGTTGTGCGGTCAAGCTGCAGCAGGGGGTCGAGAAATAATTCAATTTTTTTTTTTATATAATAAATATAATATATTACGAGTAGGGGGCTAGGGACGTATAGTCCCTTCCCATACGATAATAATAACAAGGACGTGTATTTTTTTTTTTTTTTGGACGCATATTATACAAGTATAGGTAGATATTGAAAATAAATAAACATAATGTTTGTAACGAATTTATTACGTACAGTAAATTAATCAACTATCCACTCGAATTTTGAATAATAATAATATTATTTATTTAGATTTACGTATGAAATTATACAAATCAAAATGATAATATTTTTACGAATTTTACGATTTACGGTCCTTTTGGCTCAACAGTACGAATTACTAAATACTAATATACGAATTTCCCGTTTTTGGCTTACATAATACGAAAAAATGCACAGAGCACAAATAATTAAATTTAATACTCGCGGTACCGTTAATTAGGGTTGCCAGATTTTGAAATCACCAAACCGGGACATCGTATTGAATAACCTTTTTTTTTTTTTGTATAAACCTGAAACCATGTCGATAAAATTAAATTTTAGACTAATAGTAATTTAAATAACATAATACGATAATCACATAATGATACCGTGTACAATATTATTCTATGTTTTATTATTAAATAATACAATATTAAATAGTTATTTTCTCTCAGCTTCCATCAACCGGGACAAACATAATGACCGGCCGGGACATGTCGTTAAAACCGGGACTGTCCCGGTCAAACCGGGACGAATGGCAAGCGTACCGTTAATGAATACAAACGTAGGTACTGCATATATATTAATTATAAACCGAATATATATTTTATTGATTCGGGAAAATGATTTTCGTGAAATGGTCTTTCGGGAAAATGATTATTCGGGAAAATAGATTCGGAAATTTGGTTTTCGTGAAATGGTGTTTCGGGAAAATTACCATTCGGAAAAATGGATTCGGGAAAACGTACGGGTACCGTCCATTTTTACCGCTCACGCGACGTTTACACACCAGTGTCTCCAGTATTAGCTTAGCAGACTCGTTTTTTATTTTTACTGTCTTATTCACATTTACAAAATGAAAATTTCAATATCGTTTTTTCAAAGTAACACGTTCAGTATGAAAAATCTGAAGTGGAGCTCCGTCCACCTGCCACTCCGATTGGAACATTGGTGGTTTTACGCTGGTTTTACCCTGTGTCTCATATACGCGTCGTCACTGAACGCGGTCGCGCGTATATTGTACAATATTATGACACACCGGCGTGCGTTGTGTTCCGTTTCTCGAAAACTGCCGCAGATTGTTTCCATGTCATTAAAATTTTTAACGTGACCGGTCCCCGAGAGAGATTATTTTCGAAACGGAAAACGGTTGTCGGGCCGACGTGAATCGGTCTCGTCCGTCGTTGCCGGGTGATTATTGACACACCACCTACCGGCCCATATAATAACGCGCGCGCGCTGTTCGTCCACCCTCCGCACACCCGGTCCGGCTAATTATTATTATTATCCCCACGTCGTAACGCTGCGGCGCAACGGGAACGTGTGGCCGCGGTCATTTGGTCAGCAGACGTCTCTCGGTCTCCGCCGCTGCGTGCCGGGTCACCTACAACGAGGGCAGCTGAATGCGGTGCACACGTGCGCGCTCGCGCGCGCGTCTATTTTTAAGGCGTCGCGACGTTCGTATCGCTCGGCGGCGCGGACGGACGGACGGACGGCCGGCCGGCCGGCGATCGCGTACTGCCGCGAGACTTCCTGTTTTTCACGGTGTGCGGCGTCGTCGTCCTTTGGCCGCGTCACTCTACTGCGGGTCACCTGCACCGACCCCGTACTGCATACAGTGGCGCAGATTTCACCTCCCCCCCCATCCCCAAAAAAAAGCTTGTTCTTGTCATTTGAAGCGTTGAAATTTCATTTCGTCGATTGTGCGCGTACGGAATTAAACATTAACGAATTTTTTCTATCCTCCAAAAAAAAAAAAATAAAATAAAAATAAAATCTGCACGCAGGAAAATATTATTTCTAAAAGTTCCTTTATACTCCGCTCAGCTCTCGGAAAAAAAAATCGTATTTACGTCACATTATTATAGTCCACTTGTTGTTGTTAAGGACTTCTTTGCATAAGAACAAAAATGATGTATACGATGACGATTAACGTGAAAAAATTTGATATTAAATAACGGTTTTTTTTTAAAGAACATTGTCTGAATAATCGATTTATCCAATAATATTTCCGACTTGACGACTCACGTAAACAAAAAAGGTCAAATTTGCCGACTGAAATAAATTAGGCGATTGAAGTTAAAAAAAAAACAATTTCTGCCTTAATCGAATACAGCCGAAACCATCAATATTTTATGAGATTCTCATTATTATTATTATTATTATTATTATATAAAAATAATAATAATAAAATAAACAATAAATTAATGTGTGAATATTGTTTATATATTCTATAAACAGCTTACACATTACTTAAATTAATTAATATTATTAATATTGCGTATAAATTAATTAATATTAATAGTATTATTATTAGTTGTCATGACAACGGTTTACACATTTCCGAGATTTACCCTCACACTGCCGTAATACATGTTTACACATCAAAAAAAAAAAAAAAAAGGTAAAAATAAATAAATATATTATCACGCGTTCTGTATAAAAAAAAATATATATTATAATAATTTACTCGTAGTCATAAAAAATATATATATATTATTGTTTTATAGGGTTTATTGAGTGTGAAAATATTCTTTGAAAAATCTTTTTAACACGACGATCTAGTGTAAAACGTAATATAATTTAATAACTCTTTTATAAACGTAATGTATAAATACTATATAACCGCACGAACTGCATAATAGGAACGGAATCGTAAGCATTTTTTTTTTTTTTTTTCATGTTCGTACACCTCAGTAAATCGTCGTCGACCGCATTCAAACCGCCTCGAATTAATTCCGCCGGCTTTATAACATGTAATATATTTACGCGTACAATAAACGTTCAAAGGATAATCCGGTAGAGTTTTATTCGCACACGAATTTATTCTGCGCTAAAGCGTTTGAACACGGGTTAACCGTGAAACAGGTTTAGATGATATAATAATATAATATGCGCGCAACCCTCTAGAGTCGGTAAAACATAATATATAATTCCGACCAATAAAAATTTTTATATTTACTCGCGGATTCGTAATTAAAAGCGTTTTATTGTAAAAAAAAAAAAAAATGCACTAGATGTTGTAGTACGCTGTAGTGATAAATTCTACGAGCCCGATAGATAATTGTCGGTATTAACCATAGACATATTAACGTATAGACTGCGCTTCTTTAGGAATCGGCGTCCTCATCATGTGATAACGAAAACTATTCCCTATGGAAAATAAAACAAGTGTAAAAATGTTTCATCCATGATATTAGTGATAATCAGTCATTAAGAACACTTAACATTCATAAAGTTTCTAAATGTGAACTGTCTTCATTACTGATAGGTAATTTGGTAATAAAGCGGTTTATAAAATTCCATGAAAAAATTGAAATTTATCAAATTTTTTCTTCCAAAGGGAATAGTTTATCCTGCGGACACAGTTATATAGGCAGGGGGTTAGGAAAGCGCAGTCCATACGTCAATATGTCTATGGTATTAACGTAATAAACTGTACCATACGAATGATTATCGGCGACGACGAGTCAAAAATCGTCAGATATTCGAATTTGAATAATTTTGTGTGATATACATTTTTTTTTTACTTATACCCATATTATATTTTATTATATATTTAAAAATCGACACCAGAAACTACGCGTATACAAATTGCGTACATTTATATTGACGATGCTCCTTAAGTGACGTGTCCACATATTATCCATTTATAATTGTATTTATTTAATATTTTAACTAAAAAAAAAAATGTATAGAAGTGTATATTGGTAATACGTATATTATACCATTTAATTTAAAAATATAACCAAGCAGAACGCGACCACTCAATTATAACGCGAAACAAGATCACCAAACAAGATTCGTTGCGAGAAACCCGGTTTTCTCGTTTTCCACACAGCGAACAGTGAATATTATTATACAGTGTTGAGACTTCTCATATTTTCCAATATATTATCTTGTTTACATAAAATAATGCCGAGTCATCTTAACACGTATCTTAGAAGAAAATTTCGTTTATCTGAGATAATTTTTTTTATTATCATTATTGCCTATTAATGAGATTAAATTTCTACTTTTTTAAAAATTTTATTTTGTACAGACAATCGTTTCTTTAGTGTAATTCATGGCACGTTCCGTTAATAATTTTACGTCGGAACACATCAGGGTTTTGATATTTTTCCTATATAGTATATATAACACGTATATACTTCCCGCAGTACGAAAATACCGGGACAAACGATGCGGCGGTAAGATGGTTTCCAATAGTTTCGAAATAAAGAAAAACGTCTAGGTAAGAAATAAAATGTTTTCGAAAATTTGAAAACACATAAATTTTATTAAAAAATTATCTCAATGTTATCCGAATATAATCTCAATTGTCTTTTCGTTTTGATATTTTCAAATTTTTTTTTTTATCCTTTATCTATATAAATGTACACGCCATTATGTCTTTTTTATCTATATCTAGATGACTTTTTACGTTATCTAGTCCCTATCACGACACCGGTCGTATTATTATATTACGGGTGCAGATGTCGCCTTATTCTATAACGGGCAGTAGGACCCGGAATCGGGTTCATAGGAACGGTGAAACGGAGAGTGGGCTCCACGAATTCGGGCACCACAGACGGTATAACGAAAAGAGACGTTCTGGAAAAAGGATATACTGCTGTAATCACTCGGAAAAAAATAGAGTTTTAAGTGTCGACTACGATCCTAATTAGTTATGAAATCCCGTGCTCGAACTGGGGGGTAGGGGACGCAGAGGGACGGAGCTCCTCTTCAATTTTTCCATATTTCGAGAGGACCCCTTCAAATAATTTTAATTAGAACGAGAGGACGGAACGTGTTATTTCGTTAAAATAATATTGACATTTTGATTTTGTGAATTTGCATTGTTGAATATAAAATACAGAAACAAATCACAATTACCAACAGTCGCGTAATGTTATTTAAAATTAATTAAATACCGAATTAGCTAGAGTACGCTTTCATATAATATTATTAATTTTTATATGTTAATAAATGACAAGTTTAAAAAAATATATATTCATCGTAATTTTTGGTACGTATTATACATTGTAATGATTTGATGAAGATGAACGGTTGGGGGTGTGGGGAGCAAAGCCCCCCACAAGTCATGTAATCATCGTAAAGAACGCTAATTTAATTTTTTTTTTTTTTTAAAGTCTTGGAGTCCCCTTTCTTTTATTTTTCCAATTCGAGCACCGATAAAGTCAATAATATTTCTCGCGCGTATTGCGTTACGACTACTGATTGTGTCTATTCTTTTTAAAAAAGAATAAGTAAAAATAAAGAGTAAAAAAAAAAAAACACCGACTTGTAATTTTACAAGGGCGTTATTACGATCCGAACAAATATCAACGACAACAACAATTTATTTAGCTTTTGCGCGGTGGGGAAAAAGAAAATCCTTACGTGACGTTTGCGCGCGCTGGCTTCTGCAGACACACACGAGCCACCGCGGTGTCCTTTGCTTTCGTTCCTTCGCCTTTCGCCATAGTAGTACCTATACATTTATACGGGATAATTGATTGGATTCAAGAAGGATACGCGCGCACACGTGTCGGCCTTAAGGTCTTTAAGATTGCGCGCGATCTTCTCGGAATTTTCGCCATCGAGACGTGGGCCGGGAAGGGATCATCGGCGCTCACACATATAATAATGACGACACATATGCACCGATGATTAATATGCCCGCCGCACCCGATACTGCACGAATCAGAGGTCGTGAAATCGGACACATCCGCCGGACACCACGGTGTCCAACCACCCCTGCACCCACTGCTATTACTACCACCACCACCACCACCACCACCAGACAAAATATCTCATCGTGCGTACGCTCCCAGAATGAAGAAAAAACTACTGTTGCTGCGGCACTGTCCGAACACGTGCAGTAAACGACCGTGTACTGCACGTTATAACGACATCGTGTCGGACACGCGGTGTTTTTGTGTTACAATATTGTGCTCTTGCAGCAGTCCATTGAACACACGTTTGCTGTGCTATTATAGCTTTATGCGCGGCGCGGTTCTCGGAACGAGAAATATCCTTACCGGATCGAAACGAGCTAGAGATACTCCGAAATAGAATATCCGCGCGTCCTTCTCCTGGCATTATTCAAAAAAAAATAAAATAAACAAATAAATAAGAACACTTTAACGACCCTAGAGCGAAAACGTCTTATCGAATTCGGGAACGAAAAAATATTCTCCGTAATTGACGTCAAAAGGCCCGATCCGCGCCCAATACCGAAAGGGCTGTTGGGGTAACATTTCGCTCGACGTTTCTCCGCATTTTATAACTGAAGCGATGGAACAAAGGACAATGGACAATGGAACGCCTTGTCGAAGAACGCTCGGCACGCTATTTCCCAGGAGGTATGAAAACTCTACGCGCATTGAAACAAGGGACGCTGTCCGATAGCTGACTGAATTGGAAAAAGAAGTGTGATTCTTATATACTTATTTATATATTTATTACGTTATTTACTGTTAGCTAAATATAGACATATTTTAAAATTGTTTTCACTTACAATTATTTCTACTCGAAATGTGTGTGTATGTTTGTTAAATGTATTGTTACTACACGGATTAAAACCGTACGAATAAATAAATAATAAAAAAAATGCAGCAAAAAACATATAAGTATACGAGAAACAAAAAAAAAAAAAAAAATACGGGATTTTTATTTTTCTTACATCGATTTCATATTTTATAAATTTTCGTTAACACTGTAGCGATGGAAACCGGTTTAAACGCGACATTGCGATTTTTCGTGTACGCTCGACGGGGAGAAATTCGCGCGAGCGTCCGAAGCGATTAGGTTCGAGAAGCATTTTGGAAAAACAATTTTGAAAATCGTGACTCTAATTTTTTTTTAATTAAAAATTATTTATAATAACGGATTTTCAATAAGTGGTTCTCAAAATGTGAAAGTTGACAAAATATTTTTACAGTATGTAAGCTATAACGTTTTTAGCCACACAGTGCCAGATCACCGCCCGAAATTATTCAGTCGTTAAGCTGATAACGCACTCAACGGTAATAACAATATAACTTGATTAGATGTTTCTCTTATATCGTACAACACAGTAATCGCAGTTCGTTGTTTGTATTCGTACGTATCGTTTTTATAATATTGAGATGAATTCCGTCGAAAAAATGCAAAGTGAAAAGGGAGAATTAATTTTAATAGTAAATATGTATAAATTTAGCCATCATAAACTTCTCCGAAATAATTATATTACGATTTTTTTTTTTTTAAATTCTATTGCGTATTTTACTTGATGAATGATTAAATGACTATTTCGATAACCAACGTATGAATGTCGAGGGAGCCAATTCTACCGAACCTAACCCAAATTTCGGGAACCAATTCAATAGGTAAAAATATGGACTTCCTAAGTTTGGGAGCCAATTCAATAACCCCGCGATGTACTGCGGTTAAGCAACACAAAAGCAAAACCGTACCTCCGACCAAACGTCATCGCCAGTAAAATAATAATAATAATAATAATAATAATAATAATAATAATAATAATAATAATAATAATAATAATAATAATAATAATAATAATAATAATAATAATAATAATAATAATAATAATAATAATAATAATAATAATCGACAACAATTATTTTAGCTTCGCGGCAGTCGTAAAACATCGTGTAAATGTGTGTAAACGTTATACGCTGAGTACCTATTGAAAAAGCGTATGTATTATAAAATTCGTAAAATATAATCCCTAAAAAATAATTTTTTTTTCAATTTCACCAAATCGAATAAAAATTATTTTCAATAAAAATTCGTTTCGTGTGTGTTTTCAGCGATGGAAAATATTTGTTCGAATCGCGTATATAATCGAGTATTGTTTTGTTCGCGCGTCGACGACGGCGGTGTTGGTTTCGAAATTTTATTGATGTGCAATACGATATGTACGCAATATACATAATATATAATAATCAGTTCTCGGCGAACGATTTAAAAACAAATAAAATATTGTTTGTGTTGTAAACGTACAATCTTTTTTTTTTTTTGTATAGTTTTCCTATAATATTCAGAAGCCCTCAGTTTTGGTACGCGTGCGTTTATTAGTCTACCATAAAAATTATATATTTTTTTTTTTTTATAACCACATCCAAAACCAATATTTAAAGTCATTAAAATTATATATATATATACATTAAACGCGCTGTGCACAGCTATATAAATCCGGAAAAAAAGTGTCAACCGTTTTATACGTTCCAGTCACAAATTGATGAATACAAATAATATTATTAACGTCACAACAATAAATTACGATTTTAACTGTTTAATAAAATATAAGTATAATATATAAATTATAAGTATATGAGATATATTGGGTGTATACATATAAGAATCGTTCGTTATAACTGGGATCCGAACGTTGATGACTTATGCAGTTTTTTTTTTTTAGAACGTCTTTTGCGATGCTTTTCCATCTTAATATCATACGAATCAAAAAAAAAAACGAATTTTTATTTCGCATTTTTTTAGTTTTTTTATTTTTATAGCATTTTTTCGACGTTTTATGGTCATTTTTTGTAACTGAATTATAGATCAATTTAAAACTAATTTTCAACAATCAACAGAAAAATTACTAGTTTATCATGTTTTTTTTATTGTTTTACGTAATATTTTTTTCGTATAAAAATTGTAATTTAAAAAAATAATAATTTATATAATTTAAACAATTTTAAAGGCACCTTTTTTTTAGATTACAAATTTAATTTTTAAGGGTATTTTCTTTTCTATTTTAGGTCATATAGATATGCATTTTTAGGGCATTTTTATAGGTTTTTTAGGACATAATCATCCGGGCCCTAGTATTGTAACAATAATTAGTGAAAATTTTTCTAAACAGTTCTTTAAATAATCTAAATTATGTTTCATTATATTTTAAATATTTAAAGCGATTTTATAAAAATATTAATTTGATTTTTTTCTTTGCGCAACTTATCTACTACAGAATGAGTGCTTCGATCTTTAAATAAAAATCTTGTAGCAAATCTTGTCTAGCTGTTTCTTTTTAAAGCATTTGTTTTTCGATTTTATATGATTACATTTTACTAAATTATAAGATAACAAATCGCGTATTGTAAATTCCTTTAATATCTAAAGGAACGTCTGAAGTACAATTCTATCATTTTATAATTACCCGATAGTGTCGCATTAAATGACGAGTTTTTCCTACGGAAAACTATAACAGTTAAAATTCGTTACAAATAAGAGTCCATTAGACCAACAAACGCACTACAATTTTTTTTAATGTGATGGTACATTTCATTCAAACATAAAAAAAAAAAAAATGCTAAACGTTTTGTTGACTCTTTCAGTGTCCTGCAGTGCAAGAGTAAAACGAACTTTTTAAAAACGTACTTGAAGTGAACAGCAAGTGAAATTCGACTGCGCTTGATTTAACTCTCCTATGAATTTTACATACCAATATATCTAGACATAATCGTTTCAAAATTTAACGAAAAACATTTAACATTTTTTTTTGTTTTTTAATTATACGAATATAAAGAAAAGAGTAGCGAGCCGCATGTGTTATGGATGCATCGCTTAAGTGAAATGTTTAGATAAAGTTTTAGAGTTTTGTTATTTTGACAGCCGCTGTAGTCGAAGTGACGTAGGCCCTAGGTTGTATACAATTTTCAACACTTAAAACCAAAACGTGCACTTTTCAAGACCGAAATGAATCAACGTCTGTTAATTGCTATATAAATCGGCGAAAATCGGAAGAAATTTTTTGAAATTTTTTCACGTATACGAGACAACGCGAAGTCGCACGTATTCGATGTAATAATTTCCAAGACTCCAGGAACGTTACTTGCAGGGTAGTTTCTTTTTATGCCGATGATAATAGTTTTTTTCTTTCAAATTTTCGGGTTGTTTTCACTGTTACGCATAACGGGAAACTACTGAGGAATTAGAAAAAACGTTTCGAATCGAGTATACCGGCTAGTATTACTACCGCGGAACGTATAACGCACGAGAGGAGATCATCCGAGCCACGTTTCTAAACGAACATTTCTGCACCGAAAAAATAAAAATAAACACCGTTATAAAACCAATAGCTTCCTCGATCAACTCAGAATATAAAAAAAACCGTTGTATTTCTATTTTTATATATTTATAAATTATGATATTAATCGCAGTTACGCAGTCACCGAATAGTATATACTGTACCGTTAAAACCACCCCGAAATGAACTCTCGAGCACGTCCCCACCCGCGAACGTTTACACACCGATTTCAAATAAAACATTAATTTTGTTGCTGAGCTATAGAGCGCGGAGATAGTTTTATTCGGCTGAGGACTGAACCGGGCGGGAAACCGGCGGCGTACTCTTTAAATTTCAAGCGCACAATAAACGCGTTTTTAGAAGAAAAACAAATACGTACAAGAATAAAATTAATATCGTAATATTAATATCAATAGTTTTTCTATTTCCAAACAACCACGATGTTTCGTAACACGAAATATCAGCAACTCGATTTCCGAAATAAAATCGGCAAAAAAAAAAATAAAAAAATCGCCTCAACCGTATGGCTTTTTAGGTTCCGAGCGGAGCGAGGAATGTAGTATTGGTTTTACAATGATGTGTTTATTATTATTTTTTTAATGTCTGTATCCAAAAATTCTACCAGAAAGAGTGCTCCGATCTTTTCGAACTTTAAAGAAGTAATTTTCCGATTTTCTCAATACTTTTTTCAAAAATCAGGAAAACTACCAAAAATGACGTAAAAACGCTAAAAATGCAATTTCGTCCTTAATCGATTGTCGTTTATTTATTACACCTAGGCTCCGCTCAGAATCGTTTTATCGAATGCAACGGTTTGTCATTGCTTTCAAATTTATAATAAAAACAAAACTCTAAAATTTTTATCCAAGTAATACGCACCGCTTAAGCGATATCCACAACACCCCGCGGCTCACTACCATTTTTTTTTTTTTATCATTTATTCGACTCATGTATTTTCCATCCAGTCCTCGTGTAATAATAAAAACGATATTTTCGATTTCGAGTCCCGGACACGACTGAAAGACAAGTCGCGAGACTGTTTTTTTTTTCCGCTGGCCGAATTTCCTTCTCTGCAGACGCCACTGGACTGTTTTATTGATGATAATATACATTGAACGCGCGGCAAAAAAATAAAAATAACTATATAAATAAAAAAATGTTTACAATCACATGGTCAGCACAAGTGTAATATTATATATATATATATTTTTTTCCCCGTTATTTTACTCCGCCACGTCCCGCGGACATTTTGAAACCGCCGCGGAGGCCCTGGAAAACGAGCGTGCTGCAGTACACGTATACAGTGGCGCACCCAGGGTATGTAAGGGTTTTGGGGTTAAAGCTCCACGAAATTTTTTTTTTTTTTATAAGCTTATACGTTATTCTTGAATATCGATTTGTTATAGAATATTATATTACGGTGATGATTTTTTTTTTTTGCGAATTCGATTATTACGATTTTATATTATTTGAAATATATTGTTTTTAAACGACTGGTCGTTGTTTACTAGGGAAAGTAGGAAAACTTGTAAGTTATCCTCCCCACGCCCTCCAAAAACAAAAAAATAAAAATCCTGAGTGCGCGCCTGCACGCGTATATATATAAAAAACAAAATGTATTGCGGAGTGTGTGTGTGTACAGAGAAGAAGCTTTGTGTAAACTTGTCGCCTTACCTTTGGCTAAACGCCTGGCCACGGATTTGGACCTCATTATTATCACAGCGGCGCGCGGTATTATATAAATGCGGAGTGTGCCGGTGCGATCGCGTGGCTTCGTCTCAACTGCCGCCACACGCGTTTCTGCGCGCACAGGGCTCGTCGCGGTTTTACGCCTGAAAAACGCGACGGTCACCGCGGCGCGCACCTGTGTGTACGCGGCCACTTTATCAGTAAGTTGTCGGTCGACAGCACGTCGGATCGCCTAGACAACCGATGCCGCCGCCGCCGCCGCCGGGGCAGGACACTACGTGATCGCGCGCGTACTGCGAAATACAGAAATTACTGTTTCGCGTACAGTGCTTGTGTCCTGCACGACGACGAAAGCGGGGCCTTGTTTAGGGGGTGGACAACAGGGGCTGTTGCCCCGGGCGGCTATATATAAATATAATTTCATTACGTTTAATCCTCTCAAAACTTCATTCTACGCATAATATTATTTTATTATTTATACTTTTATAGTGACCTTATTTTTATAACATATTATCGAGATTTATTTGAGACAATTTTTTTTTTTGGCGTCTTCGAAAAGATCATTTTCGATCCTAATACGCATTCTGTGAATAACGATCGCCTAAATGCTTTGGCTGCACACTGAAAGTGAACCGACTTCCAGCATCAGTATTATGATAATATATATTATTGTAATTAAAGATTTCGCGGAGTCACAGTCCGGGAGAGAAATTTAATTGTAAATTAAAAACAATATTGATTTTATATTGCATTGAATTCGTATTATAAAAGAGCGTGTTTTATTTTTTTTTCGTTGCCCCAAACGGGACCGTTGCATTCTCGTTCGTATAACATTTTTGAATTTTAATAAATCAATAAGTTAATAAAATTCAAATATACCCAACGGAAAATCGGATATAATATTATTCAATTATTTATGTTCATACGATAATATTGATGAGAAATCGCGATATTGAGAATATATTTTAAAACGTTTGAAATGGAGCAATCCGTATTATGCGATTTTAAGAAAATAACGCAATCAATACGCAACAGCGTATTATTGGTGTTCGGTTATGAAATAACCGAATTATTTTTCGTCACGGACAACAAATCGCGCGTTTTATTACTACAATACCAACACCGTTCAAAAAAAATTTTAAAAAATAGAGTTTAGCTCCCCTATTTTATATATGTGAATCGGTCATTTCAAAAACAACATAAGTCATCAAATTGAAATTTTATACAAACCACAAATAACTTCATAACTCCAGAAATTTAACTTTTTTTGTACTTTTACATCTTTACACATTTATTTTTAAGGTTTATGCAATGCATAATTTGTGGTTTTAAATTGTCTATCTTTGACTATATTTCATTAAAATAATATAAAACTTATTTGACTTATGTTGTTTTTGAAATGACCGATTCATATATATATTATATATACATCGGTGAACAAATACGCATATACGAAAAAGAAAAACAACATTAAAATATGTATTATTGTCGCACAGTAAATTTTCCAATTACAGTCCTAAAAATAGAAGATTCGTTTTTCAGTATTTTTATGAAAGTCGATAAAAAAAAAAAATAAAAAAATTTTAAAATTGTCACATTATTAACGGTCTCGAAATATTCGGTACTTACGTCACGGTATCTGCAGCGCATAAAATGTTTGTTATTTTGCCAAAGCACTTGTGTTGTTAAAACGAACCGAAATCGATGAAAAATATCGTAACTGCAGTAGTTTAACCGAGTATTGAGTCGCATTTAGAATAACGACTGTAACAAATTTATAAATACCGAACACACAGTGTACGCGGGCGATAAATAAAATAGAGTGTATTATATTATTTGATATATTATAATCCCTATAAATATACGCATTCGAGATCGTATCGTACGATTTGATTGTTTAAGTAAAAAAAAAATTGACTTATTTAAAATTCAAACTTTTTTCCGTGTTAATTATTTTTTACGCGGATTAAATTATTACTGTAAACGCTAATAATAATTTCTATTCGACGTTTATATTAATGCTCATACATTAAACGTATATATTCTTCCGTTTCTTTTCGTTGTCAACAGAGCCGTAACGAGAGGAAGGGGTGAGCGAAAAGTGCCTGCGGCACGGGCGCAAAGTTTTTAGAAATTAAATAAGTAATACAATAACAATAAAAAAATATATTATTATTTTTGATTATTTTCAACGATAATCTATTCAAATTAATAACCTATTAATTCTGCGTTGAAACCAAAAGGGCGTAATTTTAAGTTTTTCCCCGGGCGCAATATTCAGTCGCTATACGCTCCTGGTTGCCAGTACAATTATTGTGTAAAAATTAACAATACACATTTAAAATATTACATATTATAAGAAAAACAACAAATCTAAAACTACCTCGTATTATTCGAATTTCAAGTGAAACTTTTCAATCATCACAAGCGAACACAGAATTTTTTCCGGTGTGCGTTCTCGTGTATTTCGTTAAATTTACCTGCATTTTCTGCGAATGACTTCACACAAACGCTACAAGTATATGGCTTTTCTCCGCCGTGAATGTGCGCGCATGTGTTCCGTCAAAACGCTATTCTGTGAAAAGGATTTCGAGCAAATTTTAGAGTTGTACGGTTCTTCTCCACTATGGGTTCTCATGTGCGTGATCAAATCACCACTATCTGCAAATGATTTCACGCGAACGCTACGAGAATACGGTTTTCCTACACTGCGAATCCTCGTGTGTTTCGTCAAAGTGCCTCTCTGTGCAAAGGATTTCGTGCAGATATCACGAACGAATACGGTTTTCCTCCACTGTTATTTCATTTTTGTGTATCTTTATAGATGGGACGTGTTTCTGAGCTCAATTAGGTACACAACATCGCAACGTCCAATCGACGCGCCTTCTACGGAGGCTACGGAGCTTAAAATTTTGTACGCCTAGGATTTTGTATTTGCAAATCAAAAGTAAAAAGTAACAATATAATGTTTAGTAGGTATATTAGATACGTGCTCGTATTGTAACATTATAATATCATTGATGATATTATATTGAAAATATTATGACATCCGTAATAATTAGAAATAATGGACAAAGAAATTGCGATTCATCCGAGTTCTATTTATACACTATTTCGATTCCCCTTTTATTTCAAATTGTCGTGTACAATTTTTATTTAGCATAAACGTTTTAATTTTTTTTTTTTATTATTTATTTTTTTTTTAACGAAAATTCTATCTATAAACACAGTACACTAACAAAATAACATATTTTAATTTTAATCTGTTTTGAAAATAAAAACGTATTTGCTGAGTATATGTTTGATTGTGTGGGAAGAAAAATGATTTTACATAAATTATGAAAAATAAATGTCGTATCAGGGCTTCACAAAAACAATTTTCGCCCCCTAAAACCTCTGCCCCGGGAATCGCAAAACCTCCCTCCGGCGTTCCTTAAAACCGCTAAATTTCGGACCGATCGTTTACTGCATTCGTGTATTCCAGCAAGCAAATATAATAATAACGAGAATTATTATTATTATTATTCCCTTTCATCACATAACTAGTCGTTATGGCTACATTGTGGAGAATACACCTGGTGCAAACCATGCGCCTGAGGTGTTTCTGTTGTAATAAGTTGTACTTACAGTACTTTTCGTACTATATGAGCTGGGCCGTACTCAACACGACTGCTTTCTGCAATTGGAGGAGGTTGTGGTTACCGGGGACTTCTTTTATGATCTCACAGGTGGCGTAAGATATCAGTCCTGTGGCTCCAATTATGACAGGTACGATCTTCGCTTTCATTTCCCATATTCTCTGAATCTCAATTTGTATATCCTTATATTTAAGGTATTTTAAATATTATTATTATTATTATTATTATTATTATTATTATTATTATTATTATTATTATTATTATTATTATTATTATTATTATTATTATTATTATTATTATTATTATTGTATCGGCCGTCAAAACTTTCCGAGCCAACGGGCGCAAACCGTTTATCGTTTAGAGAGTGAGAGAGAGAGAGAGGTAGAGGGCCATTACGACGTCATACGTTATATTATGTCCGGTCGTCCGGACTACGGTGCAGGAGATCGGTGGGCGCAGACGGCTACGGCGTAGGTACCTATAAAACACTACGTCGTGTACACTACGGCACCGGGACAGAGCTGCAGTTCAGAGACTGCTGTTTGGGACAATTTTCTCCAAAAAGCATTAAAAAAGAAAAAAAACCGACCGAGTCCCGCGCGCGCGTAAACACTCCCCCGCCGCCGTATTGTTTTGGGAGAACGTTAAAAAAACAATAACGTTCGGTCGTAAAATATTATATGAAATCATACGGTGTTCTCGCGATGCTCATAAAAATAATCGTTTTTTTGTTTTTTTTTGTAACTATAGTATTATAAGTGTGTGTGCGTGTGTGTCGTCGCCGTTTGAAATACAAATCCGTACAGTTTCTCACGACGAAACGCGACCGCCGCGCAATACCAGTTGTTCTGCAGGAGTTCAGGTTACGCCGTAATATTTCGTATTTTCACGGTCTTCAGCGCGATTTTCGAATCCACACCGCCGCGCCGCTGCAGTTCTCGACCTTCCGTGGGTTTTAGCGCTTCCGCATAATTCCTCGACTTCGAAACTCCTAAATATTGCTACGCCCTAAGAACTGATTCGATACACGACACAAATGATTATACTGCAGTACTGAAAAAATATCGTATATTTTTATCGGATTAACGCCGTTGACACGGTCGTATTTCGCACCATGCGTATCTCGCCCGTCCATCTCCCTAAGAACCCACACGAAATCCAGATAATTGACGTCGGGTAATCAGACGTATCAACGTTATCAACGGGCACTGTGTCGCAAGGCATTGCCGATATGCACCACCCGTCGCCTTTTGAACAAATTTAGTCCGTTCTTGTCTGTCGACAAAAGTCGTTTCCGTCGCCCGTCATAATCGTTGTCGCATTCAATTCATTTTGTTTTATTTATTTTGGTGTGAAAAAAAAGAGCAAGTTGCTCTTTGCCATAACATTTTCTGGATATATATTTTGTTTTTTTTATATATGCCTTACAGACCATTTGCATGCTTCCACCAAACTTCTCCACACATCCCGGTCCATTGCGTCATCCAGTCGTTTTCACTCGTCGATATCTGAAATATTCTTCTTTGTCTCTATCTAACCATCGCTGTCGAGGTCTTCCACTTGGTCGCTTTTTCTGGTTATATTATATTATATTATTATTATACATAATATAATATTAATTATATGTTTACAATATAATGTATGTAATATGTATTAATTATACGACTACAGCCCAAGGGCTAGCCCCTCCCCCCGCCCTTGGATCCGCGCCCGCCTGAAGGTTAATGGAATTCACTCGTCATATTCCGATTTGTTGAGATCCCCTTGTTTCGCTGTGTTCACCGAGCAAAATAACAAATTGCCAAATTCGTTCGCATCGATAAGCTCCGTCGGAACAACGAGTTCAGTGACGCGTCGACGCGTGCACAATACCTACGGAGCACGTTCCACTGCGGGGATCTTATTACTCCGAACAACGGGCGCGGAAGCTGCGGAAATCATCGTGTAAATAATGCGCAGCAGTCAGAAGCGAAACCAAAGGGGGGTAAAAATAACGGGAATACTGACACTTCGCCGCGATTGACCGTTATTTTATTTTTTCCGTAACAGTTAAACGATTGACTACTTGTACGTTAACGACGTGATTAATTTTTACGGTTAAACGATTATTGTCATCATATTATGATGTTGACCAGAGGTATTCAAACTGTAATGACTCCCTTCGGGGCGTCGTAGATCGACGGAGACGTGCGGCGATAATGGTAACGACAACGGAATGTCAATCGATTTTGTTTGATTTATTTTATATTCAAATTACAAAACGTTTAATATATTTTCAGTTTTGTTTTTTTTCCATTATTCAATAATTACATACTTTCTATACGATAAATAAATTCACGTACGAGTAATAATATAGACGTTATCTTTTTTTTTTTTTGTCACATTAATAATTTGGAATCCATCAGGATATTGTGAAGATACAAACAGAGCTGTAGAACGAAAATACTGCTGATATAAACGTTTATATTTGTTTTGTTTGTTGACTAGCGGCAGTAGGTATTTTAAAACAACATCGATATTATTTTATCAATAATCTCGCTATGTATGCTGTTTGAACCCGCAGCATTATTCAAATAATCAAGTACATTACAATATGTTAATTGTGTTATATTTCGTAACTAATTGGTATTATTAATATTTACATATTACTATTATCGTGTTAATTTATAAACACAAGATTTAAAAAAAAAAAATTATTAATCTCCACCGCCCCCTCCTGCAAAGACATATTGTCTATTGATGACTGTTTATATTCGATTGAGTATTTTAAAAGTATTTGAAATATTTTTGTAAAGTATTCGAATACGTATATTCTGAATACTTTTTTCGAAGTATTCGGAATACGTATTCCAAATACTTTAAAAAAGTATTTTATCCGAGTCTATACTGCAGTCTGAACCCGTGAAAACTTAACTAGTAAAGCCGCGGATGTGTATGCGTGCGAAACGAGTCGATAAACTGTATGCGAAGAGAGTAATGAGGGATAAGTATCTGCACTATAAAAGAAATCGAAATTAAACGATAAAAGAAGCAAGTCCGAATCCAGTGGCGTAGCCGGGGGGGGGGCTGATGAGGCTGCAGCCTCCCTCCCCCCGAAATGAATGAATAATCAGTTTTTTTAGTAGATACCGTTTATATAAATTAATTAATTATCAACTTAAGCCCCTCTCCAAATAAAAATCCTGGCTACGCTACTGTCCGAAACTATTAAAAGACGTTTGGAATGTATTTAAACGCGAGAAATTCGAAATCAATAATAGAGCCGTTAAAACAGCCCAATGTTCCGCGTTGTTATAAACGAACAAGAATGACGGGCGAAAAACGGTATCCGGAAAACTTGGTACTTTCCCGTGACCCGGGAAGCATGTTACCATTCTGTACACGAAATAAAACCCACGAATAAATCCGATCCTCCGATTGGTCCATTTGTAATGCCAGTGTTATCAGTGTATTATTATCAAACAAACCAAACATGCGCATTTCAGTAACTTCAGGTGGTTTTTCATAACAAATCCATGGATTTTTTTAGTTCAAGTCCCGACAGGAGCTCGCGAATGGAGGTGTCTAAGCGAGCGTAGCTCATATATTATTACGTATGAAAGCGCATTAAACCGAAATTAAATATTTGTTTACATAGTGAATTCTGGTTTGGCGATCGTGTCGTATAATGTCTCGTGTCAAATATACTCGTTTCATACACACAGTTAAAAAGCAATCGGTGCTTGATCTGCGTTAAATTTTTACCTGCATGCGATAACCATTATTATGATAATATTATATCGAGACAATAAAAAAGTTGTACAATAATATTGTATGATATCAGCACAATAATTTATATCGTCGTGTGCGCCTACATTGATATGGGCGGGGGGGGGAACCAATCAGAAGAGCGTATTTGCAATTCTTTTGTTCTCGGACCGAGTGATCCATCTGTATTCGTCTAATCTGTGAATTATGTCATCTTTATCCTATATCCAGATGATTTTTGGCAAAACAATCTTTTATCTAGATAAATTTTCACTTATCTCGTCTCGACACACGCACTCGGGAACGCGCGGTAATAATCTATCTATACATGTAAAATAACTTGTCCTGACTGACTGATTGATAAACGCACAGCCTAAACCGCTGGGTCTAGACACTTGAAATTTTACACACAAGTTCCTTCTACATCGTAGGCGAGCACTAAGAAAGGATTTTTCAAAATCCCATCCCTAAAGGGGCGAAAAGAGGGTTAAAAGTTTGATATATAGATCAACACACAGCCCAAATCGCCAAGTCTATAGAATATTTTTTAATTATTTTACAATACAATACAAATTATCAGAATATTTTAACCGTTATTTCGGGTGATCAGTATTAAAAAGGCGTTGCTCCCACTAGTGGCGTGCAGAACATTTTTCAAACCTGAGGCAAACTAGATAATTTGACTACAAACCCACATATATAATATAAATAATGTATATACATAATATATATGTTTTTAACCACTGAACCTACCTACCCACCCACTCACCCAAAAAATTACCGTGAGGCAACTGCCTCAAAAAATGTCTCTTCGGCACGCCACTGGCTCCCACAGCGAGTCACACCCAAAAATTAGTCGAACACACAATTATTTTCCCGGGCGACGCCGGGCGTAATTCGTGTAATATTAAAAAAAAAAAACGAAATAATATAGTTTCGCGAGAAACCGGAGACCCGGTCGCGCGGGGGTAAACGCATTTACCAGAGCGATTTGCACGTGAAATCCGACTGGCTGCAAACTCGGGAACAAAAATATATATCCGGCCGTGTGTAACGAATAGAATATTTCCGATTGTACGCAGAAACACGACGGCGGCGGTGAGCGAACCACGCGAAGTCGGCGGGGTGAAAATGTTTTAAATATTAAAAAAAAAAAAAACGACGCGAGACAACGCGTCCTACGGCGTACACTGTACACAACAATATCGACGTTGTGTACCGTGCGCAATAATGTAATATGCCGTGGCACGAACTGGCGCGCGCAGACGGCGGCGAACCGGATAAATCACTCGCGTCGCAGGGAAACGAGTGACGCGGGCCGATGCGCGGATGCGGCCGCCGCCGCCACACGTTGATGCGCGCGCTTCACGGTTATCGGATGGCTCGCAGCCGCGTATTATGCGACGCGGCGGAATGGTTTTTTTTTTCTTCTCTCTCTCTCTAAATACGCGTGAAACGCGTTGTCGCACACTCGGACGGTCGTCGCGCGGTGCGGCGACCCACCGCGACCAACGTCTCGAACGCCGCGACAGACACGCGTGGTACGTAATATACGTATATTATCGTGGATGGCCTTATATACAATATACGAGATATTATTATTATTAATTATGTGTGTGAACGACTCGGCCGGGAGTGTGCACGAAGACGACGACTCCCACGCGCTGTAATTAAATTCAGAGAAAAAACGTAAATGGCCGGAGCGGCGGAGAGTGAGAGCGATAGTCTCGTCGACGGCGGTGGTGAGTAAAGAAAAATACACGCGAGGGCGAGACGTACCGCGCGTGACTAAATCATAGACATATTGTAATATTATGGACCGCGATTAGAGAAAGAAGTATGATACGGAGCAAAGGGTGCTAGTGTAGCGTGCGATCTACCGCTTACATGTGCTCTACCTGTGGCCTACCCATTACTAACCAGTTCTTTATCGGTAATTTATTGTTAACGCTAGTGTAGCGTGTGATCTACCTATCATACCTATCTATTTTAGACTTTAGTGTGGTTTCCGATTTCGACGACGCATGTAGTTCGTGTCCGTATCGTATAATCGAAAATTTTTGTACTTAGTGCCGTCATGCTTTTAAAAGATTTTTATATTCGTATTGCAAGTTCAGAGCAAGCATTCTTACGAGAACACCAACTAACGTGATTGAAATCTTTTTGAAATACATGTGAGCCCACCTTCTCGTGGTGTATTTTGGGTAATGCTATGCGGCTCATAAATCGCATTCACCAAAAACAGGCTGGTAGATCGCAAGCTACACCAGAAACGAGATGGTAGATCGCACGCTACACCAGAAACGAGATGGTATAGATCGCACGCTACACTAGCACCGAGCAAAGATATGTGCGAGAGAGACAGAGCCGTTTGAGGTTTTTTCGTGTATGAATGAATAATCGTGTAACACCGTACGCTGCGGATCCGGATACCTGTCTTGCCGCCACAATTTTGTTTTATCGTCCGTGAAAAAAACCTCTCCTAAGTCTGTCTCTCTCATAGATCTATTAACTGTAATGTTTTCTCTGCTAACCTACTACTAATAGCGTTTATCCACTTATATTGTAACTCATTTTGTATACTTATATACTGTACTCATATTTTGTAACTTATATTGTAATGTTTATTCGTATTGTAAACTTAAAATTTTATTATATATTTTAATATTGATTAGTATGCTGTGTCTTTTGGCAACCCGCTTGGTGAGCATCTCACTTTAAATAAAAGTTGTTTCTTTCTAACGGGTCTATGGTCTCACATAATATCTTGGCTCTAGTGCATTACATGCACTGTTGTAAAAGATACATTTTAAAAGTATTCAAATACAGATACGGGTACTTGTTTTTAAAAGTATTCAAATACTCAATGAGAAAAGTATTTGAGAATAAATACGGATACTTAGAAAAAGTATTTAAAATACTTTCAAATACTCGTAATTAAATTTTGTTTAACATTAGTTTTGCTAATGATTGGACTCTTCAAACTAAAATCACTTACTCCTCGGACCAAAACGCGTTAACACTACCTATAAATTTTTGTGTGACTAACAATATTATATTTTACACAGACGACACAACTCACGGCACACAGGATACACGAGTATGGATAGTAACGTCCGGGGAAAAAAAAAATTACAAAAATATAATTTTATATATTATTTGTTATATCATACATATAAAATATGCGTTGCCCATTAACAATGGACTTTGACTTGTCGCGACCTGGGATAACAATTTAATCGGTCTAATAGGGATGACCTGCATCGACTTGCAACGGAAAAATCACAGCAGTGGACAACTATACCCACGACAAAATAATTTGCCAACTCATCATAAATAATTATTATTATGAAAAATGACAAAAGTTTTGTTTCATCATAATTCATGTCACTAAGAAAGATTTAAAGACATATTTGATTTTAAATACAGATACTCTAGAAAAGTATTTAAAATACTACTTGCAAATTCTCTTTTTAAAAATATTTAAAATACGTATTTGAGTACCATAAAAGTATTTGAATACTTTTACTCAAATACTTTACAACACTGAATTTACATGAGATACACCGGTCGTTCGCGGTCTATATATTATTATACATCTATGGACTAAACAAACAGGCTAGATAACACGGCGCGAGAAATGTTCCCTAGACATGAAATAAACGACAAAATTCATGCGCGGAAACAATTTCCGGCATAATTTTAAATTGTTACGTTATTACGAATTTAAATATTCCGTATTAGAGACGCCCATTACACACCGTAAGTGGATCACGACTAAATAATTATTTATTAAAATATTGAAATATTTGTGTCTTTCGTCCGTGTTATATATTGATATCCTTTTTTCCGCGTCTGGGGAACACGCGCGATGATGGCGAAAATAAAATTATAGCTGACATGCCCGTTTATTCGGTCACGGTACAGCGTGCAATCTCGCGTTGTTCCTGCAGAGGACACGGCGAAACGGAACAACGCAGCGCCGGGCCGGCGGTGCAAGGGCGGGACACGCGACCCGGGCCTCGAGCTTTCGGGGCCCCGCGGCCGCTACAAATAATTATTTTTATAACGAAACAATACGCAAAAGCCTCTTCTGAAGTCGTGAATTACATGTTCACTGTTAATAGCTTATTATGATAAAAATTTTAATCGTAATTTGATTATTACA
Source organism: Slavum lentiscoides (assembly GCA_032441835.1). Lineage (NCBI taxonomy): Eukaryota > Metazoa > Arthropoda > Insecta > Hemiptera > Aphididae > Slavum > Slavum lentiscoides. Next base: position 13,257,614 of record CM063712.1, on the reverse strand, counting down.
CAGAATAGTATATTTTTGTAATAGATTATGTGCTGACGCGTAGTGTTTGGTAAAAATCTTAGTGCAGGTAGGATATGACAACTCGAAAAAAAAAAATTTGTTTTCTGTTTTCGTTGAAAATTTCGCTCTCGGGCCCGAATTTTGAAGTCACGCCACTGGTCCTAACACCAAACGTATAGCAATATATTATCAATAAAATAACTCATGTCGTTTTAAATACCTATACTGCTGCTACTCGTATTTTTTTTCCCGAAATAATTACTTCTTACGTATGAGTAACGAGTTATCAGTGACGTAACTAGGAGCATTTTGTGGGGGAGTGATACGAATATTTGTCATTAGTAAAAAAAAAAAACATTTATAGGTATCTCACAAATTATAATTAATTATATTGTATTTATTACAATAATATTTCCAGTTTTCTCGGGGTTTTTTTTTTTTTGCCAGTTCATCAATAAATTTCCACAACATTCAATTTAACGTGTCTATATTGATTGACACTGCTGAAGACAATCCATTGAGTGTAACCTAAAACCAAAACAAAAACACGAAACCCGTAAATTAATCTTGATTTATATAGTTGAACAATGAAATCTAAAAATTAAAACCCGATTACATAATACGTATGTATTATATATTTTATACTGTTATTATCTATGTATAGAGAAAACGCGTGAACAAAAATTTACAGGACATATTTGCCCAATCGATTTTTATCGATTGCCCTGAATTATTACAACAAATTGGTCTTAAAGTACCCTCCTTCAATTCTAGACATAATCCCCCCTTTGCTATACCCCAGTCAAAAAAAATTATTTTACGAATAGTCCGGTGTGCCGCTTACCAACAATGTGCAATCAAACAAATAATTTTGATTTCTTTTCTGATTCTTGTACCGCGTTAAAAACAAATATTTACAATTTAAATAATTAATGTTATTTTTCATTCTATATTTACTGTATTGTCTTTGTATATTATACTCTTACCCCTTGGGGTGTTATTGTTTATTTATTGATTCTAAATAAATTATTATTATTATTATTATTATATTATAAATTATAAAACAAGTAAAAAAAAGGTCCGGGGGGGTGGTTTATCACGTAAATCACCCCCTATATAGTTACGCCACTGCGAGTTGTTATTTTTTATGTATGTACACTCAGGGCAGTATTAGCGCATAGGCACTATAGGCACTGTGCCTATAGGGCCTACGAAAACGTGTGGCCATGATTTTTTATTTTTTTTTTTTGTAATACTCGTATTTTATGTTTTTTTTTATATTTATTATAAGTCAATATATACAATCTGTAGAAGTTAGCACGAGTAAAATATTACGTATATATAAGAATTTACAGGCAAAAATAATAATATTACTCGTATAATATGTTTACGCTCAACGTTCGGTTTCTTAATCATCTATATGCCTAGGCCGTACGATATAATGTTAATCCGGATACCTGGGTACGCTGTTTAAAATACGATCGGTTTTCAAAAAGCATTCGGTATGCTTTCGGAAAAAGTGCTTAAAAACACCGTATTCGGAATGCTTTCGAAAAAAAGTGTTTAAAAAGTATTTCGGAATACTGTACTCTCGAGTGTGCGAATACTTTGCGGCCGCGAGCGCGCGCGTTCTCGTGCAATAAATAATGTATTTACACCGTGCGTGCACCGCGCGCGAGGGGTGGGACAGTCGTTGTAGGTCGTGGGCGGGCGCGCCATCGTCCCGGTGTCTATCTGTCTGCGAATCCTCTGCCGGCGCGTCCTCGGCCGCGGGCGCTTGCGCCACGTCGCACAGCGCCGCCGCGCCGTCCGCGGGCCGGCAGGCGACGACTGTATTATTATATACAGCAGCGAAACGAGCGCGCGCAACAGCGCGTTTTAATGACCGGAGGGACACAGATCGCGTCCGCCTCCCGTAAATATCCGGGACGATAACGATAACGGAACGACAAGCCGCCGTTTATAACGTATTTATTTGGAATAAAAAAGCAAAAAAAAAGTATTGTACGAACTGCGATCAGTGCCGCGACTATACCGCGGGTGCTCACTGAAAACTCATTTTGGCTCCCGAATACTGACGAGTGCGAGAGCGGCAATCGAACGGCAACCGACGGGAAAATGACCGAGAAGAGGTAGGCCTATAATAGCAGCAAACGATGGACGGACGGAATGATAAGAAAGGATTTTTAAAAACACTCGAATTATGACGGATTGAGAAGATCGAGTCCAGCCGGATCGTGATGATTGGAAAACGGTGACGGTGGCGGCCGAAATTCTTACAGAATTTTAAAGCCAAGAAGAAGAACTAGAAGAATTGACACCCTCACGGCCCCACCCCATGCAACGTTTTAGTATACGAGAAATATTCGATTTTATGATAAAAGGTTAAAATTTGTATATTTCTTATTATTATTATTTTTTTTAAATATTTTTGTAGGTATATATTGTTCCCAAAGTGTGCGCCGCGATGTCTTTTTAAAGGGCCGCCGCGCCGCCGACCTTTAATATAAAATATATTTATAAATCTTAATAATTATAAGAATTTCTATAGTATACACTCATATAATTATAATAATATAAATATTTATGTATTATCCACAGTGTTTTGTAGTTTTATTTATTTTTATCTAAAAAAAAATTTTTTGAAAGTCATCAATTTTATCTAGGGCGCCGTGAGAAAACCTCAGTTTCAACAGGGCGCCGCGAGTCTAAAAAGTTTGGGAACCGCTGGTATATAGTGTCGGTATTTGCGCACAACTTTTAAAAATATTGTTAAAGATCTTCGATCGGTATAATAGAAAAAAGGCTCAAGGCGTTGTATTGAATATGTGTCTACTTGAAATTGTAAAGAAAAAAAGGGTAGCGAGCCGCTGGTTAGGTTAGATGAGATAAGCTTCAGATAAGTAAAAAAAAATTTCATCTAGTTGAGATAAAAGATATAAAAAAATATTATGTCTTTATATTTACAATATTATTAGTCGCTAGGATGAATTATCTAGATAAAAGTCTCAACACTGAATTATAGTAAAATATAAAACAGGTATATATTATAATTTATGGGGAACAGTTTTTTTTTCTGTCTTGTTCTCCAAAAAAACTCTAGTCTCGCCATTGCTATATGCAGTCTTGTAAAGTATTTCAATACAAATATTTGAGTAAATATATTTAAATACGTTTATAGTATTTAGAATAGATTTTAAGTACATTTTAAATTGTGTATTTTCAAAGTGTTTAAATATTATTTCACAGGTATTTATACTAGAATTAAAAATACTTTTATTTAAATAATTGTAAATAAAATTTCTTGCAGTAAGTTTTAATACATTTCATTCAGTGAAAATAAATGTTCAAATACGTGTATGGCTGCAGTTACAAATTTACTACTATGTATACTATGAAGAATTTCGGTAAAAATAATTATTACTACTTTTAAAAATATTGTAAAAACTAAAATGTCCGTAATCATTTTAATATTTATATTATTTAATAATAATTTATCACGTCGAATAATTGAAAACGTTAAATAGTCGAACGGTAGAGAGGTTTTAAGACCCGTACAAAAATATAATTAAAACAATACTACTGCTGTAAAAATAAATTTAAAGCTCCGTTCGAATAAGTATTTGTATTTAAATACGTACGGAGTATCTGTATTTGTTATTAAATACTTTTTAAAAAAAAAAGCATTTAAAATACGTCTTAAATACTATTTATATCAATGTATTTGTTTCTTTATTCAAATACAATAATTTTAAAAGTATTTTTTTTTTTTACAAGACTGGGCCTATAATGTGTACGTCCTACGTGTGTGTTTCGCGTGCACGCCGTATAGTTGTGAGAACATTGATTTGTGTGGGGGTCTTGGCGCCGCCGCCGCCGCCGCCGCCGCCGTCGTAGTCAGCACAAGCGCGAAGGAACCCCGTCCGCTTGCAGCGAATAATATATATCCGTCTCCCTGCAGCAGACGCTCACTTCGTTCTCCGGCCGGCCGTGTCCGCCGCCGCCGCCGCCGCCTCGTCCACGCCGCGCTCTTGCACACTACAGCATCAGACAATCTTGGGATCGATATCGCCGCCGCCGCCGTCTCCACAACGGCTCCCATGAACCCGTTACCAAAACATATATAATATTATTATTATATATTACAATATTCGAGTAGTTGTATTTTTTGTGCGGTACGCGCCATCAGTTAAATATCCAATAATCCGAAAGCAAAAAATATATATAATACTAGCTGAATTAACAATACCGGCTTCGCCCGGGCGCGATTCCGAACGGAAATGTAATTATATTAATTTTTTTCAAATAATTATAGGTATTTAAAAAATGATTCTTTACACGTATTATACGATATAATTACGACACGAATGTTAACGGTGTCTATACGAATTTTTATTTTGATATTCGAAAAACTCATGCACGGTTTTGGATGAATTTTTCGAAAGCGCGCGAATTTTGTTTTTTTTTTTACAATTGTGATGTATCTATCGTTATATCCTTTATAAAGCTCCACTACCAACCTATATAGGAGTAATTCAGAAAATTCTCCTGCTCGTATGTCTCCCGTCAATATCGGTTTCGCGTGTTTATAGTAAATCCTTATAACATTTAACTACAATACATCCGCTTCCCTCCCCTCCTCAGATAAAAAAATGAAAAAACGGTCGATGTGGAGACACTTGGGGAAGTATTTGGAATAACTCTGTGGAAAAAAATCGTAAAAAAAGTTCAATAGTGTTATCAGAAACTTGGTACATAAAAAAGGCCCGTTATTTTATATATATATATATATATGATGTACCCTGTATGGTTAATCGTAAATTCGTAAATCATATAATCTACACTCCGCTATATTATTAAAAACGATAAATATTGAATTATATTGCACCGAAGTTTCGCTCAGAATCGTTTCATCCATTTATCGAATGCAACGATTCATCATTGCTTTCAAATTTATAGTTATAACAAAACTCTAAAATCTTTATCCAAGTAATACGGTTAATCGACATCCAGAACACGCCCCGCCGTTTGCTACCTTACTCATTGTACAATGTACATCACTACATCAGTCATCACAGTTGCATTGATTTTTTTCAAGATCAATCCCATTTTCTGGCATAAAATCGTATTTTATATTTATATAATACGACATAACACGTGCCAGTAGCATAGTATATTTATATGGCTATATAATATAATGCAAAATAAACAAAATAAATAAAACTATGGATTTCCGCAGTTGTTGTGTACATTGAAATAACGTAAGAACTGAGAGGAAAATTATTAGTGTGAATTCGTGAGGCAAAAAGGCGCTCGGATAATAACAATAATTGACTTGTGGATTGCGGTAAACTGTGGTGAACATTACGAACATTACGTAGTCGTGTTAGTTCTGCGTAGTGAACTCAACGACGTGTCTTCGGAGATTGACAAAAATGGACGACAAGATGTCACGCGAAGGAAGAAAACTGTACCCTTGTCACGTTTGTTTGAAACAATTTACGCGCAATAGCAATTTGACAAGGCACATGCGAACGCACACCGGTGAAAAGCCGTATTCGTGTGAAGTTTGCACGAGATCTTTTGCGCATAGCAGAAATTTGACGAACCACATGCGAACGCACACCGGAGAAAAGCCGTATTCGTGCGAAGTCTGCTTGAAGTCATTTACGATGAATTGCTTATTGACGAATCACATGCGAACGCATACCGGAGAAAAACCGTATCAGTGTGACGTTTGCATGAAATCATTTGCGCAGAATACCAATTTGACCAAGCACATGCGAACGCACACCGGAGAAAGACCGTACTCGTGTGACGTTTGCACGAAATCTTTTGCGCAGAATACCAATTTGACCAAGCACATGCGAACGCACACCGGAGAAAAACCGTATTCGTGCGAAGTCTGCTTGAAGTCATTTACGATGAATTGCTTATTGACGAATCACATGCGAACGCATACCGGAGAAAAACCGTATCAGTGTGACGTTTGCATGAAATCATTTGCGCAGAATACCAATTTGACCAAGCACATGCGAACGCACACCGGAGAAAGACCGTACTCGTGTGACGTTTGCACGAAATCTTTTGCGCAGAATACCAATTTGACCAAGCACATGCGAACGCACACCGGAGAAAAACCGTATTCGTGTGAAGTCTGCAAGAAGTCCTTTGCGGTGAGTGGCGCTTTAACGGCGCACACGAGTACGCACGTTCGGAGAAAAATCTAATTCCCGTGAAGTTTTGCATGAAGTCATTTGCGACGAATTGCTTTGTAAATTTAGATAATTAATATATATATATATATATATAAAAACTCGAAAATATCATGAAATTCAATTGTTTGTGTAAAATGTGATAAATAATCGCACAAAAAAAAAATTATTGTTTTTGTAATAATGTACTTGTAATTTTATAAATTTACAAATTAAAAATTATTCAAATAATAAAAACAATTATTAACAAAGATCTGTGTCATTTTTTTTATCATTATTATTATAAAATACATTATAAGTTTTAATAATATATTTCGTAAATTGTTGACGCCAATATCCAATGAAATATATTTTAAGAATCATAAGACTTCACAGAAATTTCCTATCCCGCAATGATCACTACCGTGTTCTACACGACGTGATATCCGGTAACAAATGCTGTAAATCCTCAAAGAAATAAATCTGTTAAATAAATACAACTGTCTCCTATAGGTGTCCGGGCAATGAGAGTATCCAACAACGAACACAAATTTAAAACTCAAATTTATTTCTTCCCAGCGTGCGTTTTTGCGGTGAATGTAGGAATCTATCGGCTATTTGACTCGTTTATGTACACGAGAACCTCGTCGTCGTGTACGGATTCACATAGGACGCGAAAACGTAAAACGCGTCGAAAACGACAACTTTTCACTATTAAAACGCATATAAATATTATTTAATAAAATAACGAAAACAGAAACAGAAAATAAATAAAGAATAAAAAGGTTATATTAAGAATAATAAAGAAAAGAACAAAAAGGATTTATTATAATTTCAATATTTGTAGCTATTAATAAAAAATAAAAAAATAGAAATAAAATTAAAAATTGTAAATTACTACTGGTAAATAATAAATTTTATATATATATATATATTAAAAAATATGTAAATATATATGTATACTTAAATATACAAAAGACCAAAAAAGATATTTATATTTATGTTTAAAATTTATATTTTTTCTTTATTTTACGCAATATTATTTGACTTTATTGTATATTTAAGTACACACACACATATATATATATATATATATATATATATAAATTTAAATATTATTTATTCGAGATAATTTTGTTTTTTTAATACCGTTCAATTTACGAATTGCTACATAGCGCGTTATTCGTGCGCCAAGCCTTATATAATTATTGGTGGGTGCGGGTAAAAAAAAAGTTTTAAGCCACCAAATATCGTGAAAAATGAGTTTTTTACACCAGAAAAAATAAAACAGAAGAAAAAAAATCTCTATTTCGTGTGGAATATGTTAAAACCCCAATATAAAACGTGTTATTTCAACGCGCGTTTTGGGTTAAGTCATAATTTTTCCGTTTTTCGTGCGTTTTTAGTTGTTATGTCGCATTACGGCGAAATGTTAAAATGCTCTCCTTTATTTTCGTCGCTCTACTGAAAAGTTTCGGAAACACTGACTTCAAACACATCTTTTCCACGCCACACCCACCAATCGTTATTGTGTGTGAAAATAAATTAGGTACGTTATCGTCACAGAATACCTATATAATAATCTAGAAGTTCTATGGGTTTTATCAAAACAAAACGTTGTAATAAATAATATTTACAAATAATATTGATAGATATCACGGCATTATCAGATTGGACTAATTTAACGTCGCTCCAATTTTATACTATTAAATAATAAAAAGAAAGCACTAAAAATATTTGAAAATTAAAACATCAATAATGAATCGCGCGCATAATGATAATAGCTAGTATAGATGGCAGCTGCCTATTAATTTTTCAACTTTTGTCAAAAAAAAAAAAGAGAAGTGTAAACGTTGTCATAAAGAATATTGTAGTTGTACCATTATACTACATGTTGTTTTTGACACCTAGTCGTATCGATTTTTGTATATAAACTTATGTTTGAAGAGTAAAATTCAGATAGACAGTATTTGAGAAATAAATATATAAATAATAATATAACTGTCGATAAACCACAAAAATGATTGAAATACTTTTGTAAATTATTCGAATTTTTTTTTTCTGTAAATATTCGAATACCCATTCCGAATATTATTATTTTTTTATCCGGTTTATTCGAACGAGTATTCCGATTAGAAAATAAAAGTATTCTTTACAACAGTATATCTGCTTAATACGCGTGGTGTATTAAGCAGATTTTTAAGAATATTGTATATTAATAGACAGAAAGTATTTTGTGACATACAAGTTTCGATAATATAAATGTTTAATAGCGTCAATAACGTAATTAATGTGTGCATTTTTTTTTTATTATTATTATCGCGTAAAATTTTTTTATTTCGTGTGTTTGGAAGCACTTCGAATAGTTTTACGCGACAATTATTTTTATTTTTTCTTGTCTTTATACAATTAATATTTTTATATAATTACTCGACTGTTCCTCCGTTTTATGCGTGGTACAATATGTAATATGTATACATATACAGTATTGTACGTAATAATTATTACAATTTCCTAAGTAGATTATAGGTCTTTTTTTTTTTTATGACGATCGCGGAATTTAACGAGTGATGATAAAACACGAACGGAATACGTCATATAATAATAATAATTAATAGACGAGACGCGGTTAATTTAATTTGTAGAAATTAAAATGACGACAATTCTTTAGGTTTCTATATTTTTTTTACAATTTTTTAGATTTTTAGGAATCTATTGGTTTTACAAAGCTGTGTTTTGCTTTTTATGTCTAAAAAATCTACCAGAAGGAGTGCTCCGATCTTACGGTCACAATTTGTTTTCGGCATCTAGTTGGTACTTTAGAGAGGTCTTCTTTCGATTTTCTCAAAAACGCCTAAAAATATGACTAAAAAACCATCGAAAAAAAAGTTTATTGCAAGAAAATTATATTAAAATACTATTATTAATTATGATGTGCTCTATTTATTGTACAGTATTAATAATAAATAATATAACACCGTTGCTCCGCTCAGAATCGTTTTATCGAACGCAATGATTTATCATTGCTTTGAAATTTATAATGATAACAATACACTCTGAAATTTTTATCCAAGTAATTCACTTAAGCGACATTCACAACACCCCACGGCCCGTTACCTTTTAGACTTTGAGCAATTTTTTTTCTACTTTTAAAGTAAAAAAAAGTTTGACGTGTTTTTTTTTTTTAATTTCAATATATAACGCAGTGCAGGTTTTCAAAACTACAAACGGCAATACGCGTACACACACGTCCGTCGGAATAAATAATATCGTTTTCGAAAATGTCGAACAATATTCGTATGGTTTTCGTTATATGGACCAACAATATATTGTTTTAACGATGATAATATGTGGTCGGTTTTTTTTCGATTTTCGAGCACCGCCAATGCGCGGTATATAGAAAGTTCATTTAGGAAAAAAGAAAAAAATGTCGCGTGGCTCGAAAAATCTCGCAAAAAAAAAAACACACCACACGTACGCTTATGAGTGCACTTATCTGTGCGCGCGCGCCCGTTATACAAGGCGGGTGTCATTAGAACGCGCACCCCGTTCCAAAATCGTTTTTTTTTTTTTTGCTTTTCTGCCTCCTACCGCCCCTGTGCGAGCACACCGATTGATCATTCATAACGTCCTATTCATATAGGAATATAATTATTATCGCCGCGTTAAAACGATCCGTTTAACGGTGAATCGAGCGGCGTCCCCGCGCGCGCGCGCTTATGTATTATAACGTTATAATATAATAACATATAATTGCTGGTATAAACTTAGCTCGGTAACGACCACAATGGAGGCCTCTCTGTGCAGCTACGAAGTCCACTCGAGTCGTGGCGGTCCTTTTCCTGTGTCGTCGGCAGGGACGACGGGGGAAAGGCTTTTTTTTTTTTTGCATTACATAAGCGCGCGCGCAAAACACATGTACTTAAACGCTCTTGGACCGACATAAATCCTCCCCTCGTCTCTCGCGTATATAAACGAACGGTACACACGCGTGCAGACACACGACCACCAATCGAACGATCGAAATTCGATAAAAACAAAAAAAAATAGAAATTTAAAATATCGCGATAACGAACCGCGAATATTCGGCTATCCGGCGTCGTTGTCCACATTAAGGACGCTGTTATGATCAGGGCTCTCATTTGAAAAAAAAAAAAATGTTTAACGTTTTAACGTTTTTTATCGTTATTTACCTTTAGCGTTTATCGTTATAGTATATTTTGGCGTTATGGATTATTTGTGTTTAACATTGAAGAAAGTTTTATCGTTATATAATATTTACGTTTTACGTTTATCGGTATTTTAACGTTATTTGGTTTAATATCGATTTTTTTTCCAAATAAATAAATCCAATCATATTCCATAGACTATAGCACGTTTTCAAATCTCATAAACGTAATGTATTTCATTAAACTTCATTGATTATAAAAGTCCTAACTTTTATCCTTAATTTTTTGATTTTATACATTTTTTTCAGTGAGAACCTTGGTTTATTTTTGACATTATTTGACATTATTCCAATGCAGAATATTTTTCTTAAAATGTTGATTATATTACCAATAGAAACTTTTCTGACTAGCTGACATCTTCTCAGACACGTATCTTTGAATAATTTTTACACGTCCGTGTGAACCCAGCCTTATTATAGAACTATAATAAACCTACACTATAAGCTTATATTTTCCATAGTAAATTGGATACAAATATTAAAATAACGTTAATTCTATTTTTCGTTTTTCGATATTTTGATATACGAGTATAACGTCAATACCTTATTTCGTTTTATGACATATTTTAATTTGTGATAGTTTAAAATTAGTGTTTATTGTTTTCCGTTACGTTTTTTGATATTCATTTCAATTGATATTTTGCAATTATAACGTTATAGTCAAAACGTTATTAGAGCCCTGGTTATGATACGAGTAATCGTAAGTACGGGCAAACTGAATTATCGTTACACGTTCGTGTTTAAAACGTTTTTTTTTTAGAATATTTCTACGAATACGAACCGACCAATGCCGCTGTTGTAACTGGCCAACGAACGAGTGGCGACTAAGAGACACTATACATTTAATAAGTTCTTATAAGTTAACCAATACCTACAAAAATCCGAGATTCTCAGCTAATTTTTTTTTTTTCAATTTTCTATCCTAAATAAATTTATATAGAGAAATCCCAAATAATCTTTTTTTTTTTTTGCTGTGCCACAACGTTGGATTTGTTAAATTTCTGTTTAGTCGTTTTATTTGAAAACGTTCCAATAACTGTTAATAATAAATATACTATAATAGTTTTGACACTAGCTAGGTTTTTTTTTAGTTTAATTCTTTTATATTCTTTGACTTGGAAATTTTCTGTTTTCAGTGACCACTGATCGATTTATAAACTATTAATACAATTGTTGAAAATTATATAACAAACAATTATACTAGTAGAAATGTTTAATATTAATTTTCCAGCCATTATAAGATGTAAAGGTGAAGTTTTATCATTATCAATAATTGTAAAGTATTTTTTTCAATCCTAATGATGATTATCATTGAAACATTAGAAATTTTATAATAGTATAAAAAATTATCTTTCTTTTATCTAGATAAATTGTAATTAATTATTTATCTTTATCTAGATAATTATATTTTAATTATCTTTTATCTTAATCTAGATAATTTTATTGTCTAACGTCTTTTATCTTTATCGAGATAAATTAATATTTATCTTTATACAACACTGCTCGTAAAGCCTTAATAAAAAAAAAAACTTCATAGTTTTTTATATACTTTTTTTTATACTCATACTATCAAGTACGAGTATATATACATGTATATATGACTCGAATGATTTGTACTTGAAATGAAGCAAAGATCTTAATCGTTTATTTATCGAGTTTATATTATCGACACGTAAATTTTTTCTTTATATGTTACTACGAAAGATACGAACCAATACTATTGCGTTTAAACACTGTGCGAAATATAGACTGTATAATATATAAAATCAATCGATATGGGTTAGATGTTATAATTTTGTAACAGTAATTATGTGTTCAATTGCGTCGTACAAAATAATATATGTCAATGTATATATATATATATATTCGATTTCAATAAGATTTTTACGAAATGCGTAGAAAATTTCAGAAGAAACTCGATAAATGAAAGGAAATGAAAAAATGTTTACGTTATATTAAACGTTATAGCTGTTATTATTTTTTTTTTAACCTAAAAGTTATTTATTTTTATGAAAAAGGAACGTTTAATTTATTTTTAAATACAAATCGAAATTCAATTACGCGTACGTATTTTCACGTGAGTATATGTATACATTGAATCTCAAGGCTACGAGTTATTTTCAATTTCTATGTCTTTCGCGTGAATTACCAAAAAAAAAACTCTACGTTGTTCTCTATAGTAAAAACGTGTATCATTACTGCAGTAAATGTTATTATTATTACTATCTTTATTGTTTATTATACGAACGTTCCAACATTAATAGAATATTGAAATATTTTTTTCATTTTGAACAATAACGCACGCTTTCCTGCTGCCGACATTCCATCCGTAAACAATTATTTATAAATTAATACCGTTCATTTCGTAAACGTGCAGTAGCAGTGCTAGGAAGCAAGGCCAGTGGCGGATCTAAGAGTTGATTTTTTTTTTTTTGGGGGAATTATTTTCAAAAGTTGTTCCACAAATTATAGATTTACAAATCATATTTTTAGTGACCTTTGTGGTAATACTATTTTTTATGAATTACAAAAAAATCGGTAAAAAGTATACGAAATTCCTTCACTAATAAGGAAATGGCCTAATTTTTTTTTTCTCAGGAAAGAAAATCGCCAGGTAAATTGACGTCATTTGGCCATTTAGTCGTTGGACATTTTTGGGTTTGTAGGCAAAGTACAGTACAATAAAATAAAATACAAGTCGATGACCTTTTTTTTATCTTATTAATTTTTTTCCTATTATAATTTTTGGGGAGAATTTCCCCCATTCCCCCCACCCGTAGATCCGTTTCTGGCAAGGCAGGGGTTAAAATGGGAGGGGGACGCAGGGGGCTCGGTGGTCCCTTTACCCCTGGGCTCTGACGTTAGTCAAAAAGCGTCCCCTTTAACAATTTTTCCGTGAGTTACGGCGGAACGCTCAAATTATAACCTCATAGCAATTTTATTATTATTATTATTATTATTATTATTGAAAACTTACATTTTTTCTCTACTTGCCTATACCTATCTATAATTCATATAATTGATAAAAATGCCTTCAGTAGATATAGGCATACCAAAATTGATAATCCCAATAATATAAATGTTATGAATAATCCAAATAAACGGGCAATAATTTACGAGTATATATTTGGTCCATCGAAAAAAATTTTTTGCTCACCCCCCTCATCCTACACCCCGGCCCGAAAAAAAATGTCTGGTGCCTGCCCTGCGCGTACCTAAACGTGCAGTAAATTCGACATTTTCTTTCACGCAGATATCGTTAATCGGTAAATACGTTTAATATCTCTGCAGTCACTCGAATATGTACGGCGGGATTCGAGTGCTGCGCACTATCGATTCGAATCGAGAGGACAGAGTGGAAAGCAATTACAGAGCAGTGCGAAGGAAAAAAAAAAGAAAGAATAATACAGTTTCGCAAAGAAATCCCGAAATGGCCACAGCTGTCATGAAATGTTCAAAAGTCGTAAAAGTTAATTAGTTTCTTTGAGAGAACATTTTATAATGAAGCCGTTGGAATTCGAGGGACGAGACCGTTCACTGGGTTCCGCTGCCATCAAACTTTCCGATCACGCGCCAAAAACTGCAGTATTTATGTTCGGCACACGAGGTGAGCGGGGGTGGACGACTTTTGTACGCGCGAAATTCGAAAGGGGGAAAATAAAAGTGTTCGTCGCGGTGGCTAAGGAAAACTATACTTTCAGTTTTTTTTTTGGTTATAATTGTCTTTTGACTGGGCAAAATACGCGTTTTGCCGTTAACGAAATTTCATTTCTCCCGAATCCGGACGACAATTGTTTGCACACGGTGTCCGAAGAGCTCTTACGTATATATATATATATTTTCGTTTCACTGCGTATATACTCGTATATATATATAAACGTTTAATGTCGCGTTTGGTTAGCTGAACGAAAAACAATATTAAACTTAATCGGCAACACACCGAATCCAGTTGACACCATAAAAATATATGTAACAAAATTCCAGTATCAAGTAATCAAACACTGTCCGCGGTCAATCTCGCGATATCGTTATGCGCGCACTATCTCTAAAATAAAAAACAAAAACAATTTAATATAAATACGTTTTATTCGTTTCTCGATTAGACTATACGAGCCGAACCGACGTTTCGTCACGCGCGCTGACTTTTGAAAGTTGAACTAAATTATTATGTAAATCGTGTTTTTTTTCCACCACATACCTTTATACTCGGTCCGTTTATTATATTATATGTGTAGCCGACAAAGTGTATATTAGTGCGTAATCCCTTGTATACTGTTTTTGGCAATGTATTAAATTCGAATGTATTTTTTTTTTTTTGCAATATTGTCCCTTAACAAGCTATTTACAATTCCTAGGATATCTATATGTACAACGATAATGCTAAAATAAATGCATAATAATATGATAAATATATATTTTATATTAGAGCAGAGCAGCGATTCGCAACTTCTTTTTTTCTCGCGGAACCTTTGCGGTAAATTGAACATTTTGCGGAACCTCCAATTTTTTTTTGTCCATAAACATAGCAAAGCAGACATACTTTTTCGTGTACTCAGAACGAGTGGGCAGTCGTACACTTCTGACACAAAAGTGAGTGTCATCGTTAATAATAGGAGTAAAAGAAAAACAGCAAAGACGGTTTTTAAAGTTTCGATCTAGTGTTTCTATCTCGTTATTTTATAATAAGACAAGGAAACGAGTCTCAACTATATAGAAGAGAACCAGAGTTCGAATCTTAGATCAAAATGTTGTTTAGCAATTTATTTGTGTGTATTTTTTTTCCCCTAATCCCTCACGGAACCCTTGGCGCTGGCTCCTTTTGGGTTCCGCGGAACACCAGTTGAGAAACAAACAATGGAGTAGAGACTCGAAAATCCGGACGAATTCAGATTTTTTAAGTGAAGTTTTTAAGAATTATTTTTTTTTTTTTTTTGAGGTGGTAAGTGTATTATTTTAAATAGTTAAAAACCGGTTGATAAAATATACTTTGGAATCGGCGCTACATAGTTGGTACCTAAATGTAGGCTATCTTTTAATCTATCAATAATTAATTAGTATGCATTCTACAGATAGAATTTATATATATAAAAACTACAAAAACGTAATGTCAAAATCGTAAATGCATATCGTGTTGTAAAAAGAACATGTCCAAATTAACAAAATAAATAATTTAAAAAAAAAAATGTATACTTTAATTTACCTATTATATTACATATATATATTTATTTAAATGCGTAAAATTAAATACTATAGTTTAGAAAATATCGGCTGACGACACAGTAAATTTGTACATCAAAATATCTTAAAAAAAAAAATAAAACGATGCGAAATTTTTATTTCTATACAATACTAAATCGATACGTTTCTTTTTTTTCTATGGCGAATCTGTGGATAATTATTCGTGGTTCACAAAACACTTCGAACGAAAAGTACGTACGAACGTCTAGAGACAGCGCCTCGATATCAATATTGTCTTATCAGTTATCACTTAATACGTACATATCAATTAACATTTCATCTTTTTTGTCAAGGTGTTAAATTTTTGTATTTGGAGTATGTACAAATCGTATAATTATTTTACAATCCTGTTCCAGCTAGTTTATATTCACGTGTAATGGTAGCATCTACTAATAGTTAAATTAATTTTAAAATGTTTTGCAAGCAAATAAGCAAATATCAATAATAAAGTAAAACAAAACAATAGAGTATTATTTATTAATAAATAAAAGTAATATGTTATACAAAGAAAAGACAATGTTAACAATAACAACAATAAGAGCCATCGGGTACTAAAAATCGGGGAAAATACATACGTAAATAAATATAAAAAACTGTGTTTTTCGGTTTTCGATATTGAAATTGTTTTTCGATTGGCACTCCATAATTAAGTTATTAATAAAGATTATATTTAAATTCCGTTTTTTAACTGTAGTAAAAAAAAAGTCAAATTGATACGTATCACTCTGTACGATACTGATAACTGATAAGAAAATTGATATTGAGGCGCTGTCTCTAGACGCTCGTAAAATACGACGGTGGCGGCTCAGAGACCTCGACCCCGTAAGGTCCTTTTTTTGAGTTTTCATCCGTTCGAATCGGGAAAACCGTGACGTAAAAGTGTCGTCGAATAAAATATGATAAATTTGGCGGTCACAGGGGTTTATTAAGGGGATTGAAAGCGGGTATTTTCTCTCTTTGTCTTACACACGTGAAACGTAGCAAAATAGACGTTCCGTACTTCCAACGTACCGATCGATCTATTGGTGCGATAAGAAATTTGAAAACAGATTTGAATTCCTCGTGAATTTTACTACAAAACGACTTTCCCACTTTTTTCATTTTTTTTTTAAAAGACCTTCAAAAATGAATTATTAACAATTTTTTTTTTTAAAATTTGTTCGGTTAATTTTTTTTAAGGGTTTATGAACAAAAATGAAAAAAGTGGGAAAGTCGTTTTGTAGTAAAATTCACGTGGAATTCAAATATGTTTTCAAATTTCTTATCGCACCAATAGATCGATCGGTACGTTGGAAGTACGAAACGTCTGTTTTGCTATGTTTCATGTGTGTAAGACAAAGAGAGAAAATACCCGCTTTCAATCCCCTCAACGTTTTATTGTATTAATTTTGGATTAATATTAGGTACCGTCTTTGTCGTTGAAAAACGCGGCGTTTTATGTATTTTTCCAAATTGTTGGCGGAATTTCGTAAAAACGCAGGAATACGAAAAAAACGCGACCTTAGGAATGAGGAGGGGGAGGGGGAGGGGTGATCCGCCTTTCAAATCCGTCACTGCGCGCGCTCTGCGGTTTATAAAACGTTAAAACACTTATCGTCCTCGATCGCGGCTGCAAAGGGTTCACCAGAAAGGTTTTCCAAAGTGTTATACGCGTATATATTATATAGGTATGTATACGTATATATATATATATATATACGCACATAGGTTTGTCGTTAAACGAACGAATATTTTAATGGCCTCAAGTAATATATATATATATATATAATAAAATAACGCGTGTGTGAGAGTTTGTCATTATTGTATAATATTGCATAGCCAGTGCCGGGCCAGCTGTGTTGTTGTTTATACGCGATACGATCGGGGGGCGGACGACGTAATAAGGAATAATAATAATAATAATAGTAAAAAAAAAAAAATTTTTTTTCTTCATATAAAACGAGTATAAAATATATATATATAAAATAAAATCGTGCGCGCGTGTTATCCTTTGCCGCGTATTACCATAATTTCTCCATGAATCATACACGCCGATGTTTCGCATATGATAAGAAGACCGGCAGCAGCAGCAGCAACAGCGGACGTTTTTCTTTGCCACTCGTATAATATAATATTATAGCGTGACTCATTAAAGCGTCCACTCAATTATTATTACTGTCCGGAAAGACTGGAATTATATTAGCCGCGGCGATTATGATTTTTATTGGCCTTAATTTCATTTTTCGTATGTCATTTATTTTACATAATCACGTTAGCGAACATTATTTTCGGACACGAACTACACTATACCTATATACCCACTTGTATTGTATACTTAATGGCGTCGTATTCGGGAAACGGCCCGGTAACGGCCCCGTGCGAAATAATAAAAAAAAAAATAATAATAATAATAATAATAATTTTTTTTTTTTTCTTAAAAGGGTAACCGGCCCCGACGACCCGCACCCCCTTCGAGCACCGCCGCCGACGACAATTAATAATATCGTTGGAAGTTTTTATTTCTTAATTATGCGTATAGGTATATAAATAGGCGTCGCGATAACTGTTATTATTACGAACCGACGTTGAATTTTTTGTATACTATAGCCCGAAAAATATTTTGAAAATAACGCTGTAGTCCGTGAGCGGCTGCACTATTACAAGTAGAAAATTATGACGACAGAGACAGAGAGAAAGAGGGGTGCAAAAATTCTCAAATTCACGTGTAAATTTGATGAATATATTTCGAGTTTCAATAACGGCGAGGTTAGTTTAAAGAAAATATTATAACGACGATAATCGATTTCGACGAGATTTTATGTAATTTTTCGATAGTTTTTTTTGTTGTTTTTTTTGCGCTTTTGAGAAAATCGAAAAATGATCTCTCTAAAACTCAGGGGTCGACGACCTTTTTACTTGCGCGGGGCCATATTTTTTATAAGATTTTAATTGAGGGCCGCACACAAATTTAAAACAAATATTATTAAACATAAAATTTTAACACACAATACTAATATATTTATGGACAGCTACATTCGTATTATGAGTTTCACATTGCGAGGTTGTGCTTATTGACTAGATGCGAATAAAATACATATGTAGAGGAAATTAAAAATTTTTAAAAATACATATTAATTGATTGTTGAGTGCGAAAGGACATAAATACTTTTGAATAAATAGTTTCTAGATTCTAATGTGATTTTACGTTCAAATTTTACGTTTTTTCGACATGGTATTGATAATTATAAAACACTTCGAGCGGTTTGAATTTAAACTCCACGATTGTTATACGAGGTTTGCACGTTAGTATGTTTCAAAACGAACTGCACTTAAACCATGACCCGATAAGTATTTGTCGTAATCTAATCGTATCTAACGTTCATACCAATAACATATAATATAGTACATAATACACTATGATCATAAAAGATTATGTTTAGTGAGAATTTGAGAACAATGTGAGATAACCTTATATTCGTAATGGTATAATAGTCACGATTCCGTTTTATTTATTTCAATTTAAGAAATAAAAATAAAAATTTTAAATACTATGATGAATATTTGGATGAAAAAAGTTCCTCGGACCGCCGATTGCCGGTGCCTGCTCTAAAGTACCGATTAGATATACCGATTCGCTACCGAAAACCTGGGTTGACTGTGTAAAGATTCTACTCCATCTGATAAAATTTTCGGGTACAAACATATAACGAACCTGCACCGCGTCAGGATAATTATGACGTGCGCGTACGTATATACTGCTGCAGAAAGGATCAGTGGCGATACGTGAGGCGCGCGGGTTTTAATTTACTTATTTTTTTTTGCTCGTCACCACCAAAATTACAGAATTACAGAGCCGGAGAGAAAATTGTAAATAAGCCACGGCCGCGCCGCGGTGGGAAAATAATATTGCGACGGTGCAGGCAGCAGTGATGGCCCGGTGCCGAGTTCCGTGTCAGACCGCAGTAACCGCGGTCAAAAGGGTAGGAAACCACACATACACTTAGATGTCACGCTATGAATTTATAATATTATTTCATGTATGGCGTCCGGACTTTTTTTTTTTTTTAGAGCTGAAACGAGGTTGAACGGAAAAACAGAAGCAAAAAAAACGAACGAACGAACGGCCACGAAATTACAGGTATTCGGTTCTCGTCCGATTAGCATATATATTGGACGCACGGGGCGCGCAATTCTCCGCCGAGATCAATTTTCCGCGATATCGTAACCAATCCCGAGAACGGCCATTTACGCGTCGAGCACGCGATCGCGTTTGTGAAATCAGAACTGCGTACGCCGAGCAGTGTCGTACACGTGCGCCGCACTGTACGAGTAGCTTTCGTAAAAGCCGCCATACCGAGCCCGTGAGAAATATTATGAATTTATATTAATATATTTTATCGATCAATATGGCAGTTGTCCGAAAATGATAATAGCACAGATAAGATAAAACCTATTCACGAATAAAAACTTTTTTTTTTTAGAAGAACAAAACATGATTAAAATTATCATCTTTTGCCTGAAATTTCGTTTTCTCTTAGTCCAGAAATCAATTTCGATACTTATGAACATATTATACCAATGAAACCGTTCTCGTTCTTTCGCTTCAGGCGTGTCATTGACACGACGATCATATCGTTTCAACCATATTATGTCTGTGTAGTTGGTTTTGGATCCAATCTCGTATAGGATACATGTTCAAACGAATTAAGAAATATTCGTTTTCAGTTTTTACCCGCAAACTTTGACGATTCGCTGATCTAAAAACTATTACGTTTACTGCGGTTAGACGCGTTGAACACCGGTAGTGCGTAGGGTTTTGCAGCTATAATACGAGAAAATAGATTTGTATAATTATAAGTGCCACGTTACGATACGATGATCCCTATATATAAGTTCCAAATATATTTAATTAATCAAGCACACGAGTTCAACTACACGAAATCGGTAAGTCGAGTGCGCATCTAACTTTTCCGACTGCGCTAAATGTGCCCAAATTCGCTTTAGAATAAGCCCTTGTTGTAATGTAATAGCAGCTGCAGCTGTTAGAGATCCGACGGATAAACTTTATAATACTGAGACATATGTGTGTTTGTGCGTATAAACAACGCGATATTATTATAACGTATACGTGGGCGATTCGATTAAATGAAAGTGGAAGTCAACAGAAAAAAAAAAAAAGTTTTATTCAAAAACCATTGTATTATACGAAGGTTATGGGAAAAAAAGCATTTCAAAACATCCGCTATATTAAGTATGTATATTATCTAGAAACTATATACATATACGACAATAGTCGCCTATTCATTGCCAACTCGCATATACCCGGTACAATTAAAAAACTGTAATGATACGACTGCAGATAACCGTATATATACGCGTGACTTATCTGAAAGCGATAACGCGTTTATGTATACGTACAAAAAATAAGTTTCACTCTGTCGACTATGTATACGATATACGCGAACGATTTCGTTAATTCATTTCGAATAACATATAATAATATTGTTATACACTTCTGCGCATAATAATAATAATAACATATAAAATTGCCTATAAAAATGATGTATAAAAAAATGTATTTCTATCAAGTTCAGGGCCCGATATTACAGTAGAGCCTCGATTCAGAGTGTCGTCCGGATAACTGGAGGTCTTTTAAGAGTACGTATACTTACCGAGTATACACTCACTTACTCACGTACACGACTAAGAAACTTTGTCCCACCACGTGTATTTATTAAATTTAACAAATTACAAAAAAAAAAAATATATCGAATACAGGACTTAACTATTTATGTATTAGCGAAAAAAATCGGTAATTTTTTTTTTCAGTAGTGTACTCGATATTCAATTTGCATAACGCGTTTTCTGAATCGACGCAGCGACAAGATTTCAGTGCTTCCCGTGTTTTAATCTTCCGCCCATCGCAATAAACAGTATTCGGTGCGTTCACGGCTTCTGAAAGAAAATCTTTACTTGTGTGAATAGAGGCAATCTCGTCTTCATCTTTAATGTCATCCCTCTTTTGCTGCAATTTTTTTTTTCAATTTAGTCATCAGTTATAATTTCAAGATTCGCCAAAACTTCGTTTAGCGTCACCGCAAACCCGCGTGTGCTTGAGGATCAGACGCATTTGATTCGTACATTATGTTTCGTGTATTTGATTTTGAGCGTAGAAAGTCGAATCTCATTGGTTTCAACCACTTCGTCGATTTCGTTTTCTGCGAGGAAAGGAAACAGATTTTTCCACGATTTCTTTATAATAATTATTGACGTCAGTAATTTCCAACAATTTGCAAGACTGTGTATTTTAAATGTATGTTATTTACAGCGTCAATAAGGTCAAAATTTATTTTTGACAACCGACAGAAAAATCACGAGTTTACCGTTATTACTTTATGTAATAATATTTTTCGCTCATAATTTAAATTTTACTTATAAAAAACCCGTAAAATGTCGAGAAAAACTGCGAATAAGAAACACAGAATACGCCGTATAAAATATATAACACGCATACCTAATACAGTAATTAGTTGTTTAATACGCGAATATATCAATTGAAATTAATAAAATAATAACTAAAATAAATGAATGATTCATGTTTTCAGAACGCAAATTAAATTTTCTAAAGAGCATTTTTGTAGGGTTTTAAGGCGTTTTTTTATCGCATTTTGTTGTGTATTTTTTTTTTTAGGGAATCATCATCTGGGCCCTATATTGTTATATTATCAACGTTTAAACCAACAGCTCCGTTGATCAACGGATTCGGCAGAAAAACGTTTTATTTTCCGAACCTAACACGTCGATGGTCCTGCAACCTGCAACGACTCCGTTATAATATATAAGTATTATATACGCGTGGCCGTGGAATTTATTTATTTTTGTTTTTTTTTTTTTATAGCTTTATTGTACAAAACCAACTGTTATACGGCAACGCGACCGTTTCGGTTATATGTCCGACGTCGCGTCACCCTTTTAATGGCCGTTTCGCGTGTCTCCACAGACGATCGTGAAACACGACAATTATTATTAATGACGGATATTATAATACACATTTTTTGCGAGACTTGATAATTTATTATTTCACTCGTTTATTTTGATTGCGTATATAGAACAATTATAAACACTGAAGGAACATGTTACCGTAAACCTAATACGGTAAACGTCGCTTATAAGACTCACGGATATAAGGTTCAGTCGCTTATTACACTCGAAATCGTCTGGAACGGTCCGGACGTATCCTGCAAATACGTTATAAAAAATTCGGTTATAAGTATCACCATTCCGGTTATAAGACTCAAATTTCGTAAAAAAAATAAAGTGGTAGAAATAAACATTTTTGGTTAAAATTTAGAAACAAATTGATTTCGAAAAGTTACATAGTTTTCTTGGTTATTACTGGTTTCGATTCACGCCTTATAATATGTACAATAAATTTTATCGCATTTCACATTTATCGCAATTAATTATCATAAATAATAAGTACATACATGCATTTTACCTATATATATATGCAAAATTAAAATATGCATTAAACTGCATTATCTGATTTCATTTATTTACTAATACGTAATACGTATTAAAGTAGAAAAAATAAAGTAAGTAATAAAATTCATGAATAATTAAAATTTTTTGTTTTTTTCCCCACTTCAACCATAAGATTCATTCGGTTATAAGACTCACATTGTGCTGGTTCCAAAGTGAGTCTTATAAGCAGCGTCCTCTGTATATATATATATATATATATATATATATATATACTAGCTGAATTATCCGGCTTTGCCCGTGAATAGTTGAAATTGTATTACTTCGCTTCCAACAGAAATCGAATGTCAAGAGGATTCATTACAAAAACATTGAATAGACTTATAGTGTACAGACTGCTTTACCTTTACCTTGACATTTTTTTTTTTTGAGGATGTATTCCATAATGTGAAGTGTGTTGGCACTTCAGAGTAAAGTTTAGATTGGTACATGATGAATATTTAGGGAAATGTGTATTTTTTTATTGTTCATATTGCGACCCAATAAAATTTATCCCATTACAGTCTATACGTATGTTAACCTTTAGTGAGATGGTCAAGATTGTATACCCATAGGCGGAAATGGGGAGGGGCTTAGGGGGCTAAGCTCCCCCAAAATATCTTACAATTTGTATGTATTTTGGATATTTGATTGATTATGACTGATGTTAAAAATGTTAGCCCCCTCAGAAAATTTAATGGATTTCCGCCTATGTGTATACCTTTGAATCAATCTCTACAAAATTGTTTCTCATAGATCCTTATATTATATAGAATTATAGGCGATTTAAAAATTAATGTATGTGTATTATATTATATATTTTTGATAAAAAAAATTTAAAACTTTTTTAGACATTTTCTTATTTATTTGTAAGCTTTACAAGGTAGGTTTTTTTGTTAAAAAATATTTATTCGAATAAAATTTTTTTTTAAAAAAACCTAAAGATTATGTATACGATCAGTGAAGACGGATAACTGCAATATGCGTTTTTACTGGGAGGGGAAGAAATCTATTTTCAGCACTTGTGAATGTTGAATACTTGCACAACACAATAAAAATTGTTTCCTTTTCGTCAACATCTACAATGACCAGCGTGACTTGCGTGTTCCACGACTGTCCACTGTCTATATTATAAAATGAATACGATATATAATATTACGGTGGAAATATTTTACAATATTCTTGTGTTGTCATTTGTGAATTGTGAATAATCGCGGTGGTGTTCCTACTTGAATCTTATACAGTATTTTGACTTTATAATGTTGACGTTTTGAACGTTAAACAGTGAAGAACGACAATTATTTTTTTTACTACGAGGGACTGATGACAGGTCACTATAACACTTTTTTATGTACCTACATCGGCTACATCTAAGTTGTGTACATTCTAATTTTACCTTATTTATACGTATATAATTTATTATTATATTTAGGTAATTTTAAAATTATACTTACACGAATTAAATTATTTATTATTATTTAAAATATTTAAGTATAAATAATTTTAAATCCGTGAATTCCATATTATTATATAATTTTCATTGAAAAATGTAATGATTTTTTAGATACATAATTCGATGTGATTTTTTTTTTAAATGTTTTAGTTTTTTACTATTTCTTTAGTATCATTCGTGATTATTGTCTACACGCTGGTTAGACCAGTTCTGTGTTTTATATCACTAAGAAAATTGAAAAACAGTGGTGCTTACAATCGCAAATTAGCTGTAAAAAAAAACACGAGAACTAAATGAAGTAAAATTCAGTTTTTTTATTAGGAACCTACCATTGATATAACGGACAATGGACCACCTGGGCCATCAATCACTTCGGTAGAAGAATCATCGTTATTGCACAATACGCACATATAAAGTCTTTCAATCCAAAAATTGTAAAAAATACAAATTTCGGAAAAAACTATCATTACATCACTCGTGTTTTATAGAACTTAGCACATGGAAAAAATTATTTCTGTCAATTTATTTAAATAATTGCTTTTACAATATTTTTTTTATACAGTCGTTAGGACAATAAATAAAGATTTTAAAATACATCTAATATTCCTTTAGCCTGTTCATCATATCGATATTCTCTTGCTCAATCATGGCAATTTGTTGCTCGATGATAGAATACTCTTTTTGTAACTTCGCTAATTCTTCTTTTTCTGGGATAGTTTCAGTCATATGTATGCGAATAAATCTGTTGTAAAGAATTTTTCATATCATATTTAAGAGGCAATTAATTGTTAATTGCTTTTTAAATAACTACCAATATTTACATATAAATTACAGGTAAGTACTAATTTATTTAATAAATTAATTTTAAATGTACGATCGTCAACCTATGTCCTGTACAAATATTATTTACAGAAATTAGAAATAATTAAATGATTATATCTCTCGACGACAATAATGGTTTAGTTTTTATTCTGGATTCATCGAATTATAAATCATATATTTAATTATTTAAATGGGCGGTTCATTAAAATACCTACTGGATAATATTTATGGTAACTAATTGTTAAAAAAATATACAATAATCTTATATATACTTTATATTCTTATTTTCATGGTATATAAACGTATAAATATCGTATTGAATATTTTAGCTCTGCAGTTAGGGAACAGACGTTTTAAAAACCTTTTAGTACATATATGTTATATAATATTTGTATCGCAAACTAAAGTGTATCGATGAATTAATATGACATTTACTCAAAAGGATCAACTGGTTTTTCATCCATGTTGTACAACATCGTTAATGCATCTGTTAGGCTACCGATAACGCCAGTTTGGATTAAAAAATTGTCGAATTCTTCGATTATAGAATCCAATCTCTGGTCACTTGATTTAATCTAAATTTTAGAGTTTTATAAAATTAAAAAATAATTCAATTATTAGTAATAGATTCGTGTAGAGTGTGAAAGTGTGAAAAAACTGTCGCATTAATACGGAAGTTAGAATGCATTAATTATGTTATATAATACGCACGTTTGTGCGTTAAGCATCAATCATAGCTGAGTATTCAATGGCGTCAATAGACAATTTGTTTAATAAAGTACGTACGTTTAATAGAGTATGTATATTATAAAAACCATATAATATAAACATATATTATATATTGCTTATGTACAAATACATGTAAAACAAATGAATAAAAGTAAAAAAGGGTAAAGCGAACCGCGGATGTTGTCGCTTAAACGAATTACTTTAAATCTAAGTAATTTTTAGATTACTCAGATAGATTACTTAGATTTTAATTTTAAGTTAGTTTTAGAGTTTTGTTATTACTATACATTTTTGAAAGCAATGATGAATCATTTACATTCAATAAAACGATTCTGAGCGAAGATCCAGTGTAATACACTGTCAGAAAATTTAAAGTAGTAATAAAAAAAAAGCTTTGACTTTTATAGGGTTGCAAAGAATTCTTTTAATATAGTTGAAGTAACGTACAGGACCTATATGCTTCATACAATTTTTAGCCCTTATAATCAAAAATAATCTCTTTTCTGAATTAAATACGAGTAGCTCAACACCTAATAATTGCTATAAATAACCGAAAATTGGAGGACATTTTTCGATATTATTTTTTTTTTTACGTATTTACAATGTAATAATACATTTTTTAACTCTAGAACCATTATTCTGGAAGTTTTTTTTTGTTCTGCATTTAATAACTATTGAGAAACAATATCTAAATAAGAATCTAAAAATATTTGTTAAGTAGTAATAATATGTATAAAATATATATATATATATATTATATTAAGAAACATTTATTTTCACCACTTTTCTTTCATTTAGCCCAATGAGTTTTATAATAATAATTTTTATTGATCTAAAAAATGTAAAAAGAAGAAAAACAGTTTTACCACGACAGCTGAAAATTCGTATAAAACTATAGGTACCGACCTATATGGAAATTTCTCGGTTTCTGAACGATATTCCGGATTTGCTCCCGATAATTTACTAATTTAATAAAATAATAATTTAATCTAACCGTAAAATGTGTTTAAGAATTGAAATCGCTGTAACCTGCTTTTGATGAACCTGTATTCCCGATTTTCTATTATTATATAGTTAAATAAGTCTATATTGATGTTTATATATATGTTATTATACTAATTACACACGAAACACATAATCTGTTAATTTTTAAACAATTATTTATTAAAATATTTTAATATTACAAAAGTATTTGATACTCACTTCAAGATTTTGCGATTTGCAGGAGTCAGCCATAACGATAAAACACTATATTATATTTTTATAATTACGTATTTTATAGGTACTTATAAGTATTTTATATGCCTATATTTTATTCGTACGCGTGTATTTCTATCGCCGAATGAGATATTTAATAAAAATTCTTTATCTAACCAAACCAATGTTTAAGTTATTTTGTAAATATATATTTAAATATTTATTATACAACGCGAATATACATTATATTCTTATTATTATCTATTTATTGATTACCGTAGTTACTTTTAGTTTATATTTAGATGTATTTTATTAATCAAACCGAATAACCATAAATTTGTATAGATATTTACATACTTGTTAGCTATATTTTTTTACGCGGAAAGTATAAAATTAAAAATTGAAAATATTTTGAAAATGAACTCCATATATCCATATATATGATTTTATATTAAAATATCAGGTTTTTTTGGAACGGATAACACAAAGTATTTAATAAATCTATATAATATGTATGTATTAATACGTTTATGCTTGTAATAATAATGATTAATATAGTATATTTTAATGATAAGAATAGAATTAATTAAGTAAACCATTGCTTATGTGTATGCGTATATAAAGCCAATTATTATACTTATTATTCGTGTTAATGTTTAATTTTATAACCAAAAAATAAGGCGAAAAAAAATTATTGTAAAACGCATTAAAATCATCTATATCTACAGTAGGTATAGATAGATTTATAAATTATAATTAAACATTAATATGTATATATTATATTTAATATTAATATGTACAATATGATTATTACAGTTGTAGGCTGTAATTTACTAAAGTTGTGTGTTTATAACGTACCCGAAAAATGGGATAAAGTGCGTTGGTGGACGAAGTGCAGAGAAGCGTCACGTGTTTTGTGTGACCACTGACAAGAAGATGCCGATAAAATTGAAATGTAGATTTTATAAAAAAAAAAACAGTATATTGAATCCACCAATACGTTGTATGGTTCGAAATGGTAGGTAGTAGATAGGAAAACGGAACACAAGATGAGTATAGCGGAGATGAGAATGATGGACTTTTAGAGTAACTAGGAAAAAGTAGAGTTAGAAAAGAATACGTTTACGAAATAGGTAGTGTAGTAGTGACATCTGGAAATGTGGAGAAAATGAGGGAGAATAGGTTGAGCTGGTTTGGGCGCATGTTATGCGGAGAGATGATTCAGAGGAAGTGAAAAGTGTTGTGGAAATGAATGTAGAGAAAGGAAAAGAGGACGAAGAAGACCGAAGAAAATGAGGCGGATAGATGAAATTGAGGTGAATAGATATAGTTGGCGTGAGTTTACAAAAGGTGAAAGATCGGTTTTATAAAAGTGTATCGGATAAGAGTATTCGACCCCCTGTAGTTTGGAGCAGGGGCGAACGCAGGAAAAAATGTCGGGGGTTATATATATGTCGCAGCTTAACTTTCAAATTTCCTCGGACATTTGGGGGATTCGAAACCCCCAAAACCCCTACCTGCGTTCGCCTCTGGTTTGGAATGTAAGACAGGGGCCTATTTAAAGGCCGAACTAGGAATTTTGACGCATGAACGAAAATATTACAATTACGCATTATCATATTAAACTAAGATTTAAAAACAAAAATAGCATATTTTATATTTAACTATTTATTTTCAGATAGCATTTAAGTATTTGAACATTTTTATATTAGATATGTGTAATACAGTATGATCCACAAGTCCCCAACTATATTTAAACAATAAACTTTTAAACGTATTAATTATATTTAAGTTTTAGTTTTGTATAATTAATTACACTAACAATTACATTTTTTATATGAATGTATATCATATTAAAAGATTCCATATTTTAATTCTTATACAAATAATTAATATGTATTTTCAAATAAAGTTTACTTAAAATATAAATATAAATCAAATAAAGGAAACTGATAATTAATAATATAAAATAATTAAAATGTATAAACATTAAATAATTTTAAGTACACTTTTCACAGTTTACCTATCATAATTTAAAAATAAAAGATACATTATAAGAAATTGCGACAAGTGTACTATGATTGGCTAATTTTTAACTGTACTTAATTCTAGATAAATGCGTATAAATATATTTTTATAGATTATAATACTCGTACGATGTTTTATATTGTATTGATAAACAAAAACTTTCTTTTTTATCTCAGGCTAATATCAATTTTAAATGACTAATATAGCATATAATATACTGGCCAGACACAATCCACATGTTTTTAAAAGAAAACATTTAGTGTTTGGAAACGAATATGTTCATTTCAATATGTCATTCAATATTAAACGTTTCTACTACGATTTTGTCTTATCTTAAGTTTTTCTCTATTTGTTCTTATTATTATTTTATTATTGTTAATATTATTTTATTAATTGTATCATTTTTATTTTATTTGACTTTTTTTTTTTTTCAGTGATAAACGTAAGACCAAGTGGTATGAGTCGGTGCACAAAACCTTGGTCTCGCATCGTTTATTGTTAAAACAATATTATTTATACATTTTAATTTATAAATTTCGAACGCCATACGATGCACGTCTCGAGGCAAATGGATGGCCTATAACCACATTTTACCCGAAACTTAAGTACAGTAAGCATTGTCAAGGATCAACTAGCCGCCATTCCATTGATTCCGGTACATAGATCTTCTGAGTGACAATCCGCACATAATTTTGCCAGTTGATGATGACGCTTCGTTCTTTGCTTCTATTCTTTTCTACCAAACCATCTCCCGTCACCGATGCCGCGGACTCTCCTGGATTACATTTCAAAAGCTTTTTATCAGCCTCTTTTTTACCAAGAATCATTTTGTCTAATCGAATTTCTGTCACTAGGTGTCACTACCCGTCGTCGCTATCATTCGAAAAGTCCATTGGCCCGCACAAGACGTCCATGATATCCTCAGCATGAACATTACGGTGTTCAATGAAGACGCTGATCGGCAGGCGGTTATGTTGTACCCAGTGGATAGATCCCAACAGCGTGTGTTCGGCGATATAGTCCTTTGGGTATGCTACACAATACCGGCAATGTGAATTATAAGCAATCTTCCTGCGCCATAGTCAGTTTGGAAGGCACCAAGGGCTTCGTGATTTCAACACGCTCAATGGCCAGGAGAATCTCTGGAGGTATCTTAGAGGTAACCAAAGCGACATCCGACGAGACCGTCCGATAGGAGCGAATCGTTCGAAGAGCCGTGAAGAATTGTATCCTGACTATGTAGCCTGCCTTTCTTTCTGCGTCTTCGTTCTATTTTCCGCTAGACTGGAGCGGTGTAGAACAACACCTTGCTGTTTACGACCGGCATGAGGAACACTCTTTTGCACTGCGAGGATTCACTAATGTTAGAAATGAGACGCCAGAAAACTGTCACCACCTGAGTTGTTTTCCTAGCCATTTGTGTGACGTGAGTCTGGGTGTGTGCGATCAGGATGACTTCTAGGTACCGAACAGAATGAAGGAAAATCATAACGTGACGCGACCGCCCAGCCGAAACTTCGGATTCTGGTAAGCCCATTTTCGTATCAACATAGGCGCCTCCGTTTTCTGCTGGGCCAGCCAGCTGCAGCGACCCCTAAAAACAGATCCATGCATTCGCCGTTGCTAAGACTGTCTGAGTTCGGTGCGGATTCCAGCGAGTGTGACGTACAAGCCGTGGCGACGATCGCTAGTGCCATATGAGGGAGTTCACCGTTTGTGAGTAGACACACATGTTTTCTATTCGTAATTTTTTTTGTTTATATGTCTTTTAGTTTTTAGTTTTTCAGTATACTGTACAGTACATATCGGATACGGTGTACAATTCAACAGCGACGAAGTAGAAAGAAATCGACTCAGCGTAGTCCACACCACAATATAATGTATAATTTTATGTTTAATTTATTTATGTTCATACAATTACTTAGATTTTAGTAGATAGTTAGCAATAATTTTAAATATTCGTATTTATGAAGTATTTAGTTTTGACTTTATAAGTCGAAATAGGTATGTAGTATTGTTTATATGTACGTTTAATGTTTACGCGTAAATAAAGAAAAGTGGACTAGGCCTACTGGGGATACCACTATAAAAAAAACGCACCTTGTGTAATACCTCAATGATTTTGAATAACAGATAGTTTAATTCTAGAACCATATTTGTTATTCAATAATATCAAAGGTGGTGCGGAAAATTACACGATTTCGCTTTAAAATGTAAATATATTATACACTTAGGTGCTTAGATGTAGGTACTACTCTAAGGCTCTTATTAGTTATTACTTATTAGCCTCTTCGGTTTTGGCTGAATCCAAGATGATCATAGATTACAAACGGACTACGTTAGTGAGGCCTCAGCGAAAAAAAGAAAATATACGTAATTCTAAAAATATAGATATGAATTTGATGTTGTTTATTATATATATTATAATGTCAAACCTTCGGCGTGGGGCTGTACAGCAGTGGAATCAACT
Organism: Slavum lentiscoides; assembly: GCA_032441835.1. NCBI lineage: Eukaryota > Metazoa > Arthropoda > Insecta > Hemiptera > Aphididae > Slavum > Slavum lentiscoides. The sequence continues at coordinate 13,225,755 of CM063712.1, read as the reverse complement.
GTGTCATATCTTGAGTTTTCACAGACATCTATTGCTTCCCTCGGTTTTTCTTTGTTGTTCGAACTTGACGCGGGAGTCGATAGATTTCGTTCACTCGTGTTAGTCGAATCGGCAGAAGATATCTCGGCTACCTACATATATATATATATATATATATATATACATTTTTAATTTCAAATAAATCTGTATATAAAATACAACTTTAATCCATTTACCCCAAATCTAGACTAATTCGTATTTTTCAATAAAATACTTTAATATTTAAACCCGCGTTACATTGATTTTTCACTATGTTTACGAACAGAATCGCGCGTAGACATATCAATGTGTTATCTGCGGCGTGTATGAAACAACTTACGATTCGATCGTACACGGCGGCCACGTCGTCAGAAACTTGGATGGTAGATGTGTTTCTGTCTCTTTTTGAAGTTCTTCTTCGACACCACGACAGCAAACTGTTATTTTTGACCGACCTCCAGACAAATTTTCGACACCGGTTAATAACTGATAACATTCTTCTCGTAGTGTTCATAATGACAAAGAAGGAGAAGAAAAATTCAAAAAAAACGAAAATATTCTACACGTTTAATGTAATGATTACGGCTGACTTCGTTTTTTATTTCAATTCAAACAAGAATTTTATTTTATATCAAACGTATCAACAGCTTATGTGTGTATTGCTATGCAACATATTAATGTATATATAATGTTGACAATTTTTTCCATATTGGCCAGAATAATACAAAGTTTTTTTTTGTTTCAAATAGGCTCGGTACAGTATTCACCTTCTAGTATCCATGAAGTGTCTCATTTACAGTTATTGCTCCATTTGATCCGACACAGAAAATTAAACGTTATTTTCAATTTTTCTTTACCGGCCAAAACGATTTCATTCGCTCTAGCTTTACTTTCATCTAGTTCAGAGGTTTTCAAACTAATTTCACCCAAATTTTTAAAAATGTAACATTTTCCATCGCTTCTCGCCCCCCAAAAAAGTTGAACTCATCATCTGTTGTGCATCTTAAAAACAGTTATTGCAATTATTATATTTAAACATGCAATTTTTAAGTTCAAAATTACATTTTAAATGAGCATTTTTTTTTGACGAGAACATTTAAAATACATATTACATATTACGTACATACAAATATATATAAAATAATACATTTTGATTTTACAATGATGTGTTTTTTTTTATGTCCGTACCCAAAAATTCTACCAGAAGGAGTGCTCTAATCTTTACAGTCACAGTTTGTTTGCTCGTAGCGAATTGCATGTGGTTGGTACTTTAGAGAGGTCATTTTTCGACCGAAGCTCCGCTCAGAATCGTTTTACCGAATACAATGATTTACCATTGCTTTCAAATACCTATATAGTGATAACAATACACTCTAAAATCTCTATCCAAATAATTCACTTGAGCGACATTCATAACACCTCGCGGCTCGCTACCTTTTTTTTTATAACAAACCAAAAAAATAATTTTCCGTTGTAATAATTTAATAAACTAGTGTGATTTTAATTTTGCCACATACAAATCTATAAACTAATAATTAGAAATGTGTTTTTACTACCATTTAATCTAATACGGGATTACAAAAATGTTTACAAATTACAGAGTAGAAAATTTAATTTTAAACTTAATAAATAAACATTATTCGAAATAAAATCGTACTGGAAACGAAAAAGGTTAGGACGATTAAAATTAACTCATAGTCATATGCACAATTTTGGATAGGACAAAACGTATATCACAAAAAGTAGAATAAAATGACCGAATTCGTAACCTTTATTAATCAATCGTATTAACAGTAATAATAATAATAAAAAAAACGAACAGAAAAAAAAATTATTTCAATTCAAACATTAATTATTTTTGGCGTGTAACGTTCAATACACTGCCCCTGCTATGCTCCCTGGACGCGGGCGAGTGTCTAGATTTTCTACTGCGTTTAATTTTCGCCATACTATCTTCGCCGAAAACGTTTCCTGTTCACAGAGCTGAAATGAGATCGTCAAACTCTGCCTTATCACCGGATGCACCGCTTATGGACACATTGTTTGTGGAACGAAGTCCACCGGATCCGCTAGACAAAACACTTGCCGCCCCGTCTTAACAGTTTTCCGATCGAGCTTTAATTTCTTTAACTGTTTTTAAAATAAAACGCGTTATTAAAAATGATTTACTCATATTATTTTGGAATTCAACGCGATAATCATTATCGTCGTCCAACACAACACAAACCTCGACCTCTTGTCGTAATCTCTTTTCCTCTTCTTCGCGTCTCTTCTTAACACTGGTGTTATCTCGGCGCGCTTCAGACAGTGCCGTCAAAAAAGAATCGAAAATAGCAAAGAAATCGTCTGGTTGTATTGTAGAGTTATCCTCTCCGAAAAGTCTCACTGCTCTATCGAACTGTAAAAACGAAGCCGTCTCAAAAAATAATACTTATAACGATAATCATTACAATTCATTAAAAAAAAAAAAAAAATACCGACCTGAGTTTTCATATCTTGGAACAAGTCTTCCAATTCGGAGAATTTACAGGTAGCGGTAGTTAAAAACTCCTTCATCACAGGCAGGAACATGTCACCCGGTACCGCAGGTTGAACTCGTTGGAACTCTATTTCTCGTTCCACTTCTTTTAAGTTGTTTCTCAGTTGTGACATGTCTTTTTCGAGTTCGGTCAAGCTCACTTTGGACGCTCCTCTTACGTGCGGTATATCCTCGTCTAACAGCAAAACGTCATTGAACTAAACTCGAACAATTAATAAGCAACAAAACAATCGATTAATAATCACTAAAAAATAAAACATTTGTATAACAGTACGGTATGTATATAAATTACCTTTTTGTCGGCCATGTCGACGATGAAATGTAATAACGTTGTACCGCGTACGGAACTGGACTTTGTGTCTGCGAGTCTGTTTAGCGATGACAAACGAAAACCCCACGCATTGCCTCTTGCTCCTTTGTTCATGTAATTCCCGAGAGCCAACACTATCTCCAATAATTTTCTCAAACGCCTGGAACGAGCGACTTCTCGTGACGCTTCCATCACAACCTTTGTTCTACCTTCGACTTCGCCAGTCCAGGTAACGAATTTCTTCTTGTACATTAAACTACGAAGACGTTGTTCGTAATGTGAAATTCTAAAAGAAATGTGTCAAAAATAACCAGGTGTTTACAAATATGCGTTGTTTTTATAATATCTGTATGGATTTACTAACTTGGAAATTTCGTACAAAAATCTGTCGGCTCTAGCAAGACTGTCTAAATGGTAACTGTGTTCTTCTAGTAGAGTTACTTCGTCCGGGCTGGGTGTGAACTTTAAGAGTTGTTCTACCATATCCAATGGTAGCACGTCTTTATTATCCATATCCAAAATCACTCTTGCTATTTCTTCGTCGGACATTTTTAATTTGGACAATAATATTGTACAATTTTGTGCTCGACGGCCATCAATAACCGATAAAACTTTGGACTTGTTTTTTCCAGTCTGTCTTGAATCTTCAGACGATCCTTCATTCTATAAACCAAAAGCACGTATATTAGTTCACGTATTATCGAATACGGTATTATACACTTTGATACTTACAACAACTGCGCCGTTTGTTTTTTGATTTTGATACGCACAGAATAGTTTATCAACAGTTTCTAAATCGATCAAAGAATACATTTTGCCCTCGTCAATATCAGCCCATACAGTACCGGCGACTTTGGTTTCCGGCAACTTTACCCAGTTGAATGATTTGAGAGGAGCGGACGGTTTAGGTATTTCTACAGATCTCTGTCTACTGACTAACTGAGGAAGACATCCGGGTGGAGGTGGAAGATTGAATTGAGGGATTTGTAATGGCGGTGCCGGTGGAGGAACAGGACCTCGACTTTTATTAACCATGGGTGGAGGAGGCGGTGGAGGCGGAACAGGCGTAGGAGACGCGCCAATATTAACTTTATCGTCATCTGGTAAACTTCCGTTACTACGCATTGTTTCCGGTTTTCTCCTCTCCGTTTGCTCGTAAGTTATCTTGTACTGCAATTCACTTGTAGTGTCTTCGAGCCCAGATATTTTTTGCTTAGTTTCCAGATGAATGGATACTTTTTTCCCCGAAAGTTCTTTATTCCTCGAAATACTATCCCGATTGTTTAACTGCGTTTTTCCTTTGCCTAAAAAATTGATTTTTATTTCTCATTTTATGTTATAAATTATTTTGGGGAAATCACGAATTTATATATTTTACATTCATCGCTCAACCGAATAATTTGTTCATTCACTGTATCCATCTTAACTTCAAAGCATTCTGGATACGTAATTTTATTCGATAGATTCTCCACCGTATTGATGAGATCGTCCATGCTAATATTTTCACTGGCGTCTAAAAGAATATAAAAATATTTTTCCCGTTTCAAATTGAAAACAAATGAACAATACCAGATTTCTTACTTTTGCACGACCCCAATGATTTGTTATTTATGTCACGCGTAGCACCATTTGGAACTTCAGCGCGTTCACATTTTTCTTCTGTAAATCCATAGACATTTAGCAGGTAATTAAAATTGTAATATTTCAATATATTACTGGTGTTTTAAATAAGTGATTTTGGACGATTTATTTGGTTACAAATCACAAACCACTAACTCTGTCAAATGATATAAATTACCTTGTACACCAGTGTTCGTTTCAGTACATAACATTACACCGCGAGTGTCTATTCCACGGTCACCTAAAATACTAACAGGTTTTTCGATCGCGTCAAGTGTTCTACATTCTTCGTACACTTTATGGAATTCTAAGTTTTTCTAAAAAAAAAAAAAATAGTATAATATTAACACTCATCTATTAGAAGTCCAAACGATTTGAGGTTTTACCAAAGTCTTTTCTTGTTCCGGACTGGTCCGAATTTTTCAACTTTAGACTTTCTCCGAAATATCCGGTTGGTGAATATTCTGAAGAACTTTGGAACAGAAAAGCCATCTTCGGATCTTTCTTGCGAAAATTGTCGATAACCAACGACGTTTATTATTTATTACAAAGCTATATAAATGTTAGCTCTCCGCTGGCTTGTTCGACATTGAATTGTAATAGTGGAAAATAAAATCGAATATTATTCAAGAAACACCGTTGTCAAGAAGAATGTTGTTGTTTGATGGCGGTGTAAGAATGCTATAAGTTTATTTTAGCCAAATATAATTTTTTAAACAATAAATATAAAGAGTGTTTTATATTTTACAATTATTTTTTCGGACAAAATATATGATTTACCTTTTGATTTTGTCTACCGCTTAAAAAATCTATTGGAAAAATGGAAAAACGTGTGAAAATATGAAGTAGTAACTGTAGACAAAAATTCGCTATACTTCAAATAAAATCGCTCTATTAACTCGTTTTACGTGAAAAACTTTTCGACCAATTAGATTGGATTTGCTCGGAATCTAAATCTAAAATTCCCTAAATTTCTAACAATTTGTTCACCATACTCTACCTCAAAAATTAAAATTTTGGTACCAATTTCAAATGTAGTCTTTCGATCTCCGCCACCCTTTACATAAACGGTGTCGGTCTGGCTCAACCGACTACCCGTGCGATAGGGCAAAGTTTCTCAAAGTGTGGTCCGCGGACCCCCAGGGGTCCGCGAGCCCATACCAGGGGGCCCGTGGAGCTAACCCAAACCCAACCCAATCCAAATATAGGCTGCTGTTAATAAACGTTATTTTGAGTTTGAAAGCACTTTCTATAATCTATACCAGTGGTTTTCAACCGGTGTGCCGCGATAAATCTATTAATAATTTTATAATTTTGTATTTACCAGTATTATTATCGATACTCGGTGAAAACTGATAATTAACAAACATAAAGACAGGCTAATCGCTCATCAAACAAATGCATTCTTCCCATTGATAGTGTTTATATGTTTATCAAGATGTTTTATGTTAATAAAAATATTTGAGTACATTAACGATTTTTTTAATTTCAAGTCCTGATACAAAAACAAATCAAAACAAATATTTTTTATCTCTGGTGTTTCATCAAATTCAAAATTAAATTAAAATAAAAAACAGAAAATTATATATTTACACATAACGATATGGGCAAAACTAAAAATAATTAGCATAATGCGTTGGGTTGAGTTCCATGCGTAAATTTTTTTTGAAGACCTTTTTTATTTTTTTGCTTGTTTTCCGAAAAATAAAATAATGATGAGCAAAAAAAAAATTTACGCCTGGAACCCAACCCAACCCAACCGGGGGTCCTCGAAGACTGTAGGTCTTTAGGTAGGGGTCCGTGATTCATTTGACTTTGAGAACCTCTGCGATAGGGTACGTACCTACACGTATAACAAAAACTAAATAAGATTTTTACCTGTACGTTATACGATATATGTTCCGCGTACCATTCATTTTCTGTATCGACCGCGTTTGTTAGATATTATCCTAGAAAAGTCGCTATAAAATTTCGGCTACGATGTTTTGTTTTATACAATTTTTATGAATTCACGGGTAAATTTTTTGGGTACTAATATTTTTTTTCTTTTTATTAAAATTTTGCATTTAGCTACAAGTCATGGCTCGCCTGCCCAATCCGTCCCTGTAAATTCGTAATATACAACAGATAAAGATATTTTTTTTTACCGCCATTCATAAGTCGAGGTAAGTTACTTTTCTTAAAACTTTAAACAATGATAAAGTAGTGGTAACGTCATCATAATAATATACTACATATTATGTAGTGTATTGGGCGTGTAGCGCACAGCTCACGAATATTATAAGTATACTTTCGCTCGCGCCCTGTGGCATATTTATAGCAGGCACTATACGCAGGTGCTTACAGCTGCAAATTTTTAAAGGAATTTTTGTAGCTTTTTTTCAATATTGACACTACGTATTGCGCATTGACTCGGTGATACTTCTTATAATAGTCGTTTTCTGTTATTGTACAATATGTTATTTGAATAATTCTAATAGCCACAACAGCCAACCGGGATATCAACATGACGACATAAAGGTATTATTTATTATGATAACAAATGACAATAATCAATAATATTTTGCATTATTTTTGAATATTTTGTTGACAGCTGTTTGATCTTACATTAAAAACTGTTTTCAATACAATACCGAAGAAAATGGTATCGTCGATTTCAAAATATTATTGAAAATATCTAGTCAAAAAACAATTCTGTTTATTGATTTATTACAATATACACCGTATATATTGTAATGACGACTATATACTCGTATATACGTAATTGTAATTTAATATGCGTAATGCAGCCTGCTATTGATATTATGTCAATTGACAATGGTAATAATACGCAATATTATTAAATACTTTAAAATCTTATGAAACTTAATATATAAAAAAACATATTTTCCATTTGAAACGTGTCTGCGGTATTCACTCCTCCGGTTCGCACGTTCAGATAACATATTCCACGTGGTTATTTAAAAATTGAAATGCGCTAACACCCATAGAAAAGTATAAGAAAAATATAAATATTTTATAATATAATAACGTTGACTTTTTTACGACAGCGACATTCACGAATAAACTGATTGAATAAAATATACTTCCAGAAAAAATATTTTACGATTTAGATTCCGAGCAAATCCAATCTAATTGGTCGAAAAGTTTTTCACGTAAAACGAGTTAATAGAGCGATTTTATTTGAAGTATAGCGAATTTTTGTCTACAGTTACTACTTCATATTTTCACACGTTTTTCCATTTTTCCAATAGATTTTTTAAGCGGTAGACAAAATCAAAAGATAAATCATATATTTTGTCCGAAAAAATAATTGTAAAATATAAAACACTCTTTATATTTATTGTTTAAAAAATTATATTTGGCTAAAATAAACTTATAGCATTCTTACACCGCCATCAAACAACAACATTCTTCTTGACAACGGTGTTTCTTGAATAATATTCGATTTTATTTTCCACTATTACAATTCAATGTCGAACAAGCCAGCGGAGAGCTAACATTTATATAGCTTTGTAATAAATAATAAACGTCGTTGGTTATCGACAATTTTCGCAAGAAAGATCCGAAGATGGCTTTTTCTGTTCCAAAGTTCTTCAGAATATTCACCAACCGGATATTTCGGAGAAAGTCTAAAGTTGAAAAATTCCGGACCAGTCCGGAACAAGAAAAGACTTTGGTAAAACCTCAAATCGTTTGGACTTCTAATAGATGAGTGTTAATATTATACTATTTTTTTTTTTTTAGAAAAACTTAGAATTCCATAAAGTGTACGAAGAATGTAGAACACTTGACGCGATCGAAAAACCTGTTAGTATTTTAGGTGACCGTGGAATAGACACTCGCGGTGTAATGTTATGTACTGAAACGAACACTGGTGTACAAGGTAATTTATATCATTTGACAGAGTTAGTGGTTTGTGATTTGTAACCAAATAAATCGTCCAAAATCACTTATTTAAAACACCAGTAATATATTGAAATATTACAATTTTAATTACCTGCTAAATGTCTATGGATTTACAGAAGAAAAATGTGAACGCGCTGAAGTTCCAAATGGTGCTACGCGTGACATAAATAACAAATCATTGGGGTCGTGCAAAAGTAAGAAATCTGGTATTGTTCATTTGTTTTCAATTTGAAACGGGGAAAAAATATTTTTATATTCTTTTAGACGCCAGTGAAAATATTAGCATGGACGATCTCATCAATACGGTGGAGAATCTATCGAATAAAATTACGTATCCAGAATGCTTTGAAGTTAAGATGGATACAGTGAATGAACAAATTATTCGGTTGAGCGATGAATGTAAAATATATAAATTCGTGATTTCCCCAAAATAATTTATAACATAAAATGAGAAATAAAAATCAATTTTTTAGGCAAAGGAAAAACGCAGTTAAACAATCGGGATAGTATTTCGAGGAATAAAGAACTTTCGGGGAAAAAAGTATCCATTCATCTGGAAACTAAGCAAAAAATATCTGGGCTCGAAGACACTACAAGTGAATTGCAGTACAAGATAACTTACGAGCAAACGGAGAGGAGAAAACCGGAAACAATGCGTAGTAACGGAAGTTTACCAGATGACGATAAAGTTAATATTGGCGCGTCTCCTACGCCTGTTCCGCCTCCACCGCCTCCTCCACCCATGGTTAATAAAAGTCGAGGTCCTGTTCCTCCACCGGCACCGCCATTACAAATCCCTCAATTCAATCTTCCACCTCCACCCGGATGTCTTCCTCAGTTAGTCAGTAGACAGAGATCTGTAGAAATACCTAAACCGTCCGCTCCTCTCAAATCATTCAACTGGGTAAAGTTGCCGGAAACCAAAGTCGCCGGTACTGTATGGGCTGATATTGACGAGGGCAAAATGTATTCTTTGATCGATTTAGAAACTGTTGATAAACTATTCTGTGCGTATCAAAATCAAAAAACAAACGGCGCAGTTGTTGTAAGTATCAAAGTGTATAATACCGTATTCGATAATACGTGAACTAATATACGTGCTTTTGGTTTATAGAATGAAGGATCGTCTGAAGATTCAAGACAGACTGGAAAAAACAAGTCCAAAGTTTTATCGGTTATTGATGGCCGTCGAGCACAAAATTGTACGATATTATTGTCCAAATTAAAATGTCCGACGAAGAAATAGCAAGAGTGATTTTGGATATGGATAATAAAGACGTGCTACCATTGGATATGGTAGAACAACTCTTAAAGTTCACACCCAGCCCGGACGAAGTAACTCTACTAGAAGAACACAGTTACCATTTAGACAGTCTTGCTAGAGCCGACAGATTTTTGTACGAAATTTCCAAGTTAGTAAATCCATACAGATATTATAAAAACAACGCATATTTGTAAACACCTGGTTATTTTTGACACATTTCTTTTAGAATTTCACATTACGAACAACGTCTTCGTAGTTTAATGTACAAGAAGAAATTCGTTACCTGGACTGGCGAAGTCGAAGGTAGAACAAAGGTTGTGATGGAAGCGTCACGAGAAGTCGCTCGTTCCAGGCGTTTGAGAAAATTATTGGAGATAGTGTTGGCTCTCGGGAATTACATGAACAAAGGAGCAAGAGGCAATGCGTGGGGTTTTCGTTTGTCATCGCTAAACAGACTCGCAGACACAAAGTCCAGTTCCGTACGCGGTACAACGTTATTACATTTCATCGTCGACATGGCCGACAAAAAGGTAATTTATATACATACCGTACTGTTATACAAATGTTTTATTTTTTAGTGATTATTAATCGATTGTTTTGTTGCTTATTAATTGTTCGAGTTTAGTTCAATGACGTTTTGCTGTTAGACGAGGATATACCGCACGTAAGAGGAGCGTCCAAAGTGAGCTTGACCGAACTCGAAAAAGACATGTCACAACTGAGAAACAACTTAAAAGAAGTGGAACGAGAAATAGAGTTCCAACGAGTTCAACCTGCGGTACCGGGTGACATGTTCCTGCCTGTGATGAAGGAGTTTTTAACTACCGCTACCTGTAAATTCTCCGAATTGGAAGACTTGTTCCAAGATATGAAAACTCAGGTCGGTATTTTTTTTTTTTTTTTAATGAATTGTAATGATTATCGTTATAAGTATTATTTTTTGAGACGGCTTCGTTTTTACAGTTCGATAGAGCAGTGAGACTTTTCGGAGAGGATAACTCTACAATACAACCAGACGATTTCTTTGCTATTTTCGATTCTTTTTTGACGGCACTGTCTGAAGCGCGCCGAGATAACACCAGTGTTAAGAAGAGACGCGAAGAAGAGGAAAAGAGATTACGACAAGAGGTCGAGGTTTGTGTTGTGTTGGACGACGATAATGATTATCGCGTTGAATTCCAAAATAATATGAGTAAATCATTTTTAATAACGCGTTTTATTTTAAAAACAGTTAAAGAAATTAAAGCTCGATCGGAAAAACTGTTAAGACGGGGCGGCAAGTGTTTTGTCTAGCGGATCCGGTGGACTTCGTTCCACAAACAATGTGTCCATAAGCGGTGCATCCGGTGATAAGGCAGAGTTTGACGATCTCATTTCAGCTCTGTGAACAGGAAACGTTTTCGGCGAAGATAGTATGGCGAAAATTAAACGCAGTAGAAAATCTAGACACTCGCCCGCGTCCAGGGAGCATATCAGGGGCAGTGTATTGAACGTTACACGCCAAAAATAATTAATGTTTGAATTGAAATAATTTTTTTTTCTGTTCTTTTTTATTATTATTATTATTACTGTTAATACGATTGATTAATAAAGGTTACGAATTCGGTCATTTTATTCTACTTTTTGTGATATACGTTTTGTCCTATCCAAAATTGTGCATATGACTATGAGTTAATTTTAATCGTCCTAACCTTTTTCGTTTCCAGTACGATTTTATTTCGAATAATGTTTATTTATTAAGTTTAAAATTAAATTTTCTACTCTGTAAACTGTAAACATTTTTGTAATCCCGTATTAGATTAAATGGTAGTAAAAACACATTTATATGTGTTATATATATATATATTATATATGTATATTTAATGTTTATATATAAATAAATATATACAGATTTTTTATTATCCATTTCCTCCCATTATCGTTATCATCTATCTATCTATATTTATCTAGATATTTAGCCATGATCGTTATTTATTTATTATTTTTAACGGTCGTGTGTGTTATCATCACAGAATATTCCGTTGCTATCGCCTTTCCTATATTTTAACCTGTGGAATTACTGTACTGCGCAGCCTGAGATAAGATTGTGACAAAGTTTTTTTTCTCTTAATATTATTTTCTTTTGATTTTCCTCTTTTTTTTTTTGTCCCTACAATTTAACAACCAGTAGTGAGTAGGGTATGGAGTTCGATAGGTTAATAAGGTTATCGTTAATTTCATAAAACACTATATTACTTTTAATTTTATGTGTTATAAAATCGGTGTCGCTATTATACTATCGTAATATGTGCTGTTCGTTTGACATTGAACCGAAAAATTATAATTTATAAAAAAAATAATGTTAATTTTCTGATTGTTTCTTTTTCGTTTCGTCTATCTCGCTGTCGGTGTTCGAACGCATTTTGTTTTCGTATCTTCGTACGAATTCATTGGATTTTAATATTTAATAGAAATACAGTAAACAAACACTTCATATAATGCGATCGTTTAACTCACTTTTAAGGCATACGAACGGTAAAGTTTTATTGTTATTGTTATTATTATTTTATTTTAAAACGTATTTCAATAATATTTATAGGAGTTCGTAACATGTCGAATTTAGTATTGCCCGAAGTTCATTTGGAATTGAAGAATTTATGTCGAGAATTTTCAGAAACTGAATTGCGTCCTGTTGCTGCTACTCTCGACAAACAACAAACGTTTCCTATCAAACAGGTGATTAAAATGTGTTGTTTCAAAGAAATTTAGTTATTAATTTAAAATGGTTAAACGGATGAAATAGTCTTTACATTGTATCGCTTTTTAGATATTGAAATGTTCTGCAAAATATTTAAGAAAATCGTAAACATTTTAATTTATAGTTTTGTGTTACAGATAAAGAAATTAGCCGATCTAGGAATTATGGGAATAACGGTCGATAAGAAATACGGCGGTTCAGGAGTTGACTCTCTTGCGTTGTCAGTAGCTGTAGAAGAAATATCCAGGTAATTTGTTACTGTACACTTAAATAAATATTTATAAACAGATGTTTAATTTTTTTTTTTTAAATTAGAGGCTGTGGTGGAACAGGTACAATCGTAAGCATTCATAATGCTCTGTATGCGGACTTAATAAACAAAATTGGCACTGACGAACAGAAAATAAAATTTCTACCAGATTTCTTAAAAAATGGTATCGTCGGTTGTTTTGCTCTTAGTGAACCAGGTATAATAATATAATTTTAAAAGATAATCGATTACGATTTCAGTTAATACAAGTGTGTGTATTATTTTAAGGTTAGGCAGCGGTAGCGATGCTGTCAATATGCGTACGGTAGCAACGCGTGAAGGAAACAGTTGGGTACTAAATGGTACCAAAGCTTGGGTGACTAATGGTGTTGAAGGCGGCGCAGTTATTGTGATAGCTCGTACTGACCTTTCCAAAAGTCATAAAGGTGTATCGGCATTTATCGTCTCAACAAATACGCCGGGTATATTTTAACTAATGTATTACAAATCGATTTATTTTCCCTTAAATAATTTAATTATACGTGTATGTATGAAACAATTTTATAGTAATTATCTATAGTGATTGTTGACTTTTTACTGATTCTTTGAATCGTTAAAAAATAAATAAAAACGTGAAATTTATTTGTGTCAGTCAACAAGAAGTAGATTGTTTTTTTTTGTAAACATATATCGTTGTTGTTTTAGGTTTAACAAAGGGTAAAAGAGATGATAAATTGGGCATTAGAGCAGCGTCGTCTTGTAATATCATACTAGATAATGTTATTGTACCAGCTGAAAATATGTTGGGTAATGAGGGTGACGGTTTCAAAATAGCCATGTCGGGAATCGGTCAGTCAATATTTTAATACTCGATTGCAATAATAAACCTTTTTTTTTTTTTTTGAATTTCACGTAAACTAAATTGCGTTTTGTAGATATGGGTAGAATCGGCATCGCGTCACAAGCATTGGGCATATCACAAGCAGCGCTGGACTGTGCCCTCGATTATGCCGGACACAGAATTGCTTTCGGTAGTGCTATTATTAAAATGCCAGCCGTTCAGGTATGCATAAAGTAAAATCGTTTGTTGCAGACGAATTATTAATAAATGTTTATTTTAGCAACGACTCGCTAAAATGGCTACACGGTTAGAGGCTGCTAGACTCCTGACGTGGAAAGCTGCGTGGTTGAGAGATAACAGTCAACCTTTCACTAAGGTAATGTGCTCCTTCGGTAATGTAATTTTTCAGTACGTAATTTGTGTGTGTTCGATTAGGCGGCGTCTATGGCGAAATTAACAGCATCCCAGGCGGCTACGTATATCACACATAACTGCATACAAATTCTGGGCGGAATGGGATATATTACCGATATGCCGGCCGAACGACATTACAGAGACGCAAGAATAACTGAAATATATGCGGGTCCGACAGATATACAATACTTGGTTATTGCTGACAATTTAGTAAAAGAACACGGACTCAACACTAAATAAGACTTGTGTTATTATAATATTGTTAGCTAATATTGGCAATATGGGCAATGATTTATATTCCATTAATATTATTTGGTTGTGGACATTTTATTTTTATTATGTTTAAACGAGTAAAAATTATAAGAAATATAAAACCAATATAAATGCATTTGAAGGTAAATAAACTTTACATTTTAAATTAATTCATTGTTCAAAGTTTCATTTTTTTCTTTCATCGACAAGTATGCTTATGCAATAATTAGAAATCCCATTTTTATGATATTAAACAAATGTTATATTTTTATTAAGTTTTTACTGAGATTTACATAGACCTTAATATGAGTAAAATATTGAATTTTGTTTTAAAAACGAATTTATATCGAACGTTTTTAAATTATAAAAATTTATAATTGAACGTCAAATAACATTACATAGCGTACTTTAGAAATTATTTACGACATTTATATATTCTACAATGAGATATGAATCCTATCTATAATGGAACGTTTAGGACTAAGATTTAATTTTAGAATTCGACAAACTCATTGTGTATAAAGTTTTTTTTAAGATTAGTTTCACTGTACATACATTTTCAAAGATTGAAAATAAATTATTGCCATTTATTTAGTAGACAATGTATGAAATTTCTTTTTATGTAATAACTTGACACAACAAATAGAATGATCGATATTTACTGTATCTTTTCATGTGTGTTCAGTTATGAAGACAATTACATTTAGTAAATGTTACTAACAAAGTGCTTATTACATATCTGTTAATTTTTTTTCAATGTAAAATTATATTCATCAATTTAAGAACGCATATTTTGATGAATTTTTAGAGCACAAAATTCATTTTTAGTACTTCAAAGAGAATCTGGTCTCTAATAATGATTAAAAAAAAAAAAATTGAATATTTTAGTATAGAATTTAATTACAACCTTGTGAACATCGGTGTTAAAAAAACAGAAGAAAAATAAGGTTTTTAAAAACTGTTTTATACTATTATATCAAATTTTCTTACAATATTACAAAGAACTATAATTTATAAGAAGCCAAGAAATTTTTTCTTCGTTCTTTGGCTTCTAATTTAGCTTGTTTTCTAGCTTGAGCTTTGGCTATTAAATCTTTAATAACAAACTCGGGTAATCGCTTTCCTCTCCATCTATTTGGCAATATTGTCATATTAACAATATTCAATTTTTCATTTACGTATTCAGTCGCTGTAAACTTTTCGGCTTCTTTTACCTGTAAAAGTTTTAATAAAAATAATAAATGTATTGGAGTTTTATTATTATTATTAAATGTATTTATGGCACATATATACTTTTTCTATTGTATGTTTACAGTATTTTTTTTTTTTTTTTTACTAAAAAGTGTTTATACCTAATTTATATTTACACATATTACTCGACTATAATAACAACATGATGAAGATAGTGTACTGCAATATTACGTACTATAATATATAAATCAATGTTTTCTTTCTTTTAAATGTAAATACTTTATTTGTATAAAATTTTAAAATCTATATAATTTTATTATTTTGTAGCAAGTCCCTTCAGTATAAATTATGGATTGCTCATAAGCAATATGTCTTTCTATGCGAAAAAAGTTAATTCAATATTTTAAAAAAATAATTTTTCACTCTTATAAATATTAAAAATAATATACAATAAAAAAATTATACTTTCATAATTTAAAACCAATAGATAAATACATGTGTCCAAATATAGGAAGTACATTAACATACATAAGACCTACTTATGCATAGTGTATAGATAATAGTTAACAAATCACAAAGACTAAGAGACTAAGGAGACCAAATTCTATTTAAAAAAAAGAAAACCTCGAAGAGTCACACAATTAAATCGGCACAGGGTGTGCCGCAAGTGTATCTGTAATTAATGAATTTTTTTTCATTTTATTGAAAAAATGCCTGATATTATCATTGATTATAAATACTAGTATTCATAATCAATGGTATTATTAATCGTGACATATTATACATTTTATAGGTTTCTTGTACCTATCCGCACATAAATACGCATATATATACTCGTATTTTGGATACTTTTCTTATTCATTAATAATTGATTTAATATGTAACCGTTAACATTATATAAATATTCTGTTATATCCCATTATATTATCTAATGATTTATTGAATAATTTGACATTCACCCCGAATACTGTCACCGTGTTTCATAATGCGTTTTATAATTTCTTTTTTAATAAAATGTACATATATGCAATGTGCATGCATAATCTTACAACCTATACAATTTATAAATGGTTACCAATGAAATGATGGTATATTTTTTTCATAATACAAAAAAAAACGTCAATAACTCCTATGCTATACGGCATGAGCGACCAGTGTGAATTTAATCGGATCATTCCTTTCAAAATATTTTATGAAGTGGTTCCTATTTAATGTCCTCATGCAAGTCTCCATGAATATAATAATGAATTATGAATATCCATAGACTAACCTGTGCCAAAAGTTCAGCTTGGAAAGCTTTTTCTTTTCTCAATTCTCTCTTCTGTCGCATTTTGGCCCACACGTATTTCATGCGTTTTCTTAATTTTCTCAATTTGTGTTTTTTCATTTTCTTACGGCGAATAACAATCAATCGTGCTGCTTGTATTTCATTAACATCAGCTACTGGATCAACCAGTGGAAGAGATATTGTCGGTCGAGGAATCCTTAGTGGGACGCAAGGGTTTGGACTGTCGATAATTTTCCTGCTTGGTACGGTGGGCAAATTGATGGAAATGGGTAATGTAGGCGAGCCCAGAGGCGACTGATTCAAAGAACAAATAGATCGTATAATTGTTGGACGTGCATGTTTGTCAGCAGCAATTGTAACTGTAAAAATACATTATACAATTAACAGTAAAGTGAAATTCAAGACACAGAACACTTATAACCTACAAAACAAATTTAATATTAAAACGATTAATATTTTCAAAAGATTTCGTAGGACACATTATATTATGAAGTTTTACTATTTCACTGAAAAATATATTAGTATTTCCGTTTGAAAAGTAGTGCGTAGGTCGACTCAAAGTGGTTTAATGCGTGTAAAACGTTTTTTTTATTTATATTAATTTTAAAATTCTTACTGTTTGCAAAGCTTCGCATGACAAATCTCAAGTTGTTTAGCATCGTGTCACATTAATCGAAACGATCTTTCCTTAAAATTTAAAACAAACTCTAGTACTCTGCATTAAGCACATATTCCGATAGTCCTCAGTTCATAAATTCCTTATTCGTAATTCGTGCAAGTAGAATAAAACGAGAAATATATTTTTTTTTTTTGTTACGTGCGCCGATCGTTGATAAATGATAATACATATTTGATAGGATCTTCACCACAACCGCTGTTTCGGTTATAACCATGATATTCCTATCATGCCGCAAACGGGTAATCGTCTAAAAAGACGGTTTTTTTTTTAAAAATATTAATAGTTCCTCGAGCATTTTTAATTTAGTTTTAACTGTGCGTTCCAAGTAAATTTATATATTACTAGCTGAAATTTTAAAATTCATTTTATTAGTAATCTTTGTATGATATATTTTATTTTCAAATTAAACGCTAGAGAATATTGAATGATGCTTGGTTCTTATCATACACTAGCCCGCGGTGTTCGAATAAGGATTTTTTTTTTCAAAACACATATTCTACAACGTTTAAATTCTTATTTCTTAGCGAAGTGAAAAATGTATTGAACATTTAAATATTAATTGAATTTCGAAATAATTTTGTTTATTTTGCATGTAAACACTTTTTTTTGAAGAGTGCCCCGATTTATGGTGTCTTTGGCCGCGTTTTCCGGTAGCTTATCGTGCACAGACGGATTTCTTTATCTGTTATGATAATAAAATAACCGAGTTTAAATTCTCGTCAAGTGGTTTTCAAATAATAATCGATATTTGAAATTTCGAGTTACACTTAATTTTCGTTTTTATAAATCCCGGCTCAATTGTACATTCGTTTTCAGTTTTTATCATTGAACCTAAAATGGACGACAAATTACAGAATTTCGACAGATTCTGTCTCAAACGAATTTTGATGAACGATACAGAACGCAAAATGATTGCCGTCGAGGGCAATTTTAACGGACTCCCGGAATCGGCTGTTGTTGTTATGGAAAAATATGCGTTCGACGAAGCTTCTGTATTGAATGTATGCAATATACAGACGAAATTAGAGAAAAAATTAGAAAACGATGTTTACAAATCGTACAGTTGTGTGCCGCCTTACAATGGTAAAAGTTTAAACGGAACGTATGAGTGTGTGAATTATTGTAATTAGTTTTATAGTTTAATCAAATTAATTCTTTCTTATAGAAAGCATTCCTGCTAATAAAATGGACGTAATATATCCCGCAACGGACAAGCATATTTTAAAATTCACGAGTCAGCCCTTGTATCTAGTACAAGAAACTGAAGAAATTTATAAGACTGTAACATTACCTTATATTTTAGAAAACAGTTTGTCGCTACAAGTACGTATTCGTTAAAAATTATTAGATAGAAAAGAAAAGAAAAATATTGCCCTAATTTCAATGTTTATTCAGTGGGTATACAATTGCTTAGAGTATAAAAGAGAAAAAGAAATGATAAAATATGATACTGCCTCTGAAAACGATAAAAACGATGAAAATAATGGATTTTTACTGTTGCCAGACTTGAAGTGGTCGGGTAAAATCAACGAATTATACTTGTTGGCAATTGTTAAAAAAAGAAATATAAAATCACTAAGAGATTTAACAGCCGAACACTTGCCGTTGTTGAAAAACATTTTAAATAAAGGATCAGTACGTATTTATCTGAATAAACAGTTCTATACTTATTTGTACAATGATATACTTACGAAAGTATCATTTTATTATTTTGTAGGCTGCTATTTATAAACTGTATGGAATACACATGTCTCAGTTGCGTATTTATGTCCACTATCAACCATCATTCTATCATTTGCATGTTCATTTCACATATTTGATGCATGCGCCTCCAGGTTAGTGATTTTTTTTTTTATTTATATATAATTTTTTTTTTTTAAATGTATTAAACAATTTCATGTGTCAAACAAATTTATTCTAATGAATTATATCCACTAAATTATTAAAATTTACATTTTGCCGAGTACGGAAAAATAATATTTTTTTCTCTATAAACACAATATTATGTATTTAATATGTAATATTACGTACAAATGTTCAATTTGTTATTACATATTAATTTACCTAGTATATTATATATTGGGAATAATGTATCGAATTATGTTGTTTATAGGAATACATGTAGAAAAGGCTCATTTACTTACAACGATAATTAATAATATTGAAATGCAAAGCAACTACTACCAAAAGGCTTCGTTAAATTATGTTGTAAAACAAAGTGATCCTTTGTTTAATCTATTTGAAGAGAAAGGTAATACATTAAATATAAATAATTTACCTTTAAATTTTTTTCATTTTACGTATCACAAAATCAAATATTTTCAACTGTGGTCTACGAATTATCATTACTTATTAATACCAATCTGTTTTGTCTGTTGTTATATAAAATCTTAACTTCGGTCATTCATATTACGAAATAATTTACAAAAATTATTTTATCCATTGGTTAAATTTGGAGAAAATTGTAGAACAGAAGAATAATAATCTAATGAAAGAGTTACTGAATAATGTTCTCTTGATTAAAGAATCTGTTCTCTGTCCTAGGTAAGTCTAACCTTAAGTGTGAACACTCTGACACTACTGCTTATAGTGGTGTCACTGAATTAGTTAAATTGGTATTAGACATGTGCACTGCCGCTAAAGTCAAGGTTAAACTTATCCGAGACAGATTATAATATATAAATAAATTTGTATATAATATACACATGTGTATTATGTCTCTACTGTATTATTATTTTTATTATTCAGAACATTTTTATACGTGAATATTATTTAAATTTTAAAATATTATTATGAAGATAAATACATTATTAAATTATTATTTTTAAATATCTATTAATATAAAATATAGATTAATGTCCAAGTTCTTCAAAAATCAAAATTAATTAATTTTTAATGAAAAAATTTAAGGTAATCATAATTATTAATTTATATTGGTAATATAAAAAAATATGGATTTATGCACAGGTATTCTCTGTAAAGCCAAAGTTATTGATGAGAACAATGATTTATAAGGAAGGGATTATAATATACATAGTTTGTACTAAAGTAAGTATATTACGTAGGTTTTAGTAATCAATTTTTTTTTATATATATAAGTACATTTTATAATAAACAATTTCTGTTCCATAATTAGTTTTTCTTGCTATATTGAAATGTAACAAGATTTTTAACAACACATGTTGAAATTATGGATAATACAATATAATATATTATCTAATGTTAAACATAAAATATAGCTAAATTTTTAACAATATTGTACCAAAATGTTTGAATTTACAAATGTGTAAATATTTATTTGTAAATGAATTTACACTGAATTAAAGTATTTTTAACTCAGTTTAATTTATTTTTAATTTAAAACATGTTTGATATATTCTAGTTTATTACTGACAAGTAAATTATTTTGCAGTTATCCATGTAGAAGGACCAGATTAATTATTATTTGGTCTTTCTAAAAACATATACCTACATTTTAAGTTTTGACCTAGAAAAATAATGCCATCTAAAATACATGATTCGTCTTTAGTGTTTTATTGTTTTAAAAAAAAAATCATTTTTAAAGGTTACCTAAAAAAAAAAGTAGACAGAGTGATAAAAAGGGTATCGGAAATTGTTCAATATATATTAATATGAATGAAAACATGTAGGTAGTTTAAACATTTAAACACCTGTTTTACTCTGAAACTAAAATATTTGTAAAATTATTTAATATAATAAAACATTATTATATTATGAAACACATAATTTCGAAAATTTAAAAGCAATAAATTTAGCTTGATATATTATTATACATTCACTATTTGTATGAAACATTAAAGATAACAAATCCTATTTTTTTTTTTAGTGGTTTTTTTTTTTAAATTGTATTACTCGGTCAATTTTGTAAAACAATAAATAATAATTTCAAACGTTTTTCTTTGTATGTCATACTGTATCCATCTAAAAATACTTTGTTCATTTTTATGTAGTCTTAAAATTAATAAATGAAAAATATTTTATTAAAATTGTTATAAATGATAGAAAGATATTTTTGAAATTCATAATTTTTATTGAGGAGACTTAAAATACACACAATTGTTATGGATCGTATAATTTACTTGAAAAGGACCATGACGACTTAAAAATAATAATCTAATTAATTAGGTGAGCATACAAATAAACAGTAAGTAAGTTTTAAAATAAAATGTACAATTGTTTATTTTCTTTGATTGTTTAATCTACTTAAACCAATTAGACTTTATATTTTACCCAACGCCATAGTTACTAGTTAGGGTACAACATTGTTATTAGAAATAATAATTATTCATTTTCAAATTTGTTTTTATTACTTACCAATAGTCGACATTCAGTTACAAAGTTATTATTCGATAGAACATAAATAAGTTTGCATTTGGCATATGTGGAACATAGATGATAATCGTTGTAGAAGAAGTGTAATAATATTCGGTTTATTAGAACATACAATTCAGATTATACTACAACTTAATATTATTAAATAGAGTATAATTATATATTATAATCAGTGGTATATATTTCATGAGTTTCAGTCATTTCACAGAGCTAAAAAACAAAAATTAATTTTTAATATGATTTATTATTTATTTACATTTTGTATTATACGACAATTTATTTGGCAACTTTTTTATATTGTAAAACTATAATTTATCGTCACCCCTTCCGTAAAAACAAAATCTTCTAAATACACCAATTACATAACAAAGTAGACTACGATATTCGATTGTTCTATTTTTTGTTCAACATTTTTGTACATTAATTTACTATCGCCAGAATAGTAAGAACTGTTCAGATTCATTACAGTTTTCACTTTGATCAATTTAAATATTCAATGGCATATATTTTAGACATATATTATCTGCCAGAAGGAAAATTATTGTTTACCTATAAAGTATAAAGAACAGTTTACCGAAAAGAAAATATAGACTGCAAGAAAAATTATAAGTTCATTTAAATAATTATTTCTAACCTGTTAGCATATAACAAATTAAACAAATAAAATCTAAATATGTATATACAATGCATTGTGTAAGCATTTCTTTGGAAGATAAAAATAACGGTATCAAAATATATTTTTATTTTATCGAGGGCAAAATTTATGAAAATAAATGTATAAAGTACCTATACAACTATACAGTCTATACTAATTATTATCTAAATCTAACTAATGAATCTTATATTCTTACATATATATTTAGATTAAATATTTTACTTTTAAAGGTAATATTTCATTAATTCACTCGATATTTAAGTGTTTCTTCAGACACATTTAATTTTGTTTTATATATATGTATACCTACTTAAGTATATGCATTCTTATTTTCATTGGTCAATTCTTAATTCGCCCTTAATTTTTTATTTACAAATACATACATACTCAGTATCATTATATACTTATTATGTTCATTCATACCTCTACTATATTTTAACAACTAAAAAGTCAGTTAGTTAACTAGATATATATTATTTAAACAAGGATACTTCCAATAATATTTAAACGAATATGTAGGTATGTACATATTATTCAAAAAGTAAATTTTTCTGTAGGTATTTGACGAATCTATAATTTAATATAATGAATTTGATTATATCAGAATTTTAGTCAATATGTTTTAAAATTAATTTATTTAGATAGAGAAGAAAATGAAAGAATCTATGGAAAAGAAAAAAAGACATTAAAATTTAAATCCTATTTTTCAAAAATGTAAAATAACCCCAATGTTAACAATGTAGGGTTTCTAAAAGAGATGTAGCATATTATATAGTATACATTTGAAATGTTAAACATTTTACATTAATTTTGACAGAACTATATATGGTGCACCATAATGTTTTGATTAAATGCATTTTCCCAAACGCATTAACATATTTTCGAATGTTTGTTAATTAAAAATATTTATTTTGGAATATATGACCTGCAATTAATAAATAATTATAATATATATATTTATATTATATCTATGAAATTTTATGAATATTATACTTCAGCTATTGCATGCAAAAGTCAACGGGTGTTAAGTATAGTAATTACCTGTACATAAGTACATATAACGTGTAATACAGCTAATAGAAGTCATATGATTTTTATTTTATTTTTTTTAATTCGACTGAAAAATAAAATGGTGGTATTAAGAAAATTGTTTTGTATACAATTAGTTTAAGTAGAAATGTATTGGTACTATTGTTATAATTTGAATTAAATAAATATTATTAGTTTTAATGAAAGCGAAATAGATGTTTGAGTTATAAAACAATAAATACCAAAATGAATTTCTGTTAAATTTTACCACTAATAAAATGTAATAATATTATTATTACTATTAAAAACTGTTTTCTTATTGCTTTAGAAAAATAAAATAAAAATTAATACGATAATATACAGTAAATTAAATTAAATTCAAATGATTAACGTAGTTATTATGACTACACTTTATTAAAACTCCGTCTATGTATATAGGTAGGTATATATATTTTTTTTTTTTATAAAAATAAAAAATCTGAAACAAGCATATAGCTCTAGTCTAGGCTATATAATCTACATTTGTCCACTTAATAAACATTAAATACAATGTCTAGACATACATTCTGAAAATAAATACATAATATTTAGAAAGTAGAGGTAGGTTTGTTTTAATAGAATTTTTTTGAGGATTATGGGAAAAATTAGGATAAAAATTAGTCAATTTCAGAAGAAAAAAAAAGTGTATAGAACTATTCTTTACATAGGTACAATATTATGTTTTAGTGTTATACCTACTAATAATGAGAAACGTTCCGGTCTTTTTTTTTTTCATGCAGTTGTATACACGTGTATAAATGCGATAAAATAACGTAAACTTAACAAAATAAAAATACCGTACACTGACTTTGTAGAAAAAAAAAAAAAACTTTCTAAAACGAATCTGGTAAGGCACATTGTTGATCTACATTTCTAGTAATAAATAACATTTTAACTAAAAATATGAGCACAAGTATAAGAAGTAAACCAGGTTGTAAATTTTAAAATGACTTCTCAGGTTTGATGAACAAATTATACTAGTAAATAGGTATAACAACTTATTACTGCCAAATCACTTGTTCATTTTTTTTTTTTTTTTTTTTTTAGAAAACGTTTGAAGGAAAAAAAAAGTCATAAAATTTTCCACTACAACTTAATTCTAATAAATAAAACGCACCTATTTAAAATATACACAGTAATAATCGATTGATATATCTACTCTACTTAATTCGTATTAGAGGACACAGAGGTCACACATTTAAAAATTCTAAGATTACAAACATTAAAATTTGTTGTAAATTATATATATGTATGTAATAAAATATAATATTGAGTTTAGAACACTGTGTCTTTTTTGGAATGATGAGATTTATTGAAGATCCGACTCTGCGATCGGCGCTAATTTTCTCTTTTCTTGTAACATCGTATATATATATATATATATATATATATATATATGTATTATATTAGGTATATCACAATATTAACGTTCGTAAAAAATAATTTGATTTTGCCCCCGTTATATGTGGGGGGACCTAAGTACGCCAATTGTTATTTTCTTGGATTAATTCTTTTCGTCGTCTGCACGGGCGCCTTCTTTAACCGTCTCCTCTTTCCGGGTCGTTTTTATTATTAGCAATTAGTTGATTGCTTTCCGGTGACACGCGTACAGAACCAGAATTGTTTTTGCGGTTCGGGTTGTTCCACACTTGTTCTTTCGCCGTACCGCCAAACTGGTACATGATGTAAGTTCCGCACGATATCCAAGCAGTCACCGCGAATATTCTGCGCCATTTCTCCAAAGTCGGCTGAATGCGGTTAAAAAAAATATTCGTGAAAATCATATAGGTACACATATATACCTATACACTCGTAGGTATATGTATACGCAGAAAGAATTAGTGTACTACAATATTGTAATTATTGAACACCGCTTACGTTGTCTTTGAGCATAATGGCCGCGGCAAGCGGAGACAAGAAACTCGCCGACATGTGTATGGTCTGTGCGAACGCTAAAATGTGTCCGGCAAAGTTTGGCGCGATGTCCACCACGTTTGCCATTGCTCCGGCGTACGAGGCCGTAATGAGTGTAACCGCTACGAACCAAATGACCAAGATCAGTGTAATCTGACAACCCAAATAACTGATGGTCAGCACTAGCAGGCCGGGAAAGACTTGAGCTGAAAAAAGACAAAACAAAAACATTTAGGTATATTGGACTGCGCGTAATTTGAACGAGTCCAAATGAATGTCACTTACAAATAGCCGTAAACATTTTGCGGACGTTGGTCAGACTCATTAGATTGCGAGCTATAATGAAGTCGGCGGCATAACAGAACACGACGGAGGAAAGGTAACTGCACAAAAACGGAGCTCCGTTCATGAATCCGTTCTGTAATATATAGTGATTTTGAATATACCGTTTGAACAAAAATATTAACGTAATAAAATCTTACCTTTTGTATACTGAAACCCAGTATTGTCTTCATGTAAGAAGGACCGTATATTATGAACGTGTAATGCACCCATATCCGACCGAATGTCGTTATACCGATAGACCATGCCGGTATGGACGTCATGATAGAACACCAAGGAACTTTTACGTCCTGTTACGACGATAATAATGTATTTAAAAATAATAAACTACGGACGTCTGTGTTTTTATATAGATCCGTGTAGACAGACACGGACATCGTTTACAATAAGTCGTATAGGTAGTCATTTATCTTACTTTTGTGTTTATGATGTTTTCTCCAATGTTGGCATTGATGTAATTCAGCTCGCGTCTAGTGATTCTCGGATGCTTGTGTGGTAGATCGAAAGCTAGTAACCACCATAGCAAGCACCAGGCGACGCCCAGCGAACCGTTCATGTAAAACACCACTCGCCATCCGTAGTTGCCAATAATGAAGCCGCACACCATATACGTCAGTCCGATCCCGAAGCTAAACCCTGTCACCCAGGCAACAGCTCAATTACCACCTAACCTAGACGCCAGTTACACATATATCACAAATAGACAGATAGATAAATATACTCGTTTACCCGTTGCGACCTCCCATCTGCACATCAACACCAAACTCATAAACCTTAATCATTATTAATATTATTTCTTTTATTTATTTTTTTTTTATCGTTGAAATCCAACTGAATGCATTTAATCGTACTTAATTATCATTACATTTCAATTTTTAACTATACACGAACATATTATATATATATAAAAAAAAAAAAGAAACAAATTGAAATCGACGTCGACAACAAAGCAATATTAATTAGTTCTTATGTCAGTTTTGTTGATTTTTTTTTCTAGTCAAATTATATTGTTCGCTTTCAAATTTAAATTATACAAAAACAAAATAAAAAATGGAAAAAAAATAAAAATAATTTGTAGTTATTCACTTTTCTTTTAAACATTAATTAATTATAAATTGCAGTATTATATATATAACAAAAAGAGAATGAAAATGCAATTTCTAAGAACTTTATTGTTTTTTCCTGAATAAAGATAGTAGATAAAGTAAAGAAAAAAAATTATTCTTACAGTATAATATCGCTGTAAAATTTCACGACAGATATTTAATTTAAAATATAGAATTAAAAAAATATATCGCTACATATGACTCCACGTGTAGTAACTGGAATTATTGTAGGTTGCCTTCACTAAATAAATAAAAACGTTAAACACATCTTCTCCTCCAAATTATTTACCTACCGACTCGTAGTAAGAAGTACGTATAAATATTATATTATTATAGTGGGTATTCAGCTGTATTTGTTCAAATTTTATAACTGACATATTATATAAGATGATTAAAAATATATTGTAGAAAATTAACTCTCTCTTTTTCTAATTGTATAGGCATATGTACGAATATTCACGAATCCTACATGTATGTCCAATAATTAAATGCACGTATATTTTATATAAATATTTTCGATATTCCGTTTAATAAATTAATATATTTAAGTGCCTGTAGATACCCACGTTATATCTGTACTACTGCAGATATACCTATATAATATATATGTATATATAATACGTCGAAATAAAATGTGAAGAACATGCGCAATGCCAAATACTTCTTAGACTATAGGGACATTTTGAAATTCAATACTCGAAATGGCGAAATGCCAGAAAAGTCTTTTAAACATTCTTATATAGTACGAATGTTTCCCAGTGTATATGGTTTTCTTTTAATTATATATATATATGCAGTTCACAAATTAAATCTCCCAGTTTATTATATACGTTTCAAATAAGTGACCTTTATTTATTATTTTCTTATCCTATTTAAAGCATCACTGTGATTCAGAACATATTCATACCTTGGAATGATGACATGAATCGGGTTCGCTCGTTGGATGGTATCCATACGCCGACAAGCGCGTACATTGCAGGCCAAGTAAGTCCCTGGATAAATTTAACAGCAATTCATTATTAATACAGAAATATTCAAACGGTATACTTTTTATTAAAAGTACCTACGTGGGTATAGTCGTATAATTATGGATAGCTTTTTGATTTTAAATTTGGTTAAAACTACAATTTTGGAGAAAAAAACTTCATTGTTTTATAAATTTAAGGTTTTTGATATTTGTAAGTAGGCGTATTTGTATGGACGTGGGGATAAAGGCTTATTTAAAGGGATATTTTTAATGTAATATTAAGGTAGGGTAAAGTGCTAGTTGCACCACTGTTAGTAATCACGACGTTATATTTAAAACCGCATTTTAAAGGCGAGTGCAGCAGACAATTATTTCTAATCTCGCCATTCATTGAAATGTTTATAATTTACAACAATATACCTAAATTACGTTCGAAAATCGACAAAAAAAGTATTTAATAATAACACATAATTATATAATCAACATTTTTTATCAGAATGTAATACACGGGACAAAAGTGTCTGATGAACAATAATATATAATAGCTATTCTGATCAATATATAGCGAACGTATATATTATACTGCACTAAAAATACATATATACATACTATACGCGCGATAGGTATACCTATAGTGATGAAACTGTTAATCATATAAATCCAGTTTTTAAATGAAAAGCGAATTTTTGGTAGTTAAATTTTAATCCCAAATATTCGAATTCATTACTTATCGATATGAATGCAACACGTGTAATTTACATATATATATATATATATATATATATATATATATATGTAAAAATTGTAAACGCATTTAAAAAGTGAAATATTTTAAAAGATCTTAATCTACTATTGTTTTTACGTTTTAGATTGTGAGCGGAGCGAGGAATCTATTGGTTTTACAATGATGTGTGTGTGTGTTTTTTTTCTTCGGAGAAATTGAAATTATTAAATGACCAATTCAGTTTTATTGTAATTATTATAAACAATTTTTTTGGTAAAATTAATTGTAATAATATATTGTTAAATTAATATAATAATTTATAACTTACGGTGACGACGATTGTTTTATCATTTTGGTACAGATTTTTTATGAAATTTTAATTTCTTATAATTAGATAGTAGGCACCCACATCATAATATATATATATATATATATATATATATATATATATATATATATAACTATTTTCGTGGTCTATCATTATTCTACAGCTATAATAATACTATCTATATTCTACATAGGTACTTATGAAAATGTATGGGTTTATCAGTTCGTTATTAAATATAGCTCTATAGATATTTAAACTAAATAACTACGAATAATCAAATGTGTTAGTAAGATTAAAATCTCTTAGAAAGTATATTTTATGATAAATCTAATAATAGTCATACATTTTTAATTAATATCTTATAGAACAAACAAAAAGCGTTTAGATAACTTATATAAACGGAATTATATAGCACGTATATTTAGGTAAGATTTTCGAAAAATGTTGATTAGAGAATATTTGATTCTACGAGAAATTTACTGACGAACATCTCAATGTTTTTGTATCAAATTCTCAATAAATTACTCGACAATTATTATGAATATTTTATTTCTAAAACATTCTAATGAAATTTTCGTTTAATTTTTAATTAAATAGTATATATATATATTGTATATGACAATTTAAAATATTTTAAAATAAAATACATAAAAATGTTTTCCGAAAAAACAAAAAACACATATCCTTAAAAATATCATGTGTTTTTCGTTTCGTTCAAACTGAAAACGTGAAATGAACAAAGAAAAATAATTCGAGAGACATGAGAATCACCTGGTATTTTTTTATCATTCCAATTATTGATTTGATATGCCCGTATAAATTTTATTTTAATAAATTTTAACAGCCACAAGTTACAAGTTTTTCTAAGTAAAATATTGGTAGGTCAGGTCTACTGCACGGTAGGATATATTCTAAAATTATTTGGTACATTTATATAAATTTTTCACCAGCTGTGTTATTTCGTTTGTGCTATATTAATTTTTGATGTAATTTACTAGTCATCTACGAGTAAATAGAATTAAAGTCCCGAAGACGAAGACACCCTCTTGAGCCATATTGTATAATGTAAGGCGTATTACTTAAACACATTTCAGTTTTTAAATAATACGGGTAGTTAAATATTATAGGTAATCGCCTACATTTTTTAAATTGGCTATCTATAGCTTATTACAATATTATGTGTAGGTACACTTACTGATGCCATTCCTTGAAGTGATCGTAACGCAATGACTGCTGCATAATGGAATGAAGCCGCTTGAGGTATAAGCAACGAAGCAATTGCTGTTGTTAGTTGCGAGAATCCAAAAACAGTTTTTGTACCAAAACGTTGTGTTAAAACTCCACCAACTACTTGAGACAATATGTAGCACCAGTAAAATGAACCAAGGATTGCCGATTGCACTGTAGAATCCCAGTCAAATTCACCCTCTTCCTGAAAACGTTCAATAATATATTCAAATAACATTATAAAAACAATATTGTTATATCGTTTACATTTATATGCTTATTATAGTTACGAAAATACACCAATAAATTATAATATTATTAAGTGCCTACGATAGTATAGAAACGTAGGTTCGGTGAAAGAAGAAAATTTCGCGTTATTTTAATGAAGGTGTACGCTGTTTAGATTAAAAAAAATAATAATAATAAAATATAATGAAACGTTGAACCAATGTAATTGTACTTTACCATCGGTATTTGATTTTCAACTACTGATGTGCCATTCGTGACCGACGTGTAACAGGAAAACTGAGTAATATTTGATGAGTTTTCTGGCCGTAATCCCATTTTGGCCATTGCTACCATGGCAAGATTGATATCGGTACGCATCATGAAGCTGACCAAGAAGCCACTGAATGACATTAAATATAATACCGCACGAGCTGGTATCATATCTAATAAGAACATCATATAACATATTTATAAATAAACTTTAAACATTAGACTATATATATATATTGATACAGATACTCGAGAATGGGTAATGAGTATATGGATTACCAGTTAAATGCATACCTTGAATGCTTCTGAAGCAGAGTTTTGGCTTTTTCTCCATTCCTAGAATTTGATTTTCTGAGACTTCCATAATTAATCGATTTATAATGCGATCGACTAACGTATACAACTGTGAAGATTATCTGAAAATAAAATAATATATTATTATTAGATCGGCAATAATAATAGTAGGTTTTAGTTTTTCATTTTGCCTGGATATCTGGATAAGGTGGATTTATAATTTTCAATTAAAAATAAAAAGGGTAGCGAGTCGCGAATCGGGTGTTGTGGGTGTTAGATTTTAGAGTTTTGCTATTACTTTAAATTTGAAAGCAATGATAAATCACTGCATTCAATAAAGCGATTCTGGGCGGAGCTTCGGTGTTATATTATTTATTATTAATACTATATAATAATAGAGTGTGTAAAAAAAAAAGGTTTAGATAAAAAAAAATACTCGATTTTTTTTCTCATTCACTTTCCCGAACGTTTTTACGAAATCTTAGTGTATTTTTATTCTTCTACGACTGTATGGAATTTATGAGTTTTACGGCAGTGCTTACCAATTTTTTTTTCTTTGTCATCGAAAACCGTACACTCGTGCGATGCTTCTCAAAGTTTGCTTATGATTTTTGTATTGCGCATATTTCGCAAGTGCACAGTTTTAAATTTTCACTGCGTGTAAATGCATATTTCCGAACTTTTTAATGCATATATTAGTCTAAATCCATCCCAAACACTCTTTAGATTTTTATATCAATTCAAAATTCACAGACAATAGTCATTAATACTAGGGGGGCTATACAGAATTTAGGGGGGACTTAGCCCCCCTAGCCCCCTCCTCGCTATTTGCGCCTATACCTGGGTAATGACTTCTAATGAGTAATAACAAATGTGGATTAAAATCAAATTACTTGATAAAATTAAAAAGTATGCAGGTTATAACTACGATTAGAGGTGATTAATTCGTGGTTACAACGCACCGCGGTTCTCGGTTTTTTTTTCGACACACATGGTTATCGTAAAAGGCAGTGTGTAAATTATTATTAACGCGTAAATCCGCGGAAGAATATGATGTACGTTTGACGGTTGATGTACCTATATCGCGTACGCCGTACGGCATAAACGGATTTGTTTAACCGTTCTTTAACGTTTCATACGTATGTTTTATGTATATATAATTTGTGAGTGACGAGTGTAAAAAATAAAAATGAAATAAGCTAAAAAGGTGGTGTGGCCAAGACGGCGAGAAAGAGGGGGAAAAAAATCGAACAATCCGCTCAGAACTGATCACGAAACGTCATTTCTAACGCGTTTAATGTCACGACAAGAGAAACTTCAAAACTTGAATCACAGGTAATATTTATGTACTTTATAGTCGTTTATGATACGTATATTATAGCTTATAATTTATTATAGTTGACAAAGTAATGAATTTGCTCCCACAAAAAAAAATAAAATTGATTATCGGGCGATTCGTGCCTATGATAAGGAAAATATCAAAATTATTTGAAATAGTAATTGTATTGATAAGCCAAATGTAAGTGGGAAATAGTTGAATGGGCCGGTTAAATCGTTTGCCTCCACCTTTCGAAAACTGAAGTGACACCACTGGGGGGAGCAGGGGACAAAGTTGTGAAATGTCTGTGTTGTTGAAAAAAATAGTCTTTTTTAACAAAAGTATCAAACACCGCGGTCCGATTAAACTTGATGGTGAACTATATTTTTTATGATTGTGATTAAGTGACGTTTAGATCTACTGAATGTTAGCGTTTTAGTAAACGAAGTGGTTCTTAGAAAGAATAAAAAATATGGTTTAAAAGATATTTTTTTTTAAATTAGGCAACATAACAATTACTACAAATTATATAAAAAAAAAAAAAATGTTTAATCTAAGAGGGATGTATAATTTTAAACAAAATAAAAGGGGGGCGGGTGGAATATGCTAACTGAAATAATCGGAGAGATGGCATCCACCATATCCCTCCCCTTTGACCACTATATATATATATAAAAACTATATAGCTTGCGTCATATACGGCCACTTTTTTTTACTCGTATATAATAATTCATATTGATTTAAAACCTAATATGTAAAATTATTCAAATACAAAAGGAATTAATTACAAAACGTCAGTGTTAGTTCGATACGACCGTCAGAAGATCATTTAAAATTCCGAGCGAATTATATATTATATTACGCAATAAATACTTACAAAAAAAAAAACACTCTTAGGTAACCGCAATTATTTTCAATCGCCTAGAAATCTTGATAAAGTTGTAAACATTTCTATTGAATCTAATAAAAACTATATGAATATTGTATATATTTTCCTATTTCATAATAATTGCTCTGCGGAAGTAATCGGATATTCATTTTATTATACATTTTTAATACAAATAATATGTGATTTCATAAATAATATACGCTCGTTTTGTTATTTTTTATTATTTAAAAACTCAAATAGAACATTCTGTAGAAAAAAAAATTTATGAGGTTATTAATGTTATTGCATAGTTACGCATACTGAAGATCGTACATATAATATTAAAACATAAAAAAGTCATTTTTATTTACAGTTTATGTACTGCGTTGTAATTTGTGTGTGTGTTTTTTTTTATTTGTAATTTATGGTCACTATTACTACTAATATAGGTAGATATATATACTACCTACCATACCAAAAACACGGAACAATGTATATTTACTAACATTTTATAAGACGCATAAGTACACAACACAGAAGTGTGATCATTAATTTTGTTCCTTTCAAGTTCCAAGGCTTCAAGGTCACATTAAAAGATTTAAACTGTATAGAATTAGTATAAGTAAATGTATTATTCATTATTATTCCGAAATTCAGAGGCGAACACGCTTTAAAAGAAACTCTTCTATACTCAGTGCTCTTATACGTCGAACACTTTTTTTTTTGTTTAATAATAATAGGTTATATTTGTCAAATGCACGAGGGTAATTTTTTTGAGAAATTACAAAAAAAAAATTTTACTTATCATTGTACTCCTTGATTTTTTAACGTTTCGATTTGCGTAATAGCTTTTTTTTCCGAAACGATTTTTGAATTTATAATCATTTCGTTTCTTAAAAAAACTCTATTTCTTTAACATTGGTCCGTATATGAGCTCCAATAATGCGTTCAAACAGTAAACATTATAATAAATGTATAAGTAGTACCTATACCAGGGGCGTATTTTAAAGGAGTAATACAGGGGGGGAGGGGCTGAAGCCCCAAGAAATATTTCATGCCATAAATTACTGAATAGAATATTAATATTAAAAACCTTAACAAATAAATAATGTAACTATTAATTTTAAAAAGCTAATATATAATAATCGACTAAGCCCCCTAGCCCCCCACCCTTAAATACGTCTCTGACCTGTGCGCGTATATTATAACGAACAGAGAAAAGAAAATCGAATTTATTTTGAAATAAATCGACGATTAATTTCGAATAGAAATAATAAAACATTGACAATAAAACGCAATACACAATTTATACTTTGTTCAAAAACGTATACTGCAGCAATATACCGCAGCTATATAAAAACGAGTATATATAATAAAGTAAAATAAAAGTTCAGACGTTATCTGCAGTGATATAATATAATATATTTGGAAGGTGACCAAGACCCCGAACGAACATTATTATTTAGTCCTTTCCTTAATTTATTTTCTCAAACACAGTATTGTCTCGAGTACAGTGGCGTGCTCAGGGGGGAAGGTTAGGGGTTATATCCCCCTCCATTGTCTTTTTTGCCGACCTACAGAAAACAACTTATTAGTTATAAAAGAGCTGTTTTAGAGCCATTACTTAATACTTTTTATTAGTTATTAGCAAAAAGTTATTACTTATGACAATAAACATTTACTATACACATAACGTATGTTATATTGATTGAACAACTTGGTATTAGTGTGTTATAATTTAAATTCATTTTAATTATAGAACAATTTACAAATGTACACAATTATAAGCTAGAAACGATTTTGGAGAGCTTGAAACATAAACATTTGAGTTTTTGGTATTACCATGACAATTTATTAAAATGTATTATTACTATTTACTTATAACACCCCCCCATTGAAAATTCCTGGGCACGCTACTGCTGGAGTACATAATATTGTATAGTACAGCGCGTAGAACTTTTATTTTATTGTAAGTACCGTTGCGTTACGGACTTCGCGGGCACTAGCAGCCGAAACATCCAATCGCTGTGAAAAGTATTGGAAATTCGAACGGAAAAATCTGTTGACGTTGACGGAACACTCAAAACCGATCTGTAAATCATAGGCGGATCTACGGGGTGTGCCGGGTGTGCCAAGGCACACCCTAAAGTAAAAAAAAATATATTATACAATAGGTTATAGTATTGGTTAGTAAACAAGTGTTGGATATATTTTGACTTTAGTGTATGGAAGAAAATTATGAGCTAAAAATAACGCATAAAACGGGTGAATTTGTTTATAGCCTCACCACTGTATTATAAAAAAATAACTACAAAAAAGGCCGGGCACACTCAAACGTAAAACTCTAGGTTCGCCCATGCTGTAAATATTCTTATTACTTATATAAGTGTACACACGTATTGTGTTTGTATACGTAAAATAAACGTGTTTCACGAATTATACAAGTGTATAAAGTTTTCATTGATTTCTTTAGGCTATTAAAAAGAATTCGGGAAAGAATTATTATTGGCTAATACATACACGCGCAAATTATACGATTATAAATACATGGTCTATCTGTTCTATCTAATTTTAATATTTTACTTTAATTATAGCGCGAAATGAAAAAAAAAATTATATATTTATAAATACTTCATATATACTAGTATATATAATAGTACGCGTTGTAATTCGTAATTATTTATCTATTTCGTACTGAACAAGTGCAGCGTTTATTATTATACTCGGCTCCGTAATTCATTGTGGTCAGTACCACGTGGCGACAGATAAGAATGTATAGATATTATAGAGCAGATATTATACGAAAAAACTAATATCGTTACGAATAAAATAGCCAACCTAATCGTTTCTAATATATAATTCGCGAATTTCCCCCCTCCCAAATTGGAATGAACGCAAAAATATAAAGAATTTACAAACATTTAAATGTTTTCAAATCGCCAGTACGTCTATATATATTCAATTGTGTTAATTTTTAACATTATAAATTATTCATGTAATATACCTATATTTAATATCGTATAAATTATACAATATTATTAGAAAAAAAAAAATTCGTAAAAATGTATAATTATTTCTATTTTCCCTAATAATACGATTAGTATTGCGTGGTTTGCGTATTGAAAGTTTGTTCTTAAAAATACAAAAAAAAAAAACGAAAATGTCCCGGGAGATTATTTTCTCGTGTAAAAATCGCCAAACTAATATAATATATATATGTATACTCGCACAATTATATATTTTTAATTCGAACCTCGACGACGGTTGAAAAAGACAAATGAAAATCATCCGTTAATAAACACTGTTCGTCTCGTCAATCATATATATACATTAATATTATGCAGTAATTTTTCGGTATATCCGAATTCGATTGAGAAAAAATAATATACTAATTGGGTCCCGGTGTAAACGAAAAATATACCAGTTGTGTGCTTGTGTCCTGTGCGCTGGACGCAAAAGTAAAATACACTGATTGGGTTTCGCGCTTGCAGGAAAAAGACGATTTTTATCACGTTACACGCACAATAAATACCGATACTTTTACATAATTTATCAAATATTTTCAAATGAACAACGTTTAGAAAGAAACATTTTTAACCACATCCGTAGAATTTTTTTCTTACAGACAATGCTGTAAGAAGTCTGTTAAAATGAAAAGAAAAATGTTTTTTTTTAATGTTAACTCAATTTTATAGCGGGACTCGGTTATAAAAACCGGACTCAATATTAATATTACGACGTAAATGTTACCGGGAATCGATTGGTATATTATGTGTCTCAAACATCCCGGGACTCGATTCCGGGTTTTTAGGTGTTTAAGGGAATAAATTCGTATGCGGTCTAATTTTTTTTTTTTTCTTAAGTGAATCGACTTCGTATTTTAGAAAGAAAAAAAAAGTTTCGTAATTATTTGCCACACGCGTTTGAAATAGGAATATTTTTAATTAAAATTAAATTAAAATCGGAATTTTTCCCAGTAAAACGTCGCGGTTTTTTATTTTTTGTCACTGCCGTATTACATCAATTTCGATGCGTCTTATACAATATAATAATAAGTGTCTATACACACACAGACAGAGTTAAACAGTTATTATTTTTGGCCTATGTTCAATTCGATTTACATAACATACCCAATTAAACGACGAATAATAATATTATTGTATTATTTGCTAACGAACGCGTGCATAACCACGCGTGTTATCATCCACACCTGTTGCGTATTATATTATTATTGTGTAAACGTACACTATAAACGGATATTAATATTAAAATATTGTTTTGAATATTACAAAAAAAAAAAAAACGTTTTACTCTATTATTTGTTTACGTGTAATATGTTATTGGTCAATATAAGAATAATTGTCGTACTCGTGATATTTCCTGTAACGATTTAATACCGTATCCCTATAAGGCATTTCTTTCGATAATACGAGTATATACATATAACGTTTGAATAAATTTAAAAAAAAAATACCGTGTACGTTACATAAACACGTGCGTATTATAACGCGTTTAATAAACGGACATTTTCGTTTTTTTTTTTTATGAAACCACACAATACCTGCATATGCCTCTAACGAATTAACGCGGCGGTGTACACGCGTTTTTTTTATCGTTTTTATTTATATAATAATGTCGTTCGTTTATTTTATTCGTTATCGATATCACAATAAATATATATATAATATTATAGTAGATGTAGGCGTGTATATACTGTTTTATAATAGCGCAATCAGAATTTTTTCAAGGGGGGGGGGATCAATACTATTGTTTAAACATAGACATTTCAACTAAGGCAAAAAAAAATCTGGTATGTATACGCATACTATACGTTTAATACGATTTTTAAAAAAATCATGAAAAAAATATTAAATATAATTTTAAAAATATTATCGTTTAATTTACGTTTATGTATATATTTTTTAATATAATATTGTAAAAAGGATAACTCCTGGGCCTCCACACGAGTTTTCCACAATTTCAATAGGGGGATCCACCCCGTCCCCTTGGGTACACCACTGACATGTATATTATAATATAATGCGTAATCGACTACTATATATTATATATATAAATAGGACTATTACTAATTTATACATATGCAGAGTTTGAATTGGGGGGGGGAAGCGGAAATTTACTAGATGGACGTAAAATTGTGTTAAAAATTTCCGTTTTCTAAAGCACTGAAGTATCTCGTAAACCTGTGTGCGGAAAGCTTTCCCCGACTACTATACTCCAAAATCGATTTCGTAAAACCAAGAAAAATAATAATAATTTATATTTTTTTATTTAAGTCTTACTTAGCATAATTTCCTTCATGTACTGTAATAAACGTTGACTGGCGTAAATAATTATAGAACAAAAAATTAAAACATTGCTCAGAAGTCGGAATGTTACTTCGTTTAGAGACTTATGCGGATTATATATATATATTTTTTTTTGCACAGGTTATAAAACAGATTTTAAAATGGATACAATATCGTTATCGCTATACAAATAACAATTTACATAATTTGTGCGATAAAACCATAGAAAAACGTATAAAAGTGTAATAACGAGTTGATTGTTTGGAAAAATTTGAAGTCAAGAAATATTTAACAGAAATAAAAAAGAAAAGAGGATTCCGTCCCTGGTGCGGACACCTGCAATTCGAGCACTGCAGTTTATGTACGCAGTGGCGAATAGATACGATTTTTTCTGTGGGGCGGGAGGTCCGAGGAAGTGACTTTCGAAATAAAAATATTTTATACATTTTTTTTTTTTTTACTATTAAATTTGTATTTTTTTATATTAATTTAAACGAAAGAACACATACATGAAAAACTTCTTCCGCATTAATATAGTATACACGTATACGGGGTTTTTACGCGAAGAGTTGATATATATTTCAAGAGATATTTTATAATAGATCAATCAGTTCAAGAAAAACTATCGAATTTTCTCGCGCAGAATTTTATCACGTTTTCTTGAAACAAGTGAAAAAGAAAATCAATATATCTTACCAATTTTTATTATATCTCGCGTATAGCATCGCATAACGCTCAAGATTCTGAACTCGGTATAATATAATTATAGTAATACAGTGAAACCTGACTTAACACCTGTATATAACGGACACCTCACTCAACGTACAAAAATAATAAGGTCCCTGCAAAAAGACCGGCATTTCAATATGTTTTGACCCGTCTATAACGGACGTGGGCAGTAATATTTTCTTGATAACGGACAACAAAGTTTAAATTCGTATATTAAAAACAAAATAGAAATATTTCGTGTACCTATACGACCGGATTGATCCTGTACGGCCGATAACGACAACGTTAAATACGTGGTTATTTATAAAATATTAACTTATATTGTGTCGATATACACGTGTACGCAAAGACCGTATTCTAAACACAAATTGTCTTCAATTATATTGTACTTATTCATTGTCGGTTCGCAATCTTACGCGTAAACGCGTCTTACTCGTTGTTCTTTGCAATGTCACCGATTGTACAGCGGGAATCGTTTAATTTGATGAGCCGAAATTATTCGGTGTAGAGACTCTAGAAGTCTTATCAATTCGTAAACTGGCTGAACAATTTGGTGTCGGGAAAACGCAAGCGGCTGAAGTTTTAAAGAACAGAGAAGAGATTTTGCGTCGTTACAACGAAAACACCACAAATGAAAATGTTCACCGATTGCGGAGGAGAGACATAAAACATCCTGTCTATAACTTTTGATGGTCCCCGTGAGTGTCCGTTATAGACAGGATTCACAGCGTATATTGTTAAAACACGCGCACTGATATTTGCTACCGATTACTCGCAATCAACGAAGTGCACAATATTTCGACATTTTTCAAGTACTTAGTAAGTACAATTTTTTTTTTGGTGTTTAGGGCGGGCGGAAACCCTCCCCGTACCTACGCCGCTATTGTACGTACGACGAAATGATAAAATTTGAATTCCGAATGATGCGTGAAACGTGCGACACGGCTCGTATCGATTTTTTTGAAATTACTGTAGTACGTTCGACTAGGAGATAATATCCCAAAAAGAGGCGCATATATTATTATATAGGTACCTACGCAATAATATCAAATATTTATGTATGCCGGCTGCAGGCGTGTGTTATATTATCCGCTGCCGGCGTGCAGCAGGTGTAAAAATACGAATCTGGTTTATATTTCGGACGATTGTACGACGACGGGAAATTTTCATTGGAAATCATATAAATTACCTAATAATATATTTACAAAAAAAAAAAACCCGCGAACGAATCGAAACTCGAATGATTAAATGTTTTTTTTTACAAATCGAATAATAAATATACCTACGCGCGTATTTCGGCGAACGAGATGTGAAGTACAACAGCACTCGTCCGCTTATAATATTGTATAACGACAGTGTAAAAATAATGTGTACGAACGTTGTTTTATTGTTACCGGTACGCTTGCACGCGCGCGTGTCACTCGCGCGAAGTGTTTTTTGCAGGAACGCGCGTGCTCGCAGGAGACACCGCGCCGGACCGCTAGCGGAAACGTTGCTGTAGTCGTAGTCACCGGCACCGTCGTCGTCGTCGTCGTCGTCGTCGTCGTAATAACGCGCTGAACGCAGGACACTGAACGGTCGCACACGCGGCGGCGACTGGCTCGGAAACTGCTCGCGGGTGACTGCTGATTCCGTACGCGTCAATATAATAACGCGCCAGGTGACGAGTATTATAGTGTACAAAATACGTCGTTCATTCAGAACTCGTCCGTCTCTATTTTTGTAGTAGGGTGTGTGTGTGTGTGTGTGTGTGTGTGTGTACGCTGCGCACGGTGCCCGGCAACAACGGTAGGGGAGGGGAGGGGTGGGGGCTAGAAAACCAGTATGTACGATCGAAGAGGACCGGAAGAGTCTGGGGAGGGGCGGGAAGGGAGAGAGGGGGAACCAACACGATTTTTTTTTTATCGCTCGAATCTCGTTACATTTTTTTATTTAATTTTTTTTTTATTTAACCGCACAAAATATCGTGTGTATTATAATGACTTACAGGCACGCGACACGATATTTCGAAATCTTATATAATATGGATATCGCATATTTTCCTCGTGCCAGTGGCGTATTTACGGGGGCGGGGGGGGGTCGACCGGGTTTGAAACTTCTTCCCCCCCCCCGTCAATTGAAAAAAAAAATTTTTAATTTTAAACCGCCGTCTGTAAAATTATATCTGATATTTGACTGTACGCCGCAAGGGCAGGGAATTACTGTTTATTGTTTCAGACCTAATTTTTTTTATCATATTTTCTTTGATAATATATACACAGAGTGATTGGTTAAAAATTGTACAGAATCTCGGAGGAGTTATTGTACGCTTCAAATGCAAAAATTCCTCTTATCCGTGGTCTGATTCTCAAGTATATATAAAGTAGGAATTTTAGTTTTTGTGTGTTTTTTTTTTTTCGAAAAAAACGTGATTTTTCTCCTTGAACTGCGGCCATATGTCCTACTGCAGTAAATTTAAACACCCCATTGAAAATCTCGTTAAATTTTCTTGAAGAAAACATATCATACAAAACATTCCAATATTGTTTTCACAAGCGCATAAGCACAATCTTAAAATATAAAAATTCGAAAATTTCTAAATTTAAAAAAAAAATTTAACTTCTATACCTAACGATTTTTTTTTGTCACTCAAAAGTGTGCGAATTTCACAAAAAATTCCTATTTCAATAGGCTTTTAAACGGTATACTCATTTTTTGAAAACTTTTGTTTTGGGGATAAAAAAATTATACTTTTAATACAAAAAAAAAAACACGGTAAAAGCCCATTCCCATAATTCAAATATTGAAACTCACCTCATCCTCCCCTTTGAAAATTCCTAAATACGCCTCTGCCTCGTGCCTACACACAATAGTTATCGTTCGTTTTTGTTCTCGATTCGTACAAAACCGGGAGGAGTTTTTTTAGCCTAATCCGCACAACTATATAATACCAATCCAATAAACTTTGTAAAAAAATAAAATAAAGGTAACGAGCCGTGGAACTTTGCAGTGGACGTCGCATAAGTGAATTGGGACGTGGGTAAAGGTTTGTAGAGTTTTGTATTTACTAGATGAATTTTAAAGTAATTATTACATTAGCGATAAAACGATTCTGAGCGGAGCTTCGCGGTGTAATATTATTTATCACTATATACAATACTTACTAATATATAGTAATATAATAAAGCTGAAGAGTTTGTTTGTATTTTTGTTTGAACGTGCTAATCTCTGGAACTACCAGTCGGATTTGAAAAATTCTTTTTGCATTTTATAGCCCAATTCTTGAGGAAGGTTATGAGCTATTGAACATCACGCTGCGGCCCTTAGAAGCAAGAAGAGCAAAAAGAAAAAAATAGTCGGAAAGAACGCTTAGTGAAAACGAAGTAATAGCGTGGGCGGGCGATACGGCGCGGTGGGTCGGAGGCCGACGATGTCTACAATGTTAGTTAATGGTGAAATATGTTTTAAAATTGTTATTATATTTTTCCATAGGCATTTTATAAAATGAATGAATAATAATTTTCAAGTATGGTAAGTTAAATGCAATAAGTGAGATGAAATGTGTAAAATATAAATTATTGTGTTGAAAATAAAATAAAAAATTAAACTTAAACTTAAATCTTTTCTTTTTTTTTAAATTTTCAACTTTTTTACACCGAGTAATGAATAACGAATTGAACAAAATTTGAATCATATAAGATGTCGCACTTTTATAACGGGCAACAGATATAGTTTATTTATTAGCATTATTAATAATACTGCAGTGCATGTATAGAATACGCGCAAAATTTATGATTAACTCCTTATTGCAGTATGTGCATCATTTTAATTTTTAATATAATTTTTTACAATAAAATCAGGGTAGCTTTAAATTTTCAAAATTCTTTTCGTTTATATAGTAGAAACTTACGTATTTGGTAAAAATTTCAAGACTCTAGGACAGTTAGTTTTGAACAAACGTAATTTTTCACAAAAAATAGAGATACATTTTGTGGAAAAAGTTGTAATGATGTTTATTAAGGAAAATGTGACAGAATTTGTGTGGAAATTTTTCAAGATTTTTATGAATACAGTTAAAATGACTATTACATTTGACATTTTATTAAATGTTTAACTTTAATAATCGAAAATCACCTCTTTTATGAATTATAAATCTATAATTGCTATAAATAGCACAGAATTAGAAGAAATTTTTTGAAATTTTTTTTCTCTAATATAATATAAAGTTATATATTTGGTGATTATTTCGAGTTTCTATATGACTGTTAGTTTCAAAATTACGAAGAAATAACGGATAATAATCGTTCACCGAAATCGCGTTTTCATGTAATTTTTGAGTTTTCTTTTTTTAAAACGCTTTTAAGAAAATCGAATAATGACCTCTCTAAAGTAGCAACTAAATGCAATTTGCTACCGGAAATTGGATATGAATGTAAAGTTCAGAGCACTTTTTTTGGTAAAATTTTTGGGTACAGATATAAAAAAAAACATTGTAAAACCTCAGAATTTAATATAAAAACAATTATTTTATTAAAAAAAATAATAAAATATATAAATAATCGTCGCGGTGAAGTTTTTTTTTTTAATGGACCAGGACCTGTATCTCCTAACCGCGGCCATCACAATAATATACGTGACCTTTCCCCATCCCCCTAAATGGTTTTTCGGTGTTTATAAACAGTATGTTATTATTACCGGCCAACACTGATTTATTTTGTGCACTGTAAATTTTTTTTACATATTTCAAAATACCGCACAAAGGGAAAATATGTTTTTGGTTCTGTTTATTTTTTTTAACATACATGTATATATATATTTTTTTTTTTATTACTACATTCACTAAAATAATACCTTAACCGTTTTATTTTTC
This sequence comes from Slavum lentiscoides, assembly GCA_032441835.1. NCBI lineage: Eukaryota > Metazoa > Arthropoda > Insecta > Hemiptera > Aphididae > Slavum > Slavum lentiscoides. The sequence continues at coordinate 13,181,897 of CM063712.1, read as the reverse complement.
TTCATCTCCACATCCTCCTCCTCCTCCTCCTCATTCTCGAAATCTTATGGTATTTAAAAGAGCTGTAATACTTCTGTACGCGTGTTTAGTAAGAAAAATGTGTTTTTTTTTATGAATCTAAAAAAATAAATAAATAAAGATTTAAAACAAACATTTAGGCAACTGTAAAATAACTTCTTTGGACTCTTCTGCACGCACTATATACTATCATTATAACATTTATAACGTATTACGTAGGTACGTAATATTTAAATGTATACAAATGTTTTATTGTATACGATCAATATATTTTATCATTCAACAAAAAATCAATAAATTAAACTAAATATGAATATAAGTACCAAAAAAAAATCTAACATGAAAATAAACGTCAGAAAAACAAAAACAATAGTGATTGCCAAAACGTACAGAAACTTCAATATATAGATGGCTATATACGATTAAACAGGTAAACCGTTTCTAATATTTAGGTCAAACAATTACAGATGATACGAGATGTAAAACGGAAATTAAAAGAGGAAACGGATTGGCGAAGATTGCATTTTACAATAAAAAAAACTAGATATTATTATTAAAGAAGATAAATAGTTTACTCAGAAAAAGGTTACTAAAGACAGACATATGTTTGGCCTATAGCATTATACTCAGTGGATATACAACTGCAATAATGAAGAAGAATCGATAAAAGCGTTTAAAATGTGGTGCTATAGACGTAGGCAAAAGATTAACTGGGTGGATAGAGTATCAGTTGATCAAGTACTAAATCAAATAAATGACTAAAAGACAAGAAGAGTTGTAGGAAAACAACAGCAGGTCTAAAATAAATGGATGTTATAACCCCTTAACCAGCGGCGTAGCCAAATATTAGCCAAGAGGGGAGAGGTTATTAAATAAATGTGATACAATTTACTAGTACATGAAACTCGCAACGCGTTATCTTAATAAGACGATAAATTTAATAATGAAAATGCTCTCGATTAGAGAGCAGAACAAACAGAAATCCGTTATATACAAAGACGAATTCAAAAAACGAAAATTTAAAATGCATATTTTGCCAATTTTAGAAATAATTTTCATATTTCTTGACTTTTATGCATTTTTGTGCATATTTAATTTGTAAAATAAAATAATGTTTTTGCACACCATAATGGTAAAAATAATATTATTATTAACATATATTATTTACAAACTTTCCCATGTGTGAGTCGCTGAATATTGTAAGTTTATAGTTGTATACATACATAATGTATCATTTTATGTATGTGCGTAGCTGAAGTTTCGAGTACCTATAGCTAGTGAATTATATACGCAGCGTCGCAGCATCATACAAATGCAGACGTATAAAGTGCTCGAATAAAAATGTGTTTCAAACACTTTTCTTTGTATTGCATTGTATTGTATTCCGAATACTATTACTGGTGTGTTTTTATTCTCCTAAAAAATACTTTTTTCTCTCGACGACAACGAATATAATACATTTTCGATTTATGGCAAATATAATATGTTTTTTGTAATACGTAATTCGTTTCGAAATTGTTAAATTGAACAAATAGTAAATATTTAACATTAGAATTTTATGTTTATACATTATAAACAATTATTATTGTAAAAAAAAAAATTTGTTACACAATGCAATCATACAGTAGCACAATACTACATCACTGAACTGAACATAATAATAATAAATTATATATTATCACAATAAACATGGCTTGCGGGTCTCGTAATTATATACATAATTTTTTTTTTACTTATTTGTGTAATTTTAATATTTACCATCGATTTTCCTCGTATTTTAACTTTGGCTTTTGATTTACTCATCGATGATTTAAAAGATGTAAAATTTAGATAGAGACAGTGTTTGAGGGAAGAATAAATTCGTAGAACTGTCAATAGACTAAAAATGACTTTTAAAATTATTCGAATAAATATTCTGAATATATTTGTTTTTAAATATTCGAATACCGAATATCGAATACTTTTTTACCATGATAAGTATTCCGAATAAAAATAAAAGTATTCTTTACAATCTGCATATTTATGACACTATATAACCCGTAAGCACACCAATCCATTCGCCATTCCCTGTACGAGGATAACAATTATTTAACGTTTACTATTGATTTATAATATTATATTTAAGCAGTCGTGTTTTCCAATAATACAAAGTTGTCCTACAGAACATACATTTTAACGCGATTTCAATGGAAAATTATTCTGTCGTTTATATATTAATATATGAGGCACGGATTGCAGTAGCGGTCAAATCCACGAAAACAGTGAAAATGATGTAACACGGTAGGTTGTTGCTCAAAATTATAATTAAATCATTTAACGCAAAACCGAGCAAATATTGTTTTTAAATTTTCCACCTTGGCACTTTATTGGGTGTGATATTGCGCAATTGTAAATATTAGTACATAATAGCAAAATCTTTAAAAAATCCAGTTTTATCCTAATAATAGCGGATTGTCATAGCGTATAACGATCGCTCTGCGTATTGTTACGAGTTATGATTTAAGATTTCCTTTATTAATATTTTATTTGATCACAATTTTTTTTTTTTTTTTAGACCAGTTAAATGTTATAAATGTTATTTGTTTTAATGTTTAACTTTTAAGAATTTACATTCATCATTCAATATAAATGCGAAACATTATACAGAAATATATAAACGATATTATATAGATTATACAGACATAATGTATAAACGATAATATAAAGATAAGTCTATAAATGCACAATGATTGAATAATTAATGGTAATACGTATATTTGCATTATATTGAACAGCTTGTACCTACGATTAAATAGCTATATTTTAAAATAATTTCTGATTAATGGAAATTTTTCTAGTTTAGTAGTGAGGAGTTAAGGTGGATTAGGTTTAGCTAGATTTTGATATTTTTAATAAATACCATTTTTAAAAATATTATTGTTCGTTTCGCTATATATTATTTCATAGGATTCATATGGATTTTAAATTACGTTAATTTGATTATTATCATCATTTTGCGCAATATTAAATATTTCTTCAAAACGTAATATGTATATATTTATTGTATTTAGAATATTAATTGTATGCATAACATAAATTACAAGTTACATCCAACGGTATTTGGACAGTTTGAATCGATAGGAATTATGAATAATTCCAATAATTAAGTTGCCATCAAAAGAATTATTGTGAATTCAAATGACGTACATTTCTTATATAACACTAAAACATATACTAGGATAGGCATATTATAGTTATCAACTTATCTGAGAGGTATAAAAATACAATATATTAGTTCTTTAAAATTTATATACAACTATTATTCCGTGTATAATAGTGTTTTTATTTCTTCGATTCATTTTATTTTACTATGAATAAATTTTATAAGATTGTATTAAAATATATATATTGTATATATATTATTATTATATTTAATATTAATTATTAAACGTCATTTGAGATTTTTATTTTTTTAAATTATAATCATTTTATAAGTCATCAGCTAAATGTGTACTTGCATTTTGAACAATAATTGATTTGATTAAATATCATACACCCAATTCTATTATTTAAAATGTATAAACGTGATTCATTTCGTAAATAAAGAGTAATTTATTATTATTGAAGACAAATGTCAAAACATTAATTGTAAAAGTCAATTTGGTTTCTATTGATTTATTATTTTACCAAGTGTATTTAAATGACCCTAAAATTATTTATTATTCTATGATCATTATTAGCATGCATAAACTATGTAAATAAAAATAATAATAGGATTAAAAAAAAAATTAATAGACATATTTATTCTTACGAGGTCTGCCATTTCGTACACAAAAAAACGTATTAAAGGTCACACACGATTTAATTTTGAATAACCTTGCGTTTTAGGATATTTTCCACGGCGTAAATACAATTTTATCATAAATTTAATGATAGCAAAAAAATAAAAAAATTTTGCCGAAAATCGAAATATTCATGATATTAATATTAAATCATAGTAATGTAAATAAAATACATAGAAAAAATGTGTAGGAACACAATAAGGTAAAACTGGTAGTTTTTAACCACCTACGTTATTTACTCATAGCTGTTTGAAATTATGTATTGGCACACTACCATAATATAATAATATATTATACCTATAATGAGTTAATAGCCGTTCAATTATAACACGATGTGTTCTAACGTCTTTAAATAATAAATAAATTATATTTTTCTTATTTGTCATAATTTGATGTTAATTTTAAAATATAGTGTATCCATATCATATACGAAAAATACAAAATTTTCACATGAAACAAATATTATTTTAAACGTTTAAATTCTCTGTTACAAAATATTGGGAAAAAAATGACTAAACAATATATTTTGAAATTCTTTATTCGATTTTATCTACGTCGTTATTAATATATGTGTAGAACTGTAAATTATACGAACTAATATTTCTAAAAATCGAGGTTTTTCTATATAATGCTTAAAGAAAATGAAAATACCAATAAAATATTGTAAAATATTTATGCATACGAATTCGACCAAGTCTGAGAACAATCATTAGTCTCTAATAGAAAGACGTATGGAAAATATAATTTCTATCCATAATAAATTCAAAAGACTATATCACGTGGCATTTTTTTTCCACTATCGAGATCCACGCGAACATTTCGGTAGTCGTCGAGGCAATAGTTATATTAGGAGACAGTAGCTATATGGAAAAATCATTATTCCGAGTTTTGACATGTCAAGACTCGTCATTCATGATCTAGTATCTATCATAATTCGACCACAGGCGGCAATATTAGGTAATGACGCTCTCTTACCTTATGGTATGCCAAAATAACAGGGAATTAACACTCACGGATCTGACTTTTAGCAGATCGAGGACAATGTATTTTCAATTTTGGTTAATTTCATCTGTGCGTGAATATGAAGGAATTCATGTAGTTTCTTACTAGAGTAGTTCAGTGTCACCACCATATAAGTGGTCTTAGTTATACGACACGAATCGTACTTTAAAAAGAAGCAATATTGTGATTTTCTTATGCAATTCGAACACGACCAAATAGCTCGTCAGCAAAACTGACCATCTTATTTATTCTACGCATTACATTTTTATAATTTCCGATGCTATTCTGCCATTCAAATTGGACGGATTATAACAGTTACTACTATTTTTATAGAGGTCGCAATGACAATCTGCAATGTACAAGGCTATTCACTTATCAAAGTATGAATTAGTATATTCATGTAAATTTTATACAAAAATGCTATCCAGTATCTATATTAAATGATTATAATATTGTTTAACATCAAAGTAATTATTTCCAATTCATTTGACCTCGAAGTATTAAATTAAAATTGACCAAATCGCAAATCATGTAGTTATGCATTCATTAGATATCATATAATATCATAGATATACACCTAAATAGTTAATTATACATTTTTCCAACATTCTAAAATGTCAGAAATTCGTATTGAATTTCCTAACGAAAACTATATATATATATATATATATATATATATATATATATATATATATAAAAATGCCGTTAAAATGTGGCTGACCAATTTGCATAAAATGTTTAACATACAAATATAATAATTGTATTATTACTGAGTGGCCTAAAATTATCCGTGAAAAGTATAAATCTAAAATAAATATTTCAATGTGTATATTTAAAGATTTAGAGAAATAATTGTGAAAATATTTTGTTATTGAATATTGATAATTGGTTAACATAAGTAGGTACATACTAGTATAATAAGTACAAGTAATATAAAATAGTTATGTATGTTAACTTTACAAGAAGGATTGTTCAAAAAAAAAATAATTCTACAACGTTGGTTGAATATCTAAGAAAAAAAAGTTTGGTTATTTTCAATAATTTTGAAACAAGACAATCAGAATATTTGAATATATAAAATAATGGATTTAATTTTCTTGATTTAACATCGAGTATAAATGCCATATGATCCAAATAAAAAGCAGGAATTCTTCACACGTTGAGTGGTCATAATTTTGGAATATCCACTTGAGTGGATATTGGTTATATTATTTTATTTTATTTTTTTATTTAAAATATCCAAGAATTATTTAGGTAGGTAAATTATGAAATTGTAACAAAATCGTATTGTACATAAAATAAATGTCTATACATTGAACTATTTTCTTTTTAGATCGTTCACAAAATAATAAAATATATTTCATAATTTTTAAGACACATTATTTAAAATTTCAATGTTATATAAACAATTTGTGAAGTGATTATTGAAAAAAACAGCTACAACACATTTTTAACATTACTCTCAAGAACGATTTGGTAAACATCTTGCAATTTGATATGTTCGAAAGACTTTTCGTAAAACAAGAAACTTTTGAATAATTACTATATTATCTTAAAAACCCCGAAAGAACTGTAGGATTGTAAATCATCTAACATTTTACTTAAAATCTACAGGAAGATTGTGTAGGTAGTTAGTTTCGATTATGTAAAATATAATAGTTACAAAAATATTGATTATATTCAGAAAATTTTTTTAAACGTAATTTAATAACGCGTGTGTTAACACATATATCTGCATATTTTTTGCATATTTTATATTGAGTATATAAATACTGGTAACAGAAATATATGTTAATTTATTTACATGATATGTTTAATAAATATTTTATAAACTGATTTTCTGTCATAGTAATTAAGTAAATGAATGAGTATTTATTTGTATATGTACGGACATTTTAAATGCACAGTGCTAAAATTAAACCCACGTTATGTAACACGTTTTCGCTTTTGTTAACTAAAAATATCAGACTATATTTACAGTTTACGCAAGTTGTGAAATTGATGTGTAACAGAAATATTACTTTGTCGTCTGTAATTTTGATATTTAATTTATTGAAATATACGCGGATAACGAAAGACATACATTTGCTACCAACATCATATTTTAATACCTAATTTACAAAAATGGTAACTTTTTCTAGTATAAATCCACTAATCGTTTCGAAATATTTACATGTTATGCTTTTAAGACGTATTAATATTTTATTATTGTTCTTTTTAAAATATTATTAAAATACCAGCATCGATAATTTTTTCTATTTTATAAATGATTAATTCACTCGTTTAACACATCGCAAAATATACGTATAGCTTGAATTTTAAATATAGAATCTATACTTATTTAATAAACACTTTATAATAGATAAATACTAGACACGGTGAATTTTATGGAAGTCATACCAAATACATTAATGACTAGAAACAGAATTTGAACAGTTTTTTAAAATCATTTGAAGTTTAATGGTAAGTATACTAAAAATGTAAAATTTATTTCAACGTTTTTTTTTTTTTTAACTAAATCTATATAATTATTACTGAAGGTATGATTATATACATATATATATATATTATAATTTATTAAACAATCAATAATTTATTTCGTAAAATCAATAAACAAATTTTAGATGAAATTCAAACTATAATGTGAACAAATAATAGGTAATTATCGAAAGTTGTTTTATTAAATTATGATAATATGTGTTCAACTATATATCTATTTAACGATTCCTGAATTTTACAAAAGTATTTTCTTAGATTGAAAGACATGGTTTGAATCACTTTTTTAATTCAGGTATTATTTATTAGTTTTCGAATTTTTTTTTATATATACAACTATTATATTTACCTGCAATTTTCGCATGTGCCTAATATATTATAATAAAAATAACAATTTTCATTTAATTTAAATTATGTTTTTAAATAGAAAATCATTGGCCTAAACGCGAAATATCATCTAAAAAAATGGGTCGTTATATTTTTACAAAAATACTAGCGAAAATAATGTTAGTTTTTAACAAATGAAAAGTTTGCAATACATTTTATAATTTCTGTATTTAACGATAGTATAAACTAATATATATTATTAAGTTGTAGTGGCTATCAGCGATAATGAAATCACGTACACTGCAGTAGTGATATGGATACGCCATACGTGATTAAAAATGTTGTTCATTATCAATATTTTCGTTCAATTTTTCGTAATAATTCGTATTGTTCGTGGTTTTAACAATATCACGACAAAATCTTCTTGTTGCAATTTTTCCTTTTTATTAACTGCTTAAACCTACCTACTATATACGAGTATATATATATATATATATATATACCTATAACTCGGTTTCAATTTATTATATTCATCTGTCACCACGCACATATATTATAATTTTTTATAAAAATTGTTTTGTGTATAATTCCACGTAGGTCCTAACTAAACCTATGTGTAGGTATCAACATATTATGTTTTTTCAAACTCACAAAATTCTTGACATCCTTGAATTCATTAAATAAAATATCATTATTAACACGACATTCATTACATATATATATATATATATATATATATATATATATATGCCAAATAAACAAATAATTCTACAGGACGATATCATTCAAATGACAAACATGTGTGTAATGCGTATATAAATATATATAATATATACGTATAATGTGTGTATGTGTACATATGTGCGCGCATACACTAAGTTTTATTCTATCACGTACATAATTTAACATCGTATATTGAAATTATACTGGTTTTAAGTCGGTTATACTATTGTGTAGCTGGAATAAAAAAAAATTCATTAAACCAAGTGTCAAGTGATTATAATTGAATATACATAAATTATATGATTCGTGCCCACTGTTATAGCGTTCTTAAATCTTAACGAAAACTGCAATGCTTGTATTTAATCATTTAATTCAACACGACCGTTTGTATCAGAAATATTTCTAACCAAAAATATTTTTAAAATACATTCGTTTTAATATTTTAAAGTATTAAAATCCTATTTGACTACTATTGACATTAGTAAAAAAAATAAAAATTGTATTATACATTTTAACTTTGAGGACGAAACAGTGACGAAGTGCACTTCGTCACCATATGCACGTCGAATCACATAATATTAAATATTAAATTATATTATATACGTAATATTAAATATTGTATATATTTTGAATATTATACGCGCGTATATTGCAAATAATTATATTAAAACTTTAACGTTTTTGTGATGAACACATAAAAAATGTCGGGTTTTCAGTTTTGTTAAAAACGACTCGAATTTTAGAACATTGACAAACTGCACGGATCAATGGTATCCAAGTACTTTCCACAAGTCACAACTGTACGAATAGGTGTAGAAGATACATACCTGTAATACGTAACTTTTTCAGCACTTTTACTGCCTCAAACATTTTATTTCGTCGTTGTAGAAAATAAATACTTTTATCGCTTCGTAATCGAGATTAAAAAGCTTTAAGATCAATAGAACGGTATTTTAACGTGTTCAATTTTATGCGATTGAGTGTCATTTTTATCAAAAATTGGTTCTCAGCAAAAATTATTTCCGAAAAAACATATTTCTAGCAGATATATTATGAGTTACCACGTTCCAGCGTGTTAAATATACACTTGTTTAATTTCAACGTGTACGCATCATTCAGACCACAAAAGTAAAATTCACATTATTTCCCGAATATAATAATATTATAGTAATAAGCGTAATACAGTAAAAAAAAACGAAATACGATTTACTATAAGCCCGTTTTAGTTTTCATCGTCTGGTCACCACACTTTTATTTAATAATATTATTCGATGTAACTTAATAAGAGGTGAATACCGTTCCGTATACTGCTTATTAACTTTATCAGCGAACAGCCTGTAGCTGGATACCAGGTAAATACAAACGACATAATTATTATTTTTATATTATTATAAATAGGTACGATTCAATTAATTTATTAAAATATATATATACCCATATTCAATACTGCGCGCGTAAATTACGCCAGATAATAGTTATACGAGTTTGAAATAGACTGGTCTCTGACGTTGTTTGGTTTTCATTGGGAAAAGCTACCACACAATCATTTTATAGGTACCTACTTTTATGTTTTCACGATACGTTTGAATAATTTAACAGCCGTATCACAATGCTAAAACAAACGTCTTCAAAACCTATAATTTAGAAATATCCAAGAACATAATTAATTCACACACGAACATAAGGTCAGAAATAAATGTTTTTTTTTTTTACCTATATGCTAAATCGATAGGTATAACAACAAATTTGTTCAGTTCTTTTTTAAAATATATATCCTATACTTTTCAACCTGACCTATAGATTATTTTTAAATGAATTTTTTAAACGTGAAATTATGTAATATACTATTATGTAACATACTTCTACATGTACCAAGAAAAAATTTCTCGTTTCTAAGTTTACGTTTCTCGTTTACCACAAATCGATAAATATCGAAAATACATATTACACTTCGTTTGATAAATATTAAAAATAAGTAACATTTATTCGTTTTTGTTTATCACGTACCTACATATGAAAGCAAAATAATAAGAAATAAAATAAAACAGTGACGGAACAGTATAAGAATTATGGTGTACTCTATGGTCTATAGTTCTATACGTAGAATTATAGGCAAATAAGTATATATTTGTATCTCATACACATAATAAATGTATATTAACACCAAGCGTAGAACCCATATAGTGTGTAGGGCCCGGATTTAGGTAAATGACCGAAAAAATTATATAACATAATATAAGAGTAAATATTATTAAAATTAAAATTTTAGATAGTCTTATTAGAAAAATAATAATAATATTTGAAATTCACTTAAAAAATTTATTTATTAAATTTATATTGTAAAATTAAAATGCAATCATGTGTTTAAAATGATATTTTAATTTTTAACGTTAACTTCTACCAATATTTATCTACTATTCTTCCTAAAATATTCAAATATTGTCGAGGAGTTTCTTTTTCACATAAAATAAAACAAAAACGTAATTATTGTAAAATAAAACAAAATTACATCTTTTAAATGTCAAAGTGCTAAATTAAAAAAAAGATATAAACAAGAATGGTATTTTGTTTAGTTCCAAAATACTTTTCGTTTCTCCTAAAATGTTATATAACATACTAAATTTAATGACTTTAATATTAGGTAACTGGTAGTCATTATAACTGTGTTAAAAATGAAAATATAAATAGTACTGATTAATATTTTGAACTTTTGTTTAATAAAATTATAATAATAATAATAATAATAATAATATTATTATTATTATTATTATTACCAAGAAACCAATCGATAATCGATGTTCGACTCACTTGAAAATTAATTTTTCTGTGAGCTAACTAAATTTGAATGTTAAATAATATATAGTGTTTAATCGTTGGTTTCTACATGATTATACATGTAAAATAATATATTTTAAGTTATAACCTATATCTAGTCAAATTTTTTGTTTAGAAACCCTGCCACTCCACCTCAAAAAAAAAAAATCATTAAAATTATTTTTCCCGATCTTCAAATCTAGCCAAATCATTTTTTTATTTGTGAAAACATTGCATTCCATCATTTTTATCAAAATCTTTGGAACCGTTTACAAGACGGTGTTACAAGTCATAACTCATAACTGAATAAAAATTGAAACATATTCTGCGTTTTAATGAGCATCCACGAGGTATAATTCATGTAATAATTATTGATCATTCGGCACGAATAAAAAAACTCGTATTTAATTAAATATAATATGTCAATAATTATGAATTGTTATGTACGTCTCCATACGGTAACATTAAATCGAGAATACTTAAAAACCGTTTTAATCCTACTTCGACATTTAAGTCAGTTTTCTTAAAGTCAAGACTTGTCTAGATAACTTTTTCTTTTGTTCAGACCGCATGTTGGGGCCTATTCCGTTTTAAAAACAAAAGGTATGTAATTATTTTCCGCTCTATATAGTATATATACGCCTATACGACGATACGATCAATAACGCTTTCATAATCAACAAATATTTTCGCACAAGAATAAAATAAAATAACACGAGTCTGATATAATATTTTGTTATTTTCATTTTATACGTTAGTTGTCGGAAAAACGGATCGTTATCGTTAATATTACGAAGTTAAAACACCTGTACATACACACTATACCGTCTATACCTAAATAAATCATTTTCTGAACAACACAATAGGGAAAAATTGCTTTCGAACATTTATTTACGAGATGGAAAACGCGTCATATTAATTATAAGTATAATGAGTTACGACTTCTTGTATATATGTATGTACACATAAACCAAAAATCACAATTGCTATTCGGAAAATTTACTCGACGAAGATGGCGATTAGACGAGGTGTTTTATAATTTTAAATGCGTAGTCGAAAATTGCAACGCGCGTCGTACACAAATCGTGTTTTAATGATACTTTGAAAGAAACTTGAATTCGCACGAACAGCAGCACATCATCTGTTAGAAGAGGATAAACGTCACGGACAAGATAGGAATCTTTAGATCACCAGATCGCATCAGTAACGCTCCGTGGTCCTGCAAAGAGCGTGACGTAATCGGTTAAATATTTCAGGGATGATTTTTGTATGTAGGTCATACGTTATAACGTTCTTACGACTATTAACTGCGAGTACCTCGAATATTATAAAACGCAAATTAAAATCGAATGGATTAATTTTATATTTTACTTCGCCAATACCTATCGAAACCGTATTGACAATATTCTAATTTCTATTTTTTTCTAAACACGTTCGAGACGAATACTTACAGTAAATAGGTATATATATAATATAAATTATAATACAGCGCAATGGCGTAGCCAGGATTTTATAAGGTAGTCAAAACTATTAAAAAAAAATTATTCATAACATATTATTATGAGTTAATGACTAATGAATATAATAGTTATAGACCTATTAAGTATACTCGGACCATTCTTTTAGTTGCATTCTTCTAGGACGTTTTGCAAGATCGTAGCCAGGGAGGGTTTAGGATACAGACGTACCCCCCCCCAAATTTATTCTTAAAATAAAATTTAATGATTGATATTTTATTATTAGTTTATTATTGTTATTTAATTTAATATTTATATTCTCAGCCCCCCAAAAAAAAAAAAATTTTCTGGCTACGGTCTTCATGTTTTATACCAGTGACTCTGTGATAATTGCGTACTAAATATAGATAACAAAATAAATGTGATTGCAGACACTGTAATATTAGAAGAAAATTAAAAGGAATCAATGAAAAAAAAAAACAATAAGCCACCGATAGAGTTAGAATGAGAAATATGACAATGATGACTTCAGATTTCGTGGAAATTGTTGGAAAATGTACGAATTAATGAATAATTTTCATTCGTAAGTCAACAGAGGTATTATATGTAGATATATTTGAATTTTTAATAAACTCGGTTAACGAGAAATACTCGTCATCCTTGCCGGCGATGTACCTGTAACAACACGTGTTCGTGCCTAAATATTATTGTATAAAATATACGCGCGTATTCCTTGCATAAATATGTGAAAAGTAAAAGTAAAAAAAAAATCACACTTATTAATAGAGAAAAAAATACTTATTTTAGAGATATTGAGCGAAGCGATGAACTCTTATTGGCTTTACAACAATGTTTAATTTTTTTTCTGTATACAAATTTTCGAATTCTCTAATGATCTCGTCATGCGTTACGTTCAGGTAGCAAGTCGTATCTACATAACTGGTATGTTATTTGAAAGGTTTTTCGATTTCCTCACTCCTCAGTAGTTTCCTTGTGCATAATTCACGTAACAATGTGAAAATCGGAAGAAAAACCACTTTCTCGTTAGTTTTTAAACGCCGGCACCACAAAAAAAAAACTACCACAACAATGGTTCTAGAGTCCCGAGATGTACACCGAATCTTAGCATTTTGGAGGACATTTTCAAAAAAATGTCCACCAATTTTGGGCTATTTATAGCAATTATAAAACGTTGAATTATTTGAGTCATGAAAGGAGTAATTTTGTTTGCTTTAAGGGCTGAACACTTTATACGACGACATCGATGTCCCTTTACGTTAGTTCAACTAAAAAAAAATCTTTATAATCCTAAGTCGCAATTTTTTTTTATTTCCATTTTAAATTTTCCGACAAAGTGTACTACGCACAGGAGCACCGCTCAGAATCGTTTTATTGAATGCAATATTGTTTTATCGCATTCGTTTCAAATCTGCGCTGAATCATAATTTATAATTGTTTATTTAATGTTATAGTTTTACAGTAATAAAACTTTATCCGTATAATTCATTTAAGCGACATCCACAACGCCCGCGGCTCGCTACCTTTTTTTTTTTACAGTTATTATTATTATTACGCACACGTACCTAAATGATTTGTAGTAAAAAAAAAACATTAGGCAAACTAAACGAGTACACACGTGTAGGTAGGTTTATATTAAATAAAAAATCGGAATAACATTTTTAATATGATCATACGTTATTGTGTCGGAAAATAAATAAATTTGAGTAATAATAATAATAATAAAAAAAAAAAACGGTATTACATTATTATGTGTGACGAGTGCCAGCCAGCACATATGTGGGAGTAATAAAAATTGATTTCGAGTTTTCAAATCCAAGCGCACACCTACTCTTGCAATACTCTGGGAAAGAAAAAACTATTCTTTCCGCGTCACGTGATACAATACGCGCATATATATGTATATGTGTATAAAAACGTGACGAATTTTCGACTGACTATACTGTTCATCGCATCTTCGTCATATTCACTATTGTTTCTGCACAATTCGTAACAAAACTATATTTTAAACACTCTTATCTATTTTAAAAACGCATCGCGATTATATCGAGAAACGCGCGTTTTCCACTCAAATATGCAAAAAAAAAAAAAAAAAATTTCCCCTTGGAATCTCCACACGCATTATCGCATAAGTCCTCGTGGCCAGTGGCGTGCTCAGGGGGGGAGGTTAGGGGTTATATCCCCCATTGTCTTTTTTGCCGACCTACAGAAAACAACTTATTAGTTATAATAGAGCTGTTTTACAGTCATTACTTAATACTTTTTATTAGTTATTAGCAAAAAGTTATTACTTATGACAATAAACATTTACTATACATAACGTATGTTATGTTAATTGAACAACTTGGTATTAGTGTGTTATAATTTAAATTCATTTTTAATCTGGAACAATTTACAAATGTACACAATTATAAGCTATAAAAGATTTTGGAGAGCTTGAAACATAAACATTTGAGTTTTTGGTATTTACCATGACAATTTATTAAAATGTATTATTACTAATTACTTATAACATCCACCCCCCTTGAAAATTCCTGAGCACACTACTGCTCGTGGCATTTGCATAATATAAATCCTTTACAGAGTTATCCGTTATTATTTATAATTATAAGGATAATATTTAGGTAGGTCGGTATAGGTACCGCGAATAACGGCCGCCTCCTTATGGTGTGTATAAGGCAGGAGGCGTAGACACCAGTTCTTCGAAATATATCAAATCTATTACGTCGTCGAGTGGGCTCGAGGTGTTTTTTTGTTAATTAATACATTTTTTCTTTTTTTTTTCGTACCTGAACCAGCAGGTGTGCGTGTGCTGCGAACAGCCACTGCCACCGTCGCCGACGCCTCCGTGATCGTCGTTGTTGTTGTTGGCGGTTGTGGTGGTGGTGGTGGTGGTGGTGGTGGTGGCGGTGGTGTCTGTGTGAACGCGCGCGTTGCCGGTTTTCACGTCAGACCTCTGCAGCACAGACTGTCGGTCCGTCTGTGCCGTTCGCCGTAACCGTGTGACATGGTCGCGGGCGGCTGGCCGGTCGCGATGACTGGTGAGCGCGCGCGGCTACGTCGACGACGGGTTACGCGGGCGGTGATGCGAACGCACACTGGTGCGACTGTGGCCTGCTTGTGGGTGCCGCCAACGCCGCGTAACGCCGCCGCGCGGACGCGCTGCTGCTGCCGCCGCCGCCGCCGCCGCATACGCGTTGTCCCGCCGCCACCCACCAGGTGCAGACCCCCGATCGATGGGGTTCCCCGGTCGCCGCACCAGAGTTCGCGTCGTGCGCGCCCGTCCCGCGAACGGACATGTATATATAGACACAAGTCCAATCCGCCGCCACACCGCCCCGTTGTGATCGCCGGACGGAAAAAAAAAAACGCTCGCGATCGACACGCCAGTGCGGCCAACCGTGTGCGCGTGACGCGGCGATCGCCGTCCTGCGGCACCGCCGGCAGCGTTGTCACGCTCTTGTCGACGCGACGACCGCTGCGACACAGTCGACGAAGAGTGGTCGCGCCGTATAGCGGCCGGGTGACGGGTCACGGGAGTGGTGGTGGTCCATTGCGTTCGGGCCACAAGACGCAAACGCGGTGTGCAGGAAGGCCACGGTCGTCGGAGCAGCCTTTTGACGGCTTCGTTAAGGAATTATAATATAAGGGCGGTGTCTCGTATAGAGTTTCTGTTCTTTTTTTTTCCCCATCTAAAGACTGGAAATCAAAAACACAACGTTAAATTTTACACAAATCTATAAGGACAAAAAAAAAATTTTTTTTTTTACGAAGTAAATTTATATTCATCGTGAATAAGACAATATTATTAGGCACGAAAAAAAAATTATAATTTTCAGAATCATTTCGTTTATCCTCGAGATGTACGTCGGCGGCACGTTTTTTTTTATGAACGGCCAGCCATAGACAATCATAGTTTTTAATCGATTCTATAACGGAGAATTAATAACGTTTATAATTTTAATGCTCGTCAGCGTCTCCAAAACCGTGTCCCTTGCTCGTGTATTCGCCGCCCGTTGACGTACAACGCTTGTCCTTCAAGTTTTTTTTTTTTTACCAAACGTGTTAACAGTGCTATAAGACCATAGGCGTCAGGGCCTGAAATTGTGTGCACCACGACACACTGTGTGCAGTACGAAAATTAGCAAAACGTGTTGTACGAAACTGAAAAGTGTGTTATACAAAATACGTATTACATAACATTATTTAGAGGTCTTGGTATAGATTTCCCGTTTTCAATGTTGTTTGAAAATCGTTCAGAAAATTAACGATTTTTGAGTGTTGTACGTTTTTTTTCTAAATTAATTATATATATATATATATATTATAATCTTGAAACTTTAGTGATCGAATTTAAAGCGTGTCGGGTGTGCAGTAGGAAAAAACGAACATTTTAAACCTTGATAGAGGCGTGCGCAGAGTTCCTAATCAGATGCAGCACACATTTTCATCGGCTCCGATACTCTTTATTTTAAGGAAAATAATATTTTTAACAAGTGCGTTATGTATTATACAGTATATACGCGTAAACACCATAAAATGAATAACAGTTAATTTAAAAACAAATACACTGAAATTTCAACGAAAACAGATTTTTTCATATATTTATTATAATTGTGTGTGTATATATATATAGTATATATAAGTGTATGTGTGAATACGTATAACTTTTAAACTTATAACACTAGTCTGCGTTCTCCAGTATTTATTGTTTTGAATTCGTCTATTACTGTTTCAATTTTAATGTTAATTTCATTATTTTGTTCAACAAAAAACAGTAATTGTGGTTCCAACCTTGCAGCACTGTATTTCTAAGTTTAATTTTTTTAAATGGTCAACTTCAAAAATGCCCTCTTACAGCTGCAGCTAGTGACTGCAGGTATAGTAGAAAAATC
Source organism: Slavum lentiscoides (assembly GCA_032441835.1). Taxonomy (NCBI): domain Eukaryota; kingdom Metazoa; phylum Arthropoda; class Insecta; order Hemiptera; family Aphididae; genus Slavum; species Slavum lentiscoides. Next base: position 13,164,326 of record CM063712.1, on the reverse strand, counting down.
TACTAAGACTTTTTTTAAATTAAGAAAAAAAATTATCTCTTTACATTTTCTTTAAAAAAAAAATGTTGCCAATTTTATACCGATTTGTTATGATGTGTGCTATTTGAAATACTTTTAATATTTTTTAAAATTGTCGTCCCAGAAATGGCAGATGCATTCTAGGCTATGTGCTAGACGATTTTAGTTACCCGATACGTACAAATTTTAACAAAAAAACACTTACATTTTGTTAATAAAATGCAACAAAAAAATTTCTTTTGACCATGGTCTTATTCTCAAGTACAAGGTAGAAATTTCAGCTTTTGTTTTTTTTTTTAAAAAATAGTATGATTTTTCTCCTTGAACTGGCTACATTTCTTGAACTATCGATCCTACAGCAAATTTGAAATCCTCGTTAAAAGGCTCATTTAATTTTCTTGAATAAAACATACGAATTAAGTTTCCAATATTATTTTTGCAAACAGACGCACAACCTTAAAACTTGAAATTTCGGAAAATTCTAAATTTTAAAAAATTTGACTTTTATCTAATGATTTTTTTCTGTCACTCAGATGTGTGAAAATTCCACAAAAACATTCTTTTTTGATGAGCTTTTTAACTGTATACTCAGTTTTTGAAAAATTCCGTCTGAAGGAAAAGAAATCGCACTTTAATTGTAAAAAAAAAAAAGTATGGTAAACGGTAATACGGTACACAGTACTTCCATTAAATGAATAACTGCATAAGTGAGTTAAAAGTCATTACGATAAGAGCCACTAGAACAGGAGTTAGACGAAGAACTCGAGTGTATGTGAGACAAAATGATCGTAATTTTGAGCAAAAAATCTGTTCATTTGCAACTTTATTTTTATTCTCCTTGACTTGAAAGAAAAATTGTTATTTGTTTTCTAAAACATCTTAATTAAATTAAAGAATTTAATTATTGAAGAATTTTATGTTATGCTGTTTTTCTTTCACTACCCATTCAAGTTTATTGTAGGACCAATACTTCAGGAAATATGGCCAGTTCAAGGAGAAAAATCACGTTTTTTCGAAAAAACGATAACTATTCATTTCTATACGTTATACTTGAGAATCTTACTATGGTCAAAAGGAACTTTTTTTGTTATATTTGTGTATAACCTCTCGGAGTTTGTACACTTTATCACCATTCGTCCTATAGAATATTTTCAAAGAAACTATGATAAAAATGTAAGCTTGAAACAATAAATTGTAGCTCCCTGCAACGTAGTTCAATGTCAGATCTAATTTTACGAACGGCAGAATCGGCAGTTAAAATTTTTTTTAGATCGTGGGGAGTTTAATAAATAGAGGTATTTTGTAGTATTTTAAAATTATTTCGTCAGTTGATAATTTTTTTTTAATGTCTAACGGTCGTATACAGTTATATTCATATCGGATGGCAAATGCGAAAAAGTAAAACAACAATGTTCACGATGATAATTCACTTCACAAACATTTGCACTACAATGTGTGTATACCTACCGGCTGTCAGTATTTCTAACCGTAGTAATGGTGCAAAGTTTCGTTATCTAATATTAGGAGTAGCAAAAATATGTACCTAATATGGACCGAGACCTATATTTGACTTGTAACATAACATAATCATGGTTGGATTAAGGTTTTTGTTGCTCTTCACTCATAACTAGACACCGGAATTATATGCACTATAAATATTGTAAATATGATGCAAATATGCAAAGGAAACGGTCGAAATATCTACCAATATGCGCACTAACAATTACAAAATATGCTCCAATATTTTCATAAATTTATATAACTTTAAGAAAAAAAATGGTATCTTTTCAGTTGCATTTTTTTATCGCGTTGTACTATCAAGCATAATAAGAAAACGAGTAGAATAAATGCCAATTGTAAATAGTAAATACAAAATATAAAAGACAATTTTATTTTTAAAATATATTAAAAAATTAACACAAGAATTTTGATAGGTATTAAAATCAGTAACCAACAATTTTAATAAATGTGTTTAAACGTACATATAATACCTGTATACCAATAAATTATTAATATTGTAAAATTGTCAATTCACAAATCACTACTTTTTTTTCATAAATAAATAACATTATACCTTTCAGCATTAAAGTTAGTAGAAAAAAAACATTTAAAAATCATAATTTGACGTATTTATAAAAATGTTAGTAAATAAAATCAAACAAACATTGGAACATTGGTCTTTCAACATTACAGTTGATTAACAAAATATTTAATTAAAAAAAAAAAATCATAATTTTGATAACTATAATCTATGCCGAGTTGAAAATATCACATTTTTTTTCACGAGTAGTTAAACATTTCAATTTCCGAAATGCAGAGATGAAATAATTTGATCAGGTATTTACCAAGATTTTACAAAATATATACATGATGTGCACTTACGACAAAATATTGCTCAACTCTCCAAATTACATGTAATTATATATGCAAAATAAAATTCGGTCTATGGAATCGGTTTGGTTTAAAATGCCGACATTTCACACCCTCGTATTGGTGGTACACACACTCAGTATGAACACGTAAATGTATGTAATTCCGGTCTCTACTCATTACCTGAAACGACGAATTAATTTTTGTACTTGAACCTTAAAAATCGAATACAATTTAAAAAACATATTTTGCGAAATGTATTCCAATATTTATTGAAATCGACTTGGATGCGTGATTATTATATATTAGAAACATTTAAAATTTCATTTACAGCGAAACGTAAACGGATTTCACGGATTACTTTGATATCGTTATAAAATATAATAATATTTCTCGACATATGAATTGGGGGGAGGGGGAAGAAAAGAATCACGATTACGATAATATTCTAGTATTCACCTTGAAATTTTAATAATGTAAGTTGGTTGGGCAATTGTGCTAATCGTTTTCATTGCTTGCCATATGATAAGTGAGATTTAGTAATAAAAATTGAGCTTGTAAAATCGTTTTTCAAATAAAATGATTTATTATATAACACTGTTTTCGAGTTAAAAACACTATAAAATTTGTTCAACTGCTGAAGTGGACCACTCGAACCTGCAGCAATCAATAAGAACAGACAGCTACATACGCAGTATCTTAGACCCGTAATAAGGTTCGCTATTCTTTTAACGGATTTATTATAAAATATATTGTATTATTAACATAAGATATTGTCAAGGCTGGAATATGAACGAGTCGATCAGTTAAATATTCAGAATCAACTTGACTTTTATAACTCAACGAATTATACTTTACTTAAAACGGAGACGTTTTTCTGGCAATAATTTACAATTTTTTTATTACTAATCATAACACGTCAATAAATCGCGATTTACTTTTTTTTTCTCGTCTATAATTCAACAAGTGTCGTTGTAAAGATGTGTCCAAATTTGATATTTAAAAAACAAACGTTCGCGTATGTATTATAATATACACATATTATAATAAATACGTTTAGATACGTATAGAGCACAAATTATAATAAGTTAATGAAAACGTTAAATCGTTAAACGTTAAATTTTTATGAAAATATATAATAATATTTGTTATTAATTAATTATCAATTAACGAACGCCATTCATTTTTTATGTCATAACCAGTTGCGACCCAGAAATTAGTCAAGGGGTGGGGCTTATTAAATAAAAGTGATATAATTTACTAGTTTATCAGACTCACAATATATTATTTTGATATAAGGAAAAATAAAGAATAAGCTCTCGATTGATAACAGACCAAGCTAGAAATCAGTTTTATACAAAGACGAGTTTAAAAAACGAATATTTAAACGCATATTTTGCCTACTTTTGAACATTTTTGCGTGTTTCTTAATTTTTATGTATTTTTGTGCATATTTTTTTTTTTTTAAAAACGATGTTTTTCAAATCATAATGGTAAAGATAATAATATTATCAACATAATATTTAAGAAAATATTGGTGATTCAATTCAACGACACATCAGGGAAAATAAAACAACAATTTATTTACTGCATAAAATATACGAATATATATATTTTTTTACTACAGTTCGCTGATAATATTTTTTCAGTTCAATAATACCGACCAGTTTCTCATCAGATATCATAAAAATATTTTTAAGTACCTATTATTATGTAATGCAATATTGAATAATTCATTTTGCATGTTTACTAATAACAATATTTTGTATATTTTGTCTAGTTTAGCTCCTATAACTTCCGAGCCCTAATAATAATAATAATAATATTAAATAGAATATATGAACGGCGCACAACATCACTTGATAATATCGGCTGACCCCGTCGATTAAGTTAGGTATTATATTTATAAAGATAATATTATTTGTCCATGTTTCACCAAAACATAAAACTAAACTGTATAAGATGTGCGAGAAGTTGCGTTATGCGGGCAGTGTAATATAATATGATTTCAGCAAGGCGTTATTTTTGTTTTTAGTTTATCGCCTATCATATTAGTATCTGTGAGCGAAGACAGTAAAATTGTACATTTTTTGTGCATGAATCTAACAGATCCATTGTGTCACGCACGTATTATTGTTAGTTATCACATTTCAAAACTAAAATAAATATTTTAATATTAAAATATTAAAAAAATTAAAAAAAAATTGATTCGAGACGACAAGACATATTACATCAAATATTAGTTAGTACAAAACAGTAACCAATAAAATATTATTAACTTATTATTACTATATAAAAAGAATCAAAGGGGGGTTAATTCCCTCTGGCTACGCAACTGGTTATAACTATTATGTCGTGTTAAACACGGTGCTCGATTCGTATCTACGCAGACGACACATCCGTTTTGTGATTACGCGTTATCTCTTAATATAATACAAAAGTTCAATGAGGGACAATTTAAGGCTAGTATTAAATAAAGAAAAATAGTAGAAAATAATAAGCCTTTAATAATATATACGCACACATACAATAAAAATAAAAATGAATAGAAGATTAATTCAACTATTTAAATTTTTCCGAAAACACATTTTCTCTCCACCGTCCGACTTATAAATACTTTTAAAATGTCATCCAAAAGGATTTCGTTCAATATATTTTGATTAAGACGTATTAGCAGCAAATGAGTTAAACGCTTTTGGCTCATTGTGGAACGCAAATAGGTTTTTAAACGCCTCAACCCACTGAATGTTCTTTCAGGTGTTGCTGAGGTGCCAGGTACTGTAAATAATAATGAAAGTAATCGTTCTACTTGATTCATCAGACAACGCGTAGTTTCAGGTAATGTGCTCAGCACATCAACTATATGCATTCAATTTTCAGTGCATTCACCAAAATTTAATATACTGGGCAACATTATTAACTGAGCTTGCAGTTGATCAATATCAAAATCCGTCACACGAGTGGATAGTATTTCTGTAATTATGTGACTGTGTCCGATCAGATCGGTTGTTGGTAACCAAAATGCTTCCAGGAATAAATTAGATTACAAATCGCAAATCATATTGTACAGTCGCGATAATGGATTTCCTGTTCTGAAATTCATTCTATTTTGGGTGCTGTGGCTAAATATTAAATCGTTTCCATTTTCTAGATAACTGGTAATTGTCTCCATGTTATCTTTTATTTATATACATACCTAATATACTATATTATATTAATACTACATACATAGTACATGCATGTTATTTTTAAATAAAACGATGCTCAGACAGTTTATAAAATGTATTTGAGTTTTGTTTCTATATTCAACATAATATCTATAGCAGATGACTGAAACCTAGGTATTTTAGTCACGGGAGCGTAAATTCTAGGAAACTATACATGGGGGCTATGCTCCCACGGAATTTTTCCCGTTAGGGCAGTTGCCCCCATTGCCCCCATTGTTCCGGCACCCCTGTACCTACGTTAGCAATGCATAGAATGAGTATTATGTAAACAAAGAACTTGAGATTTTATGTTTATATATTCATATTGCGTATAATAATAATAATTGATTTTTGTCATAAAAAAAAAAAAAATCAAAAGGTCAATTAAAATATTTTAGAAATAAACTTAACTGATATATTTAAATGGTTAATGAACTTAAATTTTTAACGCAGTTAAAAAAATTTGGTTAACTTTATTTCAACAAGATAAAAAAAAAATATATATAGATTTAATTAGCCTTGTTATTTATTATTATATTACGTATATTATATTTAATATTGTACTGTGTAAATAACATTTAAATACGTTGGATAATAATGATAAATGATAATATTTTAATGTATATATATATATATATATATATATTATGAAGTAGTCGTTTTGCGATAGGTATATGTTTGAAGTAGCTGTTGCATTAATTCGTTTTGGTTTCAGATAGTTCACTACTGGCAGGTATGTTTTTGAAGTTAGTTTTATTCAAGAAAATATAAGCATGGAGAGTGAGTATCATTTTACTTTTTAAAACATCCGTATAAACAAAATAATATTTAATATTAAATATATTTAAATATTATTTTACTATGTATACTGTGTATATAATTTATATTAAATATAAGTGTACAATTTAATTTCAGAACGAACAGTGTTATGGTACATGACGTTTTGGGGTTTCGCTATAAATTACATGATTCGTATGAATATTAATATAGCTATTGTTTCCATGATTAAACATTCAATAAAAAGTACGAATATGACTACTGTAAGTGAGTGTACATCGAAAGCGGTCACATCGAAATCGGACAATACTTTAGTGCAACAATTTTCTACGGTACTGGATGTAAATACACGTTTTTTACAAAACGTTTGAACTAAATATAAAATAAGCTGGTATACTTAACATTCGTATCGATTGATAATTCTATAAACATATTCTTATTTTTTTTTCAAGAATAATCGATTCGAATGGAATGAATACCAACAAAATGCGGTTTTAGGAGCGTTCTTTACGTTGCACATGGTCATGCAAATACCCGGAGGAGTGTTAGCACAACGATATGGTACGAAAAATGTTTTTGGCCTGAGCAACGGTTTGGCAGCGTTATTGTCGTTTGCCATACCTATGTCGGCAAAAATTAATTATCAAACACTAGTTGGTGTTAGACTCATGCAAGGACTGATATCTGTAAGGATTTTTTTTTTAGTTTAGTGATAAATATTATTTTATTATTTATTAATTAGGGTGGTGCGTGGCCTTCGATGCACACAATGACGGCTAACTGGATTCCGGCACACGAAAGAGGTCGATTTGTTTCGGCTTATTTAGGTATAGTTTTATAATTTTTAATTAATACAGCCGATTAAATTAAGAAATTATTTATATTTTTAAATTAGTCGCGCTTGGAAAACAAGGTGTACAAATAAAATTTTTATTAATAAATACACCATTTAATAAAATTTAAAAAACTTTGACTTTAAATAACTTTACAAAATTATTACTATACGTACCGGAAATTGTATAAATCAATTTCCAATAATATTAATTTAATTCAATAATTCCGCAGGCCTTAATTGCCGGGATATAAAATTCTGTCATGTACAGGTCATGCTCATGCATACGTCGATGTCGTAAATTTGTCAATAAGATTAAATATTATAAAAACTCGTGAATATTAATATTTTACATTGTGAATAAGTTATATTCAACGTCTATAACATGTGATGTGTACTTGTGTATGGATAACCTATATTATGTTATTTATTATATAAAATTTATCTTCGGCCCTTTGATTCTTTCATTGTATCTATACATGTTGTTACTCTGATTTATATACCATTCCATTTATTATTTTTGACGTCAAAATAAAATTATTGTATTCGCGTAATATTATAATAAAAATAATAATAATAATAAATAGCGTAGTACAACAAATCGTTAAAATTAGGATCTCAGTGAACGATAAAAGAAAAACAGTTTTTCTACAAAAATCTCAAATACATATTTAAAACTATTTCAATTATAAATTACATAATATGTAATTTATATATATATATTATCATTATATTATTATTTATATATTATATTTTATATATTATCTGAGTGACTAGTGTGAATACGACAGCGATTTACTTATAGTGATACAAAGTCGCGTCTAAATTTGACAATCTCAATTTAACTACATAATGTTATAATAAAAATTATACGTTTATCTTCGACATATCATATAATATGTGTATAAATAATTTTGGTTTTCTATGTACGAAGGTAGTTCGGTAGGCACTGCAATAACATACGTCATGTGTGGATATCTGATCGCCATATTTGATTGGGAGAGTGTATTTTATGTGAGCGGAGGACTTGGACTCTTTTGGTATATTTGTTGGATGTTATTCGTCTACGACTCACCAGCTAAACATCCTACCATCAGCTATAAAGAAAAAACGTACATAGAAAATTGTATTGGCAAAACCGTTCACACTAGGTCAAATCCGGTAAGAAAAATCGTGGTCAAAATAAATTGCGATATTTTATTATAATATTAATACAATCAGTTGCAATTAATTTTATTATTAATGAATAATTAATTATTTGTAATGTCTGACAAAAGATTTTGAATGTGACTTGTGAGCGTACAGTGTTTTACAACTGTGCGATTAATTTTTACGGTTTTCGATAGAATATTTTTGAAAAATTAAGACGAGCTTTCAATATCATCGGCTCTTGCCTTCAACGTTTGTGTGCCTTTAAACTTTTCAGACTATGAATATTCTATTATCTGAAATATATCTCTCAGTAGAACTTTTTACTTTATCCCTAAATATAATATGTATTATTTTACGCGCTATTCTTTTTATATTTTTACAGTTACCGATACCTTGGAAATCGCTGCTTCTATCTAAACCGTTACTCATTAACTTACTGACACAAACTGGAGCTATCTGGAGCTTATTTACCCTTGCAGCACAAGCACCAACATATTTTAACTTTATTTTAGGTTTAAATATTAAACAGGTATTACACGAAAATTAGCAACCGTAATATTGTAAAAAGAGATTTTATTCAGACAGGTTTATGGTCTGGAATGCCTCATTTATTTCGATGGATGTTTTCTTTTGGATTTAGTACGACGTGCGATCACTTAGTAAAATCCAAAACTATGACTATAACCAATGTTCGGAAGTTAGCAACAGTTTTTTGTAAGAAATCTGTTGACTATTTAAATTTTTACCGAGTTTAAATTCACAATTAATTTAATATTTCGTTTCGAATAGCTAATATTTTACAAGGGGTTTTCATTTTGGGCCTTTGTTTTTCCAACTGTAATTCACTGGTTTCCATAATAATGTTAATCAGTGCAACAGCTGTAAATGGCGCAGTATCTTCTGGAGCATTAGCTGCGGTGGTGGACCTTGCTCCGAACTATGCAGGTAAATTATTATAACAATTATGCGCGAGATATATTATAGCACGACTGAATGTTTACTTATTTGGTTCGCGTTTGTTTCTTCGCTCACCAACAGGGTGCAATTGTGCAAACCAGTGTTGTACTTATATTTCATTTTGAAAAAATAATAAATCATTTAATAAACGCTCGCTGATCTAAATTAAAATAAACCATTTGTTTTTCGTCATATTTAAAAAAAATATATTATCTATATATTCATTATCAATCTATTAATATAATAATAATTCGCAATATTACGTGAAAATGTTCTGGATATTAACTGACTGAAAATAAAAAAAAACATTGTTATAATAGTGGGAATCACTTCGTTTCGAATCCAAAATGCATTAAATAAAGACCTATTTGAAGAGTAATGCATGTACAAATTGATGATTATTATTTAGATTTTAGACTAGTCTAGAAAACTTACATAACATGATCAAAATCGTACATAATGCGTATACAGTATAATAATTGTATAAAATGCGCATAAATATATTATTAATCTGTTGTATACTTTATGATATTAATATAGTGTTTATAAATTGTTGACCAATTTTTTTTGTTTTTTATACTTTAATAAATATTTTACTTCTAGGAGTGATCCAAGGAATCATTGGAACTATTGGCGTATGTCCAGGATTAATTTCACCTATAGTTGTTGGATACCTTACTCTTAATCAGGTTAATTTTTTATTCATAAATTGATAGTAGGTACAACATTTTGTATTAAAATGTGTAGACCTTTTCGAATTATGGTCGAGAAGTTAGACATGACATTGAAAGAACGTTACGTAAAAAGCCTAACCATTTGTGTGTAGATTGTAACTTCTAAAAATATTCGAGGAATGTAATGTCGGGTAATAAATGGCCAGAAAAATAATATACATAATATATCTGAATCATAATATCCAAAATAGAATAATTTCATTGTATATACTATAATGAAAATAGTTTTAGTAATGGTGCTCATCTTATCATTCAAAATCATAGTTTTACGCTAAAGAATTACAAATAAAATAGAATGAAATGTATGATTATAATATTATATATACCAAATCATATTATGAAAATAATTTTATTTTTGACATTTTTTGTTCTATATATACTCGTATATAACTCATATGGCCATAATTTGACTTGAACCATTTGCATTTTACATAACCGAAGAAGTAGCAGAGTAAGAAACAAATATGTTTCATGTTAAAACAATGCTAGATATATACTTTTATTTTGCATATAAGCGCATATTTCGGGATTTTTCGCTCTTAGAGGAGCATTTAAAGGAGAATTTTTTTCTTCTTTTAAAAACTTTTTACTGTATATTTCTTTGGCCTGGTCTAACAGCTATTTTATTTCGTTCGGTCTAAAAGGTTTATTCAGCAAATTCCTTGAGGCCGACGGGGGATACGCAATAACACTAATACACTTAATAATAATATGACAGATATTAAATATAAAGCTAATATTATTCAGTGATCCTTAACAGTTGTATTTATATTGCCTAAAACTAATGGTTATTAAATATATAATACTTGAATATTGTATATGTTGTACTATTGTTTTCACAGCAAACGATGAGCCAATGGAACAAAGTATTCTATTTATCTGCAGCAATATCCATTAGTACCGGACTATTTTACATGATTTTTGGAACTTCAGATGTACAGAAATGGAATACTTACAACGAAAAAGCGGTAGATGAGAAAGAAATGAAGTTGATCACGAAGAAAAGTGAAAATGATCACACATCAAAAATTTAAGTAATCATTCTTATTTGTAAAATAAAAAACTATTGAATTACTTTTTTTTCATATTGTTTAAGAATTATTGTCACTTTCTAATTTTGAACAATATTATAAAATGTAAATCAAATTTTGAATATCACAGTAAATTTACAATTTTTAAACTGATACTACGCTACAATATTATAACTTTTAAAATAATTAATTATCCCGACAATATTTTAAACTCTAAAAAGTAAACAAAACAGCATACGGTATAAGAGTAGGTATTATATTACCGTATATTTACTACATTAATGAAAGTATTGAATTATCCAAGAAGCCTTACCAGCGCCTCCGAATAAGTATCTTAAAAATATACCTTCGTAAAAACAGAAAAATGCGTATGTGTAGTGTGTATACTGTTCATTAAATGTTAAAGCCTTTACTTTTTAATTTATACCATAGAGAAAACAAATGATTTTTACTATTATAGTTTCTTTTATAGTTTAAATAAGTTACTAATATTTTAAACGTTACATACGCACAAAGATTGAGTTGTGTCACGTACCCATAATATTTTAATTTTAAAAACATAATAAATAAAAATATATAAATTTATTTTATATTCTTCAGTCTTAGAATGAGTTAGAACTCAATTCTATCAAACGAATGTTCTTTAGACATAATTAAAGGAGTTGCTTGTACACTACGTTTATCGACCGTCACTGATCATGCTTATTGTCTATATCTTTTACTTAATGCGTAAACGAGACGATTATGGTTAATGAAAAATTCCACTTTTAATATAAGTATGATTCCCTTTGATCACTTGTATAATCTCGATTCTCTTTATCTAAATTTCATCTTACGTGTACATTATTAACGTCGAACAAATATATTTTAACAAAATATGATTGTTGATCAAATATATTTTAACAAAAACATATTATACTTTTGATGTTTCAGAAATTAAAATAATAATTATCCTTTTATAATTTCATTCATAATTATTAAATTCAACATTATAGTATTACTAAATTCAAATTCATTAAATGGCATTGTTTTAAATTTAAATTAACAACATAAAATGGCTATTATACTAAATATTAATATTAAACGTTAATGGTTTTTTTCTTTCATACTTGTACCATTGAGACAACAGACAAATTAGCATGGTATAAGTATGAAATTATGCTGAATATTGATTTCTAAGGGTCCAATTGTATACCAATAAATTCAAGAAATATTTCATTTTTTATGATAAATAGCATAAATATCGCATTATCAGATTAAATATTAAATTAGAACATCCAAAATAACTGTGGATGATTACGCGCGTGTGTGTATGTGTATCATAATTTTCGGTAAAAAATAAATAAATAGTATTAAGAAAATATTATAATATAATTGATAGCATTATATCCTGTTAATTATGAACAGAATAGAATATGAGTTAAAAATTAGTTGATATATTAGCAATATGCATACATTTTGGCAAAGAAGAGATGAATAATTTGTCGGAAAAAGGAATGAAGAACAGAAAATTGGATCTAGTCTCTGAATAGAAATCCTAAAATTAACTCAAGAAAATAAACGCTCCTGATAAGAGCTTTGAGAATTCAATATCATAGATTTAATAACAATAAGTTTTCCATATAGCAGATCCATAACATTCTTGGAGAGGTTGAAAATAGGAACAGAAGGTTATTATTTTTAATGGTCGCTGAAGTAATTTTAAATGAAAACGAAATCCCTGTTATACAACTATAATGATATCTTACCGTCTAACTGTCTTGTGATTGTCTTTAATGTGTAAGTTTAAAAGAATACAATTTAGTGTTAAAAATCAAAACTGGTACATATCGAAATACAATAATGGTTTTAGATACGTCACTTTATACAGAGAATAGCCATACGATATAGAGAGATATTTTATACATCGCTTTTTAACATAATATGCCTACTCGTATTAAATACAAACTACGAAGTAAAATAAGATATTTAATTCTCGAGAAGATATCATTAGCGGGCACATTTCTGTTTTATCTCGTCGATTGTTTAGACAAGACGTTATTCAACCTCGGTGTCAAATTGTTCTCGTGTAAAATTATCCAAAAACAAGTAATAAATCATTTTTAGCGTGTTATACGTTTTAATTGTTTATTATGTAGTTACTATGTACATCGACGCACGTGTAATTTTTAAGAGGGTTATTTACAACTTTTAGGTCTTGTTTTTGAAGATCTAAAAAAAAAATTGTATGACCATATCACTTGGAAAACAATTAATATGCTTCTAATTGGTGACGTATCAATTATGTAACAATTATATAGGTAGTATAGTGGAATTAACTCAACATTATGTTAAGATAAATGTAATCTATAAAGAGATTACACACAGAGTGAACTTGAGAATATTGAGTATGTACGATTGTGAAGTTAGTATCAAAACATTAGGTAATCTGTTCCAAACAAATGTCGATATTTATTAAATTAAAATCAAATGATTAAAAATGTGTCTTCCAGTTCTTCAAATATCAAGAAAAGCTATCAAATACGTTTTACATCTTTTGGGTGTACAAAATAATCTTTTGTATGCATTTACCTCTTCTCCTGTTACTTCCAAACACTAACAGTTTCACTCTAAACTAATGTTAATTCATTAAAATGTAATACAAATATTGTTTGAAAATTGTACCTATCTCGAAAACAATGGTACTTATCTATAACTTATAAGAACACAAGTTTAAAAATTATAATACTATAAATATCTATTATATTCAGTGGTTGAATGGGGGGACGCGGGGGACTGAGTACCCATACTATTTTTTCAAATATTTGAGCGTACCTCTACTATTTTTTTAAAGAGGAACGCGGAGGACGGTCAGTGCTTGATTTGGGGGGGGGACTGAGTACATCAACTAATTTTTTGGATATTCTAGCGTACCTCTACTTTTTAAAAGGGAACGCATGAGACGGGTTTTTATTTAATTTTATATTTTTATAAAATTGCTCAACTTACATTTTTGTATTAAATATATAAAGCATACGAAATGTTCTAATATTTACAAAATATATTGATATCAGATATCTCATACGTGATAACTAGTATGATAAATAGTCATCAATGATAACCATTCATTATCTATAAATTCAGGTACCTACTTTAATAATTATTATATTCCTTATTCTGTTTTGTTATGGCACATGTTTATTGTTTTATATTAATGCTTTTAGGGTCGTAAAAGGGGGTGTGGGGGGCAAAGCCCCCCTTACGGTATGTGAAGGATATTAAAATTCTAGGGACGCTACTCTTTAAAATGTAGCTAGAGTACCTCTACTACTTTTTTCCCAAGTCAAGCACTGATTATATTATTATCTACGCATCATAACAAGATGAAGAGAGTCTAAATAATATATTATGTGTATTACATAAATCAAAACTACTGAAAAAAAAACATAATTTCAATCAGTACTAATTACATTTTCGGTACGTTTATGAAAAAATATTAAATTACACAAACGTTAATAATTGAAGAACGGTTTCATTACGAAGTATCTTATGTAGGTCTATCTATTTTAATATTTAAGTTTTCATTCTAACAACGGACATCAGCCTAAGTATTTTAGAGATATTGACCATCTATTAGAATACCTAATACCTATTGATTTAATTATCTATACATTTTGACTATAGTGTTTTTATTTTTATTTTTTTTTATACATGTATATTTATAATTTTCGGATATTATATAACGAGAAATCTCGATTAAAAATTCAGTAAATATAAAATACATTTATTCAGTATAAAATAAGTCTCGTATAATATATATAAATAAATATATATATATTAATACTTTTTATTAGGAAAACTTTTACAAAATATCGTATATATTAATCGATTGAAAATTGGTCACAGAACATAATTTAAGTAGCTCAATTTTCATTTACCATTATGATTTTTTTAAATGCAAAAAAATTTTTTTAATAATCATTATTATTATGTTACCATTCAAAACATTAGGTGAACTAAACGTGAATAATTGTTTACATTTTATTTTAAACATTTTGTAGTTATTCAACAATAATTATTCAAAATTACCTATAGCGACATAATTAAAAATTGTATATTATGTTTGTATACGTAGGTATTAATACGTAATACCTAAGTAAAAATTAGTCTAATATTTGCTAAGTATTTTATATTTTATATTATGTTTGTAGCTTGTTTTGTTATATGCAATTGAATGTATAGGTATAAAAATAGTAATTATATACAAATAAAAATACATATATAATACTGTTATTAAATAATAAACACAAGTTTAATGTTTTACAGACTGTTTATTAAATAACAACATAAAATATTATATACTGTTTATTAGAATATTAACATCAGATTTTTCAAAATAATAAAATCTTCAACAAAATGAATAGGCGATATTATCATTCACTGTTTATAAGTGAATTAATTTAACTATTTTATGATATAGATAATTATAATCCATAGTATATTCAATAATAATAAAAGCGTTTTAAAGTAATTATATACACTTACGATTTATGAATGTAAGTTTAATAATTTCTTATTATTTCCGAATGCTAATAATTGCGAATAGTTCGAATAAATTGAAAATTTAAAAAGAAAAACAATTTTAATTATTCGAAATCAGTTTGTTAAATATCGTTATTGATTTGGGACGGATTGCAATGATTGAATAATGATTTTATAGTCTAACTTCTCTATTGTTGATAATACAAATATCGGTACACCGCATGAGAATTACGAAATATACAATATAAATTTCTAAATGCCTATGAATTATAAGAATACTGTTAAAACAATTTAAAAATTAAAAATTAAAATATAAAAATATGCAAATTTATGAGACTATAATTTAAAAACTTCAAAATTGAAAAAAAAAATTGTAATTAGTTTTTGATCGCTTTTTTTATATTAACTTTTTGAGGGCAAATCATTGATATATTATTATTATTTATTATTTTGTAATGCTATGGTAATCGATAAATTGTCGCATTCCGTTAAATATACTGAGTGGAATTTGGTTTATTTTTATAATATTATACTCGTATATGAGCATTTTTCGAGTGTGTCTTTAATGGGCAATTTCGAATAACAACAATTTGTTATAAATATGTACAGTGGTTGAAGTGGGGAGATAAGGAGGATGCCATCCCTTCACTTCTTTTAATTTAGCATATTCCATCTCCCCACTTACTTTGTTTAAAATTCTTCATCCCTCCTGGATTTAAAAAAAATTGTTTTTATAATTTTTAATTGTATTGTTGCCTAATTAAAAAAAAAAATATTTTTTAAACCATTTTTTTTATTCTTTGTAAGAACTATTTCGTTTTCTAAAATTTTAACGTTCAGTAGATCTAAACTTCACTTAATCACAATCATAAAAAATATAGTTCACCATGAAGGTTAATAGGGCCGGTGTTAGAGCCTTTTGTTAAAAAAAAACTATTTTTTTTTTGCTTATTTTTCAACAATATGGACCGTTAATAGATTGCCCCCTCCCTTTTTCAAAACTTTAAATAACGACACTGCTTCCATCCCCCCACTTATTTTGATCCACTTCGACCACTGAATACATATGTATTTTGAATATTCTGGTTATCTCTTGATATATACATATATATATATTTTTTTTTTTTGACGTAATACATTTGAGCACTGTACACGATTTTTAAATTACTCCACAAATAGGAACCTACTTTAAATCTTTAATAAGTAATTTATGAACTCGTTGAAGTTGTTCTAAAAAATGTGTTTTTTGTTCAAAAAGATAAAAAATATATTACGTTTTTCTGTAAACTACTTGATTTATTAATAAAAATTAATTTTAATAATATATATATTTTTAAAATTACCTACAAATAAAAAAAGGTTTTATTTTATATTATTTATTGTTATAAGATATTGAGTTTTTGTTATAAATTTGCAAAATGAAAATGTGTTATTAGTACCTCAACAATTACAGAAAATAAAAATTAATGAAATATGAGGTTAAATATTAAGAATATTGGAGGTAATGGATTTCAGTGTATTAAATCAATAATCAACGTTTAAGATTAAAAATACGCAGATATTTTAGTATTTTTCTGCTCTTCAATTGCACTAGTAATCCGCTAATAAACACAAAGATTGTGTTTCTTATCATATTCACAATGGGTGCAACTGTATATTAACAGTTTCGTTTAAGACTTACCTACCTAGTGACAATTTGTGCACGAATAATACGTGATCAAATATTAAAGGAAAAATAAATTAACTTAACAGTTGAAACATGCAGAGTTGGTATAACTATAAGTAACTATATAATATAACTATATAAGTTAACTTTTTAGTAGAGCTCGAAACAAGTGTTGAGTCAATTTAAATTCGTTGAAAACCTTTAAATTTTAATCGTGAATGTTTAAATATAATGAACGTTTTGTAATCGTGTCGAAATACGTATTATTTTTTTAAATAGACTTTTCATTTTATCGAGTTGGATGTTTAAATATAAATCATAAATGTAATATTATTTAGCTATTTGTGTACGTATTGCGGTTTCAGAAAGAACGATATTATGGTACATGGCATTTTGGGGGTTCGCAATGAACTTCATGCAACGAATGAATCTCAATATAGCGATAGTGTCTATGGTTCGACGTCCTATACAAATTGATAATCATTCGTTAAGAATTGAATTTTATACGAATCACAGTTCTTTGAACGCATCTTTCTTAACCAACATCAACACGAATAACGTAAGTGTTATTATTTTGTTATAACATTACATTATGTTACAGCGTGTCTGATTATCGAGTACGTTACAATGAGTATTAAAATAATTATGTCAACATAATATATGTTAAGGTAGAAACACTTAAATACACTATTCAGATAAGTTCGAATTTAATTCTGTCCGTTTTGTTGTTGTATGAACTAGTAACTATGTAGTTATGTGTTATAGGATTTAAACATTTGTGTATTAATTAATTTTTTGCGTGCTGTGTTTTTTAATTTCTACTTGTGATTGAGTGATAAAATACATTTTCTAAATTAAAAGAACAACCGAATTATATATCAATTTCGAGTTTGAATATTTACTATTTTATTTTGACGCATAACGTATATGAAAATACAAATTTCAGAACAAAATTCATAAAAAATACAAAATAAATAGACAGAAAAAAAATGTTTATTGAAACAGGGGTTTAATATAATAATTAGTATGGACAATTTTAAATTGCGTATAAATGTATATTATTAGAAACGCGATGATCAAATAAACATAATTAAAATTGAAAGAATTTGCGGTGAGAAATTGAATGTTTCTAATTAATGTAACAAGAAAATCGTATGATTCAGTGTTATAGTTTTAAACATTTACTTCAATAGGCAAAAACATATTTAAGAAATAAAAACAAATAACTCAGTGGTGTATTTTTTTCAAATGGAGGGAGGAGGAATTTTATAAAATTTGTGTCTTAAATAATTTGTCAAAACTTCGTAATTATATAAATATCGTGAGTTGTAATAATGAATACGTATATAAACTTAAAATTGTAATGAAGTGTTGTACAATTCACGGTAAATTCTCAACTCAATATTGACAATATTCACGGAAAAAAAATTATTTGATTTAGGACGATAATGGTTTTGAATGGAACGAACATCAACAAAATATGGTTAAGGGAGCGTTCTTTTGGTTGCATATGATTTTGCAAATCCCCGGTGGTTTGTTAGCCCAGAAGTATGGGGCAAACAATATATTCGGGTTTTGTAATGGTCTAGTTGCTCTTCTCACTTGTGCCATACCATTTGCAGCGAAATTTAATTTTAAAGCATTGTTAATAATACGAGTTGTTCAAGGGATTGTAGCTGGAGCGACGTGGCCATCAATGCAAGCAATGACTGGTAAATGGATACCACCACATGAAAGAAGTCGTTTCGTGTCAGCTTATTTAGGTATATATATATATTTTTTTTTACTTGACATTTAAAAATGTCATTTGTATGTTATTTTACAATAGTTTATTGATAAATCATAAACTATAATTTAAAAACGAACGAATATGTTTTGTTTTTATTTTAAAGTGCAATAATTAAATTATTTTACCACTGTAACCTATAAGTCGTATATTATTATTACACTGGCATAGACATAATCATAAGAATACATAAGCCATTATAAAATATGTGGAATACTTAAGCTTACCCGTTTCGATTCGACTGTCAAAATCACGTTTGGCTAAAAAGAAATCATTATAATGTAGCTGCAGTGTAATTGGATAAACTGTTTTTCACGGTTCATACTGATTTTTTTTTTTTAATTCGGTGTTGTTTATGAAAGATACTGTGACGAATACTACATATATACATATATATATATATATATATAAGGTACTTAAACCAGCTAAGATAAAGCACTTTAGGTTTTTTTTTTTACTATATATTTATTGATAGCTTTAAATACCAGTGATATATCACCTTATTACGTAGACATACGATATAATGAGAAATTATCTTAACATTATTAAAGACTCATTATAACAATGTTAATTAATATTTTATATTACAGTTTTTATAGTTTGAATTAATTATAATTATAGTTTAAATTTAAACGATAATATAACTTAACTGGAAGCTGCTGAGATGATTATGAAATTAGATTATTGCTCGAAAAGTTATTGTTATTATTTATTAAAATTTATTTTGCCCCAAAAAATTACTGAATACCGGTTAACAAATGAATAAGTAATACTTAAATACTATCGGTTGTTTTTAATTATAACATGTTATCACGAAGGAAACGATTATATTTAATAAATCGTTAAGTAAAATAAAATAACGAGAAAATTATATTATGAAATATAGTATATGGTTTTATAAAATAATAAATTCGTATACTACTGAAATTCTTACTGTTATTTCTCCTTATTTTTCTGATAATTTTGAATTAAAAAAATCAAAATTACTAAAAAAAATCCGATACTCACTATAAAATAATAGATACAAGTATACGTATAACTGAACAATAAATATAGATTTTTATATGTTACTTCAAAATCTAAAGACTAAAAGTAATTTTACTCTTGTTTATATACGCAGCTACCGCATAAATATTCCGACGATCCTATTCGTGCGCGTTATTAAATGTTTATAAATATTTAATTTAAAAAAAATAATTACAGTTATTTTGTATAGCATTGACGGCTGTATCGCGAGTACAACATATATAGCTAATATACATAACGCTTTGTTATACAAATTGCAAATTTGGTATATGTGAAAAATAATTGTATTTTGTATTTAAATATTATTCTTACACGAATATTTAAATAGTATTTACTTTGCAATAAAATTCTTTTCATAAGCATTAGTAGGTCTATCAGTCTATGCCTTCCATATAGTTATATATTTTAGTTTTTTTTTTTAACATTTTGAATAAGTACACATTTTATTTACACGAAACTGAATACGTTAAATATCCAATTTTTCATTCTTGTTAATTGTTCAGATTACTTTATATAGATACGTTTATGGTAAAAAAAATTTCCTATTTTTTTCCACACGTAGTTATTTCATTATTTTAAAAGTCATATAATGTTACGTTATTATAATAGGTTGCTCTTTTGGAACGGCTGTAACCTATATATTATGTGGTTACCTTATGGACTGGATGGGCTGGGAGAGTGTATTCTACGTTACAGGATTTATTGGTCTGCTGTGGTATGGATTTTGGACTTGTCTCATACACGCCACCCCGAGCAAACACCCGACTATAAGTGAGAAAGAACGAAATTTTATAGAAGACAGTCTGGGTAATTCTATAGACAAAAACATATTAGTATGTATATAATACGTGTATAAACAGTACGCCATTATAGGCTTTGTATATCTGTGTAATTACAAACGCGTATAATTTTTTTTTTCTAGTCTACAACACCTTGGAGATCAATAGTCACGTCATTACCTCTAACTGTGAACATATTGTCTCAAATAGGTTATAATTGGGGGATGTACACGTTGTCTCTGCAAGCGCCAACTTATTTCAAATTCGTGTTGGGTTTTAATTTGAAACAGGTACGCTTATTTTTATGCGTCGTTTCTTAGTAGGTTTAAACATTATACATTAAAGTAAACGACATCGACGATAGAATTAATGCTTTTCTTTTTTTTCTTTTTTAGACAGGCATTTGGTCGGGTATACCACATCTGTTTCAATGGCCGTTTTCATTTATTTTCGGTTGCGCGTGTGATCATTTGATTAAGGCTGATATCATGACCGTAACGAACGTTCGCAAATTCGCATGCGTATTCAGCAATATAATCCACGGACTGTTCATACTGGTACTTTCGTTTTCTGGATCTAATGACTTATTAGTCATATTTAATTTAGTGTCCGCCGTGGTAGTAAGCGGTGCGATTTCTTCGGGAGCACTTCCCGGCATTGTCGATCTAGCTCCAAATTACGCTGGGGTATTGCAAGGCATAAATGGATCAATTGTTGCTAGTTGCATTAGCGTTTCACCTTACATCGTTGGATTGATTACATTTCAACAGGTATTACACACACACACACACACACACACACACACTGGTATATAATTGTTAAGTCACTGAGAAAAAACGTATACGTATCGCACGCACGCATTACTTCTAAATTATTTGTAGATGCGGATTGTATTGATATCTTCTGCAATCACAGTGGCGCCAGAGGCATATTTAGATTTTTTTGGGGAGGGGGAGGGGCTGAGGCACTGAGTAATAACATCGTTGAATAATTTCTAGATTCTTGTCCAAGAGTAAACCTTAAAATTAGAAAAATTTACCAAATTCTTTATTTATTAAAACAATTATTAGGTAAGAATTTAATATAAATTTTGTCAGTATTTTCCTTACGTCGTCGTGTAAACGATAAAAATATTGTTCTATTAATTTTTATAACAAATAATATCTTATGATGATAAGAATACATAAAAAAAATTTCCTGAAATTTCGAAAGGGAGGAGCTGGAGCCCCATCAGCTCCCCCTATAAATACACCCCTGAATGGCGCCCACGTAGTCAGTTACAAAGTAGTGCAACTACATTGGTAATCAAAAGTTGGTAGAAGTGTGTATAATACTCATAAGAGTGGATAAATTAATATATACTCGTATATTGCAAATTATAAATGTTATGTAATAAATACAATAATAAAAGTACCTATACAAATTTTTAAACATAATTTTTAATCTGTATCAATATAAAATCATTTAATTGAATTCTAATCATTAAATATAATAAATAATAATAAGTAGATAATAAAGCTGCAGTTACTGTTATCCAATTACGCGTTTCCATTTGGGACACTTTTTCCCATTTTCAGTATCTATTTTGTAAATCTTACATAAATGGATTAGAAGGGAAAACGGGGTTACTATTAGTGGTTACACATTGAACGGAGAATATAAATATCTGCGAAATCGTGTAAACACCATATTGAAATTTAATATATTAAGTGATATTTGTATAACAAACCAACAAGATGCTATGAATTAAAAATTAAAATATTTGTCAGTCGTTATGTTTTTTAAATGCTAACCAATATTAGTACTCTTTTATCATTCCAGAAATTTAAATTTACATATATATATATATATTAAGATACTAATATAGGTATATAGTTTTAAACTATTTTAAAATATAATTTCAATGCCTTAAAATATGTTTAAAAAAATTTAAAGATAATTGTAAAAAATGATAAATTATTTCTATCGTTCTATTATTAAGTATTAAAAGTCCTTTTGAATAGGTCTGCTCTGAGAATAAAATTATCTCAAAAGAAAAAAGTTTTGGAAATCTAATACGTGTTTTGTATGCATTTATTATACACTCCATTAAAAATAACTCTATGAAAATTATCTTCACTCAGTACCCGTACTATATTAGATCAAACACTCATTATTTAGTACTTTATAAATAGTTATAAAAATTAAACAGCGTACGTCGTGTATGATCTATACATTGTATAAGATGCCAAGGCCCAAGATATATAATATATAGTGGCTGAAAAGTGAACTTTCGAATATACCTATAACATATAAATTATTAATACATACGTTGTACGCAACGTCATAACACTTACGATATATAGGATAACGTACATATGACATTTAATTTTATAAACTGTTCATGTTGAAAAAAAAATTTGATTTATTAATCCTTATAGTATACTAACTAAACTTTTTACTACATTATTTTATTTATTATTTACTTGTTATAAGTATTTGAAATTAGTATCTAATTTAAAACTAAATAACGTATGTAACTGTATTCATTTCAATTTTTAGCAAACCATTGAACAATGGAAAAAAGTATTTATTGTATCATCAGTAGTTTGCTCAACAACAGGACTTGCATTTTTGATTTTCGGTACTTCAGAAATACAGAAATGGAACAGCGTACAACCAAAAGACGAAAAAGAGATTAAACCTATGGTATAATTTATAATTTTATAATTTATATTATATACATATTATTACTCGTGTAAATTTGCTTCTATATCTGTACATTTAATATTATTCTATACATTAAATAATGTACATTTGCTCTGAGTACCGATAATAATTAATATGTATACAAAATTAATTGGTTTTGATTTGTAATATTAATGTAATGTTTACACTATTTTGTTCAGTTGTAAAATTGTATATCCATATTATAAGTAAAATATGCTAAAAGTTATATAGAATTTTTTTTTTCTCTATAGTATTTTTTAAAATAAATAAAAATGTGTCTTCAATATATTAAATGCTGAATCGTTATTCCTCCGGTCAATATTCTGCATTTACCTGCAGCTACTTATTCTCTATAATAATGGACTTTATATTATATATTAATTTAATGATTTTATTATAATTATTTTAAATCATTCGTATGTAACACTCGTGATCTTATAGTTAAATTAAGGAAATCAAATTTTTGAATCACGAAAAAACAATCTCGCAGTACACATATACAGTTATATGTACACATATTTCTTCATGAATAATACGAGTATAATATCTACAAATATATATACAGGTATATATATGTGTATAATGGATGCCTTGTAGTACCTGTACTATAATTATTTTCCACAACAGTATTAAATATTTCCATTTTAACAATTAACAGTTTTTTTAAAAATCTCATAATACGGAAGAAAAATGTGTTGTGTATATGTTTATTTCTTTTCCTAGATTATTTTTATATCCAACTTTTTCATTCAATTTTTGAGTTAAAAAGTTGACATTTCTTGTTATATCTGTTACGAATTCAAATAGAAATAAAATATATACACTCGCAAATATGTCATTTCAATAGCTGCTTTCTTACCGCACAATAGACTTCTAATAAATTGATTCATATTCGGAGACATTTCGCAAATATATTATGTATAACAGACGAGAAACTAATTTTTTGAGATTCGCATTAATGGCGTAACTATAAATTTGGGGCCCCGGGTTCAGTGTCAAGTTTTGGCTCCTCATCTATTTATGCTACCTATATACCATCAATTAATTTTCAAAATGTATGTTCAATTACAGTGGTTCCCAACCTGGGGAATTCCCTTCAGGGCGGAATTTAGATAATCCAAGGGGGAATACAGTGATGATGAAATAACGAGAATTTTGATGTTAAACTAATTATACCATTTTACACGTTTACATTTTGATTTATATTTTATTTTTAAAATGATAAAAAAAGAAATGTATCGTTAATGATTAGTTGTATAATAATATAGTTACTTTGTAAAATTTATTTTTACGGCTCACTAAAAAAAAGGTCGTCTAAACTCTAATTTAAGGGGGGGCCTGATATTTTTGAAAATTTAAAAGGGAGGCTTAGAATAAAAAAGGTTGGGATCCACTGTTCTATTATATATTAATACACATATATACATTGTACATACCATTAATAAAATAATAAGTAATAGTACTGTATTTTAATACAATTATTTTACAATTTATGTAATCTCTATAACCGTATGTCGTGAATTTCAAAATAAAATTCAAAAAATTTGTGTATACAAATTGTACTTATTTAGGGTCCCTTTGGAGTCGTGCAAGTCCAGGACTCCGGATTGCCACCCCATAATTACGCCACTAATTCACACATACTTATGACGCTGCAAAAAATATGTACTGCGGATAAACTGCAGTCGAGTATATAAAATAGTGGACGCGTTTATTGCATCAGGCGAAGCGTGCATGATTTACCTCACTCCTCGCTGTAGCACTCTATAATTTTGTTGGTGTTCCACGCCCATCGCAGGGTAACAACTAACGAGCAGTGGTGGTTGGTGGTCAGGTAGTATGTGTTTCGAGAATTTCGAACGTATTGGAAATGACTATTGGCCTTCGGATTGTCCGTATATGTAGCCATTAGTTGTACTGTTGTCCGATAGGTGTATGTAGACATAATAAGACAGGGTAGGTACTGCACAACCTGTTTCGGTTACTGTGCACTGCAGATCACCGTGGTGCAGAGGATTGAAACAAGTATATTATGTGGAAAAAGATTACTCGATTGTAAACCGAAATTCGGCCATCTTGCAGCACTCCATACCGCCAGCTGGTTGCGATCCTGCCGGCGCGGCAGCGGTTACACAGCCTCATCATTCACATGATGCAATTTTTTTTTTCGACGAAAACGAAAAAAAATTTAAGGAATATATTGTTGTAGATAGGTAATATAAGTACAATATTCTTTTGATTTCATGGCGCGAACACTATTGTAACGCCGTGTTGTCTCTTATTGAATGGAAATAGAAAACACAGTCGCAGTTAACTATATGGAGTAAGATATTAAGAAAATATCCAAATTTTAACCTTATCGTAATAAATATAAACAAAATATTGATTTTTAGTGTAATCTTATTATATTATTAATAATATAAAAATTACATTCGTTTTTTTATTCTTTTCGTATTTTAGGACATCTTTAGAAGTTAAAATAAAGGCGGAAAAAATAAAAATATTCATACGCGTTAAAGGTATTTTTTCGCATTATAATTTCTTCTTAAATATAATATAAATAAAAACTAACCTAATAATATTAACTTACAACATTTTTTTTTTTTACAGACGATCGCATAATAATAAAAGCGAATAGGAGAATAGTGAGACCCAGGATGGACAACAATCCCAAAACTAATAACAACGAAAAACGCGTATGGCAAAATTATTACGAAGTAACAATTTTATAGACTTTTCGTAAATACGTATAATACGTCCATATAATCGTAAAGGAACGGATTAAATCTGAACGTATTATACCGCCAACTCCTCATAATATTTAATATAATTTTTCACATTAATATTCTATATACTCGTATAAACGTTTATTCGCAGTTGCGGTCGTTTTGGTTTTTTGCTTGATATCTCACATTTTAATTAATATCACGTATATTTTATTGTTAGCGAGTATAGTCTTCTCTGATGTAGGTAAAATTGTTTATATCTGGTAGTACCTATATATATTAAAAAAAAAAATCCAAATTATATAAACGTTTATATTCGCACAGTGTGTATGATTGCGATCGTTTTGGTTTTTCGATTAATATTTCGCTTTTTAACCGATAACTGTACTATTACAGCTATACAGTTAATTTTACTCCGTTCATATAATAATATTTAATATATTACAGGTCACAGGACAATACGACGAAAAAAAGGAAGAGGGTCGTCCGCGAAAAACGATGTTTGTTTTGCGAGCCGCCGGCGAAGAAAAGATACTCGGCGGATCCGAGATAAATATTGGCCGATCCACTATACTCTACTTCTACATCATTGATATTTTACTATCTAAACCTATCATTTATCAATTACTATTTAACTTTTTTTTTTTTTTTAATACAAATTATTAAAATATTTTAACCGTTATTTCGGGTGATTAGTCTTAAAAAGGCATTGCTTCCACAACGAGTTACACCCAAAAGGAGTTGAACACACAATTATTTTCCCGTGCAACGCCGGGTAATTCAGCTAGTTACATATATTAAAAAACAAACACGTGTTGACGTGTTGTTGTATTACATAATTATACTATAATACCATCACGTTTATTGAGAAAATAAAAAATACAATAATTATTTATTATTTATAAACCATTTTATTAGAGCGAACATTTTGTAAAACGTAAAACTTTTTGGATTTAAATGCGAATGATAAACACGGGGACGGGAGTGACGAAAAATCTATACCATCGTTCAATAATTGATTTAGCCGCGGACATCCCATACTCTATGGGACATTCCAAATCGTCCGTATTGATCATCTCTGTGATATTATCACGATTTTAGGTTATGCGTCTTTGATAATATTGTTTGTTAGGTTACCGAAACTGTTCGTGGCGTTCTTATGCGATTAATTTTACTTTCCGCCATTCCGTTTTTGTTGTAAAACATAAACGACGTGTGTCGTATTTGTGTAATAATGTGCGCGATAACGTTCGTCCGTTGCAATCGTTGTCGTTCATTAATCACAATAACGATTAATAAATAAAACGCAATGACCGATAAATGTGACATGTCCAAGTCGTCGTCCGAATCCTGTTCGGAATGGCGCGGATTCGCCTTGTAACTAGCATCTCCTTGTTTATATCTGTCTGTATTCCAAGTCTGTGCTCGCTACCATCGATTCGTCGGAAGTCTACGCCGGTGCTGTAGATTTCGTTGCGACTGTCGTTTTTCACGGACTGTTCTACCACGTCACGCCTGTCGCTTTCGGCCAAATCGATGTTCGGCGTTTTCCCGTCTATCCGAAGCAGCGACGGTTCGCCATTTCCATTCGCGACAGCCGTGTCGACGTGATTTTCTAAACAAATTATATACTTGCACACAATTTCATTCTGCAACGTTTATGTACCGGTGGACCATGCGCAACGCGAGCCAAACGTTTCCGACGACGAGACAACCCACGTGGTGATCACCTGTGCTCAGGTACCACCACAACGTGGTTTTTGAAAAATACCAGTACCGCTGTCTGGGCGTATAGACGTCGCATTTGTACGGAAACGGACAACACACGACGCTGTTCTCGGGATACATCGTGTTCTTCGCAGACATATTTTCATACCGTTACTTATTTCTGTATAATATGTAAAGACGACCGTTCGAACGTTGTTTCAATCTGCAGAGACACGACTTCGCGAAAAATATACGAACAGATACTTCGCAATAATATGCTTCTACATTAAAACGAATGTTTTTTTTTTTTGCGAATAAAAATGTTTAAATGTACCTATAATATATATATAGGAATTATTTGATTATTATGTCCGTGTATATATGGAGGTTTTACTGATATATTTTTGTTCCTATTGCAGCAGTGTATAAAACAATTATATACGTGTAGACTATATCATACACGTTACACACATATAAGTACAGAAACGAATATAATAATATGGCTGGCCGTCGAGGCTAACGACGTAAAAAAAAAACGACTGTGTTTTTGGAACGAGTGTTTTTTTTTTGTTTACATAGGTAAATGCGAACAAATTTTCCGAATAGATTTTCAAGTGTTATTTAAGGTAGTTCTTCTCCACCGGTCCAAAATGAAAAAGCGCTTTTCGTACGGGTTTTCACTCTGTTATACTCATTTTTCAATATACGCCTATACGTATATTACACTGATCATAATTAAAGTCATTCGACATATTTCTTATTCCGCTATTCATTTCTGTCACATACATAGTTACAAATTGCAATGTATTATAAAATATGTAGTTTATTTTATTACCATATCTCGAGACTTGTGGCATTTGCGTTTGTTTTTTTTTTTTTATAGAACTTGAAATTAAAGCGGAGTACGCTATGAATCGGCTATTCTTTCGAACGTAAGAAGGTTTTCAGTGTATATTTTTTTATATTCATTTCACGGCTCTTGCGTGTTCTGGGCAGTTTTTGTAATTATTTTGCTAAATGATAATATAAGTTCACTTGTATTCTTCTTAGTAAAAATTATAATAAACGCGCCTGAGTATAGCAAAATATATATGATAAATACGCGATTACTGATATTATTTACAATCGAGTCGTGGAGAGTCCACGACAGTGGCGTGATGAAAGGGTATCCGAGTTTCTAAAGGGCGGCGGATGGGCCTTTGATCCGAGTTGTATTTTAGTATTTTGTAATAAAATATAAAATTATATTTGATAATATTACAATTAATAATAATCTATATTATCAATTATACAAGTAATAATATAACGCATAGTAACATGCATTTTACTGTGTAATGACTTATTGACGTTTTCTATTGAATTAAATGTTAAAATGTACCATAAACGTTATAATTTTATTTTATTGCCACATTGTCTTGTAGCTACTATATAGAGGTACGCAACTAATGAGCCAATGCGATATCAAATTATTATTAATAATCTATTTATAACATTTTTATAAATGTTTTGAATATTATAGTAGGTATATTGAAAATTTTGTTTGTTGTGCTTTATTGTTTTTGTTTAAAAACTAAATCCGACCGCCAAATTCTGACTTCACCATAGATTCTTTTATTAACCTGTATTAACCACATATATGGAACAGAAGGCGCTATAGTTGTCCAATCTTTTCAAAATTGTATTGCTCAAATCATCTGATTATGTGTAACAGAAATAAAAAAGAAAACAATTTTTTTATTGTTGAGTTTAGATGACTTACATGGTGATAAAATAATAAACCAAGGATCGTAGTGTAGGTCATTACTTAAAAATTAATGTCCACTGGTAAACTATTTTACCACCTAATTAAAAGAAAGAATTATAAATAATAAAAAGATGATTGTTGTGTTGAAATGTCGTGGCGCCGAATACATGCTCAAGGTGGAGCATTTGCACCATCTAAAATTGATGATACTGGGTCAACGTACTTTGAGGTTGCTGTTTCTGACGTATATTGGGTTCGGGTTGTACATAAAACCGATGGTTTCAGCCTTGCGTAGTTAAGTGTAAACACTATTTTAAACAACACAAACTAGAGAACTATAACTACAAGGCAGTTGGTTGACTCGTCACGGGGGTCTCATATTAATTCTCTACACACGTAAAAGCATAAATAAATACCTATAATGTAAATTTAACGCTTGAAAGTGCTTACTATTATTATTATTGGTATGATTTAATAACATTTTTTTGATATTGCACATAAATATCAAATTTAGATACTTATAGCTGGAATAATTTATTATTTAACATAAGTTATTTATTAAGAATATTTTAATTAATTTACTATTATACGATGGCTAATGATTTGGGCTAGATTACTTGAAACCAGGGTCGGCCTGCCCATGGCCGCTAGGCCGCGAATGCGGCCGGGGCCCCATCTTTTTTTTTTATACCAATATTTTTGAACGCCATGTCTCCACCAGTTTTGAAATCTTTGCCTTGTATTATTTATAATGTATAAAAAAAATAATGTAAAAATTGATTTGAGAACAACGTTTCGAACCCCGAACCGTACACGTAATATCGTGGTATTTATCCATTGGACTATTATAGTACGAGCCGAAAGACGGAAAAAATAAACCTATTAAAGAAACACGGTAAAATTGCCAAATTTCAAATTGCTTTAACTTAAAAACTAAATCCGACCACCAAATTTTAACTTCAACGTAGGCTCTTTTATTAACCTGTATTAACTTTATACAGAAACAGAAGGCGCTAATCCAAAAAATAAATAAAAAAATTAATTTTTTTTCATAAGTGGCCCGGAAAAATCTTATTTGCCCGGTAAGAATTTTAGAGTCACTCCGCCCTTGGATCTGGAACACCCTAAATAATAAATTGTTTTTTATTGATATGTATTTTTTAACTTTATATTAAACCAAGGGGCAGGGGGCCCCAGAATAAAAAGATCCAGGGGCCTATGGTGTGCCAGGCCGACACTGCTTGAAACGTTTACTTTTAAAAATCTCTAATAATTAGAGTATAATTATTATAACATACAAAAAAGTAATAATATCATATTTATAATATGACAAAAATCTACAAGGTTTATTCACCAATAAGTGGGTTTTTCTTTTGTACCCATCACGATAGTAGATATTTGGTACAGGAAAATAATACATCATATATTGTACACAAAATGTTGATATTAGATATTTTAATAATAATACAACTGTCGATAATAAAATACGCATTATAGTTATTATTAGTCGTATCTCCAAAAATAAGACCAAAAAGTGTTGTAAAGAAAGTTTTATGATTAGAATACAGAAATTTGCAATGATAAACCCAAACCTCGAATTTCAAAATCCGCGTATTTCGGATTTTGAATTCCGAAAATCCGAATTTTGGATTTCAAAATCCGAAATCCGAGTTTCGAAATCCGAAATCCGGATTTGGTGGATTTTCGGAGAATCCGGATTTCGTTCCCATCACTAGCGGCAACATATCCAATCCGTTTTATTATTACTAAAAAAAAATTCAGTACGAAAAAGTAGAAGTACGTCTGTTCCGAAGTGTTTTTGCTTCTTTCGAGCCGTTCAGGTTTTTTTTTTTAAATGCGTTCTACACCGTTGTTGATGCGGACGACATCGAAAACCGCGCGCGCATATCACCGACGAAAGTCAATAATACCGAACGCGATCGATCCTACGCTTTTTTTTTTCTACATAATCGTTTTCGAATCGCGTCGTGTAACGTCCCAGAAAAACGGACTTTATTCGCTCTAATAACTGTTATTTCCAATAATAATATCAGTTCAGTATATTATACGGTTTGTTCGACAGTACGCGAAGCCCCGGGCCTAGCTGGCTTTCACTGTCGTTTACCGCGCGAAGCAATCGTTTGGATTCAAAATGGTCCTCGCAATCAAACTCCCGCCTTTACAGTTTTGCAGTTTCACCAACGAACACGTACACAATAATACCGTGTCTCGTCATGAGTTGCGCGTGGTTGCGCAGTTCGATGTTATCATATTTCTGTTATCATTCAGGCTATCGTCCCTATCATAAAGTTTGCAACCAATTTTCTTCGCTTCTTCGAATATCGTTTTTGAAAACATGCATTCCGCTTTTGCGTCTTGTCGAATTCGCAGTGGTTGACGGTTGACGTTCGCTCGAACTGAATAAACGTAAGTATTAACACTCGTAATCGTTTGCGTAGAATACGAAATACACAAAACTTGACCCGTTACACTGTTCGTGTTATTATGTGTTCGAATCGATGCCCAACGAAATCGAGTAATTGACTTATTCGACTTAGCGAGGCATTGATTTGTCGTGTAACAATTCGTTCATTACATATTATATTTATTGTTGTTTAGTAATACTTTAATGTCTTGGAATAAACAGGTATGCCCTCGAGTTATTTGACTATGCATGTAGGAAGTTAATGGAGACGTAAACGTATTTTATGTGTATACACTATATTATTCCTGTTGGGTATTGTTTATAATTTTATTTGTTTTCCCTATTTTTTTTTTCTTTTTCTTTTGCAGGTAGCGTTTGAGCTTTGCA
This sequence comes from Slavum lentiscoides, assembly GCA_032441835.1. NCBI lineage: Eukaryota > Metazoa > Arthropoda > Insecta > Hemiptera > Aphididae > Slavum > Slavum lentiscoides. The sequence continues at coordinate 13,131,773 of CM063712.1, read as the reverse complement.
TGTTATCATCGTCATTCATAGTTTATTGATAAATGGCTGCTTACATAAATCGCACAGTCGCACTTGGCGATCCAGTGATTGGTCACAGAAAAACTTCTTCGGATGACAAAATTTCTTCTCCGTTACAGGTCTTTGGCCAAGCAAAAAAACAAATCAATAACATATTCGTTGACATACAAGACTATGTAGCCGATGCATCTGAACGTATGATAGGTAATTATTATAATCGTTTTACGTAATAAATGGAAATGTTTCAATAAAAACGACCATTCCGTATTTGTTAGCAATGTTTTATTTCGTCTCGCATAAATACCATTATAATGTCAAATACCTAATTGTTATAAAATTAATCGTCTTGAAATATAAGTTGTCAACAAAATATATTATTTATAAGAATTCGAGGTATTTTTATCTTATTATTTTTTATTACAAATAGTATACTACCTACCATTTTACTGTATGAGTACTATTATCTGTTTATCAAATAAATGTGGTATTATGTAATATATTTCGTTAATAATGTAATTAAAAAAAAAAAAAATTTATATTTTTTAGACACTTCTAAACTATTTTACACTAATCGCTAAATTACCTATACCTATGTTTATAACAATTCCTATCTGTTCATTATTAGTGTACAACAAATCGTTTATTCAAAGTCAAAACTTAACGGCTTATCGCAGATAATCTAATACGAACGTGCAAACTATTATGATTCATATTGTATTTTATTTAGCGAGAATGCAATTTTTAAAAAATATTATTTCTTTAATGTCTTCTTCTTCCTCAGCTTAATGGTCCCTTCAGGTCCAGCCATCGCAAGCTCTCTCCATCTATCTCTTTGGTATACCGTCTGTAAGGACGCGTTCTGGTCCAACATTTACTGTGTTTTTATAATATTATATACCTAAATTTTTAAAATAAAATTACGTAGGTACTTAACCATTTTGAATAACAGTGTTCAATTCAAACAAACCTATTAATTGCAAGTACAGTTGGTAAACAAACTAGAACTATTAATATTTATTAATAATTAGAAAGTAAAAAAAAATATTATTTTTAATGTTTAAAAGAAAAATATTGTTTTCTACTGGACAAACAATTACTAAATAATGTATATAATTATAATATTTATAATACTAGTATTTTACTCATTAGGATATCTCACTTTTGTTATGAGGTTGTAACTGTAAAAAGTCATTTGTATTTGATACTGTGTATCAGTGATAGATTAACAGTCAAATAAGGAGTAGTTGAAAGAAAATTTTAGGTTGTTTAATGATAAGGCTATTCAATTATACTGATTAAATTTAATATTTATTAATTTTATTAAACTACAATGTAAAATGTTAAACAGAAAAAATGTTGCCCATAATCTGGTTGTAATATATGGAGTTCTAAAAAACAAACATGCGACAGAATGATATCGGGGTAGAAATGAGACTGAGTAAATCTATGTATAAAATGGTAGACCATAAAGATGATTATTTTGAATGTTGTTAAATTGTTAAAAATATATTTAACTGTGGTGGGACTCCTTGAATTTCACAAGACAAATATAAAATAATAAACACACACACTTAATATTCTTTCATAAGGAGTATTCATGTAATTCTGTATTTTATTCGTTGTTAGAATTTATAAATATTAATAATTAATTTTTGTTATAGATGTGAATAATAAATGTCCTGACGTTATCGGTCAAAATGAATTAAAGTCCATATTAGATTATAGATCTAAAGTCAAAGGAATTTGTGAAGTATTGACTCGTGATCATATGAAAGTTGCATTCTTTGGAAGGTTTGTTATTCTATCTGATTGCTTAAGTTTTGTGTAAAAATTTAAAATATGTACATTACACATTATTCTGCGCTATGAGAGAATGTAACTGGACACCCAACAAGATGCTCGCCTAATTTTACTGTCCTAGTTGCATTCTGTTGTGGCTCGGAGTATATTGAGTAGTATCTGTTTTATTGTGAATGTATATTGTATTATAAATTCTGACAGAGTTACCAGTAATTTTTTTAATACTTATACCTAAAATAATTGAAATTATTATAATGTAATTCCTATATTTATACACATCACAGGTTTTTAATTTAGATTATAGAATTTTATTTAATAAAATTCTCGATTCTTTAACAATTTTACTTCATGGGATTTAAAAAATTGATTAATTAATAATTGTTAGTAATTTTTATGTATTGAAGATGGTATTTTGTTGTCAGAATGTGTATTTACTAAATAAAAGTAATTTTTTATTTTGTGTAAAATCAAATTTCTTTTTTTTTTTTTAGTAAAAGGGTTTCAGTTTAATAGAATTTTTGTTATAAACAAAAATTCTATTAAAGTGGTAAAATATATTATTTGAATAATATTACGTTACCAGAAATTTAAGTCATTTTTTTGTTTCCTTTTCAAAAGCATATAACTACTTCCATAATGTATATGAATGAATATATTCACTATGCGTTTAGACTGCATGCACTTACAATAACAAGTTTATTTTATATATATATATATATATATATATATATATATATTGTATGTTCAACAAATAATTTAAGAATGTGGTTCTAATTATAAATTTCTAAAATAATTTATAATATTTATATTTTGATGTATGTAATTTAAAATAAGTATTAGAATACACAATTTAATGTCAATTTTGTACCTATTATTAATATAATAATAATATTAAATTAAATTATTGTAGGACAAGCAATGGAAAGAGTACAGTTGTAAATGCCATGTTGGGAGAGAAGGTTCTTCCAAGTGGTATTGGCCATACAACTAATTGTTTTCTGCAAGTTGAAGGTTCCCAAACTGGCGATGCATATTTAGTCACCGAAGGTAGTAATGAAAAACAAAATGTTGAAGTAAGTTATTATATACTTTATATTGATTATCTTTTCAAGAATAGTATAATATTTAAATAATATTATTATTTGTATTAGTCTGTCAGTCATTTGGCGCATGCATTGAATTATGAAAAGCAATTGAATGAAAAAGAATTGGTGCATGTTTACTGGCCAAAAGATAAATGTGGTTTGTTAAGAGATGATGTAGCTTTAGTTGATTCTCCAGGAGTAGACGTAACACCACATTTGGATGATTGGATTGACGCTCATTGCATTGATGCTGATGTGTTTGTGTTGGTTGCCAATGCTGAATCAACATTAATGGTTACTGTAAGTAAATTGTTTAAATATTAAATTATGCATATGGGAAATTTCAAATCGGTACCTAATTACACTAATTAAAAAGAATGTTATAAATTATTACTATAATAATTATAGCATTCAAAGAGTACGTTTTTTTTATTTAGTTAATTTTATTGAAGCTCACAAGTAATTTAATATAATTTCGTGTTAAATCTTAACATGAAAAATTAATTGTATATTGTATACTCAAGGTATACCTTGAGTTAGAAGAAAGAAATTTTAAAATGTCTGTAAGCCTTAGATGTTGTGAATCTATTTGAGTAGATGACTTGCATGGGTATTTTAGAGTTGTATTATTTTAAATTTAAAAGCGGTGATAAATCATTGAAGTTCAGTTGGTTTAAATTAATTAAATATGGTAGGAATAATAGAATTATAGCTAGTTTTTTTTATGAAACTAAAATATTTTTATGAAATCCGATGAAACTGGTCGGCATTATTGAAGTGAAAAAATAGTACCAGTGAACTGTAGTAAAAAAAAATATATATATATTGATATACTTTGTGAAGTAAATAAATTGACGTTTTATTTTACTTGATGTGTCATTGAATCGAATCATCAATATTTTCTTAAAAGTTATGTTTGATAATAATATTATCTTTACCATTATGGTGTGAAAAACATTTTTTACAAAAAAAAAAAAATATGCACGAAAACGCATAAAAATCAAGAAATTTGCAAAAATTTTTCTAAAATTGGCAAAGTACGCACTTTGAATTTTCGCTTTTCAAACTCTGTCTTTGTATAAGAACGGATTTCCAGTTTGATCTGCTGCTCTCTAATCATTATTTCATTATTTTTCGTTTTGTTAACTGTTAACAGTTAGCGTGTCGTTGTGAGTGTGATATAAGTACATACTATTAAATTATTTACTTAATAACCTCCCCCCTCCCTCATTGACGAATTTCTGGTTACGCCGCTGATTGTACGATATACAAATTTAACTTTTCCAAGTAACGTCGTAATATCGAATATGTTGAGTTTACGTTAGTTTACATTTAAGTAAAAAAATAAAAAATAATTCGTTAAATGAATCGGTTACTCGTCTCAAATACACGAAACGTATTGGAACTTCTCTAACTTTGAACTTTATTTGAACTCGTCAAAAGCCTCGTTTCAACCGTGTCGTTTCCCAACAGTGAGGAATAAAAATTTTCGTTCACGATACATTTAGTATTTCATAGGATAAATCTCTTATAAATCTCCCCCCTGTATAATACTATAATACATAATATGTATGACAAAATGTCAAAATACTCTTTTGGGTCCCTGGTGTCGTGGTGCCCGACTTAATCCGATCTGATCCTGATTCCTCCAGTCGTGAGTGATGCAGATCGTGTATGAATAATGTGTAGAATATGTCACAAAAAAAAAATGTTTTTGTTCGGTTTTCAATCCGAAGGGGATTCAGGGAAATACGTAGTAATTTGTTTTATGTATTGAATACAAAATAGTAGTGGCACAGTAATTTTCAGGTATATATATATTTATTATATTAGGTAAGCGTTAGGTGTGCCTAATATGGTCGTGTCCGTGGTCCGAGTCGATGATTGCGTCACTTTTGTACCAGGGCCTCAGACACTCGCTCGCACCGTTTATTCCAACGTGTCTGTAAATATTCTCGATTTCCGTCTTAACGATATTCGGTCGTGTTTAATCGTCATTCAGCGGTGCATCTCATATTGCCCTGGTACCAGCATCGCGTATTATTCGAGAAGAAAACGTAGATGAAGTAAAATAGATAAAATAGATAATTAAATAAATTAATTTACCATCCTCCGATTCGTTTTATTGTGTCGTCAAAACTGAATAAAGTGTAAACAAAGTGTTTAAATTTCAGACTGTTGTTTTTTTTTTTTTAAAAAAAACGCGTGAAATTGGAAAAAACAAAAATGTCCGAATTTACACAAACTTTTTATAAAATTATAAAAATTTTAATTTTATTCGGATTTTTAAATGAATCTTAGAAAATTAATTTGTACTTTTGGAGATAATAAAAACGGTTCAGCAGTGTATTTTATTTATCATATCGCAACAATTCATGAAAATACAAAATATTCCAAAAAAAAAATTAATTTAAATTATCGCGGTATTTATATTTTTGTGTACACCGCGACATATTAGGTTTTGAATGCTTAAAAAATTAATATACGGTTATAATTTCGTTATTTATTTTAGAAAATATTTAATTTATATTACTTATTTTAGACATTTCGAAAAATGTTATTATTATTTATCGTGTTTTAAGTGTTAGAATATTATTAATCTTGTATTGGACGTTGGAATATTTGTTTTAAAACATATTTGTTGATTTAGTGTTTTATGGAACTAACAACATGTAACAAAGTATATGCAGCATATTTTAAATAAACGCCTAAAATATTTAAAAACATTTGGTCAATAGTTTTTTAAACATTTTTCCTTAACGTATCCGTTTACTAAAATATTTTTTTAAACATTGCGCAATGTTGGAATTTTTTTCCTTGGTATTGCGATGTGTTTGTTGTAATTATACATGATTGTTTTATCCAAACCGGAAATAAATAATAATAATAATAATAAATTATTTTTATTATTGTAAAATAATATTTGAAAATTCATTTTTTAAGATTTATTTAATTTGTTAAAAGCTTTTGAGAACAGCATTTATAATTGATATTTATTATTATTTTAAATTATTACTTTAACCAAAGTGGTGTGTATAAGCATTATATAATATTACATTGCTAGAGTGATGCAACTTCTTAACATTTTCTTTTCTAGTCTGTCTTTTTAAAACTTTACTATTTGTTGCTAATTGTTTTATTTATGATTTAAATGCAACTTTTAATAATGTTTTCAAGTTTTCTTTTCATTAGTTTTTTTTTTAAATAAAGTACTAAATTTAGTTATTTTGTGGTAATAAATAAATCTCAATAATTTATTATTGTTATGAATTAAACATTTCGTTAATCTACCATATTTTATTGTGTACAACAATTATTCATCTTATTTGATTTATTTTGAATTGAAATTATAATAAAATATTTGATTATTGTGATTTTTCTGCATTTATTCAACTTAAGAAGACGTCGCAAACGCATTTGTTGTCTCCGTCTTATAAGAATTATAGTAAAAATTACACTACACAAAACCATAAACGTGGTGTCTGTGTTAAAATTAAAGTTGAAACACTTGAGAATATTGAGAAACTATTGAGAATATTAAGAATATCATATCGTTTTTGTAAAATATTGTGTAATGAAAAAATTGCCAGCTTTTAAAAGGATAGAAAAATTCAAAATGCTGCAACTTCTTTATTGAACAATAGTTTACAAAAACGATATGACATTCTCTAAAAAATATTGTTCTTTTCAAAGTTGGTGATTGGTGTTTCAACTCTAATTTTAACGTAGATGCCACATTTATTGTTTTGCGTAGTGTAATTTTTGCTAGAATTCCTATAAGATAGATGGAGACAAAAAATGCAGGAGTAACGTCCACTTAATACAATTACATTTAGCATTTAAATATTAATAGTTAAATAACTTTATAATATATATATATATATATATATATATATATATATACTCATTAATTAGGTATATATTAAGGCATCTTTAATTATTATTCAGATGCAGTAATGGGATCAAATAATAAAAAAAAAAAATCGTCTAGGTAAAGGTAACATCTGGTTTTTTATCTAGATGAGTTGTCTAAATAATATTCCTAACACTGTTAAAATGTAATGGTTTATCAAAGCTTTTAAATTTAATACGATAAAATATTGAATTATGGTTAACTGATGCAAGAGTGACTAATATTGCATACCTTGAGGACTTGACCATATTTTTAAGCGATTTTCTTATTGTTATAACTTATAAGATACAATTTTATTTGTAGTAAATTTACAAAAATTGAATATTTACAACAATATTCTACAATAACAAAAAATAATATTGTTATTAAACCGAATTATTATTATTTTTTTATTTTAGGAGAAAAATTTCTTTCATAAAGTTTCAACGAAATTGTCAAAGCCAAATATATTTATATTGAATAACCGCTGGGATGCATCTGCTAACGAACCCGAGTTCTTAGACCAGGTAAAATCTGAATATATATATTTCAATATATATATTATTATTAAAACACCTATCCTTTTTTTATGCTACTATCATTGCGTTCAGTTTAATAGTCAAGAACAGGTAAGAAGAAGTCTTGTTTGGTTAAAAATTGTACAGATTATCGAAATTAATTTGTGCTTTGTATGTGTGTATTAGAAAGAAGTTTAATAAATAACTAAACATTTTATGCTTGATTGATACTGATTATTTTCGCTTGTTTCAAACCGATTCATTCAATATAAATATTGTTTGTTTTTATTAGGTACGTAAACAACATATGGAGCGTGCCACAGATTTTTTGGTAAAGGAATTAAAAGTTTGTACGATCGAGGAAGCAGCATCTCGAATATTTTTTATTTCTGCTAAAGAAGTTCTACAAGCTCGTGTACAAGAACGTAAAGGATTAGCCCCTAAAAGTGGAGCAATAGCGGAAGGGTTCTCTACAAGATACATGGAATTTGAAGAATTTGAACGTAAATTTGAAGAATGCATTTCAAAGTCTGCAATTAAGACTAAGTTTTTGAATCATTCACAACAAGGAAAACAGTTGGTCAAGTGAGATACATACAAATATTTCATTTTTTTTCTTAAATTATTATTAAAAGAAAAACAAAGGTATTTTATGTTTTAATTTGAATAATTGGGAAAACAATAATTAATTGAAATAATTGTAATATATTTGTTTCAGTATTAAATAATGTTGTAATATTTTTTCAGGGAAATGTTTAAAATTATGGAAACAATTTACAACAGAAGTCAAGAACAAACGCAGTTAAAAATGTGTCAGAAAAAAGAGTTCCAAGAAAAATTAAATTTTACTGAACAACAACTTATAAATATAACAAATCAAATGAAGATGAAAATTCATCAAATGGTTGATGATGTGGAGGACAAAGTGAGTTTTATATTAATTTTATTTTCAAAATAATATAAATTATTATTTTCATGTATGGTTTATTTTTGTAGGTGTCTAAAGCACTTTGTGATGAGATTCGCCGATTATCTGTTTTGGTCGATGAATTTAATTTACCATTTCATTCTGATCCATTGGTTTTAAATGTTTATAAGAAAGAACTTCATAGTCACGTCGAATCGGGTCTTGGTAGCAATTTGCGTGCTAGACTTTCTACTGCATTAGCAATGAATATTGACCAAAGTCAAAGAGAAATGATCGATAAGATGTCAACACTATTGCCAGAAGACAAAAGGAACGTTAATGTAACAAATCCCAAACGTGAACCGTTTGAAGTTCTATACCGTTTGCATTGTGATAATTTATGTGGTGATTTTCACGAACAGCTTGAATTTAAATTCTCTTGGGGGTTATCCACATTGATTACTCGTGTATCGTCATTAGCCAATTGGTCTCGAAATCAGTCAAAAGTTCTGACGGTAAGTTTAGTTTATTCAGCATTTAAATATTGTTTTGAATTAAATTTCATAGTACAATGATTTTCCAGTCTCCATCTCACAACCAATCAACCAGTGCTAATGATGGATCATATAATGGCTATGATAATCGTTTAATCGTCGAACAAAATTTACCTATGATGTCTCGTATTTTGGCAGCTTCTGTTGGGACTCAAGGTACTATGGGAGGACTTATTTTAGCAGGATTTGTAAGTGTTAACTGATTGGCTTATAAGTGACATTTTAATTATTATTGTTTTTAAATTTGAAGTGTTTTGTTTGTTAGATGTTGAAAACAGTTGGATGGCGTTTAATCATAGCTACCGGTGCTATTTATGGGTGTTTGTATCTATATGAGCGATTGTCGTGGACAACAAAAGCAAAAGAAAGAGCGTTCAAAAGGCAGTATGTTGACCATGCAACTAATAAACTTCGTTTGATCGTCGATCTTACATCAGCGAATTGTAGTCATCAAGTACAGCAAGAGCTTTCCACCACATTTGCACGACTGTGTCAGTTGGTTGACGAATCGGCTACAGATCTCAATGATGAAATGAAAAATTTGGATCGTGAACTGAACATGTTAGCCCAGTCAACAGAAGTGTCGAAATCGTTAAGAAATAAAGCGGATTTGTTAAAAGCAGAACTAAAGCAGTTTGACGATACTTTCCTATGCCTAAGAAACTAGTCAAAATTTAATCGTGATATATTATCTGTTGAGTATTTAATAATGGTTTTTTTGGTTTTTTTTTTTAGAGTAGGTAGGAGTAAAATTTTTTTTATTTTTTCTTTTTCACTTCGTTTAATAATTATTTCATTGTTGACAGTTCATAATTGTATCAGGATTTTTTTTTCATTTTATTATTATTTTTAGTAGAAATGGATTACGAACAAAATAATTTATATAACCGTGTAATGAATATTTAACTATTATTGAAGACATAATATGATATAAATAATAATCGTTTTGTTTGAAATACTTATATGAAAAAATACTCTAATAATTGATTTAACATTTATCATTTTACGTATGATTTTAGATTTCTTGTATGAATAGATTGATGACATTAAATAATATTTTATTTATTCATGATGGTTTGCGTTTAATTTATTTCCTGCGATGGCGTGCCTTATATTATGTTGATCAAATTTTACTCTGATCAAAATAAAATAAGACGATGTTCTGTCGTGTACTACATACAGTTAATGTAAGGTAGAATAATATGTTTTTGTGGTGAACGAAGAATGTGGCCTAATTGCACTTATTTACCGAAATCGTATATAAATTCGATTTGAATCTGTTTGAGGACGCCACATCCGCATTTGTTGTCTCTCGTCTAATCTAACAGGCGATGTGGCAAAATAACAATTGGAGGGTCTGCAGCAAAAAGGAGTTGGCTCCAAATTTTTAAATTTTCGGTAAACTAAAAAAAAAAAACATTTTAAAAATCGAAATTCCACGTTTGGTGATGACTTTTTTTTGATTAATTTTTTACATATAAAGTTACTAATAATTTCATTCGAAATATATTTTCAATTATGTAAAACACGTTTGGGTCGAATTTAGTGTTTTTAATTATTATTAGTTTTTATTAACGAACTCGAAATAGTGTAGGTAATATTTTTGTGCTGCGAGACGCAGTTTGTTTTGTAAAATATCGTTTGACAAAGAAGTTACACGTGAAAATCTTAAATCGTCGTATTTTCATATTTCCACTGACAAGATTGTCCTCAATGGTGTGTGGGTCGGTTTGTGTTGTGCGTTGAAAAAAAAAAAGTACAGCTGGTAGTGTGAAGCGAATAGCAATAATACTAATTATGAAACGTACTATTATACATTTATTCAATGATGAAGTAAGTACATTTTACATTTTAATACTATATAACTATATCAATTTTAAAATACAATATTATTATTATATATTATCAATGAAGTGTTAACTAGGCGTGTTATTTTTTTGAAAAATTTGTCTCGCTAATACAGTCCGGAGTTATATATTTGGTGAAATCGTCAGGTTTCTATGATCATTAGTTCCGAAATTACGAAGAAATAACGATAATCGATTTTGACGAAATCGCGTTTTTACATAATTTTTCGGTAGTTATTTTTAATAATATATTTCCGTTGTAATTTATTTCGTACAATAATTCATTCAATCGAGTACCTACTTATATTACATATATAGAAACTTGCAAATTCAATAAGCTCGCAGAGTGTTCTTTCTTACTTAATTCTTTCTTCGTAAACTGTAGCATTCGGCGAGGTGCGCTCCAGTGTTTTTTCTTTGTCGCGAGGGGACCCCTGGCTTTTAATGAAATGTTTTTATTTGAAACGAATAAAAGTTCTTTATTTTGAAAATATTTTTAGCTCTTTAATTTTAGTTTATTAATTAGTAGGTCTGTGTACTGTAGTCTGTGAAAACATATTGTATATACTTCAGTGTTGTATACTATTATAGATTACCTATACACATTATAAAATCCATTTAAAACCTCAAATAAAAAAATTTATTTTCTAATAATTTTCAAATACGAATTTATAAAATTACAAAAAAAAAAAAAATCACAATTTTCGATCAAATAAATATAGATATATAATTTTAAGAGTTTCTAAATATATTTAAATCCATATTTTATTTTTATATTAAAAAGAAAAAGAACCCAATCTCATAATAAAGAATAACCAATTGACCGATTATGCGCGTGTTTAAAATATTTTGATAAACGCGGAAATTAAAAGTACAAAAAAAAAACGCGTTTAATATTCGCAAATGTCAAAAGATTTAAAATAAAACTTTTAAAATCGAATACTTTGGCTTATGATTTTTTAAAATTTTTATTAAAAATTGTTTGTTGTTCACAACGGATGGTTAAATGAATAAATGCATTTTTTGATCGATAGATGCCGACCGATGCAGCTGTTAAACGACATTTATTAAATTTTTATTGTAAAACGAAAAATCTAAATCTAAACTGAGATCATAAAAATTATGATTTAATTATGGTATCCATAAATACGTGTTATATATTGTAGTGTCCTTGATTTTTCTGCCACAGAAGTTTTCTGAAATTTTCCAATTTTCTTAATTTTTTGTTCTCGTCAAAACCTTCTACAGAGTATTCGAAAACTTAAAAAAAAAATATGAATGAAATCGGTGAAGGCGTTCTCAAGTTATGACGTAACCAAGGGAATTAGGGATTCATACATAAATATAGATATAATTCCATAAATTATGATAATAATATTCGAAAACACGTACACGCGCACCTATGTAGTGTACGTTGTACGCTGTAGGTGTGATGATGATGCGATATATCATATATATGCATACGAACTCCTTTTGTAACGTGGACCAAACTAATATTCAAATCAAAGACGCAATAGACACGCGCAAACCGTTATTGTGCGTATTTCCGCAAAGCCGTATGCGGTTGCCACCGGCAACGAACGGTGCTACGCAGCCACTCACGGGTGACGAGACGGGTGGTGGTGGTGGTGGTGGTGGGTGGCCTTGGCACGCGAGTGATGACGGGGAAAGTTTCCTGCCGGAGTCTCTCGAATCAATGGTCATGGCGCCAAGCGGTACAACAATATCGTGTTTATGTACGTTAGGTCGTTTTTTTTTTTTATACATAGTTATTTATCATCGTGATATGATGCTTCCTACTGCAGTTGTCGAATAAATCAGCAAGTTTGCCCGTAAACACGGAACAAGAATGGAACGACACATCAGTCCAACAGCAATTCAATTACTTGAAAATTCAGAAGACGTCAGACGACTCAAACGTCTATATAAAGCAATACGTCCTAGTTTGATAAGATATTAGATTAAGGGCAGGAGTATTTTCAAAGGAAATTAAACTCCACACGTGTATAATATGTATACGTAATTGATTATAGTTAATTAATTAGATGCACAAAAACTGTGAGTATTTTTGATAAAGACCAATTGGTCGTTTCAATATATATAATATAAATATATAAAAAAAAATATATATAATTATTTGATGGTCACACTATAGTGGTGGTTTATATATAGGTTGTATTAATTGTAGTAGCCTAAGCAGGTACCTACTCGACGTTTTCAAAATGTACGTTTCATTTGATTACAGTACCTGCAACCGTTATATCAACTCGCAGTCCTTCGAACCGAATATAAAATTAAAATTAAACATATTTCAAAATTAAAACAAGTTAACAATGCGTATTACGATACGCAAAAGACTGCGGAGCTTGTTAAATTCCAGTGGCGTGACTAGGCGGGATCAGAGAGTTTTAGTTTGATGTAAGAAAAAATAAAATGATTTTATTTTAAATTATAACCTATTCACCTCTGTGAAGTCAACGAGGAGTACGTTTTTAATTTTTTTTTCATGATTATTTTATAAAAAAAATAAAAAATTTGTAACGTTAAATATTTTAAAAATATTCCGCCGAGTCATGACTATTACCTAGATAATATCTGGGTAAATTACTGAATTATACGAATAAGAACAAATTTTTGTTTGCTAATTTACTATTTTCTTTTTACTTTATATAGCTTTACGGTACAACTATTATTATGCATCTCTGCGAAAACCTTAATAGCTATTAATATGCGTATATATTAGAAGGTCCATTGAAAACCAAAATTACACTCGCTCCGCTCAGAATCTAAAAATATATAATTGCCATTAATAAAAAAAAAAATAATAATAATAATAATATAATTCAATGCGATTTTATTCGTATAAAATATATCGAATATTTTCAACGAAAATTTCAATATCATTTTCTTTTTTATGGGGTGTTATTGAATCCCCTTCTATTTGCGCCAATGCTTTACTCCCCCGTTTAGTCGAATGTTGACATAATATTATACCCGCGATTATCTGCGGTCCCATATCTACGAATCTATATTATTTGTTTTCGAATATATGTATGGAATTCGCTACCACCAAGACGAAAAAGTCTCTATACACGCTACTTATTTCATATATACTCGTATAAAGTAGTATTTCGTATGCGAAAAAAAAGTACTGTAGAAAAATCGGTTGAAAAAGGATAAAAATTATGCGACACTGCTGCAAAGAATTCGAGTGCAAATATTTCATCGTTTTTTTGTTTGTTTTCAATAAATTAAATTTTATTTATTGCAGTAGTACATATAGTTACTATCTTCGTATATATGAAAAAAAAAATTCGCTTTTTATGTAATTTATTAATAACTCCGAAAGATCGTAGAAATTTATCGCGTATTTTATTTGCTAACACTATTGACTCTTGTTTACTTAATAATATTATAAGAATGAAATCCATTAAAATAATATACATATTTAGCAAAAATTATTATTATTGTAGTCAACTGGGGCACAGGTAATAGAAATGTTCGATGAATAACGAATTAATAAATTAAAAACGTTCATATAGGAATTTTTTTTCGTGTGATAATTGAAGGGTCCAGTGCAACAACCTGGTATGTCCAAATTTTTGAAAACTCGTTTTATTATTCTTTCAGAATAAGGTAAATATGCTGCACATTTCGGTGTAACAAACAAGTATTTACACGTATTAGTTAAGGAGATATAAGCAAAAAGGACTTACCTGGTTTTTACATTTCAGTGCAAGAACCTGGTATTTCCGGACATACATTATTCTACTGAACATTCTTCAAAAGTGGACTTACCAGGTTGTTACACTGGACCCTTCAATTGTATATATTGTTGCGCAATAATAATACGTTCATAAATTTTAATAACTATCAAATATCTTAGAAAATGTACAATTTTATTTGGTTTTTTTTTTTTACCACATTTAAACGTAGGTGCGGGTATATATATATATTAAATACTTAATATAATAATAATATTTTTAGATATCTGTTATATACGTAACATTAAATATTGAGAAACGAACGTTTAGATTTTCCACATTTATTGTATTTCACTTGGATTTATAGTGTATACGAGGTGTGACACGAGAATAACGCGACTTTCTCAATAAAACCCGAACTCTATTATAACGTTATCTCCGTATAACCAGGGCCGGCGCTATATGTAATATTTGTGAGGGGTCGTGTTCAATGAAATAGACGACTTGTATTCGGTAATGACGATTTATAAAAAAATTGTCTCGCTTCGCTCGAAAAGCGAATGTCGTTAAATATTTACTAAAACACAATTATGCAATTCAAAGGATTTTCACTACCTAATTCACTTTTGTATCCGTATACGTTTTTATTTGTTATCTATGCAAATACTTTTTGCTGGTAGACAGTGCCGACAGTGGTTGCGGGTAGGAGTGGAAAATTTATATTTCGTATAATACTCGAAGATTTTTTTTATGTGCTACAAATAATATTGAAACTGTTCCAATAGCCCATTGAATATATATTTTTTCAAATTTCAAATTTATATTTGAACGTTTGAAATAAATTTTTATTGTAATAATCATGCCGACTGCCGAAAAACGCGCTATTATAATGAGTGAGGAGGGGTCTTCGCGATCCCATAAATCCCCCGTCCCGCCGGCTCTGCGTATAGCGAATATCGAAATATCGATCACGAAGTACATATAGTACTATCTGCAGTGCTATACGATTGAGTTCGGTAATATTTTCTTATATTTATGTACTTTGTATTCCATAGTTTGTATTTCGAGTTCCATTAACATAACAACAGCCGAGGAAGTGGTATAGACGAGATCTGGTGAAAAAGCCAAGAAAATCAGATTTTTTTTTTTATTATAAAAAATAAAAATTTTATTGAATATATTGTATTATTTTTTATTTTTATATTGGAATTATTAAAAATAATATCAAATGTCATAATCGGGGTAGGAGGTAGGAGGTGGGCCATAAGCCCTCCATATATTTTTCTAGAAATTATCCAAACACCCCCACTCCT
This sequence comes from Slavum lentiscoides, assembly GCA_032441835.1. NCBI lineage: Eukaryota > Metazoa > Arthropoda > Insecta > Hemiptera > Aphididae > Slavum > Slavum lentiscoides. Next base: position 13,116,144 of record CM063712.1, on the reverse strand, counting down.
TTGAAAATTCCTGAGAACGCCATTGCGGTGTACACGTATATATATATATATATATATATATATATATATATATATATATATAGACGGGGCCGATGCGTGCAGATTTGGTTTTTTAATTAAAACGCTTTTCGCACCCACTGCAGCCAGAAAAAAAAAACACTTCCGAAAACAACGCACGCGCTGCTGTCCCCTTGCGCCCGTTCGCACGACGAAACCGCATATATTAATATAGGATTTCCTTCCGATCAAAAACCGCGAACAACTACGGCATAATATGACAATTAATCTTCTATACCGTCACCGATGGAACTGCGAATTACGTATTGTGCTGCAGTATAGGACTTGAGAGTTTACACATATATACAGCGTGTTTCTGAACGCAGTACCGTAAATTCGTTTACACGCCCAATGATGGAAGTTTTGAAAATGTTCTTATCTATCATTAAAACCTAAGCTTTTATATTTTGAAAAAAAAAGCGATAAATAAATTATACCATATGATATTGTCTGCAAATTTCTCATACGAATCGATACGTCACATAAATTTTGCTCATTTCTGCCCGATTTTTTTTTCATCACGACGACTCGGGGCGTCACGAGCGTCTCGCGGGCCTCGAAATTTTGCATTTATATCAAAATTCTACGAATAAAAACGTAAAAACTCGGGTTTTAGTGATAGAAGAAAAATTCCAAAATATTTCCGTCATTGGGTCTCCACGCTGAGCGTGTGTATATGCACTTACGGTACTGAGTTCAGAAACACTCTGTATATATATATATATACGTGTGTTAGCTGGTATACAAACATTTTGGAAAAGTGTTTTCGAGGGAGAAAGCCGATGATGGCCGATTGATGGAATTCATCGTGTGTAGGTACGTATAGCGAAATGCACTTCAGAAGGTCATCGAAGTAATGGCGTTTCTTCGGATTGCGCGTTTCGGTCCATCGCCGCGCAATACGCAGTTATATCGCGATCCGTATCCGTCGGGCAATAACTCTTATCCGCGGTGTACACAATATTATAAAAAAAGCATTTGTTTTCACGAGACAGCTAACAGCAACATCAGCATCGGGTATTAATCCGAGGAGTAATTCGATTTTCTTATTGAATAGATCGCCGTCGTAACAATGTTTTAGTACAAATTATTATGATGTTATTTTGAAAACGTTCGACGTTTTTACTATAGAGAGAAATTTTTTTTTCGTTATTTATTATATTTACTTATTAACGGTTTTGTTTTTTTATTGCAGAAATAAACTCTATAAATTATTATATTCAGATTTGGCGGGTATTTTAACAACGTTCTCGACTTTTACGTCGCAGTTTTATTCGTTTAACTCGTGAGTGGTGGAGTGTTTTCACGTTTATTTTATTACGTATTTATTGAATATTTTATAGTCGTCCGTACTTGTTTTAATATGTAGACGGGAACAAATAATGTTATTCTATGTTATAATAATGTTATTATTTTTTTTCGTTTACAAAACAGCTATTAACACTGAATACTTTATATGTATAAGCCGATGTATTGTATAACACACACACACAATGTTTAAAATAATTATTTTATAATATATAGCAGCGTGTGCACCTCCTCTTCCTAATAGGGTTTGATTTTTTTTTCTGTTCTGTTCGACGCTTTACATTTTTCCAAATTAAAGACCGTATAAAAGTCGTGTTAACTTTGATGTAAAAAAAAGCCCTTTGGGGGCACAAATATTATTTGTAACTCGAAATTGCAAATCCTTTTCAAAAGCCGTAAATAAATATAAAAACGTTTTGTTGTAGAGTCGTAGCGTTTTATTAGTTTCCCTCTTTTTTTTTTTTTCAGTGGCTTTAGTGGCGGCGGCGCCACCGTTTTGTTATGTGGTATAAATTAAAATTTACTACGCCCGGCGGAGTATTAGAAAAATAAATACCGATTCTTGTAATTAGTTTAATGGTGGCGTTTTGTGTTATTTTACCCTGAAGGGTATTGCCCCTTTGGATTCCACCTTAATTATAAATTAATGCGCAGTTTTATTAAACCTGAGGGTTTCTGTAGAATAGGATTTGTGCGCTGCGGCTGCCAATTCAAAATGTATACACGTAATATACGTATATTGTATATATATATATATACGTATTAAACTTTATTTTTATTTACCTATTTGCAGTTTTCTTAGGAGAACAAAATTATAAACTAAATCAAAAAAAGAAAAAAACTCATTTCGTTTCCAATTATTTACAACACAAAATAGGACCACAATAATACTATATTACTATAATGGATACCGCATACTGTATATTATAATTTATAGTGCCCATATAACGGTTGTGTAATATTAACCTAACGTACCATATGAAACTAGCTTTTAGGTCGAAATTATGGTGAAGTCGCATTTATCATACTATATGTATGTTATACCAGAGCTTTCCGAAATTCTCACAATTTGAACGATTTTCGCTTTTCACCAAAAACGCAATTCAAAAACTCAAACGGCCTGCGACTTTAATCGGCAATTTACATTTTAAAATCATATAATTATATTAGAATTTCGTAGTATTTAAAGCGTATGCGAATCGTGGTAATAATATATTTAATAATAAATTTTATGTTAACAACCGAGCTATATATGGACTATTTCCGAAATATATTTCAAATATTATGTAATGTAATCAATACAACGGTTTCGTAAAAGTTGCGATACTACAGACGAATATTTCGCGCAATCATTTCATTTATTTAAAATGGTTTGTTTTACAATAACATTTAATTTGTAATAATTTGTCGAAAATTCGTAATTACGAAAGAATAAAAATATAAAATTGTATTTATACGTTATCGTTTTTATACGTTTATATACGTGAGTATTATTTTTAAATAATATATATATATATTTTTTTTTTGCAAAAATTAACGCAAATTTTTTTTTAAAAAAAACCCCATACCAAGTTTATTTTATTTCGCGTAATTTTTTTCTTATTCGTAGAGTTAAAATCGATTAAATATTAAACGAACGAGAGCGAAAAAAGAAAAAATCAATCTAATAATTCTGAATATATCCGTACTAGTATACAGTAGTATGATTTTAGCGTAAATCTAGCCAATACAAATTCATCACGTACAATTCAAATAATTCAATGTGTGTGTGTGTTCAATATGCAGTGTATATATACGCACAATATTATAAATCTATTCCGGTACCACGCAATAATACGCGTGGGCGGATATACAAAACTCGGTTTGGCGAGTTTCGAATAATCCGCGTACAATTAAAATTAATATAGGATTACGAATCGTTGTGCAGAAATCGTTTTATCATAATATATATATATATATATATATATATAAATCGTATTATCAGCAATCATAGGCGGCACTTGGGGATGATTCCAGGGGGGCAAACAATTAATTGACTTTCATAACCCAATTCTACCAAAATAAAATTTCAACCTTGATTTAATTTTTTTTTGGAGTGCATTTTTACCAATTTTGACTTCAGTAAAAAAGTTTTTTGACTTAATTTACTAAAATAAAGTATAATAATTTTAAAATATAACCTAAAATATTAGGAGATATTTCAAACTAATAACTTTTGTATTTTGGGGTATGAATATTTGAATATTTTGAAATTGAATTAGTTGATAAAATTCTGATGTAGATAAAAACTTTTGTTGACCACTGTGTCCAGTGACCACCATCGCGTTTATTTATCTGTACTTACTACTTAACTGATATCCTCTAATCAGTGACTGGCGTTGTAGATAGTGCTAGTAAAGTAATTACTAACCATGTTTTCTAGATGAATTAATTTTGATAACAATTATTATCATTTTATCAATATTCGATTATTCAATAAACATGAGTATAATTCTAATATTCTTCTTAATCAGCTTCAAATTGAATTTGGAATTCCAAAAACTATTTTCTTGTTTTACATCAAAAATTAAAATTACAGAGGGAATATCATTAATTATTTTAAATTAAATTCAACTTTTCGGCGTTCATTAATAAAAGATTGAAATAACAGGTTTTTTCGTTAACTTTTTTTTTTTGAGGGGGCAAATGTATACTTTTGCCCCCAAATTTGGGGGAGGCAACTTCCCCCTCATGATCCTCCAAGTGCCGCCTATGTCAGCAATGATATTTTAAATTATTTAAAAATACGCACGATAATCGAATACGATTTTCGACAATTTTTCTGACGGTAGTCAACAATTTTCGTATTCGCGTGTATATATATATTATACTGGCCGCCACAGGCACGTAGCCAGGATTTTTTTCAACAGGGGGGGGGCCGTACATTTTTGGCCCCTAACGCCCAACGGCCTCGGCCACTAAAAACTGACTAGAAATGTTCCTCAACGAAGGGATTGGGTCTTTCTTGGAACAAATATCCCAAGTATTTAACAAAGATTTGTTTTAAATTATTGTAATAGTATTATTGTTACACCGCAGAAAGTCGCTATTGCTGCTTTCACGACATTAACGAAATACGTTTTCAACATTTTTCAAGTGGCGAGAAGAAATTTTTTTTTGTTGGTCTTTAGTGGGAGGAGACGGACACCGAGGAGAGGCGAACGGTTTTCACCGCGTTATCGCTCCGAATTTCGGTCCAGGCCACTGTTATACGTATATATATACTGTAGCGCAGTCGTAACGATCCCCTGCAGGACTCATTAGGCACCATTAATCGGATCAGCCTCCTGCCCTCAACACCAACGCTTTCGAGGTCTACCTCGCCCCAACACCCCTCAAATCGAACGGCGAGAATGGCCGACAGATTGCACACGGTTAAGCCGCAATCGTAGAATATACGTATATGGACATATTGTATAAGTCCAAATAATCGGCAACAATGCGGGGATCCCTCTCTGTTTCCCTTATTATACGATTATTTTGTTTGTGCGTTACAATAATCGGGTCGTCCTAAATAATAATTTTATTTTATTTTATTTTTCTGGAAAACTGCGCGGTAATAAATTCCGTGGAAGTTTCGCGGGATATTGGTAAACGGCTTTAATGAATTTATCAACAATCGTTTAACCCGTACACCGCCCGCGATCATTGCGCGACAGCGCTAATCGAACAAGCGGACATTGTTCGTTATTTGACTTGTACGCATTGCACGCAGTCCGCGTCACGACTGATTGTTCACTTTGTAACAATGAGCGTCGATATCAAAATTTGAAACGTCAGCCGATAATAAAATACGGGATATATTTTATATATATATATATATAATGCAGCTCTTCCCCAAAGCAAACACACAGAAAAAAAAAACAGTTTTTTTCCTCTTTTTTTTCGCCTTTCATCCTTTTTTTTTTTTTACTGACGGTCTTTGTTATTCGATATTGAAACCAAAATCGACGCATAAAACTCGTACAAAACGAAAAAAAAAGTTTTCGTTTTTTATTGAAATAAGCGTAAAACCGTGTTTTTGAAGTGGGTACGCGCGCGTATTATTTTTACCTCGTTTCCCCGTATATTAAATGTATAATATGTCCAAAAGTATTTTTTTTTTTAAACTACGATGACGTAGATTTTATATATTTTCTTGTAAATACTATATATCATAGTAAATAAAATATTGTTATATATATATATATTTGTTTTTTTATCAACGATTAGTATTAGTACACACTTCGACGCAATTATTTAACAATAATTATACTTTTAAATGATATAACAATTAGTGGAAAAGAAAAGAAAACAGATACCGAATAAAAAAAAAAAAAACGAAGTCTGAATAATGTCAACTGAATTTTGAAAAAAAATGCGGGGGCCTGCGAGCCATTAATACGTATTTTAACGTATATACCTATATATTTCTATATATATTTAAAGTGTAATGACCAAAATAATTCACGATTCTGAAGAGTGAACATCTCTTTTTGCCTGCATTGGATGAAGCGGATCAAAATAAGTGGGGGGAGGGAGATGATGGAAGCAGTGTCTTCATTTCAAGTTTTGAAAGGGGGATGTATGTGAATGGTAAAAATCAAGCAAGAAAAAAAAAAGGATTTTTGTCACAAAAGGCTCTAACACCGTTCCTATTGATGGTGAATTATATTTTTTATGATTGTGATTAAGTGACGTTTAGATCTCTTGAATGTTGATATTTTAGAAAACTAAACAGTTCTCATAAAAAAAAAAAAATGTAAAGATATTTTTCTAAAAGAATTAGTTAACATAACAACTACAAATTATATATATATATAAAAAATTTTAAATCCAAGAGGAATGAATAATTTTAAACAAAATAAGTGGGGGAATGGAACATGCTGATTAAAAAAAAAAAATGGAGGGATGGCATCCTCTCATATTTTTCTCCATTTCGACCACTGGTTGTTGCAGATTATTATAAAGCTGGACGGTGTGCAATAATAAATGTGTGAAATCACAAATTTCGTCCTCATAATTTTACTAAAGGGCATCCAGAACGGCCACTGAGACCTAAATAAAAATGGTTAGTTATGTCCGAGGTGAATAATAATTCAATAATAACTCAATAATTTCCTGTGAATCGGCACATATTTTGAAAACCAAACTATTTATTCAGGATGGAAGGAGAAATCCGTTCATAAGACGGAACAAACGATGGTGGATTGGTGCGTTAACTGGAGATTGTTAAATGAATTATAAGTAATAAATTTTTATATATTTTTTCCGCTATACAGAAACAAATCTCAAACGTATAATGTTTAAATTCAATTTTCGAAATAATCTAAACCGTTCCGTCGTATAATGCGCGCATTATCGCGATTCATTCGATTTGGATTTGTAAAGCCTTACGAAAACGTTCAATACCTATACGTAATATTATCGAGTTTAAACGGTTCTTCTTGATACGATAACGCAGCTAAAAAGTCGAAAAAAGATATGTCTGTATAACGGCAATGACGGACGGGGTTTTTTTTTCAGAAATTATGCGACCAATGCGGCACTCTATATATTATTATTAGATTCTGGAACTTTTCATTTTTCAATTACGTTGCGTTTCATAATGTATGTAATTATGTTATCTGCAATACGGTCCATAGAAATTGATGGCTAAAAAAATGATGCGAGATCAGTGATCACAGGGCTGTGCAAATATAGTCACCATCCCGTGTAGAAACTATGCGTTATACAATTTACATTTACAGTGTTGGCACTAACGAGTATTATCTCATACATTACTTGTCTTTAAGATTGAACAATTGAACGTTTCCAAATGTATATGTTTCGGGTGATGTTAACATTTGGATAATGTCGACATTAGCCATGCATTTTGGCTGATGTAGGTAATACTTCGTTTATAAATATAAAATATCGACACTATCCGGATAATGTTATCATTAGCCAGTCAATAATGGATAATGTTAAGAATTGAAGAGTTATATATTATTAAAAGTGATGTAAAAGTTTTATTATTATTTTGTTTTCGAACAAACACACTTATCATAATTATTTATATAACAAAATTAGTTTACGCCTCAAACATGCTCATTTTATTCAAAAATTTACGCGAAAATAAATTTAAGAAAATTTACGAAAAATACGGTTGTCGACCAACATCAGCAGCCGTTTAAATTCTGTAACGAATAAGTTATAGAACGTATATTCCGTTAATTCTTGATTGATTTTATTAATAATTATACATTTTTACACGACTATAATGAATAGCTCCTCTGCTGAATAGCAGAGGAAAGAAATGATTTGTTAAAACAGTAGGACGTTCATTAACTAACTGACAACGCAATAAAACGACGTGAAAGTGTACTTATACTGCAGTATAGGTACTTCAGTCTCGGAACACTGAGTGGGTCTTTGCCATTAAATAACTCATAATGGCTTTTACGCGTATTATTTAAAAAAAGAACACCAAAAGTATTTATAAACTTGTAATTTTTCATTTATTTCTTCGAAATTATGTACCGTATAATATTACGTTACGCAGTAGTATTTTTTTTTTTAAACTTCATAAAATTACACAATAGGCTCGAAATAAAATACTTAACGATATGCACTCGTACGCATGCATATGGGCGAGTTCTGACTACATAATATTTTTAAATGTCCGAATAGAATATTGACAATCGAATGTAAAGATAAACGGTTTCTAATTTCTAATTGTGTATTATTTGTAACGTGTAAAAATGAAAATGTTATAAAAGAGAAAGACAAATTGAGATAAATAATTCCTGCGTATACGGGTTCGATAATTATTGCATTTTGTAAAATTCGCTTACTTCCTACGTACAATAAAATACCACGCGCGTATGATGCGATTAAAATAAAACGTCATAATATTTAAACAATATTTAAAACAATTATTAAATAATAGAATCCTCAGGATAGTCCAAAATTAAACGCAACAACTTACGCTGATACAAAAAACCAAGTCAAAGAACGTATTATAAAAATCAAATGGCAAGCTTTTAAACAGAACACAAAACTACGAGAAATTAAGAACTGGTGGGCCAAATCACTTTTTAAACAGCCGAAGAGAAAAAGTCATAATCAACAGACTCCGTATCGGCCATACAGGGCTAATACACGGATAACTTATGGCAAAGGATGAAAAACCAATTTCCAATAATCTGCGGAACGGATCTCGCAACAAAACGCGTAACAATGCTGCCAGTGTACAGAAGACGCATCACCAAGTTCAACATACCCAACATCTTATACGCGACACTAGGATCAAACACAGACACCGCATCGATCAAATCTCGAAGTTCTTAAAAAAAAAAAATCATCGGGGTGTGGTTGTGTCTAGGACACCGCAGTGTGTTTTACGTGAATACGTGTACGTAACGGGTAATATTTTCTTTGAGCGTATTATACATGTATGTCATAAGTATTACTAAGTAGCAGTAAGTGTTTTTCCTTTGGTGGCTTTAATGAGCGCATTAAACGGTCGCACACATCACACTGATGTCCAAATGGATTGTTGACAAACGTATAGTAGTGAATCGTGCACTAGCTGCTGCCCAATGTGTCTTCACAATCGGTGTTTATACAGTCCGGCGTTGATATAGAAGCGATTACATCATCCACTTGCCAAGACTCGGCCGCCCTAGTTGCAGACGTGGTTGGCGCCGTCGTTGATCCGCACGGACGAATTCATTTTTTTATACGTTCCCGTCACCGCTTCACTCTATTATATATGGTGTCATACAGTGTTTTATTATGGGTATCACTGGAGAAGCCCTTTCCAACCGTATACAACTCTATATATTGATTCGGCTTTTTGACATTGCATTATTTATGTAACTCAAACGAACGTCATCGTAGCTCCTCCCGAATCAAAATTTATACTAAACGGATATTGTGTGACGCAGCGAAACGATCGCAAAATGACGGCGCTTCCTCTTCCGACGCGCGCGATGCGTCAAAGTCCTCATTCAACGTAACGAATTCGTTGACCCTCTCTACCTATCGAATGGTGCAATTAAATTTTGGATGTAGACTATAGATAATATTATGCAGCTGTAATACCAAACTGTATCCTAACCGATTTTGTTATCATCAGTGTTCTGAATCGCCTTCCACTATGGGAGCTAATTCAAAGAAGTATTCGCGTCAAAATCAAACGTGTACGTACAATAAAATTAATCAAAAATGTAAAATTGTAACGAAACTAGACGTTTTCTATAAATGATTATTATCATAACTGACGGCCATTATCGTCGGTGTTATTAAGACCCGATAAAAAAAAGAAAACTATATTCGTACGCTCCTATATTCAATTCGTAAATTTGTAAATACGTCGAAAAATGTTTTTGACAATATTTTTTAATGCGAATAAAACGCACGTATAGCGGCGTGAACGCGCGCGGACACTTATTACGAGATATAACGCGTTCTTGAACTTTAAAACAGGTTCGAGACGTGTTGTCTAAACTCTCCGGCATAAAAAAAAAACGATAGTTGAAGTTTGAAAAATGTAATAAACGTCACTGTCAGTTCAAACCGTTCGACATCGAGTATATAAGGCCGACAACGACTGCTGCTGCTGCTGCTGCTGCTTTTCCAAACCGTACTGCGGATTCCCTAATGACGTCGTACACGCGTTGCTCTTTCGACCGCCTTCTCACGTGTGGCGTATTTTATTTTTTGTTTTTAACAAGTACTACTAACGCTATTTTTAGTCGTATACAGAACAACATTTTTCCATACGGAAATCCCACGGGGCCGAGCTCCGGGTTAAAAACGGTTATATTTTCTCCCCTATCCGCCGTATAAACTTTAAAAGCTAAAACGAAAAACAAAAATAAACGCAGCGTGTGCTGCGTGTCTCGAAGAATTCATTTAAACGACTTTACCGCCGGAGCGACGGAGACGACCGTCACGGCGGTGGGAAGTAAAAAAAACGCACACACACACACATTTCACGCGCGTTGTCTCCGATCGGCTTACACGTACGTAGGTATTCTTTTTGGTATTCCGAGACGGTTTTTGTTACCTCGGCTACTTGTGGGGGGTAGGTAGGTATAGGTAGTTCACGGGCCGGCGGAAACGGGTGTCGGGAATAATGTCGTTATTGCCACCGTGGGACGATTTTGCGCGGTTATAAATACGTAAAATATTCACTTAAGCCTCGAGTCTCGCCGTTAAATTGCGGCCGTTTCCTGCAGCGCGTACATACGTACAGCCAGCCGCCGGTGAATAAATGATGATAGACACGCCGGGCCGGGGGCGTGTAATATCGAGAATTAATGGTTTTTCGGTTTACAGTCCGGTGGCGCACCCAAGGGGGGGGGGCTTAAGCCCCCAAAAAATAATTGACCTCTTAATATTTTTCTAATTTTATTAGGTATCACTTTCAATTTTCATGTCAAAACAATTATTTACTCTTGAATTTGTAGCATATTGTATATTATAAAATACATAATAATATAATATATATTTATAACGGTTTTACCGGATGACCTATGATAAAATAATCACCAAATTCATAAATTAATAATAATATTTTACAGGTATAATTTCACCATAACTAAATCAAAACCCAAAATGCAAAAATTAATATTAAGATGTATTAGAATAATTTTTTCATAAACAAGTGTACTTTCGGATTTCTGCATATATTAAATAAATTTTATTAATATCTAAAAATAATTTTATTTAGCCCCCCAAAAAAAAATCCTGGGTGCGCCCTTGGTTTACACACATATATAAATGGTAGCAGTGGTAGGCGTGTACCGTTATAGGCAGGCCCGGATTAAAGTATAGGCGAGGTAGTCACGTGCCTAGCGGCTATAGACGATTGCGGGATAGGAGGGACAATTTTTTCCTAGTTTTACACACACGCGTCATAGTGTTCGAAATTTAAATACGACAATATTCGTAAAAACATATAAAATTCAAATCTTTTATCAATTTTTATAAATATATATCGATATAATTATACAGCAGGGTGTCTCCGAACTCGATATCGTAAATTCGTACACGCTGCACTCGGTGCGGGGTGACTCGGCCACCGACGAAAGTCTTGACATTTTTCTTCTATCGTTAAAACTCAGGTTTTTACATTTTTATTCGTAGAATTTCGATATAAATGTAAAAAAAACGACAGGAATGTATCTACACTGCATGCAGATACATACATAGGTACACGTATATGTTTTTTTTTTGCATGTCTCATTTAATTTTTACACGTGACAAAAATTTACCTATATAGCTCAGACCTCGTCTCCTCGTACCTATAGACAAATCTATATTTATAAATATCTATAGATATCTATAGATAGCGCTGCCATAGCCATTCCAATATAACTGACATGGTAACGACGGTAGAGATGTGGTGAGTAGAATGACCCCAGCTATAAGACATATACATATCAATAAATACACCGTGATATTTCCTGTTGTATTTTGATACGAATCGACGCGTCACATCACTTTTGCTTCTTATTTCTGCCCGATTTTGACGCCCGCGAGACGCTCGTGACGCCCTAAGTCGTCACGACGAAAAAAGTGATGTGACATATCGATTCGTATGAGAAATTTGCAGGAAATATCACGGTATAATTTATTTGTTTATCGCTTTTTTTCGTCATGACGACTTAGGGCGCGTCACAAGCGTCTCGCGGGCGTAAAAAAAATTGAGCAAAAAGCACGTGACGCATTGATACGTATGAGAATTTTGCAGGAATTATCATGGTGTATTTGTTTTTGCATTTATATCAAAATTCTACGAATAAAAATTTAAAAATTAAGCTTTGATGATGGAAGAAAATTTTCAAAACTTTCGTCATTGGGTCACCCCACCGAGTGTGTGTACGAATTTACGGTACTGCATGGGTACAACCCATGGGTTCAGAAACACCCTGTATATATTTTTTGTTTCATTTTCCAAATGATGTGCAAAGCTCAGGTGTGTCGATAGACGAGCGTGTATTCATTTTAAAGAATTAGTAAAAAAAATAATAAATAAATAGAAGACAACGTTTTCGCATCGTTTGAAAATTCAACAAACCCTTACAATGATGACGTATGTCAATAGTAAAGACTCGGATGGTGTTTTTCCGAATCTTATGAACGTTCTTAAGTACATTTCTGAGTACCTACTGCAGTTGCAAATTGTGCAGGAGAACGGTCATTTTCAGTCTTAAAACGGGTAAAAAACTATACGGGCGATCCAATATGTCAGAGGAAATATTAAAATGCTTTAGCGTTATTAACGATTGAAAATAAACTATTTAAATGCAATTGATTTAGATTTTAGATATAACGATTGACGGCTCACAAAAAAAAAGTAGAAAAAAAAATGATTTAAAATTTAAATAACTATAACGCTACAGATTTTTTTTATTATGTGGTTTATTTTTAATGAAATTAATAAAAGACGTAATACTTAAGACCGTTTATACTTATACATAATCACAAAAATTTGTATTGTATTTGTTTATGCAGACAAAATATTATATGTTGGAGAAAATCTGAATTTTTTCCCCAAGATGACTTTATTGCGATACAATAACGGGATGTTTAAAAACGTGTGCCACGCTTAAAACCGGCCCTGCCGGCAGACATTCAGTTAAAACGTACATATGCATCACACATTATCGCGCTCGGACTGAAAACGTATCTAACTAACTATAGCTTTTGGTCAAATTCGATGTGGTTTATGGTTGTGACCGGTGACCGATAATAATAACGACACGTGTGCTTTCCAATTAAACGAGCGATTAGTCGGGTCCAAGTCTCCTTTGTTTCATACACATTTATTAATACAGTAATTATTAGTATAGACACATATTATTACACAATGTGCTACCGATTACGTGAATTGAATACACATGTGCCGCATATAATATTCAATTCGATATTCAAACTGCGATTTTCGCGAGATTTAGTGTATTTAGCTACATAGGAGTTGTTATAATAAAATTATTTACGTTGTACGGTGTATTATGAAAACAATTTTTTTTATTTTTTATTAATAACACAGCTTGAGATTGATCAGTTGTATAACAGGTGCGGTTATACAGTTATACAGGTCAGTTGTTGCAGTCATTATTAGAAATAACTATATTTTCGATTCTAATCGGAGCGAGGAATGCGGAATGTTGGTTTTGGAAAATTAAGTTCAAGACTAATCGTCTCCTAGAGTTTTGAAATTTTTACCAAATATGTAAATTTGTAGTATATTAACGAAAACAATTTTGAAAATTTTTAGCTAACCAGGTTTATTGTAAGAAATTACATTAAAATGATGTACTGTAACGGGTTAATCGTAAATTATGCGTATTCTATACTCAACAGAGTATTATTACATGTATATACATTATATTAATAATAATAAATAATATTACATACAACGAAACTCCGCCCAGAATCGTTTATATCGAATGCAGTGATTTATAATTTCTTTCAAATTTATAATAACAAAAAAACTCTAAAATCTTTATCCAAGTACCTAATTCACTTAAGCGAAATCCACAACAAAGAAAAAAAGAATTCAGTCTAATGTATTAAGTGCTGCGAAATAATATCCATCTATATGACCTACATTTATATTGAAATGGTATTGATTGAATATCAATCTGTGTATACATATTATATACGATATATATTATAACACTACCATATAAGGCTGTAATGTTACTTACAACTATTTAAAAATATATGACAAATTACATCAACAATTCTCTAATTACAGCGTTTAGATATAAATATAGATAAGCATACATTGATATTACACTTTACACTAATAAAAATAGTATTTTCAATTAATACAATTATTGAATTAACCTAAATAATCTAACGGAAAAAGAAAATTACGATGTTTTCGATTTTTTTATATTCGTGTTGACCATTACCGATAGTAGAGAATAACACAAATTAATTGCCTGTAAATAAAAGACAAATGTTTAGTGAACAGTATATTTTTGCATTTTTTACTATTTATGAAGTTAGCGTTTACGATAAAACCATAAAAAAATGTAACACGTATTATACACATATAACATTAAGACGTGTACTATATAATATGTACTGAGTGTGAGGTTATTTTCCAAAAGATTTTTCGGTACGGAATTAAGTTTTGAATTCGACGCTTGCTCATAAATGACTTAATGTTCGCCGTATATTGTTATCAAAAGTTTTATTATCTCTGTTTTTCCCTGCGGCAATAAGTTCAGAACAAAAAAAAAAAGTGACATTATATTATATTTTGTTGATAGAACTTTAAATGGATTATGAAATACTAGTTAAAAATTTGGAAATGTTCGATTTCAAAGGCCATGGGACTAGACACATACGAGTAAAAATCGAAGAGTACCTTGATATTTTCGAAAAACATACGATCCTCAGTATTTATATAAAAAATAAAAGTTCTTTAAATTCATTATTAAATCTTCAACGAGTTTACTTATTATTTATTAATACATACACGCGTAAACATTTCCATATTGACTACTTTCGTTTTGGTTATTTTCATGTACAAGTGATGAGCATTATTCATTTTCATTGCCAATAAAACCAGTTTTTTACATTCTATGTCCATGTCTTCCCAACTGCTATTGTATAATGCAAAATTGATAGAATCTTTCTAAGTAAAAATAATAAAATATTATGTTTAATTTGTATTGTAGCCGTACAATTTTGAATTTAATAAATGTTATACACTCGTAAGTTATTCCAATGAATAATGTTTTCTTCCATATTAAAATTCGATATTATAATATATTAAAATAAATTTGAAAGATACATACCTATTTAAATGTTATACACACATTTTTTTACATTTACATTATACATTATTTAAAGATCAAAATTGATAAATTGTTTAAAACAATTATATTATTAAGGTATAATCTATATATTTAAGTTTTTTAATGATTTATACGATTAAATTGTAAGAAAGTGTTTAAAAAATCAGTATAATGGGATGTTTATAATAAAATTATGAAGTCAAATATAAAATAGACTTTTGAAGCGATTTTTGATATTTTCTCTTTTATTCGGAAAAATAGTGTTTTTTACTAATATTATAGTTTACTGTAATGTGTGTTCGTACTAGCTGCTGTATACCGCGAAATTAGTTTAAATACACGATTTTCATCTTTGATAAATGCATCGAAAATGTGTTTGAAATTTTAAGTAATTGTTATATCGTAGTCACATAGATGATTTATAATATATTTAAATTTTAAATTTTAACTTTTAACTCGAATTTTTATATTTGATTTTTTTTAAACTTAACTTTTTGTTATGAAAAAATAATTATTTACTTTAAACTTTTACTATTTTTTTCTATAAACTTTAACGAGTTTAAAAAAAATCATTAACTTGCTCAACATTGATATATTCTATAAAAGAAGGGCGAGTATTGTGGGATAATATTAATTAATAAGAATATATATGCATGGAATTACTATTTTCGAGATTATATTTTTAAATACAGTTTGATAACCATTATTTAAAATTGTATGACTTCTTTTTTTTAAGTAATCTAAGTACCTTTTTGTTTATGATCTCAAACAAGTAGCATGTTAGATAAAGTTCAAACAAAAAAAATGGAAAAGCAAAACATAATTTAAATGTTTGTACAAAGTCTTCTATTTGACCGGAATAAAAATTCTGTAATCATTTTTTACAAAAATCTCTTGTTATATTGAAATTAATTATTATCACACAAACATTTTTAATCTTACCAAAGTTATAATAAATGATAGGCATACAATTGTTTGTGAAGCTACTATTAACTGACCAAGAACAATTAAACGAACATGATTATAAAACTGTTCCATTATCCTGAGAAAAAGAAAGAAAGTACTATTCAAATAATTAATAAAATGATTAAAATAACACAGGTACATACATTGTATAGTATTACAACTAGATAGCCGACTCCGTATATGTGAAATACTGAAGACGGGAAAATGATCGACTTTTCTAATGAAAAACGTCCGTGTTTAAAATTTGTTCAATTTTATGAGAGGAGTAACAGTTTCACAAAATTGTCTTTCTTAAAAATATTATATTGGAACAATCAATATTGCAATTAGTATATTAAAATACAAAAAAATGAAAATTAACGATTGATGCATAAATAGAGAATGTCATTTATTAAATTTTGGTTTGTTACTCACTGGGTTTAGGACTTTAGTTGAAAATAATTTTTCAAATGAGTGTAATATTGTATTTCCTAATCAGAAAGGGAAATTATTAGCGTTTTATGAGATCTTTCAAGTAAAGGAACATCAAACATTACGTGATAAATCTTTAAATATATTTTTGAACTGGGAACATTTTTTGCTTCAGAAATAAATAAGTAGTATTAGTTGATTGGTTTGTGTTTATATTGATCACGAAAAATAATGAATTTCACTAACAATTTTCACTCCCAAAAACAATAAATTTATAAACCATTTCTGAAAATATTTTGAAATTATAATTTTAAGTTTATAAAGTCATGAAATGTGCGAAATTCAGAAATCATAAAAATCGTCATTCGTCTTTTAACGTTGAACAAATTGTAAACGTAGACTACTTTGTTGGGGTCTGCACCGGATCTGTATGGCTGTATTTAAGTCACTGGAAAAACACTTACACCTTGTAGAATGACCCGATTTCAATATTTTTTTTTTTTGTTGGAAAGAGGAAAACATTTTGCAGCGCGCATTGGACTTCGATTTTCAAAATTTTATTTTGCACATGTCAACAGCGCCGACAGACAGAAAATGAAATCTCAATTTTATATGCTTTACAGGAAAAACTCTCATGCCTCCCAGAGTTGTCCGATTTCGATAATTTTGCTGTTGTTGGATAAAGGAAGACTTTCTACAGAGCGCATTGGATTTCGATTTTAGAAAACCATAATAAAAACTACAAAAAAAAGTTGTTAAAAAAATTGTGAAAATTTTTCATATTCAAATTCTTATTATAGCTTTTAGAAATAAAATTTTGAGAATCAAAGTCCAATGTGCTCTGTAGGAAGTTTTCCTTTATCCAACAACAGCAAAATTATCGAAATCGGACAATTCTGGGAGGCATGAGAGTTTTTCCTGTAAAGCATATAAAATCGAGCTTTTCATTTTTTGTCTGTCGGTGCTGTTGACATGTGCAAAATAAAATTTTGAGAATCGAAATCCATTGCGCCCTGCGAAATGTTTTCCTCTTTCAACAAAAAAAAAAAAAAATATATCGAAATCGGATCACCCTACAAGGCGTGAGAATTTTTCCAGTAACGTATGTATTTCAGCTAGAAATAGTCATACAGGTCCGGTGCAGGCCCCTTAAGAGAAGTTAGACATTTTCCCGACTTCAATATAAACGCCAAGCCGGCTATCTAATACATGTATATGTATCTGTGGACTATACAAACAAATTATTAACTTAAAATACATTTTGTTACACAAATTGCATTCAATATGTTAAATTTATCTTATTTCAAGTGGTAAAGATTTCCAATTGAGTAATTTATTAGAAAACTATTAATTACATTGTGATGTTATATGCGTAGAAAACAATACTTACGTCAAAATATTTTGATGATCATTAATTATAATTTTTAAATCATTAACCATTAGCAAATTGTTGTGTGAATGTTTCATTAATTCGAAACCTATAACAATATATTATAGATATCATTAAAACGTATGCTAGAAGTTAAAAAAAAAACCACAACAAAGTGGACAAAATACGTAAAATCATTTTACAACATATTTTTAAATTTTTTCTTAAGGATTTTTGGGGGCCATTTATTGTCGAATTAGATAATCATAATAACTCTAATAAGTACGGAAAAGTAATAAAAAAAATACATATTATTTTGATTAACTTGTTTTTTTTTTTTTGTTATTGACTACAAATTTATAATTTATTAAGTACTTAATATAACATACTTACAATTAGTTGCGTATTTTTGTCCTAATGTCTCAAACGCATTTTCAATTGTCTTTAAATTACTGGATATTGCGTAGCATATGGATATTAGAAGAGAATCAAAAATATGTGAAAAAGTGACATAAAAAAACCCGAATAAAACCTCAAGGACGTGGAAAAAAATGTAAAATCGGTTGTATGTAGCACTGGTCACAGGGAAAAACACGTTAAATGCATTCAAATGGTAACTGTGTAGTTTACCGTCTAAATTCTTTAGTGTTACATAGTTGTCACTAAAAATCAACGGAAATGTTGACCACGCAAAAAGTATTATAAACCCCATTAGAACGTATACATAAGTCGATATTAATGATTTAAATCGACATTTGAAAAATATCACATCATTTTCCGGATGTTTGTATTTAATAAAATCATTACAAGCAATCTCGATGCATTTTCGCATATTGTCTTTATTTCGAATTAGTATTAATATTTTGTAACATCCAAATGAAAAATTTGCCAAAACAGTAAGTTGAAGGATGACTTGTGAAATGTTATTTATCCAGAAATAGATACCAAACAAACAAAAAGTCAATATGATTACTTGGTATATTATCAACGATTTAATGAATACGTGTAAAATATTGTAACCAAAGATGTGCG
This sequence comes from Slavum lentiscoides, assembly GCA_032441835.1. Classification (NCBI taxonomy): domain Eukaryota; kingdom Metazoa; phylum Arthropoda; class Insecta; order Hemiptera; family Aphididae; genus Slavum; species Slavum lentiscoides. The sequence continues at coordinate 13,097,172 of CM063712.1, read as the reverse complement.
GACTATTGGGATCCAGAATTTGATAAAGCCCAATAATTTTTGACAATTTCATATTCATGATGGTATTCTTTTGGTCATACGTTTTTGTCCACTTCATCTGAAAAACGTTAACGTAATGTACAATATATTTGTTGGCTTGTTGTATGGTATTGATCACATTAGATTTAAGGGGATTTTTTTTTCATTTATGGTATTTTTTTAGCATAATCATTATATTAAATTATAATTTTTTTCTTAAATGTCTTGTGCTGTAAACATTTTTACTCAGCTTCCTTTTGAATGAAACTACGAGTAATATCTATATATATAGTACTGTCTGTTCAAACTCGTAATTTATATGTTGATTGTTAATTTATATGCCTAGTCGTAAATATATCGTTTTTACGTTTAGTCGTAATATAATTCTCGTTCAAAGATTTTTTATTTATGTAATTTTATTTCAATTCATTTATCCGTTCATTTAGTTATTAATACGCAGAATAATAAACTATACATACACATTTATAATTTTTTTTCTTTTCTCATATCTTATAGTGTTCTGATACAAAAAAACAATAACTATTATTTTACGATTTAAAATGATGTGTTTTTGACCACGAATGTCGTTTATATATTAAACTAATTTGAGTAAAGGTATAACACTGTAATGAAATATTTTTGCTTTTTAATCAATTTACTACTTCACTAAACTACGTTTAAAACATATATTCACCAATAATTTAAATTCTATAGTAGTATTGTATCCATTACCCACATAACAACACATAATACCTGCAGTAGATCAGAATATTGTATATATATATATATATAATATATATATTAAATTTTTGGGAAAATATTATAGGAAATATATATTATTTTACGTTAAAAAATATCGTATTTTATATTTTATGTAGCAAGATTTTAATTTCCGTACATTTCGTAAAAGTTAATTTTATCCTTAACATAATATATAATGTGTACAACAGAGTTTAGTAAAAAAAAATAAACGTACCTTATGGAATTTATCGATTCTTATTATTGTTGATTTTAATTAAATAAAATTATTACTAAATAATGTTTTAGCGTTATGTCCGTTCTGGTTCTAAAACAGTATTAATAAACCTTATATTAGTAGTTTATTCTTATAATGTCGATAAGTTTATTTACTTATGGTTTTCATTGAAAACACGACGGTTGGTATCATCATAAAATACACAACGTATAATCATTATTCAAATAGTTTTTTTTTTTATATTGACTGAAGGTACTATTATGGTATTCTCTATATATTAAAGTTATGGTATTTATTTGTTTTTTAGTTCAACAATTTAAAAACTTTTATTTTTTTTCCTTTATATATTCTAAGAAATTTGTTTCTATTATACATTTTCAACGACATTTATAGTTTTATTTGTTTTTGACATATAAGTATAGGATGTATACCGGATGTAGGTATGTCTTAGTATTTACAGGGGCGTAGCCAAGGGCCAAGGGGGTTTTCAGATAATATTGTAATAATAATTATATAATTACAGTGGCATTTAAATTTTTCCAAATTATTCCGTACCAAGGATCGACGGATGATTGTTTTGCACGAATAATTAAAAAACGATTACAAACGTATTATTATTATTATTATATGTTTGAATACGATCATTTTACACAGACTATTATAACTTATAACACATTAGAGTATGTATACAATTTTATCTACTATTTTTTCGTTTCGTTAATCAGTAATAAATACGATTTATACGGTTGGTACTAATATTTGTATTTTTTTTTTTTAAGTATTTCCTATTTCAATGATTTAATACAATCAACGTATATTCTTAAAATGATTCTGAAATATTTTGAGTAGAAATAATTTTAATTATAGAATGTTAGTAATAAGTTTTAATTAAATTTAAAATTACGAATACGCTGTACGGTGCAATTTCCTCAGCTGTATATCAACTTCAGTTGCATGTGTAAAATAATATTAGAACATTACCCCTCGCGCACACGGTGATTCGGGGTTTTCTACGTCAGACGGTAAACAATTAGGTAACCGCCGTCGCGGTTGTCTCTCGTGCGGCGGTCATTTCCGTGCAATTACTCGTTACGATTGGGGTCATATTTACTCACAGTGGCAGATCAAAATTTGATTGATATAAGGTGAATATTAAAATATTTTATGTTTAAATGAAATTTTATTGTTTTTTAATTTTTAATGTTTAAAAACTTTTAATATTTAATGTTTTATGTCGCATTTAAACGTCATATGACATCTAAACTGTCAATAAAAAAAAAAAGTTCCTAGTTGATAGAAATTACGCCGTGGTTAGCGTTTGTTGCGCGCCTTTGGCTGTTAAAACACGACTCTGTTTTATCGCTATAGCTTAATAGACACGTAGTCAAGACGTTCAGTGAGGTACCGGACGCTTCTCCAAAAAAAAAATAAAATAAAATTCTTACGTATTTACTTACCACAAGTTGTACGAGTGTCTTTAAAAGTACACCATATAAAAGTGTATCTCGACGATCGATAAGTTCCAATAGCATACATAAACGTGACACCGTGCAGGCTGGTTTCTATTAGTGCGATGATGGTTTTTATATATCACACTCGTTCCAGAACAAGAAATGTTACTTTAAACAAAACGATACTATTATAAAATAAAACAACTAGTAAATAGACTTTTTTTTTATGAGATATTTTAATAGCGTTATTAATATTATGTAAAGGTATTTTTATTTATAATTTTCGAATTTCACTTTTCATTAATTTATACTGATATAAAATCATTAATTATGTGTTTTCAATCAATGTTTTTGGACATTATGTGTTCGGATGACAAAACTGACAAATTTTTAAGGCGGTCGAAAGTAAAATAATATTTTAAAATTTGTATATACGTGGGGTGTGTGTGTGTGTGAATATACAATTAAGCCAAAGGGTATTACGTAAAATAAAGAAATATTTAAGAGTTGTTTTAATAAATTAAAAATTTAATATTTTATATGTGTATTCACATATTATACGTAATTGTTTTCTTTCACATATTATCATATTAATTATTTTATTTATTTTTCTTGTTGTTACTATTTTATAAATATTTTAATTTGCTGAAATTTCTTTCGCAATAAGCAAATGCAGGAACAGAAAGAGTGAAAACATTTTAAAAGCAATTTCTACGTTTACACAAACGTCGTAAATTTATTCCATACGTATATCGTATTAACAAGTTGCAGCGTTGTGGCAATTTTTAAGTCAGAAAACAAATCGTATGCAGCCGGTCTGCCGAGGATGATAACTTGAGTGTTTCACACGGACGGGAGAACAATTACGAGGAGGACAAGGGATTTTAGGGACAAATGAAGGAAAACGAAGGAACTGGGCTCTTTCAAGCTAAGCACCTTCAGCTTCAGTGTACGGATCCCAAAGTGCAGAACCATATTCGATGGTTTAGGGCGTACTGAGGAACAATACAGACCTTTTTCGAGGTCTAAATAACTTAAATTCATGAGTTATCACTGGGTTGGGTATTAAAGCCTAGGGTTTCCTGAACTTTACAGCACATCTCATCAACATGCACGCGAGAGTTGAACGAAAGACAAAGGCGAAAACCAAGGTCAACAACAGAAGAAGTAATGTAAAGTATTATTAAACGCCCGTCGTATAAGTACTTTGGTGAAATAAAAACCGAGTCGCGGAAAAGGCATTCGAAGCGAATCACGCGGAAATCTAATTATTATAATCGATCCGACTGTTATGCATATAAAATATAATACGAAAACACGATGGAGTTTTTCCTAACAATTTAAAATGGCAATTTATTATATTGCGTTTTTATTGCGAACAAAAAAAAAAATTGCAGTTTTGTGTATGAGTTCAGTTAGGGAATATTTGGATTGAATCACGAGTGCCTATATATTTAAATTTCTAAATATCACAGGCACGTACCTTAGGGTGATCGTACGTCCCGTTTAAAATGGGACTGTACCGTTTTTTTTTTTTTAGAATATGACCCGTTTTTTATTTATTAATTTTTTTAAAAAAATTATTTGAAAAAAATAAACGATATTCGAAACAATAGTGAACACGTTTTATTACGCATTTTAAACGTATGTAAAAAACTAGAGTTGTTTTAATAAACTTTCCCAATGTTTTTTGTTCTATATAGAATTAAGAATTAGATATTATACGCGGCTACGTGTGCTGGCATTCGTGAAAGTTTAAAATATCGATTTTATTACAAAACCAATAGTCCTGAATAGAATCGAATGACGATAATGTAAAAAATTAAAACACAAGAGTAGCTGCGGGATGGATAAAAAATAAAAATATTTTAGTAAAATATAATTTTCATATATATATATTACTGAATATTCGACAGATATTTCTGGAATAAAAGTACAATCGATAAAATTAATATTTTCCATTCAAACGTTTTACGGACAGTGAAAAAAAAAGAAAAAAATTGTTTTTCCCTAAAAGACATTAGATTAATTATTGTAATTATTATTTCGAAAATATTACAATTTACGTATAGTTTCATGAATTAATTTGAACACAAAGTATTATTATGCGGCACTTGTTCTTTAGAGAAATATAAAAAAATTGAGTAGTGAAAGAATAATCATGGATATTAGAATTATTGCTGATCAAACTTTCATGATTCAAAAAATAAATATGTAAATAGAAAAAAAACGTGTAAAATTTAATTGTAAAACACAAGAACATTTTTTGAACATGTAATATAACACGTCAATAATATTATATATTTATTGTACAATTTTTTTTTTTTATTGTACAGGATTTCGGTTAAAATAAAATTCCCGTTTTATAAATTTTAAAATACGATCACCGTAGCTTAAATATAAATCGACGGAAGTGGCGTCCGTAGACCGTTTTCAAGGGGCAGGGGGCGCACCTATTTTAACTCAATAATTACTATCGGCGTATCTATCAAAAGTTTGGGGGTACTCAAGTCAATTTTACTTTATAATGAGTGACTTTATTAAACTGAGACGTGAACATTTTACAAATTTGTGGGGGGCAATTCCAGATGATATAGTCGGGGCTTAGCTCTTCAGCCCTCCCCCCTAACCGCGCCTATAGTCATTATAAATAAGATCGTAAGGTTTAAACTCTATTTAAGTTTTAATATTGTTGAAATATTTTACATCATAATTTGAAAATTATGATACAAATGAATAAATATATCGATATGTTATAATATGAAGAACGACTAATTATTTAATTATGATTATCAGACCAACGTTACGGAAAGAGAAACGTTATTTTTCCATAAACGATTGAATAATGGGCAGGGCCAGGTACGTAGTCGGGATCTTATTTTTTTTTTGGTGGGGGGGGTCTATTTAAAAAAATGTTGGAAAAAAATTGGAAATTCGATATATTCGACTAGGTATCGGATAATAGGTTTAATCGATTATCGAATATTTTATTCGAGACCAAAACATTTCGATTGAAAAATTATCGAAAAGTTTCACAAAAAAGTAATATTATTTATTAACATTATATTATTACATTAAATGTTGGGTTATTAGTGAGTATATAATATAAATACAAAAAACAAAAAAATTTCGGGGGGTAGGGTTTGGACCCCATGGACCAACCCCTGGATACGTCACTTGGTAGGACAATCCTATATATTAACTGTACACGGGATCGCGGTCCGTTTTGAAGAAGACCGAATAGTAACTCTTAGCCCTTAGGAAATGATTATTATTATTGAACTAATATTCAGATCATTGATCATTATTACTTTGTTAACAAAGGAGATAGTTTTGATATTTTGAAAATTGCTTTGTGGTTGCCGGGGGTAGGGGGACGCGGCCGATCGACGGACAATGATTTCTATACAATACTATGGCGCATTTTTTTTTTTTTTTTTTGTTAAATTAAAGTTTCCTTTTTTTTTCGACGAGCCTTTTGCATATATTTGACATGGCGCTTAGACTAAAAAAAAAAAAAGGTAACGAGCCGTGTGACGTTGTGAATGTCGCTTAAGTGAATCATTTGGTTAAAGATTTTAGGGATTATTGTTATTACTATAAATCAGTTTTCTTGGTTTTTTTTGCCAGTTTATCAATAATTTCCTCAACATTTAATTTAATATGTCTATTAATTGACATTGAAAACAATCCATTGAGTCTAACCTAAAACAAAAACAAACGTAAATTAATCTTGGTTTATAGTTGAACAATGGAATCTAAAAATTAAAACCAGATTACATAATACGTAATCTGTATTATGTATTTTATACTATTATCTACAGAGAAAACGCGCGAGCAAAAATATGTACATGACATATATGCACAAACAATTTTTGTATTATAAATTATAAAACAAGTAAATAAAAAAAGGTCTGGGGGATGATTTATCACCAAAAATCACCTCCTTAATTACGCCACTGTTGAGCACCTTAGTAGCGTTTACTAGAGTGGTGTTAGTGTACTTTTAGACGCTATTGAGGAAATCGAAAAATGTCCTCTCTAAAGTGCCGACTATAGATGCAGTTTGCTACGGACTGTGACTGTAACGTTGTGGATATCGCTTAATAAGTGAATTACTTGGATAAAGATTTTAGAGTTTTGTTTTTATTGTTAAATTTGAAAGCAACGATAAATCATTGCATTCGATAAAACGATACTGAGCGGAGCTTCGGTGTAGTAATAATAAACGACAATCGGTTAAGACGAAATCGCACGTGATTTTCGGTAGTTTTTCCTGACTTTTGAAAAAAGTATCGGGAAAATCGAAAAATGACCCAAGTACAAACAAGATGCAATTCGCAAATCAGAAAAGGCGCTACACGAAAGGATCGGAGCACTCCGCCTGGTAGAATTTTCGGGTACGGGCATAAAAAAAAAAAAACACATCATTGTAAAACCAATACGTTCCTAGCTTCGCTCAGAATCCAAAAAAAAAAAAAACACAGCTTTGTAAAACCAATAGATCCCCCTCTCGCTCCGTTCAGAATTTAATAAAAAAAAAAAATTCGTATACCGGACGAGGCAGGCGCGCCAAAAGCGATGCGACGACTCAATGCGCGCCACCTCTCTTCGTCCGCCGGTACGTACAAGACACGGTGGTGTACACGGCGGCGGCGGCGGCGGCGGCGGTTGTAACGCACAGCAATAACGTCCTGGCCGCCGGCGGCAGGATCGTCGAGCCGCCGGAGGCGATGCGTCGCGCGGTGGTGGCGGGCGGTACGTCCGTCCGTCCGTGTGTGTGTGCGCGCGCTCGGTGGTCGCCCGTGGCAACGGCCGATGCGCGTCCGCCGCCGCCGCCGCCGCCGCCGCCGCCGCCGATTTTCCTCGCGACGGCCGACGACTGAAAAGCTCCGTCGTCATCTCCGTACGTATATCCGCCGCATCCAGTGCGCCGGCAAAACGTTTCCCGAACACGACGTGCTGCGTGTCGGTGTCCGGGAAACTGTTTCGCGCGGCTGAATATCGGCCGTTGTCTGCGCGCGTGCGGTGTCGCCGAACGGGACGGATATAGTCGACGATTTTTCGACGGGGGAGGGGGAAAAAGAAAAATTCGAATAAAAAAAAAAAAAAAACGTTTTACTGCCTACGCCAAATAGATAGAAAAAAAAACGAACAATCTTATATAGACCGAAATATAATAAACGCGCGGAGTGTACGGTTGGGTACGGCGGGCATGAAGGAGACGGACGACCGTTGTTGCGGGACCACCGTGTTCGGATGTTTTCCGGACGTCAGGCGCAGCAAGAAGAAATCGCCGCCGAGACCGCGGTTGGCCGAGCCGCTGCAACCGGAACGGCGGGACGACCACAGTCCGGGCGGTTCCGTGCAGGCGTTCTATCGACAGAACCGCGGGAAATCGTGTCGGAAAATAATGCGATTCAACGGGCACCCGAACAAAGTAAGCGCGTGGTCGCCACAGTTTTTCTTTTCGGTTTTTGCGTTTTGAACGGAGTTTTTTCGTTTCATTTGCTGAACGTCGACGAGAGTTTCGCGCCGGCCTTTGGTTTTTTAATCGGACGGTAACAAAACGTTCGCGGCCGTTGTCGGTGGATTTCTGTTTTTCGGTTTTCCACGTGACGAACCCGCGGTTAAAGATTCTCCGACTGCTGTGTAACGTAATCACGCACAGTTATCGTTGTTGTACACGGTTATTTTATTCACTGCATATTTCGCGTTCAGTGGCGCGAATCCGCGCGAACAAGTGGGACGTACAGGGGCGGGTGATATGGTGTCGTTCAGAACGAAATTTTCAAAACGTTTACGGTTTCGTTTAAGTGGCGGATCTAGGATTTTTTTTTTTGAGGTGGGTCAAAAATTTTCATTATAATTCTCTAAGTACAATATTTAGGATTCGATGTGAGGCCTTCAAATAAAGTGTTACTCAAATTCGTGTAACGCGAAAAATTGAAAACTATATTTAATTTCTAAAAAAAAAAAAGCTTAGAATAATAAAATGTTATAAAAAAAAAAAAAAACTAAAAAAACCAAAATCAAAAATCTATAAAATACGGATAAGATTACCGTCAACAGTTTTACAACGACTACTAACGACGACTTCAAATCATTAACCACGTATATGTAACTGTCAAGGTCTCCCTCCCCCCCCCTTGAATCCGCCACTTAATGAATAACATTTACAAAGCAGTCCCTCGCTCTTATTAAATACTCATCGTTATTATAAATTTATAAATATTCTATTTCGGGTTTTATAGTGTTTTTGCATTTTTATTGAAATGTCATCGCGACATTGTACGCGTATATATTTGCGGTAAGAAAAAAAAGAGTAATCGGGCTCGACGACGTGAAAATAACAATGTAAACGTACAACGAATAACTATTCTATAAACTATCCGCAATCAGCTCAGATCCGAGTAAATGTATATTAAAAAAAAAATTATTTAAAGGTATATGATAAATGGACCCTCTATTAAGTATAGGTGCGGGTGGATGGGTAAACATGAGATATTAAATTGCCTCCAGTTCGTTCGAATAATAGCTTTCTCCATTGTTCGTGTTCATTTTTGGATCGATTTTTCGGAACGTCTTGATTTTCGACAACGGTTTTTATTCGTTCGTCGTAATAAAACCGATGATGTGACTACATTATAGTATTGGATCGTCTTTGTCCATTGAATTCCAATATAGAATTTTCATTTCAAATCACTTTATTCTTATAACGATTTCGAATTTTCCAGCGAATACTGTCACGAGAGAAAAAAAATTGTGTTGCAATTAACTCGAAAATTAATCAACGATAAATAACCTATCTATTTTTTGCGAAACACACACTGTACAGGGTAGGTATAACATCGCATATCGAGAACTACGCGCGGGACACGTACGTGTGAAAAAGTCTTTTTTTAAAAGAATTTTTTAATATTTCTAGTGTATTGATTTGGCAACAGAAACGAAAGAACGCGGTTTACGTATTACATTGCTTTGACTATACGGTTTTAATACTGTTCTGTTATAAGGTGAACGTAAGATTTTGACTTTGTTAACGTTACATTACAATTACTAATTAATCGTATAGTTTAATAAAATAGTCGAGAACACGTAAAATATCGAATAATTTCTAAACGGTTTTTCGTTATAATATTTATTATTATTACGCGTGTCATCAACGGATAATGGAAAATCATTGATAATAATCATTGTTGTCGGTTTGTACGATATTTATAATATATAATATATACCGCCGACTGATAGAAATGTATTGCGTAATATGTAAATTATTCGTTCGGTTTGTCCGGGACAGCTGCGGTTTAATTAATTTATCTATATTACTTAATTAAGCTTCCTTTCTTAATTAATTTCGCTAATTGAACTCGTGTCCTAAACTTCAAAATGTTTTGCATTTAGATAGTACAATTCAAATTCACTTACCCGCTTAAGTTTTTATTCGTTCTATTTTGAATTTTTATATAATCATTGTACAGATATTCAAAACAATAGAAACCTATACTATAATTTAACTTTTTTTTTTTTTTTGAAACTTTAAATTGGTAAACGTTATTTTGAAGATCGGAGTTTTAGAAATTCAATTATTTACATACACAAACTCGTATTTTAAAAGAACCTATACAATTACTACGAAAAGGTTCTTTGTAAATTATTAAACTATACTTTAAAAAAAAAAAAATCGAATAAAACTTGAATAAATAGGTAAAAATAATATTTTAACTAACGCCGTTAGTTTATATTATACGAATGTTTTTACGGGTACGTAAAAAAGTATGGTAAATAATTACATTAAACGTTATTATTTATGACTCTTAATAAAAACGAATATATTAGAACAATTTTTAATAAAATACGAGCGATATATTTTTAGTGTTCATTGTTACGTTCGCGTTACTGTGAGCAGTCGCTGTACGAATAGTAATCCATATAAATCGTATTTTATTAATATAGATCGTTTTAAACAGTATAGAGAAGTAGTTTCTGAACTCGACTCAAACCGCGGACCACTTTTGCACATTTTCCACCACCGCAAATTAATATTATCCCTTTTCTCTCGATATATTTGGAACAACATGTATAGAAAATATGGAAATTAAAATATAAGCAATATAGTAAATATCGAGAAAAAAATTTAAAACTATTTATCGACATCTGCAGACTAATTTAGTAAAAAAATTAAATTAATAGGCGCTATTAATCAATGTGACTTATTAGTTCGCGCTTCATTGACCATTCGTCCAGGCATTCTCGGAATGATGCTGTTGTTTAAAGCGATAATCGCGTATAACACGGAATGACATTTTTCTTCCTACAGTTGTTAGATTGCATTACGCGACACTGCATTTATTCTTTAATTTCAATGTTAAAAACTCTTTTCGAATTAAAAATAAATAAATCGGTGTTAATGAAAAAACAATTTTAACACCGCGGACCACCTGATACAACTTCGATAAGATCACCACTATTTGGAAACCGCTAGTATTAAGAGGGCATTTTTTTTTAGATATCTTCGCGGTTGTCGTCCTCATTACTGTTGTTTTTTTAAGGAACACGATACGGTAATTCATTTGTTTTTTTTTCAGTATCTCGACCACTGACAAGAGTATCGTTCTTTTATTGTTCAAAATAAAACCAAAAAAAAAAGCATTTCAACAATAATCGTTATATTTAATCAAATCAAAGTTCAAACTGATTAATTGTTTGTTCAAAGTAAACGGGGTCTTTGAGAAATGCCCTTAGTAATTGTTAGTAAAGCAAAAAGCCAAACCAATATATTGTGAAAACTGAACACAATCTCCTTCCTCAATATTTAGGTCTACTTGTGAATGTTATTGTCTAGGCAGTTTTTCATTCAAAACTGTGTGGCGACTCGTATGGTTCTTTCCAAGTGTATTTCCCCCCGTTGCTATATAAACAGCCGTTGTGTTATCATTCGATTCTCGTTTCGTACGAGATCAATAATAACAATAATTATTATACATATAATAAATAATAAGAACAAAAAGATCAATGAAACGCGGGTAAAAGTGCCAAGAAAGTAAAACCTTGAAAACATTTCCAAAAACCGTTTCGTTCACTACTCGTAACAATTCTTCAGTTTTTTCCCCGTCAAAATCTTAATTTGAAAAAAAAAAAACAAAAATGATTTAAAAACTGATTTATGGCCCAGGAACCGGCTTTTCGAATATATCAAGATATATTATATGTACGTATCAAGAAAGGGAATGTAAAGAGCAATGTCTCCGGTTTTTAAATCGAAACAATTCATTTGGCGATTACTATATCGCAATACCTACCTAGATTAGTGCATACTTCTTCAACGCGTTCGAAAAGCAAATGAAAGTTTTATTCTTCGTCTTATCGTATTTCTTTGAATTTTTTTTTGAAGCGCCGTCTGCTAATGTCATTGCTTCTGTAAGATATCGCTAAGATGATTGTAAATTGCCGGCTTCAAACTATGCGATATCATAAAAATATTTTAAGGGACACAATTTTCTGTTGACCCCCTCGCCTTAAAGTAAATCCTGGATTCGCCACTGAGGACCTCACTAAATACGTCCATAAGTGTTTCCTTAGTTTGGAAAAAAATAAAAGCCATTTCTTTTAACGTCCTCTATACGTCTCTATTGTCACATCCGTGCGACAACCCTCTCTTTGTATTTTTCGTACGCATAATATAGAAACTCGATATACGCGATATCAACGCGGCGTGCACAGTCCGCAGTAATAGATCCAATACCCTCCAAAATTGTTTCGCTCACGGCACACCCGATGGCACGATGAACGATACAAAAAAACAAAAAACGTGTTGGAAGAAGAGAAAAAAAAAGTATCACCCTCGATAGGCCTAGTAGGGGTCGATAGCTCGTTCCCCGCTCACTTGTGTAACGATAGCATTATCCGTGGTACGACGATTATGCACCGTGAGTGGGATTTTGGTTAAAAGAGCTGTATAATATAGAGAGAATGTTACGTATTTTTTTTTTTTTAGGAACAACCCTCTAAATATGACGCATTACCACGTGTATATACGTAGTTTAATATTATTCAAGATCAAATTAGATTTGCATAACATTTTCTACCGTCCGAAATCGTTTGCAAAGAGAATACAAAGAGCGAAAAACCGATTCCGGCTATATGCGCGGTATTTTCTCTTCAAAATAATTTAACGGCCAATTTCGTTGCGTTAATCAAGTAACCCGCGGGCGTTTGATGTCTTCGTCAAAATATTTTTTTTTTTGAATTTTAATTACGGAAGGGTATTTGTATTCGGGGAGTGGACGTTCTCTATACTTTGTTATGGATTAGGTCATATTATATTTTCTGTTGTCATAGTAAGTTTTAAAACGAATGTGATCATATTGAATACTAAAATAAAAATGAAGTGGAGGTATTTATTGAATTTTTTTTTTTGAAATGTGTCATTTTAACCCATATCGATTTTATAAACTTAAAGTGGTTAAATGAAAAAAAATCTCGTTAATATATATTAATTTTATTTCGTAGAGTTCCATCGTCGTCTGGCAAAAATCGAATAGAATTTTAATTTTATAAACTTTATCACAGACTAGGATTTTAATTTCTAATACGAAAACACTAAATTTTCATACGTGAATGTTGCAGGTATTTGAATACACTCGTAGTTTCAATATAATTATATTGCGTGGCAATACAAAAATTGAAATTTATATTAATATTTAGAACAAATCAAACGATAACATGTCGTACAGTATCATATTTATAGTTAATATACCAATTATATAATAATAATAATAATAATATATATATATATATATATATATAATTATATGACAAATTAAAATTTGATTATATACCATTGAAGTTATATAATTATATTTTATGTCAATGTAAGATATATATATATATGATGTATTTATATAATGTCATGTAAAATATTTTCGATTAACTTATGAATTAAATGAATTTCATTTCGAAATTAATATTCTTTTCTGTAATTAAACATTAAACGTCCATCGTGAAAAATAATGTAGAATAAAAAATAATTTGATTTTAAGTAATTTCCACATGCACCTCTAAAATTTTTTCACTATACATAAGAGTCATAAGACAATTATGAAAATCGTCTTGTGAATTTACATAAAAAATTATTTGATAAATTTCCCACGTCGCAAAAGTCTTAATATTACTTGAAATCATAAAAAGGTAACGAGCCGTGGGGTGTTGTGGATATCGCTTAAGTGAATTACTTGGATAAAGATTTTTTAGAGTTTTGTTTTTATTTTAAATTTGAAAGCAATGATAAGTCATTGCATTCGATAAAACGATTCTGAGCGAAACTTACTTTTCTCGTAAATATAGTCTAAATTTACACATTTGGTGAACATTTCAGGTTTCTATGAATATTAGTTTCAAAATTACGAAGAAATATACAACAATCGATTAAAACGAAATTGCATTTTTAGCGTTTTTAGTTATATTTTTAGGTGCTTTTGAGAAAAATCGAAAAATGACCTCTCTAAAGTACCAACTAGATGCGAATTGCTGCCGGAAACAAACTGTGACCGAAGAGATCGGAGCACACCTGCTAGTCGAAAATCTGTACACAGGATAGAAAAAAATAAATAAACATTGTTGTAAAAACAATAGATCCATTGCTCCGCTCAGAATCTAAAACAATAGATTCATCGCTCCGCTCAGAATCTATAAAAATTCTTAATATACCCGCGTTGTTTATTACTAAAAATTTTATTTATTTTTTAGCAAATCTACAAAATACAAAAGAGAATAATTGTTTTATTTGAAAAAAATAATCCCTAAGGGTTGATTAAAATAAATGGTTTATTTTAATATATTGTACATATTTATGTATGATTATATTGGTGTAGACAAAAAAATGAAAAATAAACCATTTAATAATATTATCCCAGTTAATCTAATTAAAGTATAAAGTTATTTTTTTCAAATTAAAATACACAAACGTGGTTTCTATTTTGTCCCATAAAAGACGTACGTCTTTGTTGGTAGTTTTGTACCCCTTGGGAGTACGTGGGGGCAAACGTATGCCACGAATGATATAGGTTTTTTCGTGGGTGACATTTTCAATTATGTACAGAGAGGCCACTCAAAAGTCTCTAGGGTTTTTATTCACCTGACCGGACACGTTTTTTAAATATATAATGTAAAAAAGATCCGAGAGGTGAACAATTTTCGTTTCGAAATTTCTGTTGGTCCCTACAGAGTGGTGGTTTCAGGTCGTATAGATAGGAAAACTAATACAAATCGGAGGGGAAGCATTGAAATCAAAAATTGGTTTTGGTTCAAGCAGCAATATTCAAGTGGTTTTCGATTAGTTTACTCGAGAATAACTTCGAATGACAACGTTCTACGGGTCTTATTCAATATTGAAGTTACACCTTGTTTTAGATTTGAAATTATGTACACAAAATACTGACTGATTGATTGAGATTTTAAATGTATAACTCATATTTTTATTACATTTCGTGTTTATGTAAAATATGATGTGGATTGAACATAAATATTAATGAAATACCGTTTAAAATAACCAATGATAAAAAAGATTCATCCTTTGTGTCGATTTTACATGGAAAATCGTTCCATTTCATACACAAAAATGTACAATAAGGTAATCTCAGCTATTGGATACAAAGTTGAGTGAAATATTTGTGACCGCTATGGAACGAAATTACAATTTCATAAATTATTGATTATACCATTTTCATTTCACTACGTTCTGAATAAACGATTACAAAAAGAAAATATTATATTATAAAAATAAATTCTGAAAATTATATCAGTAGATATTTTCCATTCAATAAATCCGAATCCAGGAAAGAAAACCTGCAAGTCGTTAAATCATTTTGAGTCATACTCGTATACTTTTGTCAATGTATTTTATTATATATTTGATTTTTATATTTGAGATAGAATTTCAATCTTTGTACACCATAAGGCCGAAGCCTAACACAGAATAGAATGAAATATGTTTAAAAAATAAAATAAATAATGATAACAAATTACAAAGTTACTTTATTATAAAAGTACATGTAACAGTCCCGTGCTTCGTTCATGAAAAAAAAGGCATTAAGGGCTAAGGCTGACTAATAAACTTTGTTTTCAAACATTTTTATTTTTCCATGTTATTTCAATATATTTTAATATAAAATCAAAACCATTAAATTTAATAACGTAAGGAGATTTTATTTTTATGCGTATAATTTTACATGAATTGTTCTTCAAGACTTGTCAACGTTTAAGTTGTAGATTAATAACATTCAGTCGAAGAAAGGTCATATACTCATATATTAATATGCGCTGTAATTGGACTGAAAAAAAGCATCACTTGAAGTTGTTTCGTACTTATGTTTTCCAACTGTTCGGATCTTCTAATATTGCAGTTTTCTTTTTTTCAAAATCTCGCCATTTTTTAACTACGTTCACAATTTTATTTGTCGGCGAATAAGTTTTAATATTCATGATTCTCCTAGGTCATGAAAAATAATTATTTATGAATTAAGATTAAAGAACATTAATTAATTTTTTGCCAAATAATGTTTTAATTAATACATATACATTTATATAAATGCATTAATATTTATGTATTAATAAATGTATTATATAAAACAATTTTTTCGACCAATTCTCCAACAAAAATCGAATTCAACCCGTATGATGTAATTTGTCGAAGAAGTCATTGTTAACTAACCACTTTAAATAGGATTTCCTAGTTAAATTATTTTCTCATAACTAATAACAGTAGATTTCCTTCATTTCACTAAAATCCTTAGGCAAGTTTTTAGGCATTAATTTGACGAAAGTTTTACAAAATGCCCGAATTATACACTGACCATAACATACACAGAATTAATATATTGTATAAAAACTAAAATGTGCAATTCGTGTATAAGTGTATATTATGTAACCATATATATTTATTTGTTTTGAAAATTTGCCTAAGAATTTGAGTGAAATGAAGTAAAATATATATTGTTGTATATGCTGTTTAAATAAATATTTATGACAAATGCATATAGGTAATGCATATGTTACAGTTGTTGCCTTGTATTGTTAGAGTAGAATAGTTTAGGACGGGGTCTGTTGCTTAGTATATTACACTTGATTATGATGTATTCACTGATATTATGGCAAAAATATCTGTGATCGTGTTTTATTATAAAGGAATGTGTCAAATAGAAATGTTCTGTGTTCTTATTCTGGTTAGTGAAAATATTGTTTTTCTTCTTTATGCCTATTTTGTAGAAGATTCCTGTTTGGCAATACATTTTTTAATCTTTTCGAGTACTTTTTTATGGTTGGTGTCACATTGTAATTGGTTTACCGAGTTTGTTGGATTTAATGGTTGAATTATTTCAGTATTTCGTGAGTTTGTGTCTCGGCAGCTGTAAAGGAATACGTGGTATGATAAGTCCAGCGCCTATTTTTTCATTTTTTTTTTTTTATTATAGCGTAACAGCTTAATGAAATCAATAATTTTATTATTGATAAAATTTAATATTTTGGATCAGTTCGTTGTTTTTGGTAATGGATTGTTGAAACAGGAATATGCACTGAGAAATTCACTAACTATTTTATAATCGTGGCGAGAATATAGACTTGATGAAGTATCTACGCTGCTGAACTTTGATGGTTCATATATTATGTGTTTAATAATTACCAAGAACCTGACGGTCTCGAAACTTATTCTGTTAATAATCATTTTGAATGTAACGGTATGCGTCCAAGTTTGTAAAAATCACTCTGCATATGTCTAAATATTATGTCCGAAAGATTTATTTTTACAAAAATTCGAATAATTATTTGTGCATAATCTCCATACTGTTTTTGAAATAGTAAATGGTTTTATAATCTGATAAATGTCTGTGTTCTTGGTTGATGGGCGGAGGTGGGAAGGAAAGTGATTATAATAAAACATATTATGTATAGTGTAGATATTAATTTTAAGTTTTGTTTCTACGGTAACGCAGGAGTAATAATGTTGTATAAATTATATTTTACACATCTCGAAAAATAATCAAAAACATAAAAATATCACGTAAAGTCTAAAATAAAACTTAAAACTAAAAGCAGACGCCGTCTGAAATAATTCAGTACTATTATTATCAAACAGTTTCAAGGGTATGACACTGAGAAAGTAGCTGATCTCTGCAGTCTACATTACGAATGAAAATATTATTAACACGATTCACGCGCAGAACTTCGTTTCACGAATAATAATAACAACAATACAGTAATATATGCGTGCAATAGCTTATTATAATATCGCCCGGTGGCTGGGCCGTTGGGGGTTCAAACATCCTCTTATAAGAGTATTCCAATTTCCGCGAGACAACCGAGGAGAATATCTGGTGACTTGTGTTAATTGCCTTTTTCTTTATCGCCAAACGCATTATAATGAAAAGGACAAAGCTTTTTTGTTAATAATAATAATAATAATAATAATAGGTACGTTTTATTCGCATATCTCGTACTCAATTGCATTCTCGTTTTTGATTATCATTTCGGGTTCTTTTTAAG
The DNA here is from genome assembly GCA_032441835.1 of Slavum lentiscoides. Classification (NCBI taxonomy): domain Eukaryota; kingdom Metazoa; phylum Arthropoda; class Insecta; order Hemiptera; family Aphididae; genus Slavum; species Slavum lentiscoides. Next base: position 13,079,187 of record CM063712.1, on the reverse strand, counting down.
ATACGTTTGGAAACACATGCGAATCAGAATTGTCGTGTTACTCTTAAATAATAACGCAATCTCACAATAATCGTTATAATTGATGATGGTGATCATTATCTTTAATAATAATAATGATAATAATAATAATAATAATAATAATAATAATAATAATAATAATAATAATAATAATAATAATAATAATAATAATAATAATAATAATAATAATAATAATAATAATAATAATAATAATAATATTAATGATAATAATGATAATGATAATGATAATAATATCAAGCGAGAACGATGCCGGTGTTTTATATTGCGTCATAAATAATTCTTTTTCAAATGCGACACTCGGCACGAGTAAAGTGTAATTTATACCGAAGAGTTCATCTTCTACAAGAGAGCGCCAGAACGCTGGCCGTATAATCCGTGACAATGACAAATCGCACGCACAAAACTTGCTGTACTTCTTCGAAATTCCCTGTCAAAAATATGTTTTTAAATGTCTTATGTCTTATGCGTTTGAGCTCCCCCGACAAATGCCTTTGCCAGTGGTTTCTCAACGGCCGCGTTATTGTTGTTTGTTATTACTCGTTTTATACGATCCACTTTTGAATTCGATAAGTTATGCGACACAATTCAACAGTACATTTTTACTATAAATATCTAAATTTATTTAAATATGTTAAACTTCGTTATATTTTATATTGTAATAGGGTTTTGTTTTTGTTTTTTTTTTTAAGTTTAAATTTTACGATTACCTCATTTTCAAAACACTTCCGAATGGCAAACGTAATCAAAATATGCTCTGTTGCAAACTATTAACGCGAATTATTATTTTTATTCCCATAAAAAAGTATAATATTAAATTGATAATTCCAATATTTTGCAGCACATATATGTGTAACATATTTATTTTACTTCATACAACATTGGACATAAAATAAATTGTTACGATATTATGGATATTCGTGAAACGCCAATAATACACAATATAACATCTGAGATGATTAGAAACTCAACATATAGCCAAATATTGACTTTTAAATTCGTCTAAAATTTTCATTTTGTCAATAGTAATGTATTAATCTTTATTTTCACGGTGACTTTTAGTAAACGATGTTATAGAGTTGTGTGCTTTGGGAATAAAAATAGCGAACTATTGTTTTCCCTCGCCGAATGTTAGAAATCGCTACTCTTTCTGAACACTTTCAGTTTTCTAGTTTGCTCTTATTAGTCGGTATTGTGATTAAAAGTTTTTCTAAATTCATAAATCATGATTATATCAACATTTACGCGAATTTATGTTCCCCTAACATAAAAAAATATACGTATATACCAGTTTGCTATGTACTTTTGTATAATACGAGTATATACATACTAACGATGACAATAAGGGTTTTTAAATTGTATAAAGTTGTAATAATACGGAAAAGTGTTTTATTAAAATGCCTTTATTAAAATAAAAATATTAAAAATATTACTTTCTAAATATTATAAACCATAAATTTTGTGAATTTAAAGAAGTTTTATAAAATAGTATGAGTTTTATTAAAAACGAAAGAAAAAAAAAATAAGCGAAAAATCCACCAATTTTTTTTTTTGTCGAATTTAAATAAATGCATTTTAAAATTTAAAGCGTAGTACGCATCTATACGTTAATTATATGAGCTATAGGGTTAACATAAAAACAAAATTTGTTTAAATTTTATCGAATTGCCTGTATTAAAAGCACGGTCTAAATATAGATAAAATTTATAATATTATTTGTTTATTGTTTTTACGAAATATAAGTTTTTTTTTTGGGGGGGAAATATCCACTCTTAATTCCTTATTATAAAAAGCGACAAAATGTTATTTATTAATTATCAGTTTTTTTAAATATTATTAGGATTTTACCGTCTAATAAATTGTTTTACGTAGTTGTGCGTATCAGAGTATTTGATTATGGGAATTTTTTTTTTTATTAAAATATACGACGCAAATTTATGCGTCTAAGAGAAATTGTTGAACTTTATTCTTATTCGCATTATTATTATTTTTTTACCATTAAATTTATGTAGCTACAAATCTCGAGATAAATCGGATATTTGAGAAGTTCAAGTGGAAACGAATCTGGTGGAAAAGATTGCCATCTCCGTTCACAGCCGATGACGACGACGACTATATCAAGTCACGTCGCCCCAGGTCTGTTCCGCGCATAATATTATTCCTTTTCACATTCCTAATTGCGCATCAGTCAGTTCCGGCGGAAACTTCAATTTTTTATTTTTTTTTTTAATATTATATTTTCCTACTCCTCCTCGTCGTCCGTATTATTATTATTTTTCTTATTACTTTTTTTTCGTGCTCGGTCCATTTCATGTTTATTGTTCATTTAGAAAAAAAAAAACTCGCTTCTACCTATATATAAATATATTATTATTTTTTTCATCATGCACGGTTTAGCAGTTGATGTGCAAAAGATAAAACGATTTTTATTCGCGCAAATCTCGCGATAAATTAACCGTTCGAGCCGACCGGAAAATAACAAACTTTTTAAACGGACTGCGAAAGTTCTTTTTGTCGAGGCCTAATGTAAATGTCATTTGATCCCCATTTTTCCTAATACACGTTCTATATAATATGTCGGTGCTGCCGACGAGGTCTTGAAGCAATTTTCTACCGAATTCTACGCGAGAAATCTGCTCGTCGCTACCACTTTATAGTTTTCCAAATCAAGATAAATTGCACCGAACGGATACGACTTTTCAAAGTAATGCGTTCGACTTTTAAAAATTGTGTAGGTGTAAAAAGATAGGTTAACCCTCGCACGGTTACAGGACGCCTTTTTCTTGCGATTTGTTTTCATTACGTTCGCGTTTCAAAAAAAAAAAAAAATCATTTATTTCTCGTTTGTTTTCTTTTGTCAAATTGAGAATCGGTAAACACAATTATCGCGGTGCTATGTTATATTTACAGCACATAAACTAGTTACCTTTAATATTCTTCTATCAAATGCGTAAAATTAATATTGTCGTTGGACCGAATGACGTGGCGGTGTGTGTAAATAAAGTATAAATACCCAAATGCCGCAGAACAAAAAAAAAATTCGTTTTACTTAACAATTACGTATTTCGCAAAAGATGTTTCCTTATTCAGCGGCGTTTATAATAAAACTTGTCTCGCGTCACTTTGTGTTCGAACGTAATGGGCCGGTTTCACCAACATTTGTTAACGATTTAACAATTGTATTTAACAATTAGTTAGTGGAAATTAGGTTTCACCGAGATCTGTTAACCTTGACACGTTGTTAAGTTAACCACCCGAAATCGGCTTGTTAAACTTTAATCGGCATTTTAAAATGCCATAGATCCACTTTAATAAATTAATCGCCTATTTTTAATATTATATTATCACTTATCGGTTATGAGTAATGAGAACGTCAGAATCAAGGCAACCGTTCTGGTAATTCAACTAACATTTTGTTACTTAACAAATAGAATTTAACAATAATAATGTAATGGTGAAATTTATATAATTTAACAAGATGTTAAATTTAAACAAATTGTTAACTAACACGGCGTTAGAGTGTATTGAACAATAGTTGGTGAAACCGGCCCAACGCGTTTTTGTAGGATTTGGATTTTTATAATTTATTCACCAAAATCAATGACTGCAGATGATGGTAGGCGATCGATTAAAAATACTTTCGTCGTTGAAAACTTATTTTTATTTTTCCAAACTCGGTAAACGAAGCCACGTATGTTCGTTTATTAGTTTAATCTGCATGCATGCAGACTGTCGAGTTACTGGAAATCGTGATAAAAATTTTTCCCTTAAAATAGTATACCGTTGCTCATTTTTACTGTTTTGTGTTTATAGGTACTTCTTTATCCAGAAGAAGGATGGGCAAGAAGTGCAGTTTCGAGCTATTGGACTCTAACGCCAACCTGGTGGAATCGTAGCAAATGTAAAGTCGTAGAAGTCACCGGGACTAGAAAGTGAGTACATTTGACTTTACGTATTTTATTGCATTTAAATATATTGTAGAATAGCGTATTTTACTTATCCCAGTAGTTCTGAATAATACGTACACAATTTATATCACGGTAATAAATACTAATTTATTTAAGGATTATTATTCACGTGATAAAAAAATAAAAAAATTTGCAATTTGGTTTATTTTTCATTGAGTTATCCCATTTTCAAAAAGATAGCCTACTCATGCCGCATCCTTTATTTAAAACGTCCTAGTTAAGACTCGCGGTCCAGATCTTTTTTTACGGTCGTTTAAATATTCGAGATACGTACATTTAATATATTCAGTTTATATAGTTGGTGCAGTGTATGAAATATTCAATACTACATAATATTTTGTTACTCATTGGTCGCGTACGTTTGTATAAGATCAGAAATGTGCGCGGATTTTAATTTACTGTTGTTGGCGGTGGCATGACGGGGTGAATTTTCGATTCATAACGCGCGGGCCACTCGGAGAGAATACAATAATAAAACGAAAAATGTAATCCGATTTTCTGTACAACAGAGTTTCTTTAACAAGCTAACTCCGGCAGTGTGTATTATTTGTCTAACGTAACGTAATATAGAAGGTGTTATCCTCCCCTACGCCGCCTCTGTACACACAGTTCGTTTAGTATTCCAAACGGTATTTTATAAAGTCGAACGGGTGCGTTGAAGGATAGACTTTCTCTCCGTTGTCAACCTATACCTAAACTTAAATTTCATACTAATACCCAATTTTACGCATCGTATATTTTTGTTCTTTTTTTAAAAAAAAAAGAAGAAACCTGTGTTCGCATATTTACATTACACCACCGTTATAAGCCGCAATACACAACGTTTTCGAACGGCTTACTTCGCGGTATACGACGTAATTCGTAATAAGTGCAGTAATATTATACAGAAGCGGTAAATAATAAACGATTGCACGTGTTTGAAATATATATATATATATATATAATATATTATATATACACAAATATTATATATATAAAATGCGTTTATATTCTTGAGAAACGTTAACTCGTTTTTTTTAATTACTTTTAATTTAATTTAAAAATTTTAACGTCCCACGATTCGGGACAAAAATTATAATGCAAATAACTTTACAGTAATTTTTAAAATAATTGATTAATCCGATTAACGGGTACCTAATACTAATTAATATTGTCGTGTCCGAAATAAATTACAATTTATTTACATTTATTTCAATTAGATAAGAACTGTATAGTCTATTTTCGTTTATTTTCCATATAATAATTTACACGTATTATTATTACTATTATTATTATTATTATTATTATTATTATTATTATTATTATTATTATTATTATTATTATTATTATTATTATTTTATGTTACGTTGTAGAGAGTTTATATTTTATTTTTTCATAATAAATCAATACGTAGTTTTCCTTTGATAAATATAATTTACCAGTAGTGGCCGAAAGATAAATTCTTTATATACACATTTAGTATTATAAGATAACGCTGGTCAATAAATTTGCATTCCTGCATACTCATACTTGAAAATGCATTTGTACACTTTTGCGAAATCCAGTTTGTTATCGAAATAAATATTAATACTCTATACCTAGATCATTATATATATATATATATATATATTTTTTTCATTAATAGCCTTAGAGCTGATTATTAAAATTAAAATTTATTAAAATAATAATAGTTTTATAACAACAGTAATAACTTTTTACTTTTCTATAAACAATTATTTTACTAATAAAAAAAAATCTGCAGTAGAAAATATTCATATGAAAAAAAAATATTCTATATAATAATTATAAGTAGGTAATAAATTTTGTAAGAATTATACTGAAATAAACTTTTAACATTATTAAAAAAAACACTGTGTATTTATATTAATTTAAATATAAAAGTCGTTAAGAATAAAAATGTATATAGCGGTACTCATAATATTGTATTAGTGTATTTAATATGTCAACACATAATGCTTTTATTAATCCATTTAAATGCCGGGCTTAATCTCGCACGCACGGTCTCTTAATAATTGAGTAGTAAATTACTTAGGCAAACGAGTGCGAGGGCCATAATTCAAAACGAAGGACATCTTTAATTTTAATTTTAATTTTTCATTAAGGTACGAGTAGAACAATAAAACAATTAAATTTTCATAATCTATATACCTCTACTTTTATGGTTTGACATTTTTTTAATATTTTTGTATTCCTGAACTATTACGACTTAAATACATTCACTATATATTTTAATTTTATTTAGTTCTTCGGACGGATAATAAATGTGTCTACGGAATGTAATCTAGTGGCGCCGTTGAGTATTATACAGATATCGTCCGTCGTTTTTCATGGCGTTTTTTTTTTTTAATCAAAAAGAAATAATCATTAGACTAGAATAACATGTTCAACCGTAATTTACATTTATTATTTATTGTTACAAAGAAGGAAATAAAATACACCGACTTCGCTGAATATCGCCAGATATTCGCTAACTTCTGAAATGAAAAATAGAACAAAATGAATATTTGACAACTGAATAATATTCCTTGTACGTTATTTTGTGTCAAAAACGTTGAACTCGCTAAACAAATGAAGTAGTATCATAAAAAAATGACAATCGTAAAGGAAAAAATAAGTTTATGAACAAATTTCATTTTTTTTTTTTGTTTAATACGTACATAATATAAATGTAGGAATAATTATTGTCATTGAATTCTATACACAAATCGATTAAAAGCACAATCGAATATTATCTTTACCAGAGATGTAATAATAGATATTTTTGAAGGACATTTAGAAGCTGTAGAGCAAGGATCGGCAACGTTTTTAACCACGTGGGCCATATTATTTTTTTCATATTTTCATCGAGGGCTACATTAAAAAAAAAAAAATTGCATATGATTATGTAATACTAATAATTTTATTATTATTCGATTTATAATAATATCAGTTCACATCAGTGTTATTTTACATGTAAATATGAGTAGAAAAAATACAAGTTTCTTTGTAGAAAAATTTGTTTTTAGGAAAAAAATCAAAAAAAATGTAAAACTGTAGACTAATGCGATTTCTATATGTGGCAGATTAAACTGTATAAAAATCCCATAAATACGAAATTCGTAGATACATTTATAATGATAAAATAGTTTTTTTTTTTAAATTTAACACTTTCGTGTGGAGGCCATAAAAAATATTGAAAACAGTGTTTTAAGAACAGTGTTAAAATGTGTACCGATTTTTTCCTAAAAAGATTTAACGTAAATAATATGGCACTTTAATAATAAAAATTTTAAACCGAGCTGGATATCGTGAGAATCGACTATTTTTCCGCCCCCAAAAAACACGTAAAAAAATGCGCCACCCGAGGCGTTGGATATCCCCGAAACCACCCCTAAAAACGTTTCTGTTCTCTTAATGGATGCACGTACCGGCTAAGCGCAACCGAATCGCCATTGGCTATTTTTAAAGCTTTGTCTTCACTCTTCGCATAAGCCCGGCGGACTCGACAGCGAATATTGCATTATCCTGTTACAGTCTGTCCTTGTTTTTCGTTCCCGTTTCAAATTATACGGATTCGTAAAAAAAAAAAAATTAAAATCAATGAATAACAATAATAATAATAGTAAAAACGAAAAAAAAAAAGAATGCGTACGTTAAATTTTATACCACCGACGAAATTATAATAATCATAAAAAAAAAAATGCGCCAGTGAAATTCCCGAGACGAAAATGGTCGCTAAGAGGGACGAATTAAAATCGAACCGCAAACATTTGGCAATTCAGTAATTCCCGGGAGGACGTTACAAAGCTTATACGAATATGAGGAGCCCATAAAACCGAATCCGATATGAACGAGAACGTAAATACGACCTGACGTCGGGTGTTTGTTAACAACAAACTTGTAAACAACACAGGCCTCCAGAGACCCTGGCGTAAGGTCATATTTGTCATAACCAATTATGTGTTTTTTTATTTAACTGTGAAATATTTCCCGATTATTCCCACCGAGATATTATATATATATATATACACTTTGTTATTCGCAAAACATTTGTGCTTGTTAAATGTAATTTCTGTAAATTGTTCGGAACGTTTTGATTTTTTTTTTTTTTTTATCTATTTCATAGTTGTATTGTTATAATATACATACAGTGAAACGTCTAGATTTAAGGGAAATGCGCGTTTTTGGACTTATCGAGGTTTGTGGTAATGTGGCCCGGTTTCACCGGCTGTTGTTGAATACACTCTAACACCGTGTTAGTTAACAATTCGTTTGAATTTAACTTCTGGTTAAATTATATAAGTTTCACCATTACATTATTATTGTTAAATTCTATTTGTTGAGTGTTAACAAAATGTTAGTTGGGTTACCAAAACAGTTACCTTGATTCTAACGTTCTCATTGGTTATCACTAGGACTTTTAGCTCTAAAAAAAAAGCACTAAACATGCGAGAACTTATGCACTTAAAAACCCTGTAATATGCAAAATGGATATTTTTTCTAAAAATATAAATAATTTTTTGACAAAATTGTTAAGAAAATTTAATTTTAAATAATAAATTTTTTATTGATATAATTAGAGAGTAGACATTAATTGGTACACTATATCGATAATATCAAATAATAAATAATACTCAAGCGTTTCTAGGAAAAACGTGCGTCCGCGAACAGTCAACAACAATATTATATGATACAAAATTAAAAACTAATTTAAATTCATCAATTTCGGTTGTAATATTAAATGAAATAAAAATGTCGATGGAAAAATTATTAATTGTACTAAATATTTCTCGAAAAGTATAAAATGGAAAAATATTTCCTAAAAACAAAAAAAAACTCAAAGTATGCATTTATATGCAAAATAAAATTAGAAATCTAGCTTTGTTTTAGCATAAAACGTATTTGGTTCTTACTCTGCTATTTTTTTGATTGAGTAAAACAAATATGCAATTGTTACAAGTCCTTTGCTCTAGTTATCGCGAAATGTGATAACCGATAAGTGATAATATAATATTAAAAATAGGCGATTATAACATAATGTACCATAGTGGATCTATGACATTTTAAAATGCCGATTTAATTTTAACAACTGATTTCGGGTGATTAACAACGTGTTAAGGCTAACAGATCTCGGTGAAACCTAATTTTCACTAACTTATTGTTAAATAAAATTAAACGTTAAATCCTTAACAAATGTTGGTGAAACCGGCTGAGTGTGTATTATTATAACAATTATTACCAAAAAAAAAAATATGATAAAAAATGTGTATAATGTGACGACTTTTCAAGAGATAATTTGATATCTTAATATGCAAAGAATATATGCATAGAATATCTTGGTTCACACGCTATCAATATTTTGTTTCTACCACATTTAGATCAGAGTAAACTTTATTATCGTCTACATTACTATGTATCGTTCGGTACCATCGACATAATAAGTACCTAATCGTTATTATCCGTCTAAATTCAGAACACGCAATTTTCGAGTTTTTCTTTCGGGTAATCATTGAGGTTTTCGCAAGGAAACGCACGTTTATTTCGACATATCGAGATTCAACTGAACGTATAATTATTTAATGTATGCTAATTTAAATAAATAATAATAATTAACGAAAATAAATAGCCGTTATGTTTTCCGAGCGTTAAAAGCAATTACACGTATATAACACAAATATTTATCCTTTGGCTATTTTTAATTAAAAACCCGTTGATTTTTATACAGACGTTTTTGAACCCTCCTTTTTTTTTATTTGGTCGCCATAAGATCAATTCAATCCATTTCTAAAATAAATATAAAATCGCGCAAAAAATTTGTCGCTTATTTTATAGTAAATAACGTTTTTTTTTATTCAACCTAAAAGATACGATTTTGTTACAAATATACTTTTAATCAGGTAGTCGAAGATATTGGGATTAAATAATTTCTTATGAATACACAGTTATATCGATTATGATGATATCCATTGGAATATTTCGATAAGGGAATACGTATATAGAATTATTCATTAAAATATTTCGAAGCGAATAACAATAAGAAATAAAAATGAAAATATACCACAGCCAATCGATAGAAATTATTATTAAAAATAAAATTGTATTCGTATAAAAAAACGTATTTCATTATACGAAGAGAGAAAAAAAAGCAATGATTTCGTTGCCGCGGTTTCGACGGCAGCAATCGGTTTTCAATCAACCAATCACATTAAGCTTTTTCGGTTAGACTAGATATCATAATATCGTCATCGAGAGAGAAATTATCTCGAATGACAGGGAAATAGTATTAAACCGAAGACCCCAGTATTAAGGAACCAATATCCTAATGTTGATGTATTGCGAAATCGAACGAGATATGGTGTCAAACTATAGATAATTGAAATTGGAAAAAGCTCTAAAAATACGACTGGTAGAATGAAGATTGTAAAACGAATGGAATGGAAATAAAAATATATATATATATATGAATTGTGACACGTCATGTACGAAATCTAAAACTCATTAAAATTTTTGTATTATAATATTTATTTTGGAAAAAATATGTTTTTTTTTTTTGAAAACTAGTATAGTTTCAGGAAACAAACTGTTTTTATTTCAGACATTTCGGACGTCTTTATACGCGATTCGAACTAATCAGTACGTTATATTATATATTTGTTTAAATATAATTATATAAGTTCACAAATCGACTTATTTATCGTTATAGAATAAAAATAAAAATACGCATAATATACATAATTTTATTTTCGGTAATTTTCTATTACGCGTAGATGTACTGCGTATAATCAATTATTCGTTACGAAGATGAAAACGAAAAAATTGTTTTCTAAAAGTAACTAATATTATATTTACCATGGGATATATTTTTTCCTCGAAAGAATATAAATAATTTATACAAGTCACCGTCGATCACGCGCGGTAATTAAAAAAATAATACATTTTTCATGAATTAATATTAAATACATTTACAAATTTAAAAAAAAATTCGATATAAATATTTATTTATAAATATTTATATAAATGATTTTGAAGCGTGTCGATCTGTGTCAGACGTGTACTCGTGCTGTCTATTCGTTTTAATGATATTATCACAGTGACTGCTGACTATACAGTGAGTATACTGAGTACCCGTATTTAGTAGAAGTGTGAGTGTTTGAATAAAAAAATATATACTTTCCATTCAATAATGGTTCACGTCAACTCGGAATAAATGCTTTTTTCGTAGGATATAAATTGTGATTGATTTTTATAGTAAATGTTGGTACCCGCGAAAAATAGTTAAAATAGTAAAACACACACACACACACATATGAAACTCACCTTTATTTTATAATCGTATATAATTTATTGATTTTGAATGAAATGACAGACTTGGGACAGTACTGGAAATATTGTATTCAGAATACTTTTTGAGTATTCTGAATAATTTTTAAAGACTTTTTTTGTTCGAAAGTATTTTATACAGTACTTTAAATATTTTATAAAAGTATTCCGAATATTTTTAAAGTCCAATCATTTTTTTTTTGAAATAGTGCCTATATAAACACAATAACTTATTACTTAAATTATGTAAAAAGTAATTATTTCAGAAAAAAAATATGAGCAGTAACTAGCAGCAGTGATTACCGTCCATTTGTCACATTTCAAACAACATCAATTATGTTATCAATAATAATCTTACCAACTATACGTTTGGTGTTTGAACACGTTCGAGTATATTTAATTACACCATGTTATTATAATATTGTGTTATATTTTATAACTAATTGATATTATTAATTTTTTTATTAGCCAATGTGTATATTCATAAACACAGAATTTAAAAAAAAATTATTAAACCCTTCAATCACGTCATATTTATGGCCGTTTACTTTCGATTAAGTAATTACTATATTTCTGGTATTAGTGTTACTGAAAACGAGTAAAAAAAAAAAAAAAAATGTATTCTAAAATTATTTGATATACTTTTTGTGAAGTATTCGAATACATATTCTGAATACTTTTTTTTTTTTTTTGATAGTATTCGTAATATGTATACCAAATACTTTTAAAAATGTATTTTACCCAAGACCGTAAAATTATAATTTATGCGTATGTCGTTTTATACAAAAAAAAAAATCTTCGATATAAACCGCGATTATAATATTGGATAACGAGTACAAATAGTTATTTAATAAATATATATATATATATATCGATAACGCCGTGCAAGCGAGACGGAGAAAGGAGAACACAATAAGGGATATTTAATTATAAACTATTAATAAATCTCGCGTAAGTGAAGCGCGTCTCGTTGAGTAATGTTATCTTCGGCGACGAGACCGAAGGCGATTTCGCGCGTTTCGGCCGTGTTGTGTGCGCGCGAGACGAATAATTAATCTACACCTTGAGTACGCGCACATACCTGATCGCATGGTATTAATCTAACGAGAGAGATAAGACCTTGGCAGTAAGTTTCAATTTACATGCCGGTGGCTCGACAATAAATCGCCGCAGCCCTTAAACGGCAATATTCATTTATCGTTCGGAATCGCGAATCGGCGGTGCCGAATTAAAAAAGACGAGAATAAATACCGTTTTGTTTTTTTTTTTGATTTTCGTCGAATATTTAAGCGTATTACGTTTTTTTTTTTTTTTGTACTCGTTTTGTTACGCTTTGTTTAGTCGCTCGTGCGCGTTTTCTTCGGACCTTGTGCAAGGGAGCACTGGTTGATTTTTGACTATATATATATATTATGCATGTCCATGGTGTGCACGGTCGATTAGGCCTTTTGTACGGAAAAGGAAACTTGTTAGAACGCGAAGGTCGCACAGCGGTGCGTGCGCGGTTAGATTAAAACGGACAAAGGACCGCCGTGAATTTAAGGGATAGAGGACGAGAGTAGAAGAAAAAAAAAATCGAACACACACAGAGAAACGGCGGCGTGGCCGCAGGGTCGGAGGGACGCCGAGTATCGGAAATTGGCTTGTTAAAAGTTGCCATGTCGTCGTCCAAGTCGATTTATACATCCGCAGCTGTACAAAATGTATATACTCGTATATATATATAATAATAATATCGCTAAACCTGGTTTTGAGTTTCCACCGAGCCCGAGGGGCCTGCAGATGCTACAACGAGAAACCGATGAACCACGACGAGCTGCAGAGATAGAGAGAGAGAATATTTGATGAACCGTTTGAAAGGTTTAAATCGCATATACGCTCGGTATAAACGGACGCAGCAACTCGGAATGAAATGTAAACTGCTCGTCTATAAAAGACAATCGTAAGGGCAATACGATGGAATTCGAAATGAAATATTATATAATATTGAAATCTACGGGGTTAATAAAAACACAATAACACCGCAGACAACGCGGCACACACATCATTATTATTCGTGTGTTACGAATCGATTTTATCGCGTTCAGCGTACGCGTCATATTCTTTACACGCGGAATTTGTGTGAAAATAACCAAACCATAACGTCGTCTGCAACGGCGTAGCAAGAAATCGGTTTAAAGGGGGGGGGTTATTAAATAAATGTGATGTAATTTACTAGTGCGTCGAATTCGCAACACCGCGCGGTATACTTTGACAAGACGAACAAATATGATCTCGATTTATAGCAGACCAGACTAGAAATCCGTTCTATTTTCGAGTTGAAGAAAAAAAAAACGAAAATTTAAAATGCCAGTTTTAGAAAAAATTTTGCAAATTTTTATGTATTTTTTTATAAAATTAATGTTTTTTTTACACCATAACGTTAAAGATAATAATAATAATAATAATATTATTATTATTATTATTGGTGTTTTAATTCAGCGACGCGTCGGGTAAAATAAAACATAAATTTTATTACTTCACAAAATATTGAAAATGTATTTATACATAGGTACATATATATATTTTTTTTTACTATAATTCATTGGTACTATTTTTTCAGTTTAATAATGCTTACCAGTTTCCCACCAGATTTCATAAAAAAATATTTTTTAAGTACTTAAATAATACTGAATAATTCATTTTGCATGTATAATGACAATTTTTTTTTTTGCATATTTTGTCTATTTTAGCTCCTATATAAATTCCGAGCTATAATAATAATACTACCGTATAGAACAGCTGAACGGCACGTCACTTGATAATATTATCTGACCGTCGTCGTTTAGGTTAGGTATTATATTAATACACTTTTTCCTTGCTTCACTATGTACAAAAGTAAACGGTGAACGAAGTGCGAGAAATTGCGTCGCGGAGGCGGTGTAATATAATAACACAGCAAGGCGTTACGTTTGGTTTTCGTCACTCTGGTCATTCGTATATCACTATCGGCAATCGATGAGCGAAAACGATAAAATTGTACAATTGTGCATCAATCAAAATAGATCTATTTTGTCACGCACGCGTTATTATTAAATTTCAAAACTAAAATATTTGACTGTAAAATAAAATAAAAATTATTTCAAGACATGACAATCAATAGTACAGAACAGTTATCAATAAAATATGATTAACTTATTATTACTATATAAAAAAAAGTCAAAAGGGGGGTTGAACCTTTAAACCCCCTCTCCTGGTTACGCCACTGGTTGCCTGTATAAGCCAGTAGTAAATAATATGTCATTCTGGACAATACATTTTATCACACACACATCAATGTGACTCAATGTCAATACAAAATCAAATGACGGAACTAATCAGTCATTTTATGATCCACCAATTATAAATTCGTGCCGAGAGAAAAAATTGTAATACACAGAAGAACTTCGATAATTCGAAAACCTTAGCAAGTCGAAAACCTCGAAAAGTCCAAAAGAATTTCATTTCCCATACATTTTGACTTATCGAAGTTCCACTGTATATTTAAAATATTTACCGTTATTTAGAAAACGGAAATATTTTCAGAAAAAAAAAAAATGTCTTCGCAAAAGGTGTGTTCATTTTATGTTATTGTTTATTACGTTAGATTATAAACGATAACCTTACCAAAAATATTGTATTAATTTTGTCGAATCAAACGTATTTGAAATAAAATATTTCTTAAATATTATTTTATAATTTCTATTTTATACGAACATATTACGTATTATTATTACTGTTTATCGCGACGTTTTTTTTTAAATAATAATAATTGATTTATAATCATTTTGTTTAAAAATACGGTTTGTAACGTTAAAAATCACAATAATCAATTGATCGAGTTCACCGGTCGTGGTTTTCCAAGTAAAGAATACATTGGAACGAAAAAACATACCGTATTTTATTGACGTTGGGAACGAAATGAAGATGAGGACATTATTATTGTTATTATCACGGTTCTATTGGAGTTGGTATGATTTTAAAACAATCGAAGTAGTATTGGGGTGTGGTGGTTGACTTAGTAGACGGGAATAATTTTCGATTTGCAAGGAGGATGAGACGGCGGTTGAATTATTCACAATATTGTTTTTTTAGGATTTAGGGACGCGAATAAAATATACTTTCAAGTCGTAAACATTAGATTGATGTACATTTTTTAACATAAAATAACAGTATATTAAACTAGTATGACGTTTTAATAAGGATTTTTTTTTTTGAAACGTTACCCAAGAAAATAAAAAAGATTTTTGGTTGTTTATTTTATTTATATACTTTTCAGATAAACGTAACTGAAATGTGCCAACAATAATAAGAAAAGTAAATTGTTTACCATAAATTATACTCTGAACGATTCATTAAATATATAGTTTATATAAGGTAAACTTTTATAAAAAACGAATCCGCTAATTTTAATTAGCTAATTTGACAATTTTAAAAATTTTGTTATTTTAGTTACGTAATCGAAATGTCATATTTATAAATTTATAGGTACTTATAAGTATTAAAAATTTATAACATGTATATGATACAAAAAAATTTATATGTATATATAGTAAGTAACATAATTAAAAATACGAAGGAAAAATTTAAAAAATTATTTACATAAAAATAAAAGCAAATAGATGTTAAAACTGAAAATAATAATATAAAACCTACTGAACATTGAAATATTATTATATTTTATTAAATTTCACTCGTAATAAGAATCGCATATCAAATTATATTTCAGTTCTTTAATTTTCTAATTAATTACAATAACAATAACAATAATAACAATAACAATAACAATAACAATAACAATAAAATAAAAATAATAATAATAATAATAATAATAATAATAATAATGAATTGACCTAAGGTGTTCATAAAGATTACTATTAATGTCTATATTAAATTATTTAGGTATCTGAAAATGTAGTCAAAGTAAATATTTTTTTACCTCTATATTTTCGTTTTAAAATATTATTAAAGAAGTATATATTGATTGTTTTTTCTTTGAGTAATGTAACTTGTAAGTACTTTTAAAGTGGTAAAGAAAACTTCATTTATGTAAAACGCGTAGTTTATGAACTATATATAAGAAGGCATTATAAACTTAAAGCAGTACTTGTATGTTTTACGAAAATGTTTTACATTATAATTAAACCACATATCAAAGTATCAAAAGTAACATTACATTGTATATGTATTATTTATATTATATATTTACGTTATAATATATCAAACGTTATAAACGTATAAAATTAATTTTGTATATATAAATATAATGAATATTGTTTATAATTATAATAATAATAATAATAATAATAATAATAATAATAATAATAATAATAATAATAATAATAATAATAATAATAATAATAATAATAATAATAATAATAATAATAATAATAATAATAATAATAATAATAATAATAATAATAATAATAATAATAATAATAATAATAATAATAATAATAATAATAATAATAATAATAATAATAATAATAATAATAATAATAATAATAATAATAATAATAATAATAATAATAATAATAATAATAATAATAATAATAATAATAATAATAATAATAATAATAATAATAATAATAATAATAATAATAATAATAATAATAATAATAATAATATGAAGTATATAAAATGATATTTTAAGAATATAAATAAAAAAACGGATTCATCGTAATAATAAGAGACTATACTCGTAAAATATAATTTATTTATTTTTAATTTTCAGGTATACAACATTGGCTAAAATGGTAGACACCGATACTGGCAACCTTTTCATCGTCGGTTCGTTTAACAAACGTACTGATCCAGATTTTAAAGTAAGTACATTTTTTTTGACGTGTATTTAAACCTGGTACAGCTGAATAACATAAAATATAGATAATCAGTGTGCTACAAATCCGACGTTAACCTTGTTCATGCGTACATATGTCATATGTGTTTTTTTTTTACACCGACAGAATGTTATATTATTATGTCATATTCAGCATTTTGTTGGATGACACTGGAACAATATTAGCACTTTTCTTTTATGTATTTTGTTTTTTTCCGAAAAGGGAGAGCGTAGTTTTTTTCACTTTTATCGAAACAAAAAAGAATAGGTTTAACAAAATTCGGACACTGCAGGTGGGTATCATGGAAATACAAATGCCCACAGGGCTGAAGTGTTGAGATTAAGTTCCAAGGAAACAAAGAAGTTTTGTCTGATGAATAATGTTTGGGTACAAAAATTTATAAAATGGCTTAAGAACTCGGCTGCGTTACGAAACAAGAGTGATTGAGTATACGTGTGTTTGTATGTTTTTTCCATTTGTCTGCTAAGAGCTTATAATACCTACGACTTTGAAAAGCAAATCGTTTCGGAATCAGCGAAATACGTTATTTTCGATATTATGTCAAATAAATATAGAAATAACTGTGTTTGTAATACTTTTTTTTATTTTCAAGATTGTGAGTAATAAATTATTATTCGTTACTTTATTCCACAATTTCACGTAAAATAAAAATATACTTTCGTGATACGTTTTAGCATAAATAAGCTAAAATAAGCTTTAAATAAGCGTGTAATTACTTTTTCCGTTAATTTATAAAACAAATTCGAAAATTAATATAAACATTAAAAAAAAACATAATTTTTGTAATGAATTGAGTACGGGGTAATGTCTATTAATGTAAATATATAACAGAAATGTTGGTGCTTCAGGGTTTTCCGAAATAAAATCAGAATTTATATGGAAGTAGTTGATTGTATAATTTGTAACGTTAAATAATTCTGCTATTATAGTTACCTATTACTTATTGCTTATTAGGAGAAGCATATTTATTGTAATCTGGTAACTAATTTTTTTTAAATATTTATTCAAAAATCTGGTAAGATACTTGTGCAGCCAATCACTGGAAAATATAAAAATTGAACGACGCGTTTTAAAAATTTATATATTTTTGAATACGAAAATAAGTGACAAATATTACTAATTAGTAAAGAAAATTTTCGCTGAAAAGGGAATAGCTCTTCGTGATAAAACCTTCAGTATTATTGGTACAAAAATATAACGTGTAGAATATTGCATAAGTGTCGATATTGTTTCTTGCTTTTTGGCCTTTGAATACCACAAAATACAATATCGATATAGAATTCGAAACAATATCTAAATTAATTTTCTATTTAACGCGTTTTCCTTTAACCGGCCTTTGACTGGTATCGAATGATTACCGAGAAATATAAAGACATAAATATAAGTATATATATATTTTTTTTTTTTCTGATAAAAGTTATAATTTATTTATGTTCTGGCAGAGGCTTTATATCATATTTATTTCATGTACTGTGTCAATATTTTATCAAACTCATTTCCGAGAAGTCCTGTCGAATTTCAAAATGTGTAAAATAAAAGTTTTGATAAAATACTTCGCGGCTGACGTACGAGGAACGAAGAACGGTACAAAAATATATTTTTAATAATGTGAAAAATACCATTGAAACTTTCTGTTTTCTAAATACGTATGTGAAACTGTTTCAATGCCAAGCAAGAAAAAAAGAAGAAACCGCGATTATTTAGGTTTCTTATTTCAGTCGGTGTATGGACACAGTGATAAATAACCTTGTCGTAAATATATAATGATAATTAATAAATTATCAATTTGTTTAACCAACTAATAAAAGTAGAAAATTTCATTATTTGTACAATTATCAAGCGTATCGTCCAAATAAGGCATTCAAGTAAGTAATATTGATTGTTAGGAACAACTAATATTAATTCTCAGTCACAAATAGATTTCGGTATTTTACGTAAAGCAAATCGTACTTTTAATTTCTCTCTTAGTGGCAAAGGGGAGAGGGGGTTTAAAATAAAACATAGAAACTTCGTCCCCATTATAAACGATCGAATATTATTATTTTGAATTAAAATATTTTCTTTAGTAGTAAACTAAATAAACACATATTTATATATTATATAAATCAAATAGTAATAAAATACTCAAAGAGTAATATAAATGTGTTATTTTGAAACGTCTATTTTTTTGGAGAGATCAGTGCGAGACTTTCTTCAGGTTTTATTGCGTTATTTTCGTCAATTGTGAGCGTATAGCTAATAAACATTGAATCCGACTTGTTAAAAATAATAACCAATTTCAAAATAATGTTTTATTTAATAAAAATGAATACTTAATATTAACTCTATCAGTACCTCCGGCGTCAAACTCTTCGCGTAAATAATTATTTGCAGATTTTTCGCTATATTTTATGAGATGCATAACCAGCGTTTCCTTTAAACCGATAATTTAAGAGTAACGTGTTTGTTGTTTTTTCATACGCGTCGACAATAGCGTTAAACGTGTTAATATAAAACGCATGATAATATTTTTTTAAAATTGAACCTTTTGGTTTAAACCGAACTCAATCCCACGCCCATGTAAATAAACAAAATGTCGATTGTAAAATTAATTACAATACGCACAGACCGATGATTGCAGTGATTTCAATGTAATCGAGCAAAAAGTATATTGTGTTTATGAAATACATAAAAATTTATACGAAAAATAATATTATCGTAATCGTACGTTTTTATATCGGTAAATCCGTGTGGTAGAGCTAAAATAGAATATTGCGCGCGTTTTGCAGTAATTTGTGCGCTTTTCTGTACAGTCATAATCTTCAAAAATAATTTTAGAGCGCTGAACATACACTGCACACACATATATATATATATATATATATACAACAATGTTCTCTAAATCCGGATTTATCTCGAACGTTGTGCATTACCAGTAAAGCTGTACGCGGTGATGCTGGGCGGTATATAATGACGGATTTTCCGATCCAAAAACCGAAGGGGGTATAGTAATGCAATATGAAAGGAACACGTGTAAAACGGTACAACAAATGCCTATTTATTTTCTCATATTTCTGTTTATGTGCGTTTTTTCAATCACGTTCCCTCGCGGTCCATCGGTTTCCCGCGCGCCGTTTTTTCTCTTTTTCTCGCATGCAGTGCGCCGGTTCGCGAGGGTTTTCCGTAACGTTTATGCGACGTAAAATCCATTTTTTTTTTTCAGCTTTAGCCCGAAATAATCATTTTTGTCCGTACCTTTTTATTATTACGATTGTTATTATTTTTTATTTTCACTTTTTTCGTACATATTTTATTTATATTTTGGCGGGCCCTCAAAGGCGAGCGGCGCGCATAAACGGTCCGTCCGACCGAGAAAAACGGTGAAAAAGTTATGAGGAACGTGTAAAGGTACCGCCGTTTTCCCTCATCCTTGGCCATCCATCATTGTGACGAGCTCGTGTGTCGTATCCACTCGACCGAATACCGTACCGCCACCCTTCTGAGGAATAAAACGGATAGCTGCGTGATTTTTCAAGAAAAACTTATAGATATAATGTATACGATCGCAACACCGTTTCTACGACGTGGCGTTTATTCAACCGGGACTTTTTGATATTCGAAAAATTTCACCGCGTTTCAAACGATGGCGGATATACGAGTGCTGGTATTGTACAAAAGTAATCACTACTCGAAGTGATTGAATTCGAAAGTATTACAATGTTACGGTCAAAGTGTATAGTCGGGCATTGTATATATGACGTCCAATTCCAACGATCAATGTGGAAAATCATATACTTTGTCCGGACATTGTACACAATGCTCAAAAACAAGGAATCTATTGGTTTTACAAAGCTGTGTTTTTTTTTATGTCTTTACCCAAGAAATCTACTAAGAGGAGTTACTAATTCTCCGATCTTTACGGTCACGGTTTCTTACAGGTAGCGAATTGCACTTAGATTGGTACTTTAAAGAGGTCATTTTTCGATTTTTTTAAAAACGTTTAAAAATATAACTAAAAAAGTAGCGGAAAAAAAAAATTTTTATATCTTTACCCAAATATCTATACACCGTATCGTTTTAGATACCGAAGTTTATTGCAAAAAATTATATATTAAATTACTATTATTAATTATGTGCTCTATACACACTCTATTATTATATAGTATTTATAATAAATAATATAACACCGAAGCTCCGCTCAAATTCGTTTTATTTAATGCAATGATTTATCATTGCTTTCAAAATTATAGTGATCACCGTATAAACTCTAAAATCTTTATCTAAGTAATTCACTTAAGCGACATTCACAACACTCCGCGGCTCGTTACCTTTTTACTACTATATTCGCATTCATTCATTTTTACAGCTTAAGCTATTATGAAGGAATTTAGAAGTACATCATTTTCCTGAAGTCCTACATTTCTATTTACTTGTTCTTCCTTGTACATTACGGTCGCGTCTATCACGTCCTCATTGACCGCCAAGATTTGGAAATTTTCTAGCCGCTTTCCTTAATAATATTAGAGTATTTGGTACCGTTCTGTTCATCTTATATGCATCGAATACATCATCGCGATTCAAATTTCACAGTACAGTTATCGCTAAATAATCATTATGATATTTTAGGCTCTACTCGCATAATACCATGCGTAAATATGTGTAGATAGGTACGTGTAAAAACGCACAAATGAAAGAAATAAACAAAACACAAAGGTATTTTTAGTGTGTGGTTAACATTGCCCATACAAAATTGGGCAATGTACATACAATGCCCGGACATTGTTATACAATGTCTGGGTAATAAGTATAAATTGTCCAACGGTTAAATTTTGCTTCGGTATTGTTACTAGTTGAATATGTTATAACAATGTTATTAAATTGTGATTAGTTTAGGATGTGTGTGTGTGTATATATATAAAATATACATTAAAAAAAAAACTGATTACTTAGACTAAAGTTGTTTTTAAGATCTCCATAATTTATCCATATAATATTTACTAAACTCTTAAAGTCTTAAAGATACACAATTTTCATGCGGATATAATTAACAAACACTAATTAAAGATGCATTATAAAATGAATTCATAGTTTTTAGTACAGATTTTAGTTTTTGGCATAAGAAAAAGAAAACTTTTTCTGTTCATAAAATACGTCGGTCAGTGCTAATAGTAATAAAATGTTTTCATTCAAAATCACTGTTGCGAGTGCAATGTACTAATATTATAATACTACAGTTAAGCTTCGAGACACTTCTGGAGTCACGAAATCACCAGACCCTACGAGGGTCGAAAATATGATCAATACATAACTATCTCCGTTTTATGTCACTCCATGTACACAACCGCAGCACAAATAGAAAGTGCAATAATAGTAAATATTTGTATGATACCGATATAGTAAGGAGAAATTATTGTGTATCTCAGGATGTCGTTCTTGTCCTTCGAATAAAATGGACTCGTTATAACATTAATAAAGCCAATAATTCGTTTTGAAATATTCATAAATATTTTAATGCCGCAACAACCTTAAAGCGTTTTTAATATTTGCGCAAATAAGGTAGTTATAATAAATTATCTCAGATAATGGTTGTTAACAATCGCTGTTGATCGGAGAAGTAATTTATATCGTAGACAATTGTTTAAAAATAATTTTACACACATTTTTACTAATTTACATTTAACTAATTATCATAATAAAATGGCATAAAAATTGTGCCATATGTGAAGATTATACATTTAAATAATTCACGGATTAATAGTACGTTTTCGAATGAAAACTTAATATTTTAAGTAACTTTTGCATATAATAAAATATTTTATAATGTAATTTACACGAAACGCTATAATATACTGTTGTTCGACGTGATGGACCTAACCGCATTACGTATTGGAATTAAATAAATAAAATATCGAAGATTTGAAAATGTTTAGAGAATTGTTTATGAGTCGGTTTGTATCTCGAACACGTGATATTTTCATTAATTCGATGAAACTCTGTCGGAAAATTTCTCTCGATCGTTTTGTATCACGAAATAATAACGTTCGAAGGACCCGCGAACAAATTATTAGATACTCTTTGTAGTCGTATCAGATTTATTTACTTTTTGGATTTTTTCCTGCAGTCTTTGACACACGAATCAGAACGGATTTGCGCGTGTTCTGTTGCGTATAACGCGTCTTGTTGCCCTCTTGTTTTCGTTCACAAGACACATAACACAAAACCGGTGTCTAGCAGCGGGAGAAAAAATAAAATAAATCCGTCAACTGACAGCGTCTATTTGGTGTGCACTTGCACGATTGTGTGCACGGTACGACCGTAGCAATGGCTGGCCGTGTAGCAATTAAGTTTTAATCCCTCTGGCCCCGAGCAGCTAACGACGGCGTGCGGACGAGGAATAAACTGCCAGTTGTAGTGGCGGAACGATATGTGCGTAGAACGAAAAAAAAGGTTTGTAATTTTCTCAAGTATAACTCAAACGAAGCAAAGCCGTACGCAGAGTGCAGGCCACGTGCTCTGAATATTTCGCGCGTACAAGCATATATATATGTATATGTATGTTGTGTATAGGTACATGTGCATGAGGAGGAGATGGGGTGTATTAAGAAGTATAAGGAATCGTGCCGGCGATTAAATCTAGTTTATGGATACATTACGTAGCACGCTATAGGGTAATTGTTGTATATCGGTGCCGCAAAGGACGATTGTGTTAATTCGAGCCGGTTAAAGTCCTTTTAATGTTTGTTTAATGACCTCGTCGCCGTATATATATATATATGTACTTTTTTTTTTTTTTATTACAATTATTATTGTAGCGGCATTTTATCGTTATCGTTTTTATTTTTATTGTTTTTCGAGGAGCGAATGTACGAGGTGTTATCCGTGGTCCGACGCTCCGTGCTAGGTGATGTGCAATCATCAACGAAACTATTACGTACGTGATCTACCACTGACAGTATACTCACTGCAAACACTTAAACGGACTTTTGCTGTTAATGATTTTTTTTTTTTTTCACTAATATTACTTTCGAGTCGTAACATTAGGTACGACTCTAATTTCGTATCGATTTTACCGAGGGCGCTTGCTCGCAAAACTCTACTTAAAACCGAGTAAAATTATTGTTTCGACAAGCTTTTATTTCGGTCTATCAAAACGCGTGCTATCAACTACAGACGATACGTTCGACGACGAACAATTTTTCCGGAAAAAATATTCGTTCGCAAAAAAAAAAAAAAAAAATATTATACACGCGGACAAACGAACGTTTTCACGCAGTCGGTCCCAAAACGATTAAACGGTGTTCCGAAATTCGCTAATCGATTAATAAAATACGTTGAATGCGTTTTCGATACTATCTTCGTTCACACAATTCACTTTTGTACGAGTCCCCAGAGTTTCGCTCGACTGTGTATTAGGCTAATTTGTAACGATATATTAAACACGGCTTATCCGTGTACAATATCACTGCGCGTTTATGATATTTGAACAGTTTCGTATATAATAATAAACACTTAACAAACGCAAAACGTATAAAAACGAATAATTTTCTATACGTGATATTTAAAATACGCGTATGATTAAAAAGTCTTTTGATTACAAGTCGCAGAAAAACGTCACATGTATAAATTTTCAAACGAATTTGAAATTACGGATTTTTTTTTCTTTCTTCGTCCATATACGTAATATGTTCATTACCAGGTTTTTATTTTACAATCTTTAATTCTTTAATCGAAGAAAAGACACATATTAAATCTGTCAATCAGTCAGTTAAATCTGATACGCATTATTTACGATATTTTCAACCGTTCCGTGATAATTTTAAATATTTAATATGATTTTTTTATATACATATATTTATTTCACATTACACTCCCAATCATACGGGGGTGGGGGAGTTATAGATACCTGAATTTCTTTTTATTCATTGACAATTTTTATTTTTTTATTTACAAGATTCAAATAAATTAATTTGTTATTCGTTAATTAAAGAGCGATTTAAGGATTATGTACCGTGGTATATTTACTGTAGTAAAACAACGGTTAAATTGTTATTTTGTCTCACTCAATGTAAATACATTAACATGATTTATTTCAAGGAACAAATAAATAAACATTATAATATTATAACATACAGATAAGTATGTTTTTACTTTTAATATTTAAATAGAAAATTGTAATCGACAAAATAATAATATAATTTTCTTAACACGATTTTTTTACATTATTTTTGCAAAACAATTACATCAATCACAATCGTATTACCTTCTTATATATTTTTATAAATACTGTACATTACTGTGTTATTTGTGTCATACGTAATAATAAAATTTACATTATTATTCGAGGTAGATAATTCTACATGCGAATACATATTATAATATTTGGTATAATATTATATTGTTCAAATGTTAAATAATAATTTAATTAATATATTAAAATAATAATTTGACGCCGCGGAATAATAATATTGTGATACGTGTATTATAGAAGACAGTAAATAGAACATGCAGTGCTGTAATGGTAAATAAATACACAAAGTTATACACACATTTCTAAACATTATACTACTAAAAAAAAAAAAATTATCCTTCCGCTTGAAAAATAAATGTAAATATAACAATATTTTTATTTTTTATACTCTCGATCTTTAATCTTATATAAAATCGAAATGTTGTATATAAAAATATATAATCACGGAGTTTGTCGAGGGTTCGTTCAATTATAATTACTTAAAATTGTTTGTGATCATTGGTGATTTTGCCACTTGCTTCTCAAACAGAACGTCTCCATTTAAACAATAAACATTTTTTAACGTATTTTATTTTTCGAATCAATTTCCAAGTTAAAAATCACTGTACAAACATTATTTATAGTGAAAATATCAGTTTGAATTTTTTTTCAATTTACCTTATCTGACTGCTATAACAACAAAGTCGTTTTTTAATAGAAAGTAAATTTTACCGGTAAAATAATTTTATAAGAACATATTACCTATTAATATTTAAATACCACTGCGGGTACGTGAAGTTGATAAACAAATTAATACGTATAACGCAATGAATAATATAACTATCGCGTTCCTACAATTTTTTTAATAAACGCGGTTTAAAGCTATTACCTAACAATTTGGTATAAACTAAAATAGTAATGTAATCGTGATATTATATAACCGGAAAATCAATAATATTCGTCATTCGTAATAAAATAATATTGTTTTTGGCGAGACGAAATAATCGTGAAAACCTATACGGCTAATCGATAATTATTATTGATAACAGAATGATTCGCCGAGCATATACATCATACGATACGAGTCGAAACGAAATAGCCCTTTTATTTTTAATGCTCTTATGGACTTATATTATTATATGCGCATTTCGTCTAGTACCCGAGTCGCATTGGCAATATCAAAATTTGAATAAAAATATTTGACCACTGGCGTGCTTTATCATATCATAGGAATATCTACAGATGAATAATCTTAGATCATTTTGAGGCGACGTTAAAAAAAATAATCGAAAGTAGGGATCTGATCAGTGGCGTCATTTCAGTTTTCGAAAGGGGGAGGCAAAAGATTTAACCGGCCCCATTTAACTATTTCCAATATTTACATTTAGCTCAATACAATTTCTATTTTACATAATTTTGATATTTTCGTTATCATATTCACGAATATTCTTCGAATTTAGGGGTAACGTCAATAACTTACGCACTGCCTTCAGCAATAACCATGTTTATCGAAAAAACTCCAGAACCGCGGTAAGTTGTAACCACTATTTAATCACTTTTAATAGCGGTTATAACCTGTATACTTTTTACTTTATTATTAATTTAATTGTAATCCACTGTTCACCACGACGCGATTTGTTATTACTCATTACTATAGATTTGGTTAGAATTATTTATATTTACACCATAGGTATCGGCATGAATCATGCCGGCCCACTGTTAACAAGGGGGGGGGCAAATGCCCACCCTGCCCCCCACCAAATGACGCCACTGGATCTGATACTCGCGTATAACCGTATAATCGCCCAATGTGTACACCACTGAATATATAATGTATAATTATAAAACTCAGCGGCGCTTAGCGTTTTGAAATTTTTTTTTTTTTTGGCGACAAAACTTGGTGCGATATTGAGACATTGAATAAACACTCAAAACCCTATGTCTTTGTAGCGCGAAGACGTCACAGATTAAATGTGTACTTATTCAAATCCGTCAACTGCATTAATATAGGATGCTTCGAGTATTTATACAGCAATACCGAGTTACGGTCGTCATCGAATGCAAATTTTATGATTAATTATGCAGGCTGGTAAAACGTTAATGGCGTAATATACGTACGTATATAGTGCGGGTTATCCGCTGTATTTATTCTGTAACATTTTATTTCGCCTCGCTTTATACGCGGCGGAAAAACAATTTTCAAAATGGAATGGCTGGTACCTTTATATGTACATTGCGCTTTTTACAATACATAAGTGTATACAACTAAACGCCAATATACGAGTATTATATCGATACAGCGCTATGGATGCCGAACTCGGGTCGGACTAACTCATTTAACCCCGTGCACACAGCGAATAGGGGACCAAAGTAATGAAATAATGATTAGTCTTACTTTTGTTCTGCCCTGGATGGGTTTAGACGTTTCGAAGTCGTGTTTAAAGTGGACGGGTTAGTGAAAGTTTTGGGATGCGGGCTGGGGCGTATCAGAACAACTTTTAGGAATTAGTCGAATGAAAAGAGGATTTTTGTTTCCTACGTCCTTCTTTTTTCTCCCCCGTTTAGTTTCAGAACGCGAGAGAAGTATATATCATTGTTAAACGGGACCAACCGATTTGTTATTCACGTCCAAAATAAACCACAAACATAATTTCTAGTAGGTCCCCAAGTCCAATGGCTACCGAAAAAAAGCATCGAATTTGGTAAAAAAAAAAAAAAGGAGTTAAAATTATTTATTATTAATTACGTAGGTATTTACCCTTAAGGGCTAATTAATTACTAACAAATCGATTTTATAGTTTACAAACATAGTTCGACCAAATTCCTTGGACGACACGGGTGATCGATATCGGGTGATTTAATTGCAACTCCCTTCCGTCTCTGGACCATTATTTAGGTTAACGATGATCCAAACTAAACTATTCAACTCCCTGTAAATGATTTTACAATACCAAACCACGACTCCGTCATCGCAGCTAAAAATTCGATTAGACTGTTGGACACGAAATCGTACGACTATTTCTTTATTTAATGGTCTGTATAGCTGTTCGATATTCACATACTTTTATATAGGTACATGGTTTTATTTTGATGGGAATATAAAAATAAAGATCGATGGCGGTCGATGCCAATTCCTGCGTTGTCTTACTCGGTAAACTTCATTAACGAACCTTATTACATGGCTGTAATAATCATTATAAATAATATTTAAAAATTAATAAGACGGATATACTTCGCATATGACTATAGGTACCGATTTCACATTTCAGCTGTTATCGACAGGACAGCAATATTAAGTGTTTTATCTGAGTTTCGGAATGAATCGTAGTATATTTTCGACATTCATAAATTTAATTTGTGATATTACAATCACAGATCGCAGTACTGAATACATTTTATAGTAACAATTTCATCGTAGTTACTGTACATTTTAATATTTTTATATTTATAACTATAACATTTTTATATTACCTATGGGAAATATAAACAATAATATATTAGTTTTGTGGTTACTAAAAAAAAAAAAATCTTAAAAAGTCGATACGCAGGTATCATAACAATTACCACTGATCATAGTCGTAGAACTATTTGAATTACTGTTATTTTAACCGTATTATTTAATGAAATACAGACAAAAATTAAATTTAAAATAAAAGCATCGTATATTCTTTTTACACTAACGTTTTAAATTTATTTATGTAAACATTCTACTCGACTGCTAACTTCAACGGTAAATAGGCGACGTTATTCTGGTCACATACTGTACATAACTTGTTGCGTGCTCCTTGAGTATAATCCTTGCTAATCACTTGCAGTTCACACGATTAAGTCTTCAGATCTTTTAAGAGATCGTATACCAACAAATTGATCTCCTTTCTTTAGAGGATACAGAAAGTTTACCAAGCCTCGCTTATCAATGTCAGTTTCACTCAAAAGGTAGTCGCCTACTATAACAAAATAATTACGATTCCGTAGCAAGTAAAATAGTTTAAAAACCTCGTTAAAGTTTTTTTTTAAACTCAAAGGTAAATAAATAAAGTTAATCGAATAAAATACAAATACCTATATATATATATATATATATATATACGCGCATTAATACTACACTGTAAATTGTAATGTATTAAAATTTTATTTTATGGGCAATAAGTAATTATAGTAATTAGTAATCAAATTTAACTATGTATTTTCATCAACAATAATTGAAAATTCCGAAATCGCCAAAAACTCACCGCATTACGTTTTTCAGCTGTGTACGGTTTAAATCTATTCTGGTAACGAGTGGACTAATTAAAACATAGTAGTTAGGCAAAGTCATTCATTAAAGACTAATGGAAATAACTAAAAGGAAATAATTTAAATATTTCATTAAATGCGAAATAAATTAATGCATACATTAATTAATAAATTAAAATTTGCATAATAATCAAAATTAAATTGTTCTATATTCATTTAAATTGAAATAGTATATCAATAAAATTTTTCTATTTAGAAAATAATACCGTTTCGAAAAACAACTGAAATAATTATTTATAATAGCGTGATATTTGTTCATTTTTTTACGCAATACTTTGAATATAATATAATGTATGGCACAATATTATAATCAATGTTGATAAATATTACACGCGTTAAATTTATTCATAAAAATATATTTATAAGGTTAACCAAATGTTTTTAAATTTTTTTTATTTAAAATCTTTTAACTGTCTTGTACTTATCAATTTAGTAAATATCACGGACGTATAACCATTTTATTAATGTGCTATTAGAAAAGAGAACTCGTGTCCCTTACATTTTAACGAAGGTGAAATTTGTCCTCCTTCAGATATTTTGAGAAAATTAAAAATTTTACAACAATAGGTTCACGCAAATACAGAATACTATAAGTATAAACGTATTTATCTGGTTGAAAATCCAAATAAAATGAGTTTTATTTATGTATACAAATTATTATTATACATTATGAAGGGTACTCTGACGGGATTTTTGTGCTGAGAAGTGTTTATTAATGAAGAAGTAACGAACAAAATATAAGGTGTACGTGCTTCTATTCGTGTATATTTTATAGAACAATATTATAGTTATCAACACGAATTACACTATAAATTTGTTTACGATACAAGCTACAACAGGAAGTCGTTTGCTGACTGGAAAGATAACTAATAATAATGTTTCAAGGTAATATAGTAATATGTAAGGTTTATCTAAACGTGTCAGGGTCTAGGTACCAATAAATTGTAATCCCTTAACGTTGAATATTATAATTTTGCCGTATCCTCACTCGTCGACATTAATCACGAATAAAATATAAATTATATTTACTTAATTATACGTAATAATATAATATATTATAACGCGCAGTGTGTCGCACTGTATTTACCCTCGTACTTTCCGGCCGGTACACTATAATATCTACTCTTTTGCCGCCTGCCCCTTGCCAAAACTTTATAATAAATGTGTCATTTTAATGCGGTAATAATTTGCAAAAATCGTATTTCAGACGTATTAATTAGAAAAAAAAAATTATAACGACTACGAAAACACATTGCGACGCTCTGTATTTTATAGTAGAATAATATAACTAAACCGTTTTAAAGTGTTTTGTATAAAACAAATTAGTGTATAAAAAAAAAAAAAAAATGTATTCTTTAATAGGTACTAGATTTTGAACAGACTGATCTAATTGATACAATAATACGGTATGTTTCATCAGCTATACATTTAAAAAATTATTTTTCAAACGTTTAGAATTTTAATTTCAGTAAAACACAGGGGCGTAATTAAGGGGGGAGGCTGATGGGGCTCCAGCTCCCCCTCCCCGAAATTTCAGGAAATTTCTTTATGTATTCCTATGCCCTATATGGCCGTAACAAATTCCAAATATGTAGTGGTTTTTAAAATGTTGAGAATTTGGTAATTCGTCCTAATTTTAAGACTTAGTCTTGGATTAGAATTTAGAAATAATTCAACAATGATATTTACTCAATGCCTCAGCTCTCCTAAAAAAAATTTCTAAATACGACCCTAGTAAGACGTATCGAATTCACTATAGCGCGTTTACAATTTGTTTTTATATTTAACTGTGCCGTTTACATTTTATAATTATAGAAATTCAGACGTTTTATAAAAACGAAAAAAAAAAGTGATTATATTCTAACGTTAACCGTATCGAAGAGGCTATGAAATCCGTGTAAAACGTGTTTGTGAACATTTAAAAATTATTATTTTTTTTTTATGTCAAATGCTTATCAGCTATCGAGTTTATAAATTAATGTTGGATCTTTGTGAAATGATGAAGTAAACGATTGTCGCTTTTAAAAATTATTTTAATGAAATTCCATTAGTCATTTTATACTGCAACGAAACTGTCATTCTGTTCTACAGATGTATTCGATGTAAAATAGCATTTCTGGTTCAACACATTTAATTCGAAAATAACTCGAAATCAAGATAGTAATACCATTTTCTGAATGTGTTCAACATAAAAAAAAGCTATTATTGCGATATAGTTTTATTAAAATGTGTTTAAATCGATGTTCGACGCGATAATATATTGTAATATTCGATATAGTGTTAACGAATAAAATATATTTGAATGCAAAGAGCGTGTTACGAAGAATATACGATTGTTCATTTTAATCCGGCAGAGTTATTATCGAGGTACTTACAATTATTAAATCCCCTCCTCCCTAGATTGAGGTTCAGATACGCCACTGATGTCATATCAATGGAAAAGAAATCAAGGGGAGTTCTATCCTCCACATCCTCCTCGTCCTCCCCTTAAATACGCCATTCAAGACCGGAGCCAGAAAAAAAGTAAAACAGATACACCGGTACACGTATATGTCTTGTATATATCTCATTTATATTTTACACGTGAAAAAAGTCACCTATAGCTTATATATTCCTCTTTTCCTCGTACCTATATACATATCTATATCTATATCTATATATATATCTATAGATCGCGCTGCCACCGCCGTTCCAATGTAACTGGCAACGACGGTATAGAAGTGGGGGGGGCCTGGCCGGGTGGTGAGTAGAGCCGAGTCCATGACGTCGTGGTAACGCTCTCGGTGTCGCACAAACTTATAGAATGACCACAGCCATAAGACATATATATATATATGTCAAAATTTTTTTCTTGGGGAGGGAAACTGAGAGTATAAATATGAAATGAAATAAAAATCATAAACTAATAATAGAATATAAATCGTTAAATTTAATTTTAAGAAAATATTTTTTGGGAAAGGGGGGATCTGAGCCCTAAACCACACCTGGCCACGGCCTTGACGCCACTGGATCCGCACGATAGTTTCTGGCGCGCAGTCCCGGCGCTGTAAAATAATAATTTCGTCGGAACATAAAATAATAATTACGTTTTTAATTCGACTCTTTCGGTGTAAACGCGCGCGTTTGGAAAACGATTTGTTGTGATATACGCGCGCGTTAATAACGCGTTTAAGAACGTCGTCATTAATAACGTACGCGCGTTTCAGACGGAACTCGAAGCGGGAAGAACATTTTTCGTAATATGTAAAACGACGAGTATAGTATTATATTATTATAACGAGGCCGTATATAATATTATTATGGTAGCGGTGCAGACGGTCGGAGGGGGAAATCGTACACGTGTTTCCGTCGTTTTTTTTTTTCGGTACCTACTATCCCGTATATACGAGACGAGACGAGACGAGAGTCATCCCGGGCGTAAAACTTTGTTTTAACCCGTCATTTCTCCTCCGTCGTAATAATAATAATAATAATATTATTATTAAAGTTTCGTCCGTGGTGCACTGTTCGCGGCGGACTGCCGAGTGAAAACGGCGGGGACCAGAACGGGGGGGGGGGATGCTGCAGTTGCTGCTGCGGCGGCGAGATTCGTGTAAAAGTCTTTGCCGTCAAATTATACATAATAATATATAACAAGAGATTTCGTTTGTAACAAGCCGAACAATCCGTTTCTGCGACGATATACACCCGTGACGATAATAATAATAATATAATTATAACAAACAAATAAGGGAAGGGAATGAAAATATTAAAAAAAAATTAGAATGAATTTGCAAAATTATTTCTAAAAAAAAAAAAAATAATAATAATTATATTTCTCGAGGTATAGCTTTCTTCTATTGTTGGTCGTTGTTCGATTCCGAACTTCGTGACCTTCGTGAAAGTACTATACTCGTATTATTCCGATTGGAAACGTTTCTCCAGCACTCTGTATTCTCCGTATTCCGGATGCTTTCAGACATTGAGCTTTGTGTGAGGGTATTAATCTGGTCTATATATATCGAATAGGGCTCCTGCCTCTGCTCCTCTTTCCTTCGACTTTTCTTGTAGAAGTATCTTTTCCAGTATAGCCTAGCTTATGATAAAAACGATTTTCAATCTTCATTTTATTACGCATTACGTCATTTACCTTTATGTACGTTTACGGTCGCGAATTGTACTAATTCTATGTACATTGTACAATCTAGAATTACTCCGAAAATATTGTACATATTATATTATACGCGCACTATTTCCTAAATTATAACATACCTATTGCCTATATAGTAAGAAATTATAGAATTTTATCTCAAATAGTCAAATGTGTACATTGCATTGTACGAGGAAACATGAAATATTATATTTAAATCTTGAATTAATTGAACAAATCGTTTAGAAAACAAATTTAAATATTAAATTATATATTGCGTATAATTATTATTATTATTATTATTATTATTATTATTATTATTATTATTATTATTATGAATATGAATATGTACTGGGGGGTGCGTGTTACGCCGGGCAAATAATAAATCAATCTTAATTGTGTTCGAGGCTTCTCTCTCGCCTTGCCCCCGGTTATTCTATATGTGACACTCTCGTGAAACCTTAGCCGAGGACACGCGTGGCACGCGTGTTTTCTAATTAACCGGCGCGGCTTTTCACAACTTCACTAGCCCGTTCATGTCGACCGCAGCGGCACAACAACAATACGCGGCTTATTATAATTCCGGCGTTCCTTATTCCCTGTGGCGTATTTATGGGAGGAGGCTGGCTGGGCGTAGGGGCGCCAAACGTCGAGTACCGTTAAGGGGCGCGCCGGCGTTTGATGTAAACCTTTTAAAATATCAATATTACTCGTTGATTTAATATTTTCAAAAATACAATACGTTTCGAACTTTTCCATTTTCCTTTCCCACGATTAACCCCGAAATAAAAATTTTCATGTTGTGAAAATTTAGAAAAGTTTAAATTTGAAGGGTGAAAAAATCGTGTTTCAGTGTAAAATGTATTGCGGTATCGCTATAGATTATTAAAGCGATCGCGTCCGTCGTCCTAGATCTTAGATACGTCTTAACTCCAATTGATTTTTCTGAAGAGCAAAAGTACAGCATGAAATTTAAAAACGTTCTCAGCGCTATATAGACTTATTGTACATTTATTAAACAATCAGTTTGTAACAGGGGCGGGTCCAGGACAAAATAACGAGGGAGGGGAGGGGCGATTTTAAATAACACCTAAAAAACTTGATTCTATTAATCATTTCTTAATTATAACATCACTATTTTAGACCATTCGCGTAGACTTAATCTAACCTAAATACTTGATGTCCAGTAAGATTAACAAAAATAATTATTTTAAGTCAAATAAATCAAAACACTATTTTAAAAAATTATTTATAAACGAACATTCCTAATCATGATTATCTACATACAGTCAATGTTTCTACACTTACCTGGTTTGTACACAATGGTTACCTAAAGTTTATGACGGTAAGACTACAGAACAAGACAGTGGTTATGACTTATGAGGAAGAATAAAGAAAATAAGATATTTCTTATGATTTTAATTCTTTCTACGGGTTTAGCGGGGAATCCAGTAATTTAAACTGAGCTAAAGTAACTGCAGGTTAGTAATTTTCCAACCGGAACTTGATAAGATTATACAACCATATAAATTTAGACACGGACTCCAGATACAACCAGACATCAAGTGGTTTTTTTAGCGAACGGGGGCGATCATCCCGATCCCCCAGGATCTGCCACTAGTTTGTAATAAACATTCGTCCGGAACAATAATTGACACTACCATGTATACCGTTAACCATAAAATAAATTCGAAAATACTATTTATGAATAACGTTAAAATACTTTGATATTAAAATATTGAATAAATAATTGATTTCTGATTTTTTTTTAGCACAATTTAATGTAGATAATATTTTATGTTAATAAAAATTATACCACGATGGTAATTGGGAGATGACTATATTTCGCTTCCCGAATATATACGGTATACCCCTTCGTCACTATCCTAAGTACGTCTCTATGTATAAGTTATTATAATATTGACGTAATAGAGAAATACGTGGGATTGACTACAGTTTAAATTAAGTACCTCCGATCGTATAACGTTTATCATAGGATATTCATGCATATTGCATAATATATTATAATATATATACATAAGTTGAATAATCAAATCATTTCGATACGTATTATTAGTAATATATTATTTTATTTATTTAATAATATGAACAAAAATGCGTTATTGAATATTAATTTTTCAGTAAATGAAAGAACAAAAATAATATTAATTCTGGCTATATTCAAATTTAAAATAACCTAAACATATAATGAGTTATTTTCATTATATATTAAATATGTGAATTAAACAAACTGATGATAGTTATTATAGTATATAACTTTTAATTTCGTGTAAAAAAAAAACGAGATTTAAAAAATCATTTTTCGTGGAGAAATTACCTTTAGAAAATCGTTCTGGGACATCCTGTACACACGTCGTCTGGACAAACATTTTGCAGACATAACGTGCGCGTAATATGAGCAAACGAGAAACTACTTAAGTGTCCTTTATTCGACGTTCTCTCCACTCATCTTTTATATTCTCGATGGCTCTTTGCATTTAATTCCCGAAGAAATATGATGCACCTACTTTATGTACGCCAGAGTTCGTATCACAGTAAATCATTTCGAAAAGCCCGGGAGTTTAATAACGTAATATTATGTTTTATTTAAATCTGTTTTGAAAGAAAAAAAAACATAACTTACCGTTGGCTTATAATTTCGTTAATTTAATCCAATGCGCTTTATAATTACTCTTACGATGCAACATAAATATATATATATATATAAATTAATTGTTATAAAATCACATAATTCCTGTTTTTAAATCACTAGAAAATCCGATTTATATTATATAAACCGCTTCTCAATCGGTGAAATTTTTAAATACTTTTTTTTAAAAACGTTTTTGTCATTTAAGACAAGTACAGACTGTTATACCATGATGCAAGGGAGTACTTAGATTTTTTTTTGGGGGGCGGTGAGGCACTGAGTAATATAATTGTTGAGTAATTTCTGAATTCTAATCCAAGACTAAAACTTAAAATTAGAAAAAATTACCAAATTCTCAACCTATTAAAAACAACTATTAGGAATTTAGTATAAATTTCGGCGGTGTTTCACTTACGTCATCGTATAAACGATAAAAACGTCGTTGTAATAATTTTATAACAAAAATATAACGTCCTATGAGTAAAAGGAATACACAAAAATAATTTCCAGAAATTTCGGGAGGGGGGAGGTAAAGCCCCATAAATACGACCCTGCCACGATGATGGCTATCACATACAGAGTGGTATTGAACCAGTACCGTTAAATATAGACTAGTTGAGGACCGTGTGCAAAACTAGATATTTTTATAAGATGGTAGGTACGCGCTGAAAAGTCGATCATACCTGTATATTATATATACGGAAAGATACATTGTATTATCTGAATTAAATAATATTTGTATTATGTACCTAATATATTATATAGGCATTTCACAAGCATAAAAGCACTTTATGAAACACTGAGTTAAAAAAAAAATTTTACATACTATTTCCATATATATTTTTATTTTATTTTTACACATTTCTGGCTTATGTATTCTATGTTTTTATAATATTTACTACGAAAAAGGAATTATATTTGATGTTTTGACCATTATTCGTTAATGATAATACGCTTTTATTGATTCACTGTGTCAGCGCGATTGCGTGTTTTAACTTTAATTTACTGAAATTCGCATTCACGCGATCGAGAATCTTAGATTACCTTAGAAATTCAAAAAAAAAAAAACGTTTTACGGTTGACGAAAAACTCGGTAAAAATATAAGTATTATTATATAAATGTTTTTAATATTTATAAATTTATTATATAAAAAATATAAATCACGGCCCGTGACCCGTGTTAAGACAGTGAGTAGATGGCCGTATATCCGTCGAAATCGGATAAAATAATATTACGATGTGATATGTATACAGTTTTTCAATCGTGTCACCCGTTAGGATGACAGGCACGCGGTCAGATGTCGACTTTTTTGTCGATTTCTCGCATCATTTCCGTGTAAATCGGATCTGATCCGTGTTATTGCCGAGCGTGTACACAGCACGCACCAGTCGCCGAAAAAAAAAAATAAGTTACCGTTTAAAATTCAAAAGCCTTAATTTTTTTTTTAATGTGTGGGGATATAACTTTTGATAAGGGCCTGTATATATTCTTCTACGATCATCTAGTAACGGATAAAATGACCGAAATAAAATTACAGATTAATGATGAAGTAATAATAAAAATCCAAAAATGGAAATACGATAAATTCAATGATAGGAAAATATATGTTAAATTGATATGTAAGTTATTTCAAGTTGAAAAGTTAATTTTAATTAATCAATTCGTTAACTAAAAACTTGTATAGATTTATATATTTAAATCGATGATATTATTTTGCATCCGTATAGAAACACAGACTTAATTTTTTTTTTTTTGGTTTATTTTACGCTTTGAAAATGTATGGGAAAACGTGAAAAAACCAAGGCGGACGTGACAAATTTTTATATAATATTTCTAAAAGTTTATAAAAAATCCCATACATCGTTAGAACGTATAAGTTTACTTAAAATAATTTATTGAATACTCGCGAGAAAAATCGTATTAATTTTTGACAGAAATATTTGTATGTATTCTCGCACTCAAACATTTTTACAGTTTACAACAAATAAATAATAATTATAGATGTTAGGACGCCTAAACTGGAGGATAAGTTCAGAAAAACGTGTACTTAATGAATTAAGTATCGACGTTCTTTCGAATTGATTGTTGATTTCTCATCCACTATTTTTAAATCTCTACTAGGCACCTGACCAATCGCTCTGCAATTATTTCGTTGTATGTGAATCGGAAATCGCGGAATGTTTCTAAACAGAAAAGTACTTAAAACAATTTAAATTAATTCATATATTCTATGAAAATAATAATAATTCTAACCTATGTCGTGACTGCAATAATATATTATATTCTCGTTACTTATCGTTCACTTTTTTCCTTTGCCAATAACAGTTGTTCTTCGGCTTTATTCCGTTTTTTTTTTTTTTTTTTATATCTGAAGCCAAATCCTTTTCTACAGTATAATAATTGACAATATCGACAATTAATAATACGCATTTCTATTGGCGTATACACATATTATATAATTAGTAACATTTAAAAAAAAAATTAATTTAACTTTTCACTTACTAATTACATCGATTTCATAATTTTTTAACTCCATAAATTTGTCCAAATGTATAAGTTTATAGAAATAAAATTAAAAATTTACAGAACGAAACATGGGCAGTTTTTCGATCAGTAAGCTCAGTGCACAGTTTATTCGCTATAACTAAAAGTCGTTTTTATTAATTTATTATTATCTTTGTACGCGAAAAATCGTATTATTTATAAAACGTATATATTATTGTATAAACTGTAAATAATTAATAGTAAATGCCTAATCGTTTTAATACGCATTTTACATT
Source organism: Slavum lentiscoides (assembly GCA_032441835.1). Taxonomy (NCBI): domain Eukaryota; kingdom Metazoa; phylum Arthropoda; class Insecta; order Hemiptera; family Aphididae; genus Slavum; species Slavum lentiscoides. The sequence continues at coordinate 13,039,943 of CM063712.1, read as the reverse complement.
ATAAAATTGATTAAAGTGTGTATACCAATTTTTTTCAGTTATGTCTCACGTCCAATGTGAGCTTGGCCGATTTCAATATGGGTTACAGTCTCACTGGTTCGTTGGAGTGTGGCTCGACAAAAAACAACAGTTTCCAAACGACACATTTTGCTGTTATCCGGAGAAGAGACTTTGATACGAATCGTCCTTAACGATAAAAAATAAACGTTTCGCGTAGAACTAAAATAAAAAAAAAGATTGTTTCGACCAATATAAGCACACCTGACACTCGGTATTCAATTGAAAAAGATTACGAGATAAAATAATATTAACATTTCGGTTGTAAAAAAAAAAAAAAATGAATAAAATCGTACGAGTAATATTGTGAATGTTTGTGTTAGCATTTTCTTAAACACACGATAATATTTTTGTAGAAAAAATACGTCATTTTTGTCATTTTAGCTATTAATATAATAATAATAATAATAATAATTTTAAAATCATTCTTATTCACTGCCAGATTTGAAATAAATAAACTTATTTTTTTTTTTGATCAACACATTTTGTTAATAAAAATACCAAATTAATGATTACAAACTTGGTACAATCAGTTTCATAATTATACGGCGTAATCAATCACGTTAAGCAAACAGTATGAATACGTAACTGATTTTGTCCGTATTGCAGGTTTGTACATCGAATTCAAAATAATAATGTACCTACTAATAATATTGATTTTCTTATAATTTATTTGCTTTGCATTGTTAAATCGTTCTATTGTTAGACATAATAATGTAAGGCAATTTCAATTTGTATTCCGCTTCGCGAAACGAATTGTAAAAATAAATCGTAATTTATCGGTACCTAATTATCTTTATAAATTAGTATTTTTTTAAAAAACCTATTTTAAAAACCGTGTGTGATAAGATTTAGAGGGCTTTAATTAGAGAGAGAGAAAAAAAATACAAAATCATTAAAATCATTATATTTATACGAAATATAAAAACGATTTTATTTGATTGGGTTTCATAAAATACGTACTTACCGAACTGAGTGATTGTCGTATTGATTTTTACTAAAATACAGTATAATATTTATTCCTTTTGTCGACAGAAATGTAAAAATGTCGTTTAACATTAAATAATTTTTGTAAAAATTACCTACTACATGTATATTATAAATTTATTTGAAATTTCGCTATTATTATATTATATTATTTTGTACATTAGTATTAACGGCAATTCACTGTACCTATTGTGTAACGAAAATTGATTTTATCGCGTCATCCGCATATTAAACGCGCGTCCGTATTATATATCCATTTGGCCAGAATCGGCTGAAGACGTGTCGAGTAACATTAAAGCAGAGCGAAGTTTTGAAGAAAAGTTTTTTAAAAAAAAACGTCGAACATAAAAGTTTCTGTTTTAGTTCTCCGATATTCAGTTAAACTTTTAAGAATTCGCTTGAAACGCGTAATGTAAATTTCTTGCATTTTATATACTTTTCATTGCCAAACCAACGATAATCCGTATACGTGAGTTGGTTTTTATCATTCAAACGTGATTCATATATGTCTGTGTGTGTGTGTGTGCGTGCGCGTTCAATTCCTCTCGGATTCCTCAGAAGCTTAACACGAATTTTCTTTTTTTTTGTAAAAAAATATTATTTCCATATTGTGAAACCAAATTGCTGTTAATATTAATTCATCAAATCTAGTTTAAGTGTTTGATGTCATTATTTATAAAATAAAAAAAAAAAATTACATTATACCTATAAATATAAGCGAAAAATACGATTTATTTGTTTATATAAATATAGTTTTAACGATATTGATATATTAAAGAAAAAAAAAACTTATCGGTGTATACGGCCATAAAATCAGACAACCCGTCCAATAAACATATTGATGTCGCTATTTCCGAATAGATACAATTAAGACAAGCATCTAAATATACATTTAAAATGTTTTAAATGTCCTGATGTATTTTAAATAGATTTCGTATTGTTTTTAGGTAAATTTTTCTGTGTTAAAATTTAGATTGAAATGTATACGCTATCAATTCACTGTTTAAAATATGTATAAAATAATTAAGTCGAATAGAACTGTGTGCTAGAATGTATTATAATAATTCTAAGGTTATAAAACGTGCTTTTATAGAATCGTTTATTTATGACTTTGAATTTAGGCATACATTTTCGTTGTATTGATTGTGTAATTTGCTTTGATTTTGATACACATTTGTCATATATTGAAAATAACGTGAATAAAACGTTTTTCATTTCGCTGTAATCGCATTTTTAAATTTTTTTAAAAGGGTATTTAATTATCTACGTAATCAAAATAATATATCCTATGAAAAAATAAAATATTTATTTTTATTGTTATATTAATACCTATATTATGTACCTACATTACGTTAAATAAATAAATCGAAAGACATTTGAGTCTGTCGTCTTATACATTCTAGGTTTTTTCGAGGCGATTTTTGAACCACTAAACTCATATCCCCCCTCATATGCGGGCCTTGCTTGTATACTGTACTTGATTACAGATACTCGATTTTTTTTAAATATCAAAAATCGCCTCGATTGAAACCTGGAGTATAAGACGACAAACTCAAAGCCGTTTTACCGGAATTCGAATCCGTCGAACCTAAGCCACACTTTTGTCTGGCGTACTGGTCGTCTAGACACTTATTCATACGCGTTCGTGTCGATCAAGTCGGTTGTTGACACGTAGCTGTGCGTGAGATAATGCGTATTATATTCATCCTTCCGGTTTAAAAATATACTCAATCGACAAGAAAGTGGATTCATCGAAACGGTTGATTTCAACAATTGTACTTTAGGGCTCATTCCGACGAGACACAAGAATCGTGCTATACCGTATTCAAAATAATGTTTCGTTGGAAAAGTGTCGTGCGTAGGAATTTCGTATGTGTGGTGGGATGTCATAAACCGGAACAACGCATTTGTATTATATTTTAAACTTTATTATAAATTTTAAAAAAATAATAAAAAATCATTCGTTGTTATTATCCCGTACTTAATTTTACAGTATTATAAGTTTGTTTTACTTTTTGCCATTAAACTGATAATATTACGAATCTATATATATAAAATGGAGCCAAAAATGTATAACAATTCATCAATTGAGAACGGCTGGGCCGATTTGGCTCAAATTTTTTTTAGTTGTTCGTAATTGCCAGGAGAAGGTTTTTACGAAAAAATTTTGAAAAACCCTTTTTTTTAAATTTTTTTTAAAAATTTTTTTGATGATTGTTTTTTTTTTGGCAAAACAACGTTTGCCGGGTCAGCTAGTTAGGAATAATTTAACAAAATCATTCAAATATATTTGTATTCGAAAAAAACGATAAAGTGTGAAGCCGCTACATTTAACCATAATAAACAATGAGGATTTTTTAACGTTATTATTTAAGAGTTAAAACATTAAACGATTTAATTGGAAATTTAGCTAATAATTTTTGAATATTGATAATATTATTTATTATCATTCATCGCTATAACGGAACACAAAATAAACGACACCAATTTTCCGATTTAAACCACCAACAACCACTGTTAGAGTGAAATTATGGTTAATGTCTTTGGTATCACATAACAGTTATCACCACAGCACATCATATTTCACGTTTATACAACAGGTACGTAAAAACTACATATCGATGGCTTAATTTAATTTGTGGAACAACTTTTGAAAATAATTTCCCTTTAAAATCTACTCTTAGATCCGCCACTGCATAGTGACGTGTACACGAGAACATACGCCTTAGATTTTAGAATATATAACTTCGAGTCGGTCAAAAGAGTTCGGGTCTGAAAGAGCTAGCAGGAACATCTAGTCTCTTATTAATAATCTTTTTCATAATGTTTAAGTATTATTTTAAACGTGTATAGCTATTAGTGAAAAACCACACTTATAGTTACGTTATATCAATTACATTTTATAATCAACCGTTAGAACTCGTGCTTCACTTCACCCGTGGGAGATCCTATCAATATCGGACTATTTAGATGAAAGTGTAATTATTTAATTCTTTGTTTAAATAAACTAATTTGTTGCTAAGGTCGTGTCTGCTACTGTGTAGGGAGACAGACGCAGGTCATAGTTTCTAGGATCTGTTAAATATAACTTAGAAAACTTTATTTGTATCGTTCCAACGTAACTACCCGGTCCAAAATTCACTGTGATTGCAATAATTTTTTTTCCACGACGATTGTCGTTTTTAAATAGTGGTTTATTAATGCCGAATTTTATTGTAAGTAATAAACTATATGCGATTTTGACCGGAGAAAATACAAAACGCATCATCAATTATTATTATATATAAACGCGGATCAAGGGAGGGGGGCCGAGCCCCTCGGGCCCTCTCTAAATACGCCACTGACCGGAGCTATTACAGGTGGGGCCGGAGCCGGCGTTAGTAATTTTGCCGCCGCCGTTCATTTTATAATTTCATATATTTATGTTTTTTAATAATTTATAACGATTTTCATTATTATTATCCGTAAAAATCACGTTCCAAAATAATCAATTATGTACTATCTTCACACAAAATATGTGTATATTATTGTAATCATTAAGAGTACGACATCTAAACACAAAAATTTAACAACATTCATTTTTTGTTTATTTCAAAATTCGAATATAAGTATAACAATACAAACAGGAAATATCGTTTCTCTGGTAGTTCTCTGCGCAAATGTCGAGTTGCGTCCCGTGCGGAGAAAACCGGTCGAGTTGCGTTCCGGTCAATATTTAGGGGCTAGGGATGGCGATTGCCTCGGGCACCACGTTTTTGGGGGCAACACATTTTTAAGGGTTTTATTTTAATAATATTACTACTTGTTTTTGAAACGTTTCATGTTTTTTCACCGTTTGGAAAAAATATATCGGATAATCGGACAATTTCCAGTAGCCAATTTTGTCGCATTAGCAACGAATTATGGGAGGAATATAATTGTTAGCTGCACACGAATTGCGTCCCGCAATAAAAAAATCGCGTACACGAATTGCGTCCGGCTTTATCAAAACGACTACACGACATCCGTGCAATCTGAAAATTATATTTGTCATATTACATTTTATAATTATATTTTTTGCCCGGTTCCATTTAAAATAGTAAGGTAACTTTTAAACAGATAGCACTTTTAATTTGGTTTGGATCGTGTTTTTGGCGTGAACGTTGGTGTGTTTGATTTCAAATTTTGTTGATAATTTTCAGAAAATAAAAATGACATCGGTGGCTTTAAGTGAAAAAAAATAAAACTTTACTTAATATAGATGGATACAAATTTCGCTACCATAAAACATTAAAAAATGATATTCAACGTTTGGAGTTGCTGTGAAAAAACGTGTAAGTCATACATTAAATTAAATGATAAATAAATGGAAACTAATATTTTTACGTTGGGACGCAATTCGTGTATTTGTTAAATATCGTCGGGACGCAATTCATGTGGAAAAGGGATTTCGGACGCAATTCATGTGCACCGATAATTGTTGCACCTATGTGCACATAACTTTTCATCATATTATTGATTAAACCTATTTTGTCGAAAAAAGGAAAAAAACGGAGTTCTCTGATAGTTGACTTGAACCCTTCAATTGCCATCCTTAACCAGAACTAATTATTTATTATTTATTGGTTTATTCCTAAACGAAAAATACAGGTAATATAATTGTGTTGCAAATTTGCGGAAGTGTATAAGGTATAATTTATATATAATTTTTTTTTTATTGCATGCAGTTAGGTAGTCAGATGGGAAGGGGCAAAAGTAAATGTGTACCTAAGGCAACGAAATTCTAAATACACCACTGGTTGCGTCCCGGTACGGTCGATTTGCGTCCCGGTCATTAAAATCGATATAGTCGATTTAGTCCTAACAGTTCGTTAGTCCTATCCAGTCTTCGTCTGGCAGTATAATCGTATAGAAACACAATATAAATTACAATATTATCAATGCAATATGAGAGTTCTTTTTTTTAATATCTTTAATTCGTAAAATGTTATAACTGTTATAAGCATTTTAAAAAAATCAATCCTAACATTTTTTTTAAAAATCTCATAACTTTTTAAGAATTAAAGATATTTAAAAAACAACACTGATATTGCTTATAGCTAATATTGAAATTTATTTTGTGTAAACATTTTGTGCCTAAAATATGATTGTAACCTTCAGAGTCCTTTTCAGCGTAAATCATTTATTTTGATTGAAAATCATAGATGTGTAGCGTCACCAAAACAGGTACTACGGGTCCAAGGTTCTCATACATTCCGGTATTACGTTGAGTAATTACCGGGACGCAGTTCGACATACATTTTAATGGCCGGGACGCAACTCGACTAAAGGAGTCATTAGTGAATGCTAGCGGGACACAATTCTAACCCCAGCCCTTCTCTGTTTCGTATCAACGAAACAATTTTAAATTTGTAACACAGCCACTGACGTGCTTAATACTGACGGAATCCACGTTCGCGCCGGTTTTCGGTCCTGGAACGGGTTGTAAAAGCGCGTAAATACGTCTCGATCACCACTTGTTTCTTCTCAAAACTACGACGTTATCGATCATAAATCTTATTCTCGACGAGACAATTTTATTCGACCTCAAAGACTTGAGGTTAACGAATGTCTCGTTCAAATCCCATAACTGGAAAAATAAGAGCATAGATTATGGAAACTGTAAGCTACGATTGTTGACATTCTTCAGTGTTACGATATTTAACGTGAACAAGCTGTCACGAATATAAAATAATAATAAACGATTTAATTTTGGATAAACGTACTTTTTCTAAATTTCCTCCCGCAGTTTTCAAGAGAACGCACAAACATTCCAGTGCTTCGTCCGAAATATGTGCCAATAAGTTCGTAATGCAATACGTTATTGTTTTGGTCCTTATCATATTTCGATTGAACAGTTCACCGATAAATCTAAAATAATATTAGAAAAGAAAATTATATACGCGTTATTGTAAATATGATTTATGTAATACAATTTTATTAATAAAATATACGATATAGTGCGTATTAAATTACCGGCAATTTCCCACGGAACGTTCACGCGATCTCTTTTCGTATTCCTCGTATTCTATTTGGAGTTTTTTCTTCTTCTCCTATAATATTCAATATAAATTTTTAACTCGCCCAATAATCAATAGAAATAAAATAGGCAAGGCCGTGTACGTTATATATAAATGAGTCGGAGGAGATGGGAGAAGAATAGGAAAAACATTGTGCTTAAAAATATTTTATCAGAAAATCGAAATTGAAAAACGTAACTGACTCGAATAAAATGCGCGTTTCTCGGCTAATCGAAATTATTTTGTAAATTATGGTTCTTGATAATTTGACTTTTAAATTCAGCTGACTCGTATGTAAAATTTTATAAATTCATTACTTGATTTTTGCACGAATTTATCTCGACGCGTTTCTTTTTGCCGTTCGTTCGGTTCACTTTGTCCGCTTCGAATTGTCGCTGACACTTTCTTACAATGAGCGATTTGAAGGACACGGAGCCCTTACCGTCGTCACCGGTCACTTGCATGGATTGAATGGACGAACACAAGGACGCATAAAGACGTATGCCATTTTGATCTTGGATCGCCTGTAAAATATGTTGAAAAAAATCGATTTTAGTTAAAACAATATGCCGATTTACATTAGTTTCTGAGTCGCATAAATATCGATAAACAGAAAATAAAAAATGTAATCATTCTGTCTAAATCAATGAATCGTATGTTGCGTTATTATCTACAATTACCTTTTCGAAAATTATATCAACCGTATTCTGTAATCTCTCGATCGTATCGATCGGCAAGGCCGTTAAATTCTTAGTCAACTGAACTCTGTTGTCTTGTGTTAATTCATTCAAAATCGAGACGACATTTTTCTTTAACTCCTGTAAACACGAAAATACATAGAAATAGAAACGAACATTTTCAGAAAAAATTATTCATATTACACACGATGATAGTTATATTTGCGTATATCTAAAATCTGAAGTCGATATCATGTTAAAAATGTCATATTTTTAATAGAGGTGAATTTTAACGTTTACAATATCTACAACAAATCACTGTTGTAGTTTTCGTTTTTACGAATATGAAAAGTTTAATTAAACAGAGCAAAGCACACAAAAACGAGATCGACCATATTTATCATTTACTATACACCGTGAAGTGAAGAAATATTTGTTTGTGTCCAACTGTTTCGAGTTTAAATTAAATTTGCATATATACCTCAGTCTCGTGTTGTTGACGTTTCGTCTCAGACTCGGGGCCAGTCGTATTTGCTTCTCTTGCAACCATCTTCGGAATACACGCGCTTTCCGACTTGTTCAATTTAGTTTTACTATTCGACGATAGCTCATTACCGTGAACGACTTCTCGCCTGGCCATCGTCGCCGTAAACCCTTCGCCGTCATCGCGTTTTGATCTCAACGTATTGCATTGCGATAGTCCAGTAGATTTCGTTATGGCCGTGTAGTCGCCGGGCTTGTTCAATGCGTCTACCGGTTTCTTTTTGTATTTTCTATTTTTCTTAGGAGTACAATAGGGACTTTTATTGGCCTGCAATAGCGACGGAAACGATTTCTCGTCGATGTAAAACGTTTGTTGTCCGCTGTTATCCTTTGTCCGTTGTTCTATAAAATGAAACACAAGTCAAATTAGATACGAACATTTTTAAGGCCAGTTTATTAAAATAACAAACCTTCGTTGCGGATTACATCGTCCGAAAGCTTTTCATCGCCTTTGGCTTGTTCGTTGTCGACAAATACCCGTTTCTCGCACGACTTCTCTTGTACGTTATTAGAGGCGGAAATCGGTGATTGTGACGCACAATCCGCTTCATCTAACGGTTTACAATTCTTTCGTCGTATTTTCTTGGCTTTTTTACAGTCCTGTTTTATGCCCCATTCAATACAAACAATTAATGCACAGATGTGAAAAATAACTGCCAATGTGTTCTGAATAGATCGAATTAATTCTTACATTATTACGGTAAACTGGTTAAAACGAGAATTTAATACGTTCTAAAGAAAACGTCCGCCGAATGCGCATTTTTTTATTTTTCAATTGCTTTTAGAAAAATCATTCAATAATAACGATTTCCTTGGACAAATTGTCAAAGAAATGAATTTCGTATTACCAAATTAAATGTCTGCCCGAGTTGATTTTTAATAGTATTTGAAAAAAATAAGGCGAATTTATTTCCAAACTACTTATTATATTCGGACGGAGTTTTCTTAAATTTCTACATTTATACTGCAAACGAATCGGTTTACTTGTAACTCGTCCACTTCGAGTTTTTTCTCGCACTCGGTGGAGCGAGAAATCTTCTCGGACCGTAATTTCTCCTTCATGTTGGTGTTTGATCCGCAGACGATCGCTTCTTGCAGTTCGTCCACAAATAATTCTTCGACCTTAGCCTTTTCTGCCTTTTGCTCACTTTTCGTGCTCTTGTGACGTTTGAGACACGAACCCAATAACGGTATTCGTCTCACACATCTCCAGACCGCCTTTCCGCATGTTCGAGCACCGGAAAATACTGTTCTTATTGTAGAACTCATTTTTAGATTCGTTAACTAAATTGAATAGAAAACTATATTCGTAATATCACCAGTGAGTTGTGTGTACGACAACCTCAGTAAACGTACTGACGGTTTTCTATATTAAAATCAACATTATACCTATTAGCATTTTTGTATCCAGGGCAATCGCAGTGTATATTGTAAAATGTTTTAGAGGTTTTTCACTATATCAACCAGTAAAATAAAACGTCTTTTATTACTAATAATAATGATGATAATAATAATAATAATAATAATAATAATAATAATAATAATAATAATAATAATAATAATAATAATAATAATAATAATAATAATAATAATAATAATAATAATAATAATAATAATAATAATAATAATAATAATAATAATATAATTAAATAAATCGTGACTGGAAATTTAATTACAATAGAACAATCGTCTTTTAAGTTATTACAGTGAAATACATTTTAATAAAGCTGAATTATCGACATAATAATAAAAATAAATGAAAATATTGTTTAAATATTAACATTTCGAAAAGCCTTAAGAATTATTGTATTTCTATTGTTTTGAAATAAATTTATAATAAAAAAATTAAAAGTTTCTTTCTTCGAGTTATCTACGGTCGCATAATTTTAAACTGTATTATTTTTTTTATATAATATTTTAGCTTAACAATACTTACATTATGTATTGTGTTCAAGCACGTACACGGCGGGAAGGGTTTTTTAACCCTCTTCCAACGCCTCGAAATTTCTTCAATATGTTCAATAACGACTTGCGAGCATTACTCGCGAATATTTTATAAACACCTCGTGGTATATTTTATATACGTTTTACTACAACTCCTTATGATTTATGAATTATAATTGTATACATTATTGCATATTGCATTCACGTATAAGGTAATATTTAGATAAAAGATATTTATAGTGACAGGAACCGCGGTAACGTCTGTACCGATAATAATTTTGTGACGATTACAATAATGTGTACTGTACTACTGCGTGTAATATTGTACTATATGAAAAAGAACACTATTTGTATTATAAATATTAAATTGCTGAATTCGATTAAATAGATTTGAATTGAAACGTACTGTGTGCGTATAAAACCATTAATGCGTGAACCGAATAATTGTACGTATTTCCGTAATATCTGTATAATTGTATTCGCGTGTTTTGGAATTTTAATTGAAGTTATTTAAAACGCAAAGTTTACGCGATATACTTCTAAAAGTAATTTCTGCATTAGTTTTAAGTTCAACAAAATGTACATATACTTCTATAAAGTTATATTACGTGGGCACAAAGTTCTAAAAAATAATCATTTAAGTTGTTGGATTAACGTTTGTTCTTTTATTGGTAAGAATTTACTGCAGTACGTGTATTCGTAATGCGTTATATAATTTATAGTTTATAAGTTATTCGAAAATTTGATATAAAAGAAAATCATATAAAATATCCTTTTGGCTTTATTAAGAAAATATTTTTTGACTTTATGGTGTAGTATTAGTTATCACTTACATTTGACAATCACAGTCAATATGTATTGTTTAATAAGGATATATATTTTTTAACACACAAAGAAATCAATAAAATGATGATTCACACAAATGTTAAAATGTAAACAAAATTTAATTATATATTATATAAAATTACGATTCAAACACGAATTTTTATAAACATTGACATATATAACTATGTAACCTTATACTGACCAACAAACTTTATAGAAATAAAAGTGTAGTAAATATTAAAATATATGGATACGTAAATGCATTTATCGCGTTAGTTTTATAAACATTTATATTCGTTTAAAAATAAATAAGTTTCCAATAAATTAATTATTCATTGAAATATTACTTTAATGAATAATTGATTTTTTTTTAAACATATACATATACTGCGTACATACTTATTTCAATTTTTTTCTTTTAGTGTAGAGTTAAATTTTGGTCGATACATTGATGTTTATGTACAAGTATATATAGGTATAAACATTTTGCTCTATTTTCCTCCTTTATAATAATAAACTCGTTGTATCCAATGTCAATAACAGCTAACTTTTGAGGACGTTGTCATTTTATTTATGTTATTTATTCATTGTAAATATTGTAATTATTGTAGTTATTGGATGATAAATTATGATATTATTATTATCATTATTTTTATTATCATACTTTATATCGTTACATTATACATTTTTTTTTACATAAGACTTGTTTTAATTTATTCCAAAGGAAAAACATTAATATTTAACCGAACCTTTTTCAAGTGTTAATTAACATATTTGTTAAAAAAAAATTACATAAGCTCTTAAATTATTACGTTTGACAAAGCTTTACATCAGTTTTAAATATAATCGAAGCTATTAAAACGAAGTCATAAAGTTTAAGATATTTGTTTTTAAATGTTACATAATTATTTGCGACAGGCGCGTCGAGACGTGACACGAAAACATTGAGTTTTATTATTACTTTTTTGTTTTTTCTATGTTAAAATATAACGTTGAATTTGATTAAAATATTATATATATATATATATATATATATATATAGTTTTATGAAATATACTATTATTGTTATGTATATTTATTATAGTATTTAAATGAATATAACATTTTATTTTGTACAGTATATATATATATATATATATATATATATGTACCTGATACTTATTTAAAGAAAATGGTATTATGATGTATATTTTATCGATTTCACAAGAACAGTACCTATAGTGAAGAATTGCAGGAAATTGGAGAGACTTACCTGAGGAATCCTACATCGTAAATATTGGTCAATATTTATTCATTTTTGTTAAGTAAAACATTAATTTAAAATTGATTTTAACAAGGAATACTTAATGGTTTAGTGATACTCACAATTGGCGGAAATAATGCAATAAAACACGAAGAAATATTTTCGTCATTGAACTCTCCAGTGAAAAGTGTCGTTTATAAAATAAAATAAATAGGAACAAATTTACGTAGAGAAAATTATGAATAACACAATAAAAAGATGTATAATTTGAAAAAATAATTAAATAAACAAAAAAAAAAACAGTAAAGAAACTGTAAATTCACAGTGAAATTAAATTAAATTAGCTCAAAACAACTGTAACATGTTATTCAACATATATATTAAATATTATATTTTAAACCTATTGGCTACTTGTGTAATTCAAATATTTTCAATGACGACTTTTTAAAACAAATGAATGTCATACAACAATAACACTGTATATTTCTTTATTTTTCACAATATTCATTGGCTTGATAATATATTTATATTATATACATATACAAAATTAATTTTTTACTAGTATCGATTAATATAATTTGTATTATTATTTATTTAAATTTCTTTCACACATATCTTCTTCATTGTTTTATTTATTTAATTATTTTTTTTTACTATTTTATTAAAAAGAAATATTATGTAAAACCGTTATTATATAATAACGGAGACAATATTTCTACTTTTTTATTCCAAGAGAAAAGTTGGAAATACGCCGCTGCAACTGGGTACACCATTATATACATTACTTTAATTATCATAAATTGTTACGTGTTACGTTGTCCTGCGAATTCGTCTCGAAATATTACCCCGACTAAAATAATCGCTATGTATAGTGTGCGTACACAAATTTGCGGCCGCGTGGCGTCGAGGAACCGCACATTTCGTATCCTTCAATACTAATTTCCTTTATCCAATGCCGTGCATAATTCAACACAACAACCCCTACAACACGCAACAACCGCGTATTAATAATTATGCGAATTGTATAGGATACCTGCACTTACGTGACTGTAGAAACGCAGAACGGTTCGGAATAGGGCAAATTCAAAAAAATAAAATAATAATAACCCCTTCCTGTCTTGTATACGCCCGAATGATGAAACACAAACGCGAGACACGTCTTTATTCGCGTCCTCACATATAAGTAACGTATTACTAAATAAGTAAAATACATATTAATAATAATAATATGTACTAAATTTCTGTATACAATTCTACAGTCATAATATACGTAACCGGATCGATTTTATCGGTGACCATTGAAAACTTTCCGAGACTTATTGTACATTACGTGGTTATAAATCACATGTAATACATTCGAGTAGTAGTGGTCGGATAAAATTTATTAAAATTTCTAATTCGTTTATTTATAACCTATAATGCTCTTATTATTATATTGAAAATTGCAATTTACTTGTATAAATGTTATGAAATTTTCTTTTTCGAGCATATTTTAACCGTTTTAAATGCGTATTTTACTGTTTTTCAATCGCACGCGTATCCTAGCATCAACATGACGCCCACTGTTATCATTTTTCTACTTTATAGAAAAACAATACCGCGTAACATGAGAAACGGAGAGAGAGAGAGAGAGAGAAAAACGCTGCCTCTACAGCAATATTTGTTTGCCGTGTCTTTCCGCGGTGTCAATTACTATTTGTACGTGGATGAACGTGTATGACGCGTATATAATCATTAATAATTTACAGCGCATTACAATATACACAGTGTATTACACACTGTTTATCTACATTTTCAGCATCGCCGAACACTGTTACTATAATATACATAATATTATAATGGTGGTGCCAAAAATAAATTGTATGATATAACAGAGTAGCGCGCGCAGATTATTTTATATATTTCAATAAAATAAATAAATATAAAATAGGTGCTTGGTTTTCTCGGAATACCGTGATTATAATTTAACATGCAAAACAAAAACAAAAAAAGGCTGAATATTATCGACACGTGTAACAAATATTAATAATAATCGAATCCTTTAAATACAATATAAATTCCAGCGCACGAACACACACACGGAATACTTTCGAACTCAATAAATATAAATCGTAAACGTATATATTTAAAAAAAAAAAAAATTATAATCGCTTCTGAAGAAAAAAAACTATATAAAATACGTTCACACGCGATGCGTATGTCAAATCTCAGGAATTAAAATAAAATATCAGAAAAAGTGTCATGCACAAAACCTTCGGAACGCTACATTTTTTTTTACAATAACCACGTGTAAAAAGTTAAGAAATAATTATTGTACAAAAGAAAGAAAAGGACACGTACTTTGATTTCGTTGAATATTTATTATTATAATTATTATTATACGTTTTATTTTACTGGTTGATATGGTGAAAAACCTCTAAAACATTTTACAATATACACTGCGATTGCCCTGGATACAAAAATGCTAATAGGTATAATGTTGATTTTAATATAGAAAACCGTCAGTACGTTTACTGAGGTTGTCGTACACACAACTCACTGGTGATATTACAAAATATAGTTTTCTATTCAATTTAGTTAACGAATCTAAAAATGAGTTCTACAATAAGAACAGTATTTTCCGGTGCTCGAACATGCGGAAAGGCGGTCTGGAGATGTGTGAGACGAATACCGTTATTGGGTTCGTGTCTCAAACGTCACAAGAGCACGAAAAGTGACCAAAAGGCAGAAAAGGCTAAGGTCGAAGAATTATTCGTGGACGAACTGCAAGAAGCGATCGTCTGCGGATCGAGTACACCGAACATGAAGGAGAAATTACGGTCCGAGAAGATTTCTCGCTCCACCGAGTGCGAGAAAAAACTCGAAGTGGACGAGATACAAGTAAACCGATTCGTTTGCAGTATAAATGTAGAAATTTAAGAAAACTCCGTCCGAATATAATAAGTAGTTTGGAAATAAATTCGCCTTATTTTTTTCAAATACTATTAAAAATCAACTCGGGCAGACATTTAATTTGGTAATACGAAATTCATTTCTTTGACAATTTATCCAAGGAAATCGTTATTATTGAATGATTTTTCTAAAAGCAATTGAAAAATAAAAAAATGGGCATTCGGCGGACGTTTTCTTTAGAACGTATTAAATTCTCGTTTTAACCAGTTTACCGTAATAATGTAAGAATTAATTCGATCTATTCAGAACACATTGGCAGTTATTTTTCACATCTGTGCATTAATTGTTTGTATTGAATGGGGTCATAAAACAGGACTGTAAAAAAGCCAAGAAAATACGACGAAAGAATTGTAAACCGTTAGACGAGGCGGATTGTGCGTCACAATCACCGATTTCCGCCTCTAATAACGTACAAGAGAAGTCGTGCGAGAACCGGTTATTTGTCGACAACGAACAAGCCAAAGGCGATGAAAAGCTTTCGGACGATGTAATCCGCAACGAAGGTTTGTTATTTTAATAAACTGGCCTTAAAAATGTTCGTATCTAATTTGACTTGTGTTTCATTTTATAGAACAACGGACAACGAATAACAGCGGACAACAAACGTTTTACATCGACGAGAAATCGTTTCCGTCGCTATTGCAGGCCAATAAAAGTCCCTATTGTACTCCTAAGAAAAATAGAAAATACAAAAAGAAACCGGTAGACGCATTGAACAAGCCCGGCGACTACACGGCCATAACGAAATCTACTGGACTATCGCAATGCAATACGTTGAGATCAAAACGCGATGACGGCGAAGGGTTTACGGCGACGATGGCCAGGCGAGAAGTCGTTCACGGTAATGAGCTATCGTCGAATAGTAAAACTAAATTGAACAAGTCGGAAAGCGCGTGTATTCCGAAGATGGTTGCAAGAGAAGCAAATACGACTGGCCCCGAGTCTGAGACGAAACGTCAACAACACGAGACTGAGGTATATATGCAAATTTAATTTAAACTCGAAACAGTTGGACACAAACAAATATTTCTTCACTTCGCGGTGTATAGTAAATGATAAATATGGTCGATGTCGTTTTTGTGTGCTTTGCTCTGTTTAATTAAACTTTTCATATTCGTGTAAACGAAAACTACAACAGTGATTTGTTGTAGATATTGTAAACGTTAAAATTCACCTCTATTAAAAATATGACATTTTTAACATGATATCGACTTCAGATTTTAGATATACGCAAATATAACTATCATCGTGTGTATAATATGAATAATTTTTTCTGAAAATGTTCGTTTCTATTTCTATGTATTTTCGTGTTTACAGGAGTTAAAGAAAAATGTCATCTCGATTTTAAATGAATTAACACAAGACAACAGAGTTCAGTTGACTAAGAATTTAACGGCCTTGCCGATCGATACGATCGAGAGATTACAGAATACGGTTGATATAATTTTCGAAAAGGTAATTGTAAATAATAACGCAACATACGATTCATTGATTTAAACAGAATGATTACATTTTTTATTTTCTGTTTATCGATATTTATGCGACTCAGAAACTAATGTAAATCGGCATATTGTTTTAACTAAAATCGATTTTTTTCAACATATTTTACAGGCGATCCAAGATCAAAATGGCATACGTCTTTATGCGTCCTTGTGTTCGTCCATTCAATCCATGCAAGTGACCGGTGACGACGGTAAGGGCTCCGTGTCCTTCAAATCGCTCATTGTAAGAAAGTGTCAGCGACAATTCGAAGCGGACAAAGTGAACCGAACGAACGGCAAAAAGAAACGCGTCGAGATAAATTCGTGCAAAAATCAAGTAATGAATTTATAAAATTTTACATACGAGTCAGCTGAATTTAAAAGTCAAATTATCAAGAACCATAATTTACAAAATAATTTCGATTAGCCGAGAAACGCGCATTTTATTCGAGTCAGTTACGTTTTTCAATTCCGATTTTCTGATAAAATATTTTTAAGCACAATGTTTTTCCTATTCTTCTCCATCTCCTCCGACTCATTTATATATAACGTACACGGCCTTGCCTATTTTATTTCTATTGATTATTGGGCGAGTTAAAAACCTTTTTTGTATATCATAGGAGAAGAAGAAAAAACTCCAAATAGAATACGAGGAATACGAAAAGAGATCGCGTGAACGTTCCGTGGGAAATTGCCGGTAATTTAATACGCACTATATCGTATATTTTATTAATAAAATTGTATTACATAAATCATATTTACAATAACGCGTATATAATTTTCTTTTCTAATATTATTTTAGATTTATCGGTGAACTGTTCAATCGAAATATGATAAGGACCAAAACAATAACGTATTGCATTACGAACTTGTTGGGCCAAATTTCGGACGAAGCACTGGAATGTTTGTGCGTTCTCTTGAAAACTGCGGGAAGAAATTTAGAAAAAGTACGTTTATCCAAAATTAAATCGTTTATTATTATTTTATATTCGTGACAGCTTGTTCACGTTAAATATCGTAACACTGAAGAATGTCAACAATCGTAGCTTACAGTTTCCATAATCTATGCTATTATTTTTCCAGTTATGGGATTTGAACGAGACATTCGTTAACCTCAAGTCTTTGAGGTCGAATAAAATTGTCTCGTCGAGAGTAAGATTTATGATCGATAACGTCGTAGTTTTGAGAAGAAACAAGTGGTGATCGAGACGTATTTACGCGCTTGTACAACACGTTCCAGGACCGAAAACCGGCGCGAACGTGGATTCCGTCAGTATTAAGCACGTCTTAAGCACCGGTTCTTTTCGGTTCGGTTCCAGTCCCTGGTAGTTATATTTTGTATACATATATAATTATATAAAAAAAAAAGGCGAAAACCATCCGTGCTCGCTTATTATTATATGTATTTTTCGGGCGAAATTTTATTTTACCAGCGTACCCATAACGTATTTAAAATAAATTTACACAGACTGTGAAGCGCGCGGTAAAAATACAAAACGAAATGCGTCAAACAAAACGCGTACGCGTACGTATTAATATTTTCTCTGGCAAATATTATTCGAAAATTTTCGGACGAAACGTCGTCGTCGTGGTTTATTAAACGCGTGTGGAATTCCACGTCGCTCTCGACCCACTCAAACAATATGACCGTTCGCCGTCGAAATCCTTTTAAATATATATATATATATATATTTAATCCTTTAAAAATATTTACAAAACGCTTGACGTTTTTCGGAAACGTGTCCCGCCGCTAGCCGGGGGAATCGTCGTCGAGCGTTTACCGGGACGCGACTGACGCGACGTGTTGGCGACGACGCGGTCCGAGGAAAAATGTGGCGAAAAAAAAACCAAACAAACAGACGAACGCGTTTCTCCGTTTGTTATCGTTGTGTGTGTGTGTCTCCGTTTCTACGAATATTTTTCTAATGGCCCGAAACGGACGACCCGCTACGGCGTTTCCCTTTGATACGCCCCCACCCCACCCATCCGTTACCCGCGACCGGTCCGGATTTTTAATAACAAATAATTGTGTCGTGCCGTCGGCGCGCAGCGCGGTGCCGGACCACGCGCGTGTACGCGCCGCGGTGCCGGGGGTAGAAAAAGGTTCCACCACTTGACACGCTTACGCAAAACGACGTGTCAGTAGGGCCCCCGGGTACTTTTTTTTTTCTCTCTCTCTTATTCTCGTACTTCTTTTTTTTTTTTTTTTTGTCCACCTACCTACCTGCGCGGTGGACGGCCGCCCGTAGTGGACCGGCCGTGCCGGGCGTATCAGTCGCGTTCCGTTCCTTGGAAGTGTCGCACGCGCCATTTGATTCTTCTCGCCGCGCAGTAGTATATAACGTACGTTCGCCGGTATACCTGACCGCCATGTGTACTACGTACGCGATCGTAGCTGCGCTGTTAACGCTATCACCGTGTACGCCGCCGTTCGCGGACGCAGTTGGCGGCGGTGCTGCGGCACGCCACGCGGTCCTGAGTCGTTCGCTGAAGGACGTGTTCGACATACGGACCGCGGAGAACCGCACGGACGCCAAGGTGCCGGGCTACATGTACGACCTGTACCGGGACGCCGGTAACCGACGGTATAACGTGATCAGGAGCATCTCGCCGAGGACAGGTAATAATATTATGGTACACACAGCGGTCGTTGGGGGGGGGATGCAGTCCTCCAATATTTTTCATTAGTTAGCATATTCCCCACATTCATTTCGTTTAAATGTACTCAGTGCCTCTTGGATTTTTAAAAAAATGTATTTTTTTTTTTTTTATAATTCGTAATCGATGCGTCGCCTAGGTTTATTTTCCTAGAAAAATATCTTTAAATCGTTTTTTCTTCCTTTGTAAAAACTATTTCGTTTCCTAAAATGTTAACATTCGGTAGATCCAAAAGTCACTAAATCACAATTCGCCTATTTTTCAACGATATGGATCGTTCACAACTTTGCCACCCTCCTCCTCTTTCAAAAATCGTGATCAAGACACTGCTTCCATCCGTCCACTTATTTTTGATCCGTTTCGACACGCCCGTTAATTATTACAGTGCCGCAACCAGCGAGTTTTTGCCGCCTAAAACTTAGGGGGGACCACTAAATTCTTGTAACTTTCGATTATGTTTCACGTACGTATTGCGAGCGATTTAAAATGTTAAACATTCAATAGATAAAAAAAAAAAAAGGAAAAAAGACCCAACTTTTGCCACAAATCAAAAACCGTTACAATCTTTGTAATCTTATAAAAAGTGTGTATATCATCTTATCAATCTAGGTCAATGAATACGTATATATGTACATATTATACTCTGGTATGTCATTGAAATAATTATTTTTACACAGTACACAGTACGCATAATGTTTTTTATCGGAATTTTTCGCTCTCCGTATAAGCATAATATTACAACAAACGTCGTACTCGTTGGTGTATTAAGAACTACGGGGCTCGAAGCCCTCGTCTCGGGATTGTTCCCTGGCCGTCCGGATGTGAAGATGGTTTGTTCCAGTGATTGAGTGGCGTGCTGATTGGACTCCATCCCCCCCCCCTCACCATCCAAAATTTCAAGAAATTGTTTTTGTTTTCCTACGTGTTCTTCCTATGCCCCATATAGGACGTAATGTATATATTTTTTGTTACAAAAATTTATCACAACAACGTTTTTACCGTTCACACGACGACGTAATACCGCCGAAATTTCATTCTACATTTCTAATAATTAAGTTTGTTTTTAATAGGTCGAGAATTCGATAATTTTTCTAATTTTAACATTTATTCTGGGATTAGAATTTAGAAACAACGATGATATTACACAGTTCCTCATCCCCCATTAGAAAAAAAAATCCAAATACGCTACAGGTTTGTTCGGTCGATTTACAAACGAGCACACGCGGATTTATTGCGGGGAATATAAAGTGGGCAAGTTTTTGCGTAATAATATTGTCTATAGAAGAAATTATTTTTAATTTTTTTTTTTTTTTTTATGGGTGGTTAAACAATTTGCATAATCGTCACTTGTATTAAAGCGGTTGAATTTTTAATTTTTCCAATTATAATCTGTCTCGCAGAGCAATTTTTTTTTCTTTTTGCCATTTCCAATATAGAAATTCTAAAAAGTCGTATATTAATTTATTCGGCGAAAATTTTCAATACGCTTAATAATTCGAAAAACGTATCGTCGTCGGCTCAAGCGATTGTCGACTTTACATAGTTTTATTATTATTCTGATTTCGAACGCAATTGTAAATCGTTGTAAAAACGATTCTGAGCGACGCGCTAATTCAGTTTTATTATAGTGAACCAGTGAACCATAAATATCGTTAAAAATATTATGTCTAAGGTCGTTGTTAATTAACAATAATTAACGTATTTTAATGTTGTTAATTAACATATTTTAGCTCTTGAAAAATTCCAAAATTGTCCATGACCAGAAATATGTCGTTAAAATTTTACTGGGATTTTTGGAGGCAATTTTCTCGTTGTTTTTAATTGCGCTTAACGAGAAACTATTTAGTTAATGTACCGATACAAGATAGGATTTTTTTCCGGAACGCATGTCGACAGGCATGTAGCGAGGATTTTATTTAGTGGGGGGGAGGTGTCTATTTAAAAAATATTCGAAAAAAAAATGTTAATATATTATAATTTTATAATTTATTTCGGGGTGAGGGGTCCGGACCCCATGGACCTTCCCCATGGATACGTCACTGCGCGCCGAGATCGTTCAAAGCGCTCTTTTCATCATACACGAAAAAAGCGTGTACAAACAAAATTCAGTTGGTTTTATTCAGAATCTAAGGACCCGTGTTCGAATAATAAACGAATCTTTCGAAAAATCATCACATACTAATGAACTGCGCAATATATACATATTTTGTTTTAATAATAAAACAGATAAGTAAATAGGATATTTTTCGTTTCGTATTTATAAATATAATTTTGCGTTATTTTATACAATTAAATTATACTTTTATTCGTAATATTTAAATGTAAATGTCCGAATATTTTTATTTATTTTTTTACACTTGTATTTTCCTCCGTTTTAAACGATTACGGGTTTTGAAATATGTTTTTAATTATTTGTAATTTAGCATTGAATTTGATAAATAAAATTTGGTATGAATATGCAATAAAACTAATAGCGAATTAAGTGACGAATGTTTCGTGCGCGTACTAAATAGATTTTATTATACGTAACTGTAAATTTAAAATACGTTTTGTGATTTACTACGAATATTCAAAAAAAAAAAACCATAGCGAACACAAGGCAACACAGGCCTATGCGTTTTACAAGGGCGGCATTTTTATTTTTTTTTGGTTCGATTATACTTTTATGAATATTCGTATTGTACGCCGTACAATTATTTCCATACAACTAAACAGGTAACATGTGAACGCGTTGGACACGACGGTAAGATTCGTGCGATGAAATATAATGTTCCATTCGATCGAAACGTATGAGTTTGGTTATTGTATTTGATACCTTAATATAGAAGAACGGTCAAATGCGGTTTAATAGGTAATACGAGCATGACTACTACGCGTAACACTAATATATATTGCACAACTGAAATCGATAGACAATTTTTTTTTTAAATATAAAAATGCTCTAATATATTAATAATAAATTTTGAACTTATATTGAATTCGAAAGATTTTAGCGTTAATTATTACACGATTTAGACGATTTGTTATAGACGTCAAAAAGAGCAAAAACGATCTAGTGGAGCGCGCGCGTCCCATCCAGGTGACCCGAAATATACGTTTTTAGAATAGGCACTCGTACAAAACTGTATTGTATTGCATATTGAGGTTACGTTTTCCAAACGGAATTCTAACGAATGATTTTTTTTTATTATTAATATTTTATCGTATCGTTTTATACGTGAAAAAAAAAAGAAACGCTTTCACAAAAAAAACCCTCCTTTAGAAGGGCACACCTAAAATACAGCGCGCGTATTTTTGTAAATATTATATCAAAACGTTTATTGTGTTCGTATTCGTTAAATGTTTTGCACTTTTTTTTTAATAAAAATATGAAATTATATTTAAATCGCGTTTTAATTAAAAGTAATATTTATTCCAAGCGTTCCTCCGGAACTCATTAATATTCTCGTTAAAACGTATTATGTGTTTTGAGTGTTCGCGTAGCCCGACGGACTCTTTCGCTAAATTACTTTTCGAGTTGATCGAATCCAATTGTCAAGTCAGTACCGCGGTATGTGAAAATAAAAGTTCATTAAGCCCTCCCCGAGGAGGTCGGTCGCGGAAACCCAATTATTGTCAAAGTTTGACGTGAGGAGTTGACTCGAATAACAACTGAGAGAAAAAAAAACTTTCGTCGGATTGATTGTTTTCGAAACTTCTTTTCAATTAATTACGAATCCCGTAGGTATAAGCGCATTATCTAATATATTATTTTCCGAAAGATTTTAAAATTTCGACTCAAAACAACGTACGACGATTTCAATTTTGAGAGTGGTGTTGCGGCTATAAGCGAACTACGAGTCGCGCCATTCGGACCACGGTCCGACCTAATGACGATTGGACATCGGTCAAAGGAAATGCGACAAAAAATGTATATTTATTTCTGCACATGAATTTTTTTTAAAAAAAAGGTTGCGATCAATTTGTGCGTAATATTTTTTTTTAAACAACCAACGATAAGACACAGTCGTTATATTTTTATTTTATATTCATCGTAATTTATGTACTGATATCATATCAGTAGAAATACAATATCAATAGGAAAAAAAGGAGTGTCTACACTGCGTGCAGATACATCGGTACGTGTATACTGCCCTCCTAAGAAAGAACGCTGTAAGTTTTCACAGGGGCGTCATTTAGGGGGGCAGGGCAGAGGCGTATTTGAAAATGTTTTTTTGGGGGGCTGAGACATTGAGTAAATATCATTGTTGAATTATTTCTAAATTCTAATCCAAGACTAAATATTAAAAATAGGACAAATTACCAAATTCTCAACGTTTTAAAAACAACTACATATTAGGAATTTATTAAAAATATCCATAGAATATCCTTAAATAGCCATAGGGCATAGGAATTAGGAAAGAAAGTTCCCCCATAAATACGCCTCTGGGGCAGGGTGTGCGGTTGCACTCCTTACTTTTTAATATAATCCCAACTGGCCTACTTTGGGATGTTTTTATTAAAATTAAAAATGTCGTAATTCCATTTACGGTTTTTTATCCGATTTTTTTCTAAAAAAAAAAAAAGACAACTTATACAATAATTATTAATTATAATTTAGTCAATGTCCATAATGTTCCATATTTATAATCATGTACGAAAACGAAATCCTAAACATTATCAGTAATTTAAAATTAAATTATAACATACGGCTTAATGACGGCCAGTTTACTAAACAACAATACCGTAAATATGGATTATGACTTATGAGTAAGTGTTAAGTAAAAACGCCGTATTTCCAATAAAAGATACGGCCATCTTTAGAAAAATAGGATTACGGGTTTTTGCTTAGCACCGATTATATTTAGTTCTGATTACGGCAATATTGTTTTGTTATAAAATCAATTTTCTGGAGAAATAACCTTATTTACGGCATTTTTAACTGCGAAAAACGTGTAAAACAAGTAAGTATATTAAACGTAAGAAAGTATTTTCATTTTTTTTTTTTTTCATTTACGGCGTTCTTTCTTCTGAGGGTAGTATATGTCTTGTATATATCTCATTTATTTTCTACACGTGACAAAAAGTTACCTATAACTTAGTCCTCGTCTCCTCGTACCTATAGATATAGATATAGACATAGACATAAACATAGACATAGATATAGATATAGATATTGACTTGGCCGGGTGGTGAGTAGAGCCGGGTTTATGACGTCATGGTAACGCTCTCGGTGTTGCACAAATTTATAGAATGACCCCAGCCATAAGACACATACATGTCAAAAAACAAAGCCTTGAGTAATTATTGCATGAATTTAAGTCCATCCATCGCATTGAAAAAATGAGTTGTAAATATCATTTTCTTATTTTTTTTTATGGGAAAAGATTTTAATATATTTTGGTCTGACCTAATGAAAATGCCTAGTTTCGCCCATGGTTTTGGCTATTGCTAATTGGCTAATTAACAGCTATCTGTAAAAGCAGAACACATTTAGTGTTTTACTATTCTGTAATATACATTAACGATCAAATATACATAACGTAAAACGCGTGGTTATTAAAAAGTCAATATATTATTTATTATACGTTTTTTCACACGTTTATAATATTTCGATTTTATTTCGAAAAGTTACCCTGCAATCGGAGAAGATCGAATAGTAATAGAAATGACTGTATAAAAGGCGTATAATAATTTTTAAACAACCTCATTTATTCCACGCGGAAATATATTATGAAAATGATTCAGAACGTTGAAAATAAAATGTTACGATTATTTTTTATTATTTTCAAACAACGGTTTTTATATATTTAAATAATAATATATAAATTTAATATTTTACTCTCAATTTATTAAATTTGTAATTATTAAGTAATTTTTTAATGAAAGAATCCCCCATAATTACACAAAAAAAGTCAACTCACCGATTGTTTTATTTAGTACACATCGAAAATTTCTTCCGCATAAATCTTTATTATATATATACGTATTATATACAGATTTTATGAAGAATAAATTTTTCAAGATTTCATATTTGATTCAGTTTAAGAAACTATCGAATTTTTTCGTACAAAATTTCGTCGCATTTTCTACAATCAAGTGAAGTATAAAAAAAACAATTATATATTATTTATTTTTTGTATAATATATAGCATTTTAATGTTCAAAATTCTGAACTCCGTATATAATATTATAGTAATATTGTTATAATGCGCACAAAAATTCGCTATTACTTGTACACAATCGACGAAATACAATTTCAACATTTTTACAAGTAGCCAGAAAATTTTTTTTTTGAGGGGGGTGTTAGAGGTGCGGAGGTGGAAATCTCTTGCACCCTCCCCGTCACTACAGTAGATATATGTTGTTTAAAACCACCAATCACTTTTTTGAAATGGTATAAATACAAATTTAAGAGTACAATATTTTTGTTACCATGACACTGATGTCGAAAAAATAATATACTCGATATACGTACACTGTAATCGTATAAAAAAATAACGTAAATATTTAGGTTTTTCGGATTAGCCAAGTGTCTGAGTTTCATTTCGAAACGAATCAAATATGTAGTGGTGGTGGTAGTAGTAGTAGAGCCGTGAAGGTTATTAAACATAGCATGATTTGCTATATATATATATATTGGCAAAGGATGTATACGTAAAAATGTATAATTATTCCAAATTAGAGCTGTTTTTTTAACATAACATGCAAATTACAGGGTTCAATCGCTCAAGGTTTTTCGTCTGTTGTACGAAAACTAAGACAAATTCAAAATGTTTTTGGGTAAATAAGTGTGTGATTAAAAAATGATAAGCTTGCTGACAATAAAAAATTCACATTAATTATAATGTAAATTTATTTTAAAAAACTCTCTCATAGAAAAGCACGACTTTGCTAAAATTTGTGAAATTTCGGGGAGCTCAGACCCCCGAGGGCCCTCCACATGGCTACGTGCCTGGTTGTAATCTTTATCATACTTATCATTCCACTCGGATAATATGGAAATTAATAAGCAAGTATTTGATATGATGTAGCGTGATATGAACATAATACTATATTATAACGTATAACAGTTATATGTATAACCGTAAAATGTGAACGGAAAAAATGCCCGTTGAATTAGCTTCAGACGAATCTTTAATTAAACTAATTAATGCTTCCCATATTAAAACGTATATTACTATTATAGATAACTACAGAAATCAATCACCGTTTCAATGGACACCGTTATTCAAAGACCTTTCTGTTTTCCAAAGAAAAAACTTCATTAGAAGTGGAAAGAAATAACTCTAATTAACATGCAATAGACGCAATCGAGGGTTTCGAAAGTGTGTATTTGCCGTAGATTTTTTTAGAGCGAAAGGTTTAAAACGCGAATATAATGCTAAAATATATATATATATATTTATTTAAATTTTAAAAAATCTCTTTGCATAATGTAAAAAAAAAATGACTTATAGAATGAGGCCAATATGAGAGTGTATAAAAACGGCGGGAACGCAGGAATTTGTGAGTTATAAAAAATGGGCGGGTGGTCAATGATGGCATTTAGAAAAGAGAATAATGTCACACGAAACTGTTTTCATAAAGTCCGGCGCCACTGCGCAGTGATGATCCTTTTAAACGGATCGGACACTTTCGAATGTCGTCGCGATTGCGTGCAGCGTAGTTTGGAATTTCGGTGCTATTTGAACGGGCTTCGTTTATAGTAATTCGTGCGAGCAGTAGAAAAAGACATAAATTCCGGCCGAGTACAAAGCGTACGTACGAAGGGACGGGAGAGAAGAAAAAGGGTCGTTCTCGGCGTTCAAATTTTTGGCGCCTCGCCTCGGAGCACTTCCGTTTAATTTGCGTATCGACGCCGTCTGGACGACATTAAGACGCCGCCAGTGGTCCCCAAAAAAAACACCACCCCCCTGCCCCAGAACAAATAATACATAATATATAGATTACAGAGATATGCTCAGACTACAGCGCGTCGCGATTCCCAGGTGAATCGTGCGAGTTGGTCGAGGCGTGCGGCCTAGGAAAACAAAAAACAAAATATTATGTGATACAACATGATATTCCTGTTCGAAGGAAGACCTCTAATATTAGCAAATCCAAGTGTTATCGAAGTGGCAAAGTTCTGGCCGAGGGTAATCTAATACTTTGTTATGAACCCCTTGTTCGTATTCAGTGTTGTGCTGATATAAGCATTGCTGGGTGCCGTCGCACGGTAGTGTTTGAACACGCGACGACAGTCGAGTTCCGAACACAGCTACGTAGTAGATGTCGATTCCAAATTATAATAAGTTAATTAATAATTAATATAATTAAGTTTGATCAATTAACTACGACTCATAAATAAATACTCTTCAGAAATAAAAGTGCGTGTAATTCCTTACCCTAAGAAGACCCACTACCAAATAAAAGGACTTTCCACAGGAAGCAACGTGCATGGGACATAACCATTTAAAACAATCATAACACGCATAACCACCAATTTTACAACTACGTTACCATAAAATTATTACCTTCTCAAATTGTATTAATTTTGTTTTATCCGATTATGTATTGGAATCGTAACGGTTTATTTATTTTACTTATGTATTTATGACTAATCACCATTTGTTCGTATTAGTATTATTGTGGTTGTATGACACGGAAAAAAAATAATAAAAAAATAAAATTTTATTCGAAACACGAAACATTTGATTTGATAATATTCGGGATCGGTAAACACGTTGTGAAGACGCTGGAAATTAGGAGGGACGGAAAATTTTGAATACCACTGCGGGATAATAGGATCCGTCGTCCCGTAATACCGCGCGAGTTAAAAATATTCAAATTATTATCCGTCACTCTGGATAATTACTGTACACCATTAGCAATTAGGTTTTTTTTTACAGCCGCCGCGCCGTTCTAAACCGGTTCCGATATAATTTAAACGAATTATTACAACAACGGCCGTGCGCGTAATGGACATCACAATTTTTATTATTTTTTTTCTACCGATAGTGGCGTCGGTTACGATACAATAAAAACATATACCTATACATGTATACTCGTATAATATTTTATAGACTGCGCGAGAACGGTGAAAACGTATATAAAATACCTGTCGATTTTATATATTATTATAGTCTGGTGTCGTCTGCGTCGTTTTTAAGAAGAAGAAGAAGAAGAAAAAAAAAAAAATGTATTTATATATTTATATATGTATACGACCCGGCGGTGGCCGTAGGTACTGTCGTCGTCCTTAAGGAAATAGTCTTGGCGCCAGGGACAAAAGTCTTTTGTCCGGGATACACACATAAATGCTGCAGGTGGTACTCGTTGTCGCCGCTCGTCCTTTTTTTTTTTTTGCTGCTACACTGATGCAGGGTCAACGCGACGATCTAATCTAATGCGGCTTGTCAATTGGTTCGTCGCCGCCGGGACCGCCGCCGTCGGGACCGTCGTCGTCGTCGTCGTCGTCGTCGCCGTGTTTAAATGGACGCGCGCGCCGGGGACGAGACGCGAGTTTTTAATCCTTTGTACACCGCCCCCTACCACTCACCCACCCCGCCGACAAGCAACATCACAACACTTACTGGAAATCGCCCACTATAATATGTACGTGTCGTAAATAAGGAATTTCGGGATTACCGAATTTGATTATTATTATTATTATTATTTTAACCGGATTTTTCGTCCCGTCTTTGGTTCCATAATCGCGACAAATCGGATTTCAAGGGTAGGTACTCGTCGTATCTGACTTCCGAGATACGAAAAGGAGATAAACGGATTATTATATTATCGAGCGGCGTGGTATTGGCGCGAAAGTATACAATATTATAATATTATTAATAATAATAATAATAATAATAATAATAATAATAATAATTGAAATTCCTCGCCTAAATCATCAGTTCATTACAGTTTATTATTATATAAATATATATGTATGTTCGAGGTATTAAATTTTGTGCATAATACAAAATAAAACCAAAAAAAATATGTATATAAATTAGAAAGAAAATAATATGTAAAAAAAAAAAAAGGTAGCGAGCCACGGGGTGTTGTGGATATCGCTTAAGAAGATGCAACACATTTCAAATAAGAGACTATACACTGGTTTACGCGAACATAAAACACCGCGGTTACAGTCAAAATAAAATGATCAAATTTTGGTAACGCGTAGAAGAGAACCTTATCTATGTCGTAACGTTTTAAATTTTTTTATAAAGTCTTTTTAAATTAAATAATTAACTGTTAAACTTTTACGATTTGTGTTTTTTTTTTACATATATAATACAAAATTGAAACAAGTTATGAAAAAATTAAAAACGCTACGACACAGATCGAGTTCTCTTCAACGTAGTTCCAAAATTTGGTGTTTTTATTTTGATTGTAGCCCCGGTGTTTTATGTTCGCGCAAACTAGTTTTTACACAAAGTCACGGTAAATTCCATGTGTTTTACTTTAGGCGTATAGCATCCTCTTAAGCAGTGGCGTGCCCAGGGGGGGGGTTGATAGGGGTCAACCCCCCCTTAATAATATTTATAGTATTTGATATTAATTATTATACATCATAATAATAATTTGTTTTAGGTAGCCAACATGGTAAATGAAACTCTTAACCCCCCATTTAAAAATCTTGGGCACGCCACTGCTCTTAAGTGAATTAATTGGATAAAGATTTTAGAGTTTTGTTTTTTATTATAAATTTGAAAACAATGATAAATCATTGCATTCGATAAAACGATTCTGAGCGGAGCTTCGGTGTTATACACTTATAAACGAAGAATAAACGACAATCGATTAAGACGAAATTGCCTTTTTAGCGTTTTTATGTAATTTTTGATAATTTTTCCTGACTTTCGAAAAAAGTATTGAGAAAATCGAAAAACGACCTGTCTAAAGTATAAACAAGATGCAATTTTCAATCAGAAAAGGCGCTACACGAAAAGATCGGAGCCCTCCTTCTGGTAGAATTTTTAGGTAAAGTCATCGAAAAAAAAACACATCATTGTAAAACCAATACATCCCTCGCTCCACTCAGAATCTAAAATAATAAAAATAAATTTTTATAATATATAACATATATATATATATATATATTCCTGTGTATCTGTAATATATTATATAAATATACTATTAATACAGCTGAGTATTATGAAAAACGAAAGAATAAAATGTTTACGAATCGTTGTATTATATTAGTTTAATAATAATAGTGTGTCGTCGATTTGCGAACCGAACGAGCGATCATTCCTAATTATCTAAATAAAATATTTTTATGTTTGATTAAAAAAAAAAAAAACGTAATAACCGACTTTAAGTCTTACTCGGATAATAATTATTATTATAAGCCCTAAAGGTACGGGGTTTTCTCGTAAGCCCGTCAGACGCCAAGGCCAAGGCACAGCCGATTACGGAGGGGTGACTGGAGTCTGTACAACACTAACCCTCGCCCGCTCGCGCGCTTGGGGATATTCAGACGTTATATTTTTCATAACGATAGTGTAATAATTTATTTATAATTTAATAGTTTTGTACGAAAATATATTTAAATTAAACTCTTGTAAACGTAACCGTGTTTTGTGAATCGCGTTCGAGGAATAAAACGATTAATTTCAATTTAGCTCCTTTATTCATTATTGTTGTTATTATTATTATTGTAATTAATATAAAATATGTTTTTCTTTTTCTAGAATCGCTCGGTGCGTATACACAGTCAGTTTACGACTTGAACGCACTCGAACCAGCCGAAGTGGTCCAAAAAGTAATACTTCAACGCGAAGCCAGACCAAAATCCCGGTTTGTCAAAGCCATTAACGTATCAGTTTACTGTGTATATAATCGAACGGCATCGAAAACGTATTTGGGATCAGCAAGCGTAATGAATTCCTTAGACTTAAAAAACGCATTGGGTTCACAACTGTTAGTCGGTATCGAACGGCTGGTCGTCCAGACGGACGGCCGTGCAGGAAACCCGTCATTCGGTCTCGTGTTGTATTCGATGACACGCGATGACGGTGCGTTAGAGAGAGGCCACGAACTGTCGAAATTTTTGTACGAAACGACCAACAGAAGACGTAGACGATCGGTGATCGACAACGAAATCGATATAAAGCGAAATGGCTTCACGGACGAGTTAAAACGGAAGAAGAAAAAGAAAAAAAGTTCGAGAGTCAGTAAATTACAGGTAACAACACGATCACCGCGAAATACTTGTAAAATTAAAGTCTTAAAATACTCGAATAATTTGGACGAGAACAAATTATATATATAAACGTTGTAGCATTGATTATTATAGAATACAATAATTATTACATATATAAAAATAATAATTAATTATTTAATATAATTAATTATTCTATAATCAATGGTCTTAGTTTAGCAGTAAAATACAAACGATGTAAAAAAATATTTGAATTTCTATTAATTTCTATTTATACTAAGAAATTATTGAAAAGCTTAAATGTTTATATTAAATCAGTGGCGTAGCTAGAGGGGGGGTTGCAGTCTCCCCCCCCCCCGAAACGAATAAATAATCAGTTTTTTTAGTGGATACCGTCTATACATATTAATAATTAACATATAAATTAATTAATTATCAGCTTCAGCCCCCACCCCAAATAAAAATCCTGGCTACACCACTGTATTAAATATTATATTTTGGGAAATGTAGATAAGATTAATGCGTGACAATCGTGTAACAATATTAAAATGCTAATAATACACTTATATTCCTTAATGTAATATTTAAATGAATATAATTATTAGGTTATAGTATAGATATATTATTATGTATTAACGAATTGATAAAATAACAATATTACATTCCATAATATTTTATATTCTCCAATGAATAAATTAAATTTAAAAAAAATGTATAATATAATACTGCTTCTGGAAAAATATCGTTTAATCCCAATATAAAACCTATTAAAAGCAATTTATTAAAATACAATTTAAACGTATAAAAGCTGATTTATTTATAAAATCGTTTTAATGGCAATATATATTTTAATATGAGCGTGGTTAATAGTTGGGTTTATATTTATTATTCTTTAATTTGAGATATACTTAAATTTTACCTTATGATATAGATACATTTTTATTCTTTTTATAAAATATAATTTAACAAATTGATTTGATATTATTTATTTTTTTAATTTTATGTACTTATATAAAAAAAACAAATTTTTTTTTTAACTCGCTTACAATTTTTACCTACAGCATTATATAATTTCAATACCGTTTTACAAAATAAAAAAAAATTCATATCCTTCTTGACGCGTTTATCGATTTAACATGTTTGGGTTTCTTATGTGTGATCAAATAATTCTTTGAATTAAAAAAAGAAATGAGCAAAATCAAGTAATTTACAAATAACGAATTTTGTTAATAAAAAAAAAGTGGAGCTTACACAGGATAGGATAGCAACAAAGGGAGTAGCCATGGGGGATAAGGGACTATAGCAACCCCTACCTATTGGTCGTGGATTAAATTTTCTTTTAGACCATTTGTGCTATAATGATTGCAATTATTCAGTGTTATATTCTGTGGTTGTAATTGTTGTAAACATGTAAATTATGATACGATTATGTTTAAATTTCTACGATACAATATTATTATAACATATTATTCAGTGGTGGAGATACAATTTTTTCTGGGGTGGGGGGAAGGATTGAAAGAAACTTTTAAAAATAATAATATTTTTGTTCTTTTGAAATTTCATTTTTATATGGAATACAATATAAATTGGTTAATATATTAAATTTCATGTTCGTGTGCAGCACAATCGACGAAATGTAATTTTAAAATTTTGAACGACAAAGACAAGATTTTTTAGAATTTTTTTTTTGTTTTGAAAGGACGGACATTTCTTGCACATTCTCACCACTTCAAATTTCAATATCAACGTCACTTTTGTTATCTTACACATTTTGTAATACAGAGGCACCCATGGAAAATATTAAAATTACGTCTTTTTTTTTTTTTAATAGCTTCTAGTACAACTATTACAGCTCGGCAATTATTATTAAAATCTGTATATAAACATTATAAACTATGAACAGAGAAGAAAAAATAATTTAAAAAGAAACTATTACAATATAATGAAAATAATAAAATTTTCCAAAATAAATGAAATAATAAATTTAATAGCGGGTTCGGGATTAGAATGAAGATTAGATGGGAGATCGATAAAAATATTGAATGGAATAGAAATATCTTGCAATAAAATATTGAATGGATAGAAATATCTAGCACATTTCGATTTTAGTATATTAAAAACATCGATAAAAGATAAACACATTTAACGTTATAGGCATCATTGTGGCTTGATAATTCCCTAGGTTTTCCAGAAAACGCTTTTGTTTCTATACCCGGTAATTCAGTGTAACATATTGTATAGCCAACGGGTAATAAAATATAACCAGTACATTGCGTGATACACGTATTTTCTAATTTACAGGAATACAAAAATTTTGTAAAAATAATATTTTATTGCCTTTTAAAATTACGCCTCAATAATTTTACGCCCGAAACGAATCGCCGTCTGCACCCCCCCTCCCTTTAGATCCACCTCTGATATTTCTAAAAGTTCTTTGCCCACTGCATACGAACAGACAACAGTGGCGTAATTACGTATGTCATATGGGAGGGGATATACAATGTATCATCGGATAATTCTTCCAGCATTATTATCAAAGTGAATGATACTCGTACTTTTGTTATTTTCTTTGATAAAAACACTACATTTTTTTGTAACAAAATTCCTACTTTTCTTCGTTTTTAAGTTAATTTATTGAGTACTTCATATATATATGTACGTTTTTACTTCAACATCTGAATACGAGTAAACCTTTCTTCGGTAATCATCTAACCGCATTATACCATTTAGTAGTTACCGGTTAATAAACTGATGTATATTATGGATTATGATAAATACGAAGAAATTTTGTTTACACAAAACAAATTTGTTGTTTTTTTTTTAATATAATAATAATTTCTTATTATATTTTTCGTAAATTAGATAATATGTTATGTAAAAAGGAAGCCCGTGGGAAAGGATCCATCCCCCATATCCTCCCCGTAATTACGACCCTGCAGCGCATACGAAATATGATGTTTGATTTAAAAAAGCGTCTCGTGTTTATTGCCGCAGGCCGTGGACACAGGGGATACGATCGTGTTCGCCAACGCGGACCAGTGTCGCATGGAGAAATTGTCGTTGAACTTCGCGGACATCGGCTGGGAGGACTGGGTGATCTATCCCAAAGGGTTCGAGACCAACTACTGCGCGGGCGGTTGCCTGTTCCCGCTGGGCAAGGCCTCCAAGCCGACCAACCACGCGACCGTGCAGAGCCTGGCCAGGTCGTTCGGCCGTTTGTGGGACTTGCCGGAGCCGTCGTGCGTGCCCGACACGCTGGCACCTCTAACGTTGCTCTACATGGACCGTACCAATCACGTGCTTCTCAAAAGCTATCCCGACATGAGAGTGATCACGTGCGCGTGCAAATGATCGTCGGCGGGCGCAATTGTATTATTGTATGATCGGGGAAGTGACGCTTATAATAATAATAATAACAGAAAAAAAAACATTTTTCTCTTCTTTCATAAGTCTTATGACGTTTATCGAACGTCTCCACTCTGAAGGAACAACGTCAGAGTTATTCCAATGGACTATATTGATAAAGGTTTTGTACATAGATATTGATATTGTAGAACACGCGGTAATCGCGTATAAAAATAAATATATTTTTTTGTATTCCTATATATTATGTATTACTCGTAATGATGAAATATTCGTACGGGCCCTATTTATATATATATATATATATAACTGTTATGTTAAAATCAAACGGGAAAATCGTTGTTACCAGTTAGACAGATAAATTCCATACGTATTTATCACATGTGATTATTAATAAGTCTACACGTATAGGACTATATGTATTATAAATAATTATATTTTTTTTTTATCGCCGTCGTCGTCAGACCGATTCGTGTTGACCGATTTCGGTATGAAATATTTTAATGGCACGTACCTGTATGAAACAAAAATTTGTGTAAAAGTAAGAAAATAAAAAAAAAAAAAATCTTCTTCATATTGAATTACATAATATTCAGAAGTTTACGAAGAATTTTTTTCTGGACATATAGTGAATTAGATTCGACGTCCCTTTCGATTATTTTCTCTATGTTTTATTTATTTTTTTATGTAACGAATATAATAGGTATGATGTAATATAACGTTTCGCGGAACATTATATCGTTTTGAATGTATAAAAAAAAAAAATGTCTAAAAAATACACTGCACAATCGTGTTATTTATTATCCTATATTTATATTATAAATTGTATCGCATTATTTTCTAAATTGCTTATTCTTATTTTAATATATTTATATAATAAAATTAATTTTGGTTTTATTTTTTTTTTTGTATTCTTATATTAACGTATGAGAACGTATTTATGTCGAAAACAATTATTATTCCGCATACGAATACCAGATCGGTAAACTAAAGTTTTTTCAAACGAATGTGTACTTTTTTTTATTAGTGATTATTGTGCAATTTACAATGATCCCAACTCGATTTAGTGCGACGATCGCCAAACTTTCGGACATCACGAACCACTGAATTCATAATTTTAAATTTCGTGGACAAATTTTCTTAAAGAAAAAAAAGTTTATATATATATATATATATTATATATACATTTAGAAAATTGTGTCTGGAAACAAACGATTTATTAATATGAATCACGAAATGCATATAAGTATGATGTAATCAAAAAATACCTATTATTTATTCTTATTACTTATGTATATCACATTATTACGATTATACAATGTTCGACCGGTGGTAGGTTAGCAAAGCTAGTGGTTTTATGATGTTTTTTTCCTGTATAATGTAGCTTTTGACTAGAAGGACTTCTATTAATCAATTTATCAATTTATTAATAAATTAATCAATTTTTCCAGTGATATTTTATGTTATATTATACGAAAACAAAGAGGTAGATTTTAAAAGGCGACAAGGCGATCAACTCCTCACCTTGGAATTAAAAAAAAATAGATCATAATTATTTAATATTTTTATACATATTAAAACTACATAATTTTATAACATTTTATATTAATTTATTTTATATACTTATTATTTTAATTTAAGTCATCATTGCCATGTATTAATATAATATGTAATACAATATTGAATGACTTTTTTTTTTTACTTATTTCTCTTGATACAAAATTGCATATTATTAATATTAAATAAGCTTCAGATATGTCTCTGTGAAAACGGTAAAAAAGCGTTTTCGTCAAAATCATATATCTTTGTAATTTTGAAAATAATGTTCCTAGAGTTTTGAAATATATGTATATATAATACTATTTGTATATTAAAGAAAAAATTTTTTCTAAAACTGTTTTAAAAATTTTTAGCAACTAACTGACAGCAATACTTTTGTAAATAACATTGAATCCCGCTTAGTCTTACGAATAAAATGAATTATCGTTGCTTTCAAAATTCAAAATAAATTTTTAAAACGTCTGTTTGCATAATTCACTTAAGTGACATCCATGACATTCTTACCTTTTTTTTCCATTTTCATGTTATATAATAATTTATATGACATAGAATTTCGCAAAAAAAAAAAAATTATTTATTTAATTAAAATTGGGAGGGGTTAATTTTTATATAATATGAAAACTGATGTCAAGAGAAATTTAAATAAATAAATAAATCAAATTTCTAATTCTAAACTATATGAATAAAAGTGGTTCGAAAGTAATATTATATTTTATTTTAACCTATGTTTTGCAATACATTTTTCTTTAACACCGTCTAAAAATTGTTTTACATTTTTTTTAAATATTTTTTTCCCCGTTTAAATAAAAACGTTTTTATTTATTATTGTATTATGAAATGCAGCTGTTGGTTAATGGGATGCGTTCTAACTTTTAAAATTATAATTAAAAATTTCAATTTATTATAATTCTTTTTTTTAATGGCATTAAATTTTAAGAAAACTGTATTGCAAATAATCTCATATGCACATGAAAAATGTGGGTCCATGAAATACATTTAAAAACAAATATTCTTTTACAATACACAAATATTTTATTAACAAAATTTTAAACAAAGTAATAAAAAGTATAATTATTAAGTAGGTAAGCAATTTAGCAAGAACTGAGATATTAAGTGAATTAGTTTTAATTACACATTCAGTATTAATCTGTGTGTCTAGCTTCTAAAACATAAGCATTAATGCTTGTAAATGATCATCAGACAATCAAATATTGTGCTCTATTAAACCAACAATGAATATCACTGGAATTCTATTGCATCACAAGATATTAAAGCACATTATAGAAACCTCTCACAGATGCAGCACCATCAAAGGATAAATGAACGAGGTATTTTTTCCATTTTAAACTCATTTCTAAACTAATTTTATCTACCAAAGATAATAAATATTGTCCTGACGTTTAAACATTCTCCCGTACAGTTACTATAACATAACTAATAAAGACAATTTTACATTACGTGATATATGGAATGTTGTATCTAATAATATATTGAAAAATATTACACATAAAATGTTCTTTTCGATAACATGGCGAATATTTTTCAAAATTGCTTGAATTAGTTTATTTTGTCTTTGCTAAGAAATAAAGTTAATAATTTTTTGCCTTTACTTTTTAACACTAGTAATATATGTTGCAAAAAGTAGGAGAATATTTGGAAATTAAAACTAAATCTTTATAATTACTACGAATATTTTGTTCGCATCCTTGTCCGTGGTCACAAAAACAAAGACTATCAAACGATTTACAACATAAGGTCAATTAAATGTTTGACGATTTCTGTCTTAAACGCAACAGTGTCCACCATTGATTATTTCATAGAATCTTTAAGATGATACACGGATATCTTAAAGTTATTTCAAGTGAAGCCATTAAATGAGCCTCCGAAAACTATATACCAATTTACTGCCGTACTAAGTAAAAGGGCTATAACTCAAAAAAATTAAAAATGAGTTAGATACGGCATTTGATATCGTTTATCAATTTCACACAATTTTTGTAGAAAAAATACCCCTGAAATTATATTGAATAGGCTATAAGAATAATTATCTTTCTTAGAAAACGCCGTAGGTAACATAAAAAAATTAGAAGTACTAATTAAGAATGCCGCGTCTTACATTTCTCTAAGCACAAACGCCGTGAATATGGTTATAAATAATAATGGTACCTTTATATACGGAGCTGTGAAACGGATTATAATGTCACTCCTTGTATTTTGGATAAAATATAGAGTGTAATTGTACGTATATACAACTATAACAGATATTATACTTTTTCATAAGATTAGTTTTAGATTTACATTTAATTCGTCTTTAAATTATTTATTATTTCGAATTTAATTTTTGTTTATATGTATATTATTAATATTGAATAGAAATATTTCGTATTTTTTATTTATAAATTAGAACGGAATAAATATCAAAATAATATGATCAAATTTTTTTCATTTACATAATATAATATACAATTATTGTATTCATAATATATGTTTGGTGTATATTTTAATTTGATTTATTAATACAATGATAAAAACTATATATTCTGAAATTGAAGTATGGTAAATAATTGTACTTACTGTTTATTTCCAATTTGTAAATAAATAAATAATGAAAGAAAAGATGTTTAAATTTTAATCATGCTTTATTGTACATTTAAAGATTTACAGAATAACAGATACTATTAACTCATACAGATTTACAGTTTAATAATTTGTATATAGATTCAACAAATTTATACATTTTCAGTTAAATATTATACAAGATGAATTGACAAAGAAAAGATATTTCTAGAAAGAAATGAAAAAAAGAAAAACAATATAAATTATTTAAAAAAAAGAAGAAATACATTTGTTTGGTGACAAATTAATTATGTACATGTTAATCTAAACCTCCAAAACTGTAGCACTTAATAGTGCACCAATAACCATACATGGCCCAATGTTTTGATGAAAATCGTCAATTGAGTTTGGATATTAACAAGTTACCAGATATTTATTATTGTTTTATATTAAAACGTATGTTCCAAAGGTCAGTTGTGCCGATTACTTAATTTATCTTTGACATATATCACAGTAGATTTTGTAGCTGGAGGCTCACCAAAAGGTACTAGGGCCCGGTTGTGAACAGAGAATTTTACATATAAAGATAAATAAATGTAATATACGAATGATTATTAATCTAGTTGTTAAATGGAAAAAAATAGGAGGGGGCTCCTTGATATATGATGTCATAGTATTTTTTAAACACATCGGCGCCATTGCCAATGGTGATAAACAACGACTATAAGGTACAATTATAGAGAAATAATCCAAAAAGAAGAAGTCTGTAAGTGCCACAGCTTTTGACTCTGGAGATGAAGATAATACTAAACCAATGTCTTATGATGTAAAACGTCAATTGAGTTCGGATATTAACAAGTTACCAGATATTTATTATTGTTTTTTATTAAAACGTTTGTTCTAAAGGTGATAAAATCGGCTGAAAAGTACTTAGTAGTACACCAATGAATATCATGACCAAATCTTTCATTACCAATGATATTAAAATGCAATCAATTAAGCCACGTACGAATGTTAAAATGGCAACAAATGAGTTGCGACCCCATTGACTCACATTATAATTGGTAAAACAACGACTATAAGGTACAACTATACAGAAAATAATCCAAAAAAGAAGAAGTCTGTAAGTGCCACAGCTTTTGACTCTGGAGATGAAGATAATGCTAAACTAATGTTTTGTGATGTAAAACGTCAATTGAGTTTGGATATAAACAAGTTACCAGATATTTATTATTGTTTTAAATCAAAACTTAAGTACTGGTGTAAAATACGTTGGGGAGCGTACGTCTAGCGTGTGTGATATTTTTTATCCGGTATTTATTTATTATTTGCGCGTTTCGTTGCCGATCGTGTTTTTTTTGTGCCGTCCATTAATATATATAAAAAAAAACGTATGTTCTAAAGGTAATAAAATCGGCTAAGTAGTACTTAATAGTACACCAATGAATATCATGACCAACTCTTTTATTACCAATGATATTAAAATGCAATCAATTAAGCCACCTATGAATGGTAAAACGACAACACATGAAGTGCGATCTCCTATGACTAACGTTAATATTGGTAAAGCAGAGAAAAGAGACAAAGGTCAAGGCCCTGGCAATAAAGATCCTGCTAAGGACTTAAGCATCTAAGGATCAATTATAGAAGAAATAAACCAAAAAAGAAGAAGTCTGTAAGTGCCACAGCTTTTAACTCTAGAGATAAAGACAATACTAAAACAATGTCTTATGATGAAAAACGACAATTGAGTTTGGATATTAACAAGTAACCAGATATTTATTATTGTTTTATATTAAAACGTATGTTCCAAAGGTGATAAACTCGGCCAAGTAGTACTTAAAAATACACCAATGAATATCATGACCAACTCTTTCATTACCAATGATATTAAAATGCAATCAATTAAGCCAGCTATGAATGGTAAAACGGCAACACATGAAGTGCGATCTCCTATGATTAACGTTATAATTGATAAAACATAGAAAGGAGACAAAGGTGAAAGCCTTGGCAATAGAGATCCTGCTAAAAAACTAGCAAACTAAAACATCCAAGGATCAATTGTAGAGAAAAAAAATCCAAAATGTAAGAAGTCTATAAGTGCCACAGCTTTTGACTTTCGAGATGAAAGTAATGCTAAACCAAAGTTAAAACAGCAAGGTCTTCAATCAAGGAAGCATTTTGAAATATTAAAGAAGTAAGGCCACCAAGACAGCGACACAGCAAGGAACACCAGTGCAAGCAGCAAAAATTATCAGAATAACCGACACTTTCCGGTATACCACAATTTATGTACATCGGATTCGGACAGTCCACCTCCACGTCATCACTGGCTAAGACGACTCAAGTGCAATATGCAGTTGATGATGAACGAATATTAAAATGGCTGTTCTCACGGCCATATTTACCTCTTATACGTTCGTGTTTCTCATTATTATTTAGCATCAACTTCAGTGTCGTCAGACGGCGTAGTGGTAAATTACCGCACCTCAAACCACGAAAAGATGTTATCGGCACTAGCCGACTCCGCACTACCCGTCGATGTTTTCCCGACTTTACGCCAACTATTTGGGTGTTCCCGCTTTACCTAAACGGTCACCTATTTGGGTGTACCTTCAAATTCCTCTGTCCTGAACAAAAGCACTTTGTGAAACAAATACTGTTGTATCAAAACAACTTGGTTCTTGGTGAATAGCTTGTTTATTAAAACTGCCGTCCTCACGCGGTCTAGTTCCATTACATACTGTACACCGCTTTCCAGTGATCCGCTAACTTGGTCGTTTTCACGGTCATTTTTTATATTTCCGCTACACCAACTATTGGTAGCATAAAACGAGCCGGACCGGGAAACGACCAGCCCAGGAAACTCGAGTAAACGAGCGACTGAGGCTTGGTCTAATACCGGCTTCCTGCCAAATACGACACCAAAAGCTCGCCAAGTAGCGTGTAATCTGAACCAGATGGCGATGGACGAGCTAGCAACTAAGTACGGGTCATCGATATATGTAGAACGGCACGTCGGCAACACGGTACGTGGCGACAGGGCCCGCGTAGCATCTACCGGACTCTACGGAGAATCCCCATCGACGTACCACCCATTTGGACGTGACTTACAATCCCGTCATAGGCCGTGTATTTGGATGTGCCTTCATACCTAACACAAATTATTACTTCGTTGTACAGTACTGTATTTTAATATTCATATGTAAATGTAAATATATATTGATTTTTAATATATAACGATGAGTTAATGCTCTATATAAGATTTATTTAAAGAAGCGGCACTTATTATCGCGCTCTGGTTTACTGTACCATCTACATACAAAGTTCGTGTTGCAACTTGCAATGAGTACTGTTGAAAAATTTTACAACACAAAAAATGATAAAGACAGAAAAATTAAAAATCAATATTTAAACAAACTGTTCTTTGTTGCTAGGTGATGTCATTTCGAATTCAATATATTTATATTAATATTTTATTTTGAGCCATATGATTTCTTTATGTTTGGTAGCCGAAGAAAAACGTGAAGCTGCGCGTGCGAGAAACTTAAATATACATAATTTATACCTACATAGTTATATATTATGCACATTTACATAATATATAATTGAATAAATGTATATATATATACATTTATATTTTACATTAATTGCCTTTTATTTGGTTAGGGGGTGCATTTACTTTTCATTTATTAAAGTGTGTCAGAGAATATAATAATAAGCAGTAAATAAAAAAATTCATGGTGGCAAAATAAAATGAATTTTCCTTGCAGGTATTATAATTGGCTAATTTATAAAGTCGATGGTTTATATTTGTCTTAAATTTACAGAAAAACAATGTTCTAGGAAAATTAAAGATGAATTAATCGACAAAAACTTGACATAAAAAAATTATTAGATGTTAGTGGGCAACTGTCAAAACAAAAATAGAAAAAATGAAAATTATTTTTATATATATTTAATTTTAATTAGTTTTGTTTATTTATTATTAATTTATATTTTATAGATGTTTAAGATAGCGAAATTATTATTGCATCACGTTTATCAGCA
This sequence comes from Slavum lentiscoides, assembly GCA_032441835.1. Classification (NCBI taxonomy): domain Eukaryota; kingdom Metazoa; phylum Arthropoda; class Insecta; order Hemiptera; family Aphididae; genus Slavum; species Slavum lentiscoides. The sequence goes on along the minus strand of CM063712.1, from coordinate 12,996,882 downwards.
TATATTTCTTGTAGCTCAGATTCAGATTCAAGTTCTTCAAACTATTTCATGTCAATCAATGATTTAACCGATTCTGAGAATGACCTCATGTCAGAAGAAGCAACAGATTATGATATAGTCAATGCTGTCATGAACAGTAAACAATTGGGTTAGATGAAGATAACTAGATGACGGTTGCGTCTACCGTTAATATACAACTTTCGTGTTGCACTGAGGACTCTTGAATGAATGTGAAACGGCAACACATGAGGTGTGACCTCCTATGACTAACATTATAATTGGTAAAACAGAGAAAATAGACAAAGGTCAAAGCCCTGTCACTAGACATCCTGCTAAGAACTAAAGCATCTATGGATCAATTATAGAGAATATAATCCAAAAAAGAAGAAGTCTATAATTGCTACAACTTTTGACCCTGGAGATAAAGATAATACTAAACCAATATCTCATAATGAGAAACGTGAATTGAAATTACATATTTATAAGTTACCAAGCATTTGTTATGATTTTATATGAAAGCGTCCGATTCCAAAGGCCATGAACATGTTTGAATAGTTTATATTATCCAGTGTCGTAAACCATCACTTCAAATAAAATCGAAATTGACTTTGAAATTCTTGAACCAACAATATTACGAGAATTTCAGTTTCTTGTAGTTTCATCCCTAAGGAAAAAAACACATCAGCTTTTATTTTTAATTGTTTTTAATTAATTGCCTTTTTTGTTGCATGCATCTATTTGTTATTCAATACTGTGTGTTATAGAATATAATAATAGTAGTAGTAAAAAAATTGTATTATTAAAAATGTATTGGCAAAATTTAGTAAAGTTGTATATATGTATTGTTTTATTTTTATATATGCTTGATTGTAAGAGTATATAATACAGTTGTCTTTATCTTAAAGATAAGTAATTTTTTGGGAAATCTGATAATGAATTAAAAGAGAAAAATTTTTAGGTTGACAAATGATTGTTAGACAAAAGATGTTAGTGGCAACTCTCATTTAAAAAAGGCAAAAATGCTAAATTTTTTTTGAATATATTTATTTTTAATAAGATATGTATAATAAATTATATATATTCATAATGACTCTATATTTGATAAATACAATTTATACCGAACTTAGATGCGCTTCACGTCTATCAACATCTAGTTCTATTAGCTCAGATTTAGATTCAAGTTTTTCCAGCTATTCCACGTCAACCAGTGATTCAACAAATTCGGGAAATTTCAAATGATTTTGATCTTAATAGATTAGTATTTTAAATTAATTTATGACCATTTGAGAGTGAACGTAAAATGTATTTGAAAATCTCAATAATAATTGAGATATATAATATTATTAAAATTAGTATGAGTACCAATATATTTTGGTTATGTTTATACGAAATCACTCCTAGCGCCCGTCCGCCCGTAAAGTATATTAAGTTAAATTAACGTCTTAAATAGGAACGGATGATACAGGCAACTATGTCACAAACAGCAAACAAGTAGAGTTAGATAACCATATCAGCGAGCCTTATGGTGGTTATAAAACTGTGCTGTCAATATCCAAAGCTTGTACAGCATTCAGGACTCTTGAAAAATTATGCTACATAAAAAATGAAAGTCAACAAAAATATAAATTGTTATTTAAATCAAAATTACTTAGTTGCTAGGTGGTGTTATTACGGTTTCAATATATTTATATATATTAATTTTTATATTGAGCCATATATTTTTTTTTCTTACTTTATGAATATCTGATAAATATGATAAATAAAACAATTTAGAATTACCACGAATATTTTGTTGGCAAATTTTCTTTGGCCACGAAATGGCAAAGGATGTTGACCAATTTACATCACAAGGTGAATTAAATAGAAATACTGTTATAGCACAAACACAACGAAAGCACCCAATATTTGATTAGAGAGAAAATAATCCAAAAAAGAAGAAACCTGTAACTGCTCCAGATTTGACTCTGGAGATAAAGTCAATGTTAAATCAATATCTTATTATGAAAAACGTCAATTTAAACTGAATATTAAGAAGTAATGGAGTATTTGTTATTATTTTATATTAAAATGTCTGTGTACCAAAGAGGATAAACTCGTTTGAGTACATAATATTATACAATGTCTTAAACCATTACTCTGAGGCACTAATCCAAGTGAGATCAAAATGGACATTGAAACTCTTGATATACCTGTGTATAATTTGGCAGCATTATGTGTATAATAAATAAAGTATTAAAATATTCCTATTCAAATCAAATGTGTTACTAAAGAACAATTACGTTATTAATGTTCAAAATGTTATAGCTAAACTAGCATTAACATTTATAAGATGGCGGGGATGGCGTGGTTCATTTATATTTTACGAATACGTTATTCACAATTTACTGTATGACTTGCAATTGGTATTGGTTAGCCTAATATAAATAACGTAATGGTAGTGGTCAATTATTTATAACGCTGTTTTCGGTAACCCTAAGCTGACAAGGAATTAGAAATATGATAATGTTTTTGTATTTATGAAATACCTACAAAGTGATAAATATATTTGTAATAAATTATTACGAAGGTACCTTTTTATACATTGTAAATATTTATGCGTGTATCTATTATTCAAAACATAGTGCACAAATATCTTCTTCAAAACGTCATTGAATATTCAGACTATAAATAGAACAACTAAAAATATCAAGGAAGAAATTACCGGATTTAACAACAGATTGTTTATTTTATTTTCATACCAGTTTTATAAGAATAACATATATATATTTTTTTAATAACACTTTTATTACATTTTCTGACACCAATAGTGAATGAAATAGATGCGTCCCATAAAAATATATATGCAATTAATTTAAAAAGTAAAAATAAAAGAAGAATCAGTCTAAAATCTAAATTTAACCTAATGTTTACGTTTGTTTTTCCTTAAACCTCATAAAACTCAAGCTCCCTAATATTGATGGTCAAGTATTTCAAAGTGATTTTCGGTTACCACAGACATTGTCGTTGGATCGCCTGTTTTGTCCATATATACTTGTCACCGTAAATGTCAGTTCCGGATAATATGTAGTTCCGAAAAATGATAAGTCGTATTACGTTCTACTCGAGAAGTACAGTACTGTAATATCGTTAGATTTAGAAATAAATGTTTAATTATAATATAACAAACGACCAAGGTACGTTGCTACGTAACGATTATGGTATTATTTAAATATTATTTATTAAGAATTTAGAAGCCAGAATACTTTTTTTTTTGCTGCCAGAAAAAAATTTTATATTAAAATATACATATTTCTCAGTATAATTTTTTTAATATCGTAATTTAATTTTTTTAACGGATTATTATAAAATTTGTATATACAAAATAAAATATATATATATATACATTACACACATATGTATGTATATATGCGAATATATAAAATCAAGCCAAAGAGCATTTCACGAGGAATAAAAAAGAAAAAATTATATATATATAGGAGTTGTATAAAATTTGTTTTCTGAGCGGAGCGAGGAATGTATCGGTTTTAAAATGATGTGTTTTTTTTATGCTTTTACCCAAAAATTCTACCAGAAGGAATACTCTCATTTTCACGTGTAGCACTATTTTCCGGTAACATATTTCATCTAGTTGGTATTTTAGAGATGTCATTTTTTGATTTTCTCACAAACCCCTAAAAATGTAATTCAAAAACCAGAGAAAAAAGAAATTATATGTGTATATATATAAGTTTTTCAATTTTCTCAACACTTCTTTAAAGCGTCAAAAAATACTACCAAAAAATTACACATATATGTCATATACTCGTGTATTTATCTATGTGTTAATACAAATATACATTTAATACAAAAGTACCAATTCGAGAGTATACGGGAATGGTACAGTGGCGTGATTTGGTCACGATTGTTGGGGGGCATGACATTTATGTAGATTTTATATATTACCCCCTCTCTAAATAATTATTGTTACATATAAGATAATTGTTAATTGATGTTTATACGACCGCGACTTCGCGATAAAATAATATTCACCTAACCTAACGCTCGGAGAATTTATTATTAAATTAAAATCCAATATAATATAATGTATATTATTATCGTAGTTGTATATAGCTGCTGGCAGAGGGGCATAGAGATAGAGCAAAGGGGATTCAGATTTTTTTTGTATTATTTCGATAAAATATACTACACGTTAAATATAGGAACATGAATGTGGTGAGCAGTGAAAAAAAAGGTCATGGGAGATACGACACCCAAATCCCCCGTAATTACGCCAATGATAGGTCCTACGTGACATCAATTATTTTTTTTTTAAATCTAGAAAATCCTAAGTCACGATGTTTTTTTATTACCATTATAAATTTCTCGACAAAGAATATTATTTTGATTGGAACTGACGATCGAATTAACACATGCACAATTAATATAAGTTAACTTTTTTGTGCACAACTTTTCAACGAGCAAAAATGTTACCGAAAATTTCTCTGGTATGGTATTAAATGTGGTCAATTTTTAATTTTCTCAAGTGTCATTTTACGTGTTCTAAAGTAGTATCAACATTTTTTGTTAAAAAAAAGCAAAAACGCAATTTTGTCATAATTCTGTATTCTATAATAACAAATAATATTATACCTCATATACTCGTATTAATAAAAAATATATTGTTGATAATATTATAATAATAAATATTGTTATAATAATTATATACAAATAATTTTATAACTGAATTTATTTCCAATACAATACAGGATAATAAAATACAAAAGAGATATTCCGTAAATAATTGTCCAAATTAAATTTTTATTCACTCCTCTTAAATTGTTTCATTTATCAGATTTTTTGAATTTCCATACACTAAGAAAAAAAATTATATGGCTCAATATAAAAAATACTTTATACAGATGTATTGGATCCGTAATTATATCACCTAGCAACAAAGAAATGTTTGTTTAAATATCAATTTTTAGTTTTTCTGTCATTGCAAATTTTTTTGTTGTAAAATTTTTCAAGAGTTCTCAATGCAACACGAACTTTGAATATTGACTGTATACTTAACCGTCATAACATTCACCGATATCGTCATCTAGCTCCAATGGATTACTGTTCATGACAACATTGACTATATCATATTTCGTTGCTTCTTCTGACATTATGAGGTCATTTTCAGAATCGGTTAAATCACTGATTGCCGTGGAATAGTTCTTCAAACTATTGAATCAGAATCTGAGCTACTAAAAATATATGCTGACAAACGTGATGCAATAATAATTTCGCTATCCTTAACATCTATAAAATATAAAGTAATTATGAATATAAAAACCTAATTAAACCTAAATTTATATACAAATAATTTACATTTTTTCTATTTTTGTTTTGACAGTTGCCCACTAACATCTAATCATTTTCTAATGTCAAGTTTTTGTCCAATAATTCATCTTTAATTTTTCTAGAACATTGTTTTTCCGTAAATTTAAGACAAATGTAAACCATCGACTTTATGAATTAGCCAATTATAATAATTGCAAAAAACATTTATTTTATTTTGCCACCATGAACTTTTTAATTTACTACTTATTATTACATTCTCTGACACACATTATTAAATGAAAAATAAAAGCACCCCCCTCCCACCAAAAAAAAGGCAATTAATGTAAAATATAAATGTATGTATATATTTATATAGGTATATATTATGTATATTTAAGTTTAAATTAAAACATTAAATTAATATACTATAGTATAAGTACTTAAAAAAAACTTTCGATAAAAAAAAAATGTATGATACCTGTATGTTAAAAATATAAAAGAACAAATTACTGTAAAATAGTGTCAGTTGATAACAAAAAATTTTTAGAATCAATATCATTTTCTTCATAAGTTGAAATTTTACTATCAATATCATCATCTCCAGAATCTTCAATTTCAGTTTCTCGCACGCGCAGCTTCACGTTTTACCTTGGCTACCGATCTAAAAATAATCATATGGCTCAAAATAAAAAATAATTAATATAAATATATAACTATTGAATTTATAGTGATATCACCTAGCAACAAAGAACAGTTTGTTTAAATATCAATTTTTAGTTTTTCTTTCATTATCATTTTTTGTGTTGTACAATTTTTCAACAGTCCTCATTGCAACACGAACTTTGTAAGTAGATGATGGTACAGTAAAAAAGGGCGCGATAATACGTGCCGCTTCTTTAAATAAATTGTATATAGAGCATTAACTCATCGTTATATATTAAAAAACAATATACATTTACATATACATATGAGTATTAAAATACACTACAGTACAACGAAGTAACAATTTGTGTTAGGAATGAAGGCACATCCAAATACACGGCCTATGACGGAATTGTAAGTCACGTACGTCGATGGGGATTCTCCGTAGAGTTCGGTAGATGCTACCCGTGCCCAGTCGCCACGTACCGTGTTGCAGGCGTGCCGTTCTACACATATCGAGCCTCAGTCGCTGGTTTACTCGAGTCTCCGTGGCTGGTGGTATCCCGGTCCGGCTCGTTTCATGCTACTAATAGTTGGTGTAGCGGATATATAAAAACTGGCCGTAAAAGCGACCAAATTAGCGGTTTACTAAAAAGCGGTGTACAGTATGTAATGGAACTGGACCCCGTGAGGACGGCAGTTTTAATAAACAAGCTATTCACCAAGAACCAAGTTATTTTGATACAACAGTATTTGTTTCACAAAGTGCTTTAGTTCAGGACAGAGGAATTTGGAGGTACAACCAAATAGGTGACCGTTTAGGTAAAGCGGAAACACCCAAATAGTTGGCGTAAAGTCGGGAAAACATCGACGGGTAGTGCGGAGTCGGCTAGTGCCGATAACATCCTTTCGTGGTATGAGGTGCGGTAATTTACCACTACGCCGTCTGACGACACTGAAGTTGATGCTAAATAATAATGAGAAACACGAACGTATAAGAGGTAAATATGGCCGTGAGAACAGCCATTTTAATATTCGTTCATCATCAACTGCATATTGCACTTGAGTCGTCTTAGCCAGTGATGACGTGGAGGTGGACTGTCCGAATCCGATGTACATAAATTGTGGTATACCGGAAAGTGTCGGTTATTCTGATAATTTTTGCTGCTTGCACTGGTGTTCCTTGCTGTGTCGCTGTCTTGGTGGCCTTACTTCTTTAATATTTCAAAATGCTTCCTTGATTGAAGATCTTGCTGTTTTAACTTTGGTTTAGCATTACTTTCATCTCGAAAGTCAAAAGCTGTGGCACTTATAGACTTCTTACTTTTTGGATTTTTTTCTCTACAATTGATCCTTGGATGTTTTAGTTTGCTAATTTTTTAGCAGGATCTCTAATGACAGGGCTTTAACCTTTGTCTTCTTTCTATGTTTTATCAATTATAACGTTAATCATAAGAGATCGCACTTCATGTGTTGCCGTTTTACCATTCATAGTTGGCTTAATTGATTGCATTTTAATATCATTGGTAATGAAAGAGTTGGTCATGATATTCATTGGTGTATTTTTAAGTACTACTTGACCGAGTTTATCACCTTTGGAACATACGTTTTAATATAAAACAATAATAAATATCTGGTTACTTGTTAATATCCAAACTCAATTGTCGTTTTTCATCATAAGACATTGTTTTAGTATTATCTTCATCTCCAGAGTTAAAAGCTGTGGCACTTACAGACTTCTTCTTTTTTGGTTTATTTCTTCTATAATTGATCCTTAGATGCTTAAGTCTTTAGCAGGATCTTTATTGCCAGGGCCTTGACCTTTGTCTCTTTTCTCTGCTTTACCAATATTAACGTTAGTCATAGGAGATCGCACTTCATGTGTTGCCGTTTTACCATTCATTGGTGGCTTAATTGATTGCATTTTAATATCATTGGTTATGAAAGAGTTGGTCATGATATTCATTGGTGTACTATTAAGTACTACTTAGCCGATTTTATTACCTTTAGAACATACGTTTTTTTTTATATATATTAATGGACGACACAAAAAAAACACGATCGGCAACGAAACGCGCAAATAATAAATAAATACCGGTCACACACGCTAGACGTACGCTCCCCAACGTATTTTACACCAGTACTTAAGTTTTGATATAAAACAATAATAAATATCTGGTAACTTGTTTATATCCAAACTCAATTGACGTTTTACATCACAAAACATTAGTTTAGCATTATCTTCATCTCCAGAGTCAAAAGCTGTGGCACTTACAGACTTCTTTTTTGGATTATTTTCTCTATAGTTGTACCTTATAGTCGTTGTTTTACCAATTATAATGTGAGTCAATGGGGTCGCAACTCATTTGTTGCCATTTTAACATTCGTACGTGGCTTAATTGATTGCATTTTAATATCATTGGTAATGAAAGATTTGGTCATGATATTCATTGGTGTACTACTAAGTACTTTTCAGCCGATTTTATCACCTTTAGAACAAACGTTTTAATAAAAAACAATAATAAATATCTGGTAACTTGTTAATATCCGAACTCAATTGACGTTTTACATCATAAGACATTGGTTTAGTATTATCTTCATCTCCAGAGTCAAAAGCTGTGGCACTTACAGACTTCTTCTTTTTTGGATTATTTTCTCTATAATTGTACCTTATAGTCGTTGTTTATCACCATTGGCAATGGCGCCGATGTGTTTAAAAAATACTATGACATCATATATCAAGGAGCCCCGCTCCTATTTTTTTCCATTTAACAACTAGATTAATAATCATTCGTATATTACATTTATTTATCTTTATATGTAAAATTCTCTGTTCACAACCGGGCCCTAGTACCTTTTGGTGAGCCTCCAGCTACAAAATCTACTGTGATATATGTCAAAGATAAATTAAGTAATCGGCACAACTGACCTTTGGAACATACGTTTTAATATAAAACAATAATAAATATCTGGTAACTTGTTAATATCCAAACTCAATTGACAAAAAAGATCAAGGACAACGATTTGCAAATGGCGAGGGAATCCAGGAAGCCGTGGAGAAAGGGTTTCGGGCGGTGGAGCGGAAGGTATACGACGAGGGTATACAAATGCTAGTCCGCAGGCTTAAAAAATGTATTGATCTCAACGGCGATTATGTAGACAAATAATAGCGTGTTTTGACATATATCTTATAAATTTCATTTAAATACACGCATTTTTCTATTTTTAACACCTGTTGTAACCATACTTTCTGAATGTCCCTCGTAAATTTACCAGCGGAACAGAGTATTATGGTTAATTTTTTTCTTTAAAAACCGAATAATTTGAAGCGTATCATATTGTATTTTTGTAAAATTATTATTATTTTTTATTCGTTTATATACATTCTGTAGATTATTATACTACAAAATCATTAAATTGTTATTTACTAAAAAAAAATGAATAAAAATATTCGATATGTAACAAATTTGTTTTATTATTTATTCCCAATACTATACGTATTTATTGGATATAAAACGTAATCATATTTAATGTCGAAATAATGAATGTACACAATAGTAGTTATAACCCCAGATCAGACGGATTACATTTGGATCACTCGTGAAATATATCCAAAAAAAAAAAAGAAATTACCTCATTTGTCAGACCACAAATCAGTGTCGACGTATGAAACACACAATTTTCCATAAAATTAAAACATTATTCTTGTGAGAATAAATTGTGTCCGTGTTACTTATATTACATCGCCATAGATCATTTCGAGTAGGTATAAAATATAACCACAGATTAAACATTAATATAAATAAAAGTATAAAATATTCTAGTTGAAAAATAATCTCACAGAATAAGACAATGGTAATCCGAGTTAAATTGTTAGCACGATGCGATAATATTACATTATGATAAGTGATAACATCATATAAGAATGCGACATGGACTAAGATATAATATATATTGTATACAATATGAGATGTATCGTTATTACATGTTAGGTATTACATATAAGGGTACACACGATTTTTAAGTGTCTTATAAGGCGAATACCCGTTTTTTTGTATTGCTTTTTTTTTTAGATTCCGAGCAGAGCTAAGAGCTATATAGTGGTTTTACAATGACGTTTTTTTCTGTGTAAAACTTTTCGACTATAAAGAGTGATCCGATCGTTATATGCTTGATAAAAATCCGGTAGCAAATTTTGTCTAGTCAGTGTGATTTGCAGGCGAGTTTGTTTTTACGTTTTCCCAACTGTATTTTAACGCGTCACAATGAAATTACATAAAAACGATAAAACGCTATTTCGCAAAAATCACATATAGTTTTATACCTTCTTCGAGATTTAAATTTAACTTGCAACACAACACACTTTGATGGATAATGCAGTGATAAGATATTATCTTGTTATTGCATTTCGGATTATTAATTAGTCTCTGAACAAAACCTTTTTTATTTCCAATCATCGATGGCGCGCCGTCTGTTGTTAATGAAATAAGTTTTTTCATATCTAATTTATATTTTTCGAAATATTCTATAACAGCTTTATATATGTCATCACCACAAGTGGTCCCTAACAGTGGTAAAATAGTTAATATTTCTTCAACAAACTGTTCACTGGTATTGTCGAAATATCGTACAAAATACACAATTGAGCTGTATCCGTCTTATCACACGATTCATCCATAGCTAAAGCATAATAATCCGAGGCCGATAAAGATTGTATTAAATTAGAATGATTTTCCTTTGCTAATAGTTCTGTATTTCGAGTATTTGAAGACGTAGATAACGGAATATTACGAATAGTCTCCATAATATCGTTTTTACTATCAAATAACGCATTTCCAGCTTCAATCATACATTCTTTGATTATATCAGCATCGGTAAACGGTTTCATGTGTTTAGCAAGTATCCATGAAATACGCATAGAAGCCTCTGTACATTTTTCTTGTTCACTCATTGCCTTGTTAATAATTTGAGTCGATGTTGAATAAGATAAATATAAACTCTCAATTTTGGATTTACGAAGATTACTTCCTACCTGGTATTTTTCACTAAATGATTTGTGTTTAGTCTCATAATGTCTTTTCAGATTTGAACTTTTGATGATAGCTACTGTTTGTTGACAAATCAAACAAACAGGTAAAGCTCCAACGCGGTTAGGTAATGTAAAGCAATATAAATCAGTCCATTCTGCGAGAAACTGTCGATTTTCAGCTTCTACTTTTCTTTTTTTTCTTTCCATATTCAAAATTTGTACAAGAAAAACTAATAATCGAACACGAACGTCAACTGAACGTCAACACACACAGTGCAGTAAACGGTTTGAACTTATGAACACTATCTATACTCGGAACTCGTCTGTCGCGTCGCGGCGCATACGGATTACTGCGAACTATACACGCATTCTACGTAGACAGACGCTCGACGTTACGATCTTATCTTATTATTTATTATCGGATTTAAACTAGATAAAAACTATTCCGTGGATAAGGCATGTTTCACATGGACGCGTATCATACGCGACGTATCGTACGCGTGCGTTTTAATTTACATTGGTCAAATTCATACGCGCCACTCCGACGATGACGCGTTTCTCTCGCCGGTTTGCCGTGTATGAACTTAATCAATGTAAAATGAAAACGCGCTCGCGGTCCGTAAAAAAAGTGCTAGAGGTCCGTATCCGGACCGCGGTCCGCCAGTTGGTGACCCTGGACTAAGATATAATATATATTGTATACAATATGAGATGTATCGTTATTACATGTTAGGTATTACATATAAGGGTACACACGATTTTTAAGTGTCTTATAAGGTGAATACCCGTTTTTTTATATTGCTTTTTTTTTTAGATTCCGAGCAGAGCTAAGAGCTATATAGTGGTTTTACAATGACGTTTTTTTCTGTGTAAAACTTTTCGACTATAAAGAGTGATCCCGATCGTTACATGCTTGATAAAAATCCGGTAGCAAATTTTGTCTAGTCAGTGTGATTTGCAGGCGAGTTTGTTTTTACGTTTTCCCAACTGTATTTTAACGCGTCACAGTGAAATTACATAAAAAACGATAAAAACGCTATTTCGCAAAAATCACATATAGTTTTATACCTTCGTGATTTCGAAAATAATGGTCCCGGAGTTTTGAAATGTTCAATGAATACGCGCGTATCATCGCAATAACAACAGATACTATTTGTTTGTCCTCCAATACTTTATTTCTTGAAAAGCATGGCTATAGTATATAAGATCGATTTTATTTATATTTATTATTTTAATTGTATCTACTGTAGGTCATGCGATTGATTTTTTTATATTAACAACGTACAAAATATTGTAGTAATATAGTATACAAAAAATTACATCAATGATTTTTTTTATAATATCGTTTTAATTTTCAATATTATATTTCCTAAAATTAATACAAGTTCGACATTGTATTCATTCATGACATTAATTCATAACCGACACTTATAATAATAATACCGAGCTATTATTTATATAAAACTGACAGTTTTGTGTATTGTCTGCTCAGAATATTTTTTCAAATAAAATTCTAAAATCACTGCTGTCTGCGTAATTCATTATTAGGCGACTACGCCCGCGACTCGCCGTACTTTTTTAAAAATTATTAAATAAATGATAGTGTAGAAATAATGATATTGTAATATAAATGTATTGAAATTTCGAATAGTTTTATTTCCATTCATTCGCGGTACGCAACAGATTCGTAATACACACGAGCTGTGGTAAGTGAAACAAAATATTCACTCTGCATTGAAACATTCACCGGTTCGTAGAGAATCTCTCGTGGTAGCTCGCCGAGCCAATATACCGTCTTTTTTTCAATAATACGTTTAAAATTTCAATCACGGTAGAATCTAAGGATTTTTGAAAGTGAATAAAATGCATGTTAATTATCAAAAAAAATAAAAATAAAAAATGCAAATTTTCCCCAATAAATTTTTGAAACCCATTAGGTCTGTAGTGACGTAGAAAGTAGAAATAATGCCTATTTTAATTTGCATGAACGGCAAAAGAAACTTTCCGTTTAAAAATGTATTTAATTTATGTCATAAATCTAACCCGTAGTTATAAGCAAACTATATACTTTAACTTGGTGAGAGAGAGAGAGAGAGAGAGAGAGAGAGAGAGAGAGCGATGGCAGCTATAGATGTGGCAGTGGTAAAACGAAGTGCAGAAGTGGGATAACTAGTATGGATACGTCGTGTTATGTATTAAGAATCGGATGTACACAGTTGACTGTTGAATAAGTATGTTTTAACCGACCAGTTGTGTTTTATAGTGAACGATTGAACGCGTGTGCAACAGACTAATGATCGAACGCTTTTCCGTTTGTAATTCCTTTATAGACTCATATAGAGTTGAACCGTTATAATTTATTTTTAAACACTATTATCGATTCAATTTCGATAGATCACATTATATACATATACGTGTGTACGTTGCGTGATTTTGGATCATGGCTCTTACAAGGACGTTTGGTCCTTCGAGTAAACTGAACACAGTGAGTTCAACTTTTAAACATTAATACTTATATTATTCGAATTTAAAATACGATTATCCAAAAATTAAATTCATTTATGTACATTCAATGATAACCGACAGTTTTATGAGAGAAATTCTACGGCACGAAGGTGTTATAGAGAGTAGAAATAATTTCGAAACCGGTAGGATATTATTGGATAATTTGGAATATTCAATTTTTTTATACTTCACTTATATATTAGAGATTTTTTGAAAATATATTATTTCTTTTTAAAATATTTATACTGTGTATAAAATTGAGAATTCACTTGCAAATAAATGTATTTAGAAAATTTCCGATTAATTAGATTTTTTCTGCGTGATAAATGCTGAATAAATTAAAATTAATTTTTCTATTAAATCAAATTATGGGTATAAAATAGACTCGTTTAAATTTAATAATAATAATAATAATAATATAAATATTGTGCGTGTTTGAAAAGAACTTTTGAAGAAATAAAGTGTACATTAAAAAAAAAAAAATGAAATTTTAAATATTGAATAAAACACCAGGTATCAAATAGTTTCACAAATAATTCAACGTTACATTATAAGTGTTTGTATAAAATTAAAACAAAATTGATTGGATTGTCAATAAAAAAAAAAAAAAAATTACGTAATATACGAATTTATATAGATTTTGCCTAGACCTAATTTTCTTTGAAACGAAATGAGCAGATGACCTCAAAATTCAACGAATAAATACGTCGCTATTTAATGATGTTCAAAATAAAATATAAATATGTCAGACGTATTTGAAAACAACGTTTTTTATGTCTTTTCAAAAAAACGAAAAAAGCATGATAAATGCATCCCTAGAGATGAGGCGAGAAAGTGGTAGTCACGACACTTTACAATGGCATTTATAAAATTGAACGAGCGACTTTATAATTTAAACACTGAGGTTCTAAGATATAAGAAGATCAACGAACGTTATCTTTTTTTATTTATATATTATAAATTATGAAATATGTTAAACGAGTAAAACACATAAAATAGTCATGACCCGGAATATAGGCGTTGGAATAATATTTATTTTCACAAGTAAACATTAATTTTGAATAAGGATCGAGTTTTAAAAATAAAACGTGTATAGTTGTCATAAAAAAAAAAATAACCTTTACCCGGAAGCGTTAATATTATTTATTTTGTAACGTTTTATTTGGACTAAGATATAATATATATTGTATACAATATGAGATGTATCGTTATTACATGTTAGGTATTACATATAAGGGTACACACGATTTTTAAGTGTCTTATAAGGCGAATACCCGTTTTTTATATTGCTTTTTTTTTTAGATTCCGAGCAGAGCTAAGAGCTATATAGTGGTTTTACAATGACGTTTTTTTCTGTGTAAAACTTTTCGACTATAAAGAGTGATCCCGATCGTTACATGCTTGATAAAAATCCGGTAGCAAATTTTGTCTAGTCAGTGTGATTTGCAGGCGAGTTTGTTTTTACGTTTTCCCAACTGTATTTTAACGCGTCACAGTGAAATTACATAAAAACGATAAAACGCTATTTCGCAAAAATCACATATAGTTTTATACCTTCGTGATTTCGAAAATAATGGTCCCGGAGTTTTGAAATGTTCAATGAATACGCGCGTATCATCGCAATAACAACAGATACTATTTGTTTGTCCTCCAATACTTTATTTCTTGAAAAGCATGGCTATAGTATATAAGATCGATTTTATTTATATTTATTATTTTAATTGTATCTACTGTAGGTCATGCGATTGATTTTTTTATATTAACAACGTACAAAATATTGTAGTAATATAGTATACAAAAAATTACATCAATGATTTTTTTTATAATATCGTTTTAATTTTCAATATTATATTTCCTAAAATTAATACAAGTTCGACATTGTATTCATTCATGACATTAATTCATAACCGACACTTATAATAATAATACCGAGCTATTATTTATATAAAACTGACAGTTTTGTGTATTGTCTGCTCAGAATATTTTTTCAAATAAAATTCTAAAATCACTGCTGTCTGCGTAATTCATTATTAGGCGACTACGCCCGCGACTCGCCGTACTTTTTTAAAAATTATTAAATAAATGATAGTGTAGAAATAATGATATTGTAATATAAATGTATTGAAATTTCGAATAGTTTTATTTCCATTCATTCGCGGTACGCAACAGATTCGTAATACACACGAGCTGTGGTAAGTGAAACAAAATATTCACTCTGCATTGAAACATTCACCGGTTCGTAGAGAATCTCTCGTGGTAGCTCGCCGAGCCAATATACCGTCTTTTTTTCAATAATACGTTTAAAATTTCAATCACGGTAGAATCTAAGGATTTTTGAAAGTGAATAAAATGCATGTTAATTATCAAAAAATAAAATAAAAATGCAAATTTTCCCAATAAATTTTTGAAACCCATTAGGTCTATAGTGACGTAGAAAGTAGAAATAATGCCTATTTTAATTTGCATGAACGGCAAAAGAAACTTTCCGTTTAAAATGTATTTAATTTATGTCATAAATCTAACCCGTAGTTATAAGCAAACTATATACTTTAACTTGGTGAGAGAGAGAGAGAGAGAGAGAGAGAGAGAGAGAGAGCGATGGCAGCTATAGATGTGGCAGTGGTAAAACGAAGTGCAGAAGTGGGATAACTAGTATGGATACGTCGTGTTATGTATTAAGAATCGGATGTACACAGTTGACTGTTGAATAAGTATGTTTTAACCGACCAGTTGTGTTTTATAGTGAACGATTGAACGCGTGTGCAACAGACTAATGATCGACGCTTTTCCGTTTGTAATTCCTTTATAGACTCATATAGAGTTGAACCGTTATAATTTATTTTTTAAACACTATTATCGATTCAATTTCGATAGATCACATTATATACATATACGTGTGTACGTTGCGTGATTTTGGATCATGGCTCTTACAAGGACGTTTGGTCCTTCGAGTAAACTGAACACAGTGAGTTCAACTTTTAAACATTAATACTTATATTATTCGAATTTAAAATACGATTATCCAAAAATTAAATTCATTTATGTACATTCAATGATAACCGACAGTTTTATGAGAGAAATTCTACGGCACGAAGGTGTTATAGAGAGTAGAAATAATTTCGAAACCGGTAGGATATTATTGGATAATTTGGAATATTCAATTTTTTTATACTTCACTTATATATTAGAGATTTTTTTGAAAAATATATTATTTCTTTTTAAAATATTTATACTGTGTATAAAAATTGAGAATTCACTTGCAAATAAATTTATTTAGAAAATTTCCGATTAATTAGATTTTTTCTGCGTGATAAATGCTGAATAAATTAAAATTAATTTTTCTATTAAATCAAATTATGGGTATAAAATAGACTCGTTTAAATTTAATAATAATAATAATAATAATATAAATATTGTGCGTGTTTGAAAAGAACTTTGAAGAAATAAAGTGTACATTAAAAAAAAAAAAAAATGAAATTTTAAATATTGAATAAAACACCAGGTATCAAATAGTTTCACAAATAATTCAACGTTACATTATAAGTGTTTGTATAAAATTAAAACAAAATTGATTGGATTGTCAATAAAAAAAAAAAAAAAATTACGTAATATACGAATTTATATAGATTTTGCCTAGACCTAATTTTCTTTGAAACGAAATGAGCAGATGACCTCAAAATTCAACGAATAAATACGTCGCTATTTAATGATGTTCAAAATAAAATATAAATATGTCAGACGTATTTGAAAACAACGTTTTTTATGTCTTTTCAAAAAAACGAAAAAAGCATGATAAATGCATCCCTAGAGATGAGGCGAGAAAGTGGTAGTCACGACACTTTACAATGGCATTTATAAAATTGAACGAGCGACTTTTATAATTTAAACACTGAGGTTCTAAGATATAAGAAGATCAACGAACGTTATCTTTTTTTTTATTTATATATTATAAATTATGAAATATGTTAAACGAGTAAAACACATAAAATAGTCATGACCCGGAATATAGGCGTTGGAATAATATTTATTTTCACAAGTAAACATTAATTTTGAATAAGGATCGAGTTTTAAAAATAAAAACGTGTATAGTTGTCATAAAAAAAAAAATAACCTTTACCCGGAAGCGTTAATATTATTTATTTTTGTAACGTTTTATTAAAAAAAAAAAAAACAAGGCAAAAAATAACCTTCCGCCCAAAACAATATTTCGAAAATTATGTAAAGGGTATAGAAATTAATTGGAAAAGTACACAGTGTTTTATAAATTAATATTATAATCAAATTCCCCAGTTTTATACGGTATCGTTAAAGAAATAAAATTATATTTTCGATTACTTTTGACATATCTGAATGCACTTAACGGATACGACTACTCTTTTCGTTATTATTATTTTATTTTTCAAATTTCCCGTGTAAGACGAATACTTCGAACGAATATATTTGAATAATATTTAAAATTGAAAATATTTTACAATTTCGTTGACGCAATTGTTACGAATATCATAATTAACGAAATAATATAATAAATGACGTAATAAATTATAAATACAATAATATTATGATGGTCAGATGTGAAATAATACTATAAAAAATTTTAAAAAACTCTCTGAACCATAACTCGCGCCGTGTTGTGCCTTTCATTTGCGGTGTTTGTAATAATATGTTTTAATTGCCGTCACAATCCATTTGCCTTCGTACGAAATTCAAACTGAATTTACAATAATAATTCGCACAACACCGCGTTATAGTCTCATATATATATATATATATATATTAGTGCTGTAATAATATTATTATTCTGTTATAATATTAGCGATCACTTAAAAGGAAAAAAAATACTACCCCGCAAACATTGGTGTTACGCTAATTTCGTATTATTATCGTAGTAATTATTTTTTAATAAAATACCTTAGATGTACGCTTATAGATGATAAATTTATGTTATGATATTTGAACGTATTTGTATTTTGTTTCATGTTGAGTATGTCAATATTGATGTAATTTTCCATGTCAAAATTTAATTTCTAATAATGTTTGTACTATGTTACGCGTCCCAATATGCCATACGATAATAATAATTAATAAAATAGTATAAAAAATAAAAAAAATAATAAAATAACAAAAAGTTTGTGTAAGAGAAAATAAAAATTATAGATTAATACTCGTGAGTATAACAAAATTCGTTTACAATTTACAAAATTTGTAAACTTTTTTTTTTTTAAACATTTAATTCGTATCGTCTAAAATAAATATACCGGGCGGATGCGCGCATAAACGGAGTACAATTTTTAAAAAAAAAATTTAATAAAACCAAAAAAAAAAAAAAACGACGAGAGCTTTGCGATTGCACAATACGTTCACTATTAATATACTTTCTCCACATTCCTATATCGTATACGTCGGGCGAACTATATTACTGCATTATTATAACGACATATTGTCATAGTCGCTTACGTTATTACGTCATAAATAGCAGTAAATTAGATGAAACGCCGTCGTAGATTATTATTATTATTATTATTATTATCATCACGGTTGGCGAGTTTCTTTTTATTCGTTTTACTGGGTACTCGGATTCGGTCATCCAATACATTCTCGCGTTTTAAACGCGGATCGTCGTCGTTTTTTTATGCGTTCATAGCAGTCCAGTTGCATACGAAGTGTATTATAAAATGGTTTTTATTTTTCTATAATTAGTTTTCTTTTTGATTTCCGATTACTTCGAGGTAAACGAGTTAGAAAGAAAAAAAAAAATTACGCAAGACGGTTTTTTTTTCCAATTTATGCGCACTGCGCGCAGCTCCGTTACAGATCCGATTAACCGATTCCGCCTACAATAATATTATTATAGGTGGCTCGTAAAAGCGGCTCAATATTATATACGCATATAATTAACATAATGTGTATAATATGGAACACGTGCTGGTACGTGAATTGTGAATAGTCACCGGCAGGGTCGGACTGTGCCGGCGAGGTACCGAGCAAAACTCGGTGGCCCGTTCAAAATAATTGATTTATTACTTATATTACGTATTTTATTTTATCTTATTTTATTCATTTTAGGCCGAATTTATTTTATTACCTCGGGACGTACCGAATTATCCCAGTCCGACCCTGGTCACCGGTGATTTTGAATATAAAAAAAAAACGTGCGCAGCAAAATACAACGTATTTTTTTTTCTTCCCGACTAAACGATCGTATTCCCGAGCGCGTTCGCCAACTATTAATCCGGTCGACACGATTCGCGATTAGGTCAGGTTTTAAATTTTACACAAAAAATAATAAAAATATGGTATTTTATTCCAATCGTATAATTATTACTACATATATATATATATATTGATAAACGCGTGATCCGATTAAATCAATAATACGTTTAATGCATCGTTTCGTCGACGGCATCATAATATATACATATATATATATATAGTCGACTACAGTGCGTTATCCTTGGGAATTGAATAACATATAACAACATTTCCGAGACGCAATACTTTCACTCATTTCACTTTCTAACGCACGCGAGTCCGATAACACGCGAAGTCCGCTGCTCGGTCGCGCGACGCGGTGTACATACATATTATGTACCTACCTAATAATTATTGTACACCGCAAATTGGTCGTTAGGTTTGACGGAAACGTTAAAAAAATAAAAATAAAAAATCGTTTTTTATAATTATTTATATAATTTCCAAAATCGTTTCGCCGCGAATATTACATATTATTGTAATTACTAGAAAAAAAAAAAAAACGTTAAAACTCGTTACGAGTACCTGTGCCGGAGTATAATCATCGTTCGAATCGTTTATCGTTTTACATATATTATATATTACAATATTTTTGTTACTTTACACGTTGCCGTTTTACATTCAGAACGTTTTGAATATGAGCGTTTTTGTATTTTAAAAATGCGTTTAATATTTTGAAACAATTCCACATTACGAATTATGATTACGATTCCGTTTCGATCGAATTAAAATCGATTTTTTTTTTTAAATTCTAAGATAAATATAATGTTAGATAAAATTGCGTATTTCATTTAAAATATTACGAATTATTTACATAGTAACAGTATAAAATACTACTGATTCACAGTACACACTACCAGTCTTGTAAAGTATTTGAATAAAAATATTTGAGTAAATATATTTAAATACTTTCATAGTATTTAGAATAGTTTTTAAATAAAGTATTTAAGTATTATTTCATAGGTATTTATACTAGAATTGAAAATAATTTTATTTAAATACTTGTAAATAAAATTTCTTGCAAGAAGTTTTAATTTTAATACATTTCATTCAATGAAAATAAATTTTCAAATATGTGTAGGGCAGTTCCAAATTTACTATTGTGTTTTGTCTGATAAACTGACAGACGAAGATTCATATATGTGAATGGGTATAAAGTCGATAAATATCACAACCGCGACCGTGTGAATTGTGTCTTAAGATAGGTTAAAAATAATAACACTGTAACATAAATATTTCCATGTATACTATGAAAAATGTCGGTAAAAATAATTATTACTACTTTAAAAAATACTGTCAAAGCTAAAATGTCTGTAATAATTTTAATATTTATATTATTTAATAATTTATTAGTTATATTAAATAATTGAAAACATTAAAGTTGAATGGTAAAGAGGTTTTAAGAAAGATACAAAAATATAATTTAAATAATACGACTGCTACAGAAATAAATTTAAAGCTCCGTTCGAATAAGTATTTGTATTTGTATTTAAATACATACGAAGTATCTGTATTTGTTATTAAACACTTTTTTTAAAAAATTATTTGAAATACGTCTTAAATGCTATTTATATCAATGTACTTATTTGTATCTTTAAATACAATTTGAAAAGTATTTTTTACAAGACTGCACACTACATAATAATATGATATCGTTTTGAGCAACATAATGCATATTATAATAACCATGTGGAAATATTTAGACTTAAACGAATGCTATATCTAATAGTCCGTAGAAAATACACGTTGAAGATATATTTCTACACGAATATTAAAAAAAAATTAATTTCTGGGATTCGCGCTTCCATTAAAATTCCGTATACTATATGCGAAAAATATGAGCACGCACACACACATATATGTATAGTATATATATATTCACTTCCTGTAACATGACGGGAAATAATAACAAAATCCAATATTAACAACCATTAACAAATCGTTAACACGTATTCTTTTTGGATTATTGTTTAAAATAATTTTAATAATAAAAAAAAATAAGAATAAAGAATAAATTTTAATCAATTTAAAATAATTAATTGTTTGATTGAGTTAAATTTCGTTTTTGTCATAAAACATTAATATTATAAATTAAAAATACGTTTATGAGTAATAATACATGAACAATACTCAATTATTAAATCGTTTTGCCAGCAGTATCCAGGGGAACTGTAGTACATTGAAAACGTACCCTTAACTCAAACTTTTCTGGCTCGGTCTACCACCGTTACACTTTTTGAGTATGGCCAATGGTTGTATTGTGTATTTGTGCCTGCACTATTATATTATAATGTTTTAAATAAATCGAATTTAAGAACTTTATAATCAACGAGACATAGATTAATTAAATAAATTATTTAAAATTCCCAGTAAATGATGTAGGAAATAATTTATTATTAAAAAAAAAAAAATCCTTCTTAATCCAAAATTGTATTACGAAACAAATGGGCAACATTATATAATTAAGTGAGTTAATTAGACGGAGATTTTAGAGTTTAATTATTCTTTTGAATTTGATAAATCGTAGCATTCGAAAAATGATATTTAACGACGATTATTGTGATATTAATCAATACGGTAAATATTTTTGTACGCTCTACGTATAAGATTTTCAGATCTTAAAAAATACGAATGTTACTCGTGTTCAAAATGAAAAACACGTCGACAATTTTACAGATTTAATTTTTTTTTTTTGCAATAATTTTTTGGGTTAATCTCAATATTACGTGAAATACGGAAAAAATTTAAAAAACCTTATTAATTAAAGTACCAACTAAACATAATTGTACGCTACCGCGGAAAGTAACGCGTGTCAAGATCATTCGAGCACTTCATTTATTCGTGAAAAATTGTACGCAGATAAAAACACATCATTGTAAAACCAAATAATTACGTAATACTTCGTAATATTATGAAATTTATTTTATAGAAAATATTCGCATAAACGCATTGGGCAATATTTAATAAACATAAATCTTCGCTATAATACACGCGTACGTCCTTATGATATTAAATATATTTATAGCAGATTTAATAAACGCTAATTATTACTTTTAATATAAATTAAACTAATAAACCAATTGAAATCCGGTAAAGATAAATTTTAATTAAACTATAGAAAAAAAATCAAATTATATAATTTTATTATAAATAACAACGAAATATTAAACGATATTGTCAGATTCTCAACGAATAATTTATAATAATCAAAAGATTAACTGTGTATCGTCGTCGTATAATATTTATATATTTCTACAAAACTAATATTTTCTAAACGATATAAGAGACATTATTCAATTGCGCGTAAAATTTAGTTGTTTTTTACAAATTTATACAATATAATTACGATTAATTGATCAATTTCGAATATTTTCATTCCGTGTTATTATTGTTTCGTGCTTATAAACGTGTATTGAAATATTTTAAAATTTCTACTGTCATACCAAATTGTACGTAATAAATTGGCATTTTAAATATATCACGAGAAATAAAATTTATAAAAACGATGACATATTTAAAATCGCATTCCTACGCTATATCTTATCTAAATAAAATGTTTGTAATTTATAAATAACGATTCTTTCATTATTTGGTCACAAAACTATTTATTTATTAAAAAATATCTAATATTAATATACATATAGTCGTATCAAATATTTTATGTAAATATATATATATATATATATACTAAATATAAATATTAACAGGATATCCCACGAAGTTGGAATTTTGAAATATATATATATTATATATATATATATATATATATATATATATATATATATATATATATATATATATATATATATATATATATATATAAAAAAAAACAAAATAATGGAATTTCGATGTAAAAAGTAATTCTTAAAAAATAACACAACGGGTTACAACGTGTATACGTACTATTATTTAGTACTTGCGTTGTGCATTGATTTTATATCATTTATATTTTGCTGGTGTATATTTTACATAATATGTAAATAATATAATATGTAGTAATTATTTTAATTTATAGGCACGTATACACACTATATTAATTAGTTACGCGACTGAATACTTTCTTAACATTGATATCTAAAATAATACGTCACGATATTATAAAAATATTATAACTGTTGATATTGATGTAATTGATAAGTATCAATTTTATTTACCATATAACTCGATTCGTATTTAATTATGTCATTAATATAAATTTTTTTTTAATTATTAATATTATTTTTTTCTTTTAATCGTCTATACGTTATGCGTTATAATATGTAAATAGTTATACTATGGTTATCCATATATATATAATGAAGAACGAATAACTTTCATTGACTAACTCGTTTTCTTAGAAGGTTAGGCTGAAATTTCTCTTATTGCAGGTTTAATTTTTGAATAGTGAGGCATTTTTTGATATAACAGCGGTACCGTGAAAGTTGTATTTTGCTATATATATATAGTATATAATATTTTTTAATCGACAACATCTGTGATTATGATTTTTTTATTTTTTTTTTGGTTATTTGTGGATATTTTTTCGTTCAAGTTTTCTTCGTGATCTTGTTTAAATAATAGAAAATTTATAGTTTATACTTATTGCAATTAAAAGCGTCTATATTTAATTATACATCAAATCTAATTATTCGTGCACATACAGTAATAATGATAATTTCATTGTAATTCGTGTGTACAAAGTTATTTTCGTGATTCCAAAATAGTAATTTATAAATAAAAAAATGGGCTTCTCTTACTCGGACAAAATTTGACCGAAACTAGTTTTACTTTCTCAAAATGATGAACTCGCTGAAAATAAAATATCAGCAGTTATTGTTTTGGAAATATATTTTCTAAATTATTATTTTTCTTAGCACAATAATATCTTTAAACAAAATTACGAAGCATTATACAATAATACCGTATAATACGATATTATATTATACGATTTCATATTTAAGATCTACTGTGACATCTAACCAACAATTTTTAAAATCAAGTAATCAAACATTTGACTACTAGAGTGCGCTGATCCATTTGGAATCCGTCACATTCTGCCAAATGTTTTTCGATTTAGTGTATAGAGTGAGCTACAATATTTACATATAAAAGGGTAAATAAGTCGGTAGTTACCAGACAGCCCGATTTCGGCAGCACAGTCCTTATTTTATTATGTCGTCGTGAACGTATAGCCTTGAGTCAAGAAAATATTCAGACTTTTGAGAATTTGCATATTCCTTAGTATGCAATAGAATCTTTAGCGACCATTTTTGTTTCTCATCATAAAGAAATTAAAAACGGTATAATTTTGTTCCCTAAAGTTACAATAATTTCATCATAAAATAAAACGTAGTCGCACACAAAAAAAAAAAATAATAAAGAAATAATATAATATTGTACTATACAAAATTCCATTTAGAAATTTATTTCGTTCGAAAAGTACCAAAATTAATTTTTACTTTGTAATTTTTTTTTTTTTAAAGTGTTTTTGTTGTCATAATGTAATTTGTTAGATTTTGAAAAGAGCGAAGAATCTAGCGGTTTTACAATGATGTGTACAACTTTTCGGCTGAAGGGAGTGCTCCCATCGTTAAATGCGCTTATTAAAAATTCGGTAACAAATTTTGTCTAATCGGTACGAAACCACTTTTCATTTCACCAATAGTGTTTTAACGCGTCACAGAAACATTATATAAAAACAGTAAAAATTTCGTCAAAATCACATATACGCATCTCTTTATGTATCCGTAATTTCACTTATTTTATTATATAAAACGGACAGCGATGGTTTTGTACTGTACACTGAATCACAGTTTATAGAAACGTTTTTCGAGTGATTCATCGTTGCTTTGAAATTCATCGTAAAAATAAAACTCTAAAATCTGTGTCTGAGTAATTCGCGACGCCCGCGGTTCGCTATATAGGTACTTTTCGTTTGATAATATTATTAGCTATCATATAATAAAAATAAGTCATCGATTAACAACATAACAATATTAATTGACTCGAGATAATAGTGTGTTTTTTTCTCAAATAATATTTTCCTTTTATTTTCCATAGTGCTATACGTGTCCTGATTTTGACTGTGATGTGTTATGAGTCTAACCCTATCCGTATATAATTATTGGTCTATAATTGCGCTATCAAAGTAGTGATCACAGACGTACCGTATTTTATGGGAATGTCTCGTATTTCAGTAAAGCGCCCCGGTGTCCCGACAAAATATTGGAAATGTCACTTTTCTCCGGTATTTTAAAATACCAGTGTCCCGTAATTTTTAAACTTCAATATGGGTCATTCCGTTGATTTAATTTTTAATCAATAATCAAAACACAATATAATATTTTAAAAACACAGAATAATCAATAAACGATTATTTATTTATAAATAAATTTCGTTTATTCTGCGATATAATATTGTTATTATATTTGTCGGCAAGGAATATACCTATTAAATTATAAAAATTATTTAATTATATAATATTATGTATGGTTAAAATTTTATAAAGTATTAAAGTCAGCCTAAAATAACATGATGTGTTACACATTATTTATGCACATAGGCGCAAATAGTGTTTGAAGTTTGGGGGGGCTGAAGTCTTAATCCATCCCAAAACACTTTTTAGATTTTTATATCAATTCAAAATTCTCAAAAAAATTTGGCTACACAGAATTTAGGGGGCTTAGTCCCTGTAACCCCTCGCTATTTGCGCCTATGTTTATGCTTAATGTTATTAATTTTAATATTGCAATTATAATATATATATATATATATAGAAATTATGTTTTAAAAGTTACACAAAAAAAAAAAAAATGTCCCCTATTTTTTCAAATTAATTCTGGTATCCCAGAATTGTACAAATTGATATGTATACATAAATTAATGAAATGTTATGAACTATTTAAAAATTATTAAGAAAATAACATTTTTCGTTCACAGTAAATTTTTATTTACCGTATTAATATGCTGCTTATATTATTATACCCGCGGTGAATATAATAGTAAATAAAATATTAAATAATCGTATAAACTGATTTAATCGGATCACATTTTAAATAAATATTTATATTATCACGAAACTTGTTCAAGGAGTTCTAGTACGATATATTCTCGTAGTAGTAGTACTTAATTCATGTGTTACCTACTCGTAAACTACTTTCTCCGTGTTTCGACCTTCGTTTTCAATAGTTTTGCTGTTACGGATTACAATCATCGGAGACGTATTTACGATTTTGGCGCCCTAGGTACATGATGATTAATCAGGCGCCTTTTTTCGATAACATCATTGGCGCAATTTTGTCTGCTTGAAATACTTATCCTTCCAATATACGGTATATACTGCCCAGAAATGTGTTAAATGTTCACGGCCTATCCGAAAAAAATATCTTTTCATAAAACTATTTTGATTACCTACCTTCCTTCATTTTTTACATTTATACATTTTTACCTTCACCCTTTCATAAAGCTTACCATGGACTGTACCATACACACAATCTCAATCTATATTACGTATAAATATTTTTAAGAATATATATATATATATATATATATATATTTTACCTACTTATATATTAAATAGTAAATAATGATTGGATAATTATTTAATTATATATATATATATAAAATACATATTATTATGTAAATATAATCAACGGTATTATAAAAATAATATAATAATTGTATGTTATATTTCACTGATAAACAAAAAAATTAATGACATATTATAGAATACAGTAGAACTTTTGACTTTTTACCTAATAAACAAATTTTTACCGACTTCGAAAAAGGAGGAGGTTCTCAATTCGACCCGTGACACAGGCAAATCAAAAATCATTTGATATTTTGATATTATAATATAATGAATTTTTCGTATTTAATTCAAAATATGCCACTATTATATAATGCCGCCGTAGGCCTGGGCCTACGTCACCTACGCCTTAAACCGGCCCTGATCGCAACCCTCCCATGGGATTTGATACTTAAAAAATTAGTATATCTCTGACCTAACAGCACCGATTTGTGTCATGTAAGTTGGTCCAATTATGTTATAGTTCTGTACAATTTTCGCACCCCCTATGAACATCATGTGTAAGGCTGGAATTTGTGCTCGACCGACGATTAGCGTGTACGGTATGCGCTGATCATCGGTCGTGATCGAGCGTTTATTTCTTAACTGACAACAAACTCGGTCGGTCGTGTTCACTGTACGGCGTAAACGAGTAAACGTGTAAATATGAATAAACGTGTAAACGAGTGTACAACGAGAAAAAATAAATCCTTACGTTCATTTCATTTCATTGAAATACGCGAAATAATAATAATAATAATAATAATAATAATAATAATAATAATAATAATAATAATAATAATAATAATAATAATAATAATAATAATAATAATAATAATAATAATAATAATAATAATAAAACCAATATACAGATTGCATATGCGCGTACGAACGGTCGCTCGACCAGCGTCAAACTAAACACCCGCATATACCGATATGACGCGTCAGCCGACCGTAATAAAACGGGAAAAGAAAGTAGCCAACAGATAGCGCTACGACACAACATAGAGGGCGTGGCAGTAAGGTGCTTATAAATAGCGGTCCGAAACCATCAGTCCGCTCAGTGTAGTCACGGCGGTCAGATGTGAACTATGTAGTTCGCGTCTGACTGCGGTGTGTGTGTGTGTTCGAGACTGACCGCTATTTATATGCGCCTTTCTGCCACGCCCTCTATATTGTGTCGTAGCGCTATTTGGTGACTAATTTATTTTCCCGTTTTATTGTTATTTCGTTTACGTTCCATGCACGTTGTTCTTCCTTTTTTTGCATCTGCATTTCGTCTCGGTACATTTAAAGAACTTTGTTCTTGGTTATTACTCGTCGATGTGAATATTTCATTGGCAGAGAGGGTTGTGTCCATTTTCGCCCCCCCCCCTTGAACATAATGTATAACCGCCATTGCTAGGTACACATTTAGTTGTTGCCCCCTATGAAGCATGCAAAAAAAAAGTTACATATAAATTATACTTTATACACTACGCAAATTTGTAGCACAATATCGTTTTCCATTTAGTAATAAACCAAGAAATAATAAATAATTATTAGTGCTGATTATAATGATGACAATTGAAGAGTTTTAGGTTAATTATCCAGGTAACTATTTTTGAAAAAAGTAATATGATAAAAAAGAAAAGTTATGTGCATGTAGGTGCAATAATTATGTATATCTCCCATAATCCGTGGCTAGACGAGTTGTCTGATTCTGATGTTTTGGTCACTCGGAGTTATATGGTTGTTACAGGAACCGGTTAACATAAAATTTTTTATTATTTTGCATACAATTAATGAATATTAAGTAGCCGGCTATTACGATTTACATTAATAATAAATCAGTCATCACACAATAGGAATAAAAAAAAAAATTCATAATATGCCAAAATTGGCTACTTAAAATTGAAATTTTTTTTCTCCAAACTGTGAAAAAAACATCGAATATTAAAAAGAAATAATGTAGTATTCAATACTATTCAAATAAAACCCTTAAAA
Source organism: Slavum lentiscoides (assembly GCA_032441835.1). Taxonomy (NCBI): domain Eukaryota; kingdom Metazoa; phylum Arthropoda; class Insecta; order Hemiptera; family Aphididae; genus Slavum; species Slavum lentiscoides. The sequence continues at coordinate 12,967,621 of CM063712.1, read as the reverse complement.
ATTTGTTGACCCCGAAAACGTGATGCCCGGGGCGATTCCCCCCTCCTAGCCCCCTAAATACGCCACTGAATACTGCGTATTATCGCGTTGAACTATATCGACAACTGCGCGTAATACCATTGATTATACAATATAATAATATGATAATCAGTGGTGTTCCCATAGGCCATAGGGTATACTCCATATACGCCGTATACTTTTATGATTTTTTTTTTTTAAATCATGACTCATGAGTATACCTCAGTGTAATCTCAAATCATAATGAATTTGTGGAAAAAAAAATAGTTATTATTTTTGTAGCGGCCAATTCGTGTTTTATCGAAAATCAAATAATATATATTTTTGATACGGAAATGATGAGTGTGCACTACGACGACATTCGTTGTTTATCGTCGAATAGAATTGACGATAACACGACATAATATATCATTAACCAAGTGTAGGGAAAACAATTTTTGTTTTTATAAATATATTCGAATTCATTAAATTTTTTTAAATAAATAAAAATAATGAAAAAGAAAATTTGTAAGTTCTATATAAACACTCCTCCCTCATTATATAGAGTATTATACCAAGGTGATAATCTGCATAACCTGGAACTGGCATACGGAAAACCTTTCTTTTTTTTTTTTTTTGTAGCACCCTAAACTATTTCACTGAAATCGTTAAAAATTGTGCTGCAAACAATCTCGACGGGAACATCGCCGATAATTATAAATTGTAACGTTTATGTATTTTTTTTTTTTTTAGGCCGCTTTAGCGCTGTTGCTGCTGATCGTCGTTTCGCCGGCACGCGGTTTGCCGTTGAACGGACAAGCGCTGGACTCCGCGGTAGAAGGCGTACAGAAGTACCTGGAGTCGTCCGGTTTCCCGAAAATGACGCGCGGAGAAATATTGGATTTTTTGAACGATTTCTCGCGGAATTCGCGTGTGAGCCGTTCGGAGAAGACCACCGGCGCCAAAGCCGTCGCCGCCGCCGCCGACGGGATAGCGAGCACTTCTTCCCGACCGTCGGAAATCCCGAGAGACGAATCGCCGCTGAACTACGGGTATCCGATGAGCTCGAACAAACGGTCACGGGAATCGACGACGCCGACGATATTCGTGACGGTCGAACAACTGCAATCGACCGGCGGGGTGGGCGACGGTAAGAAGAAGAAGAGCGGCGGCGACGACTCGTCGCAACGAGCGACGAAGGCCGTCGGCGGCGTGAAGGGCGCGCAGAAGAACCGCGCGATCGGCCCGTCGGTCGACTTGAACGCGTACGCCGAGTTCAAAAAGATCCCCGAGGCCAGGAACGTGAAAATCGACGACGACATGAAATCGTTCCTGAACGATTTCGGTCTGTTGGACGCTCCGAAATCCGGTAGGTCGATCGCGCCGCCGCCGCCGCCGCCGCCGCCGCAGAGACGCAACGACGACGGCAAAGCGATCGCCGTCACGACGGAATCGGCGGACGAAAAACTGTTGGAGACGGTGCTGCGACAGACCGGGAACGTGGACGACGCGTCTGCGTCTGGCGTGGCGGACCGCGCGTCGTCCGCCAGGGACCTGCACGTGTTCAACCCGTCCAGTTCGAACGTGAAAACCGTGGACGTGAACAGAATAGCGAAAATAGTGGAAAACATACGGCTGTTGACCGACGACGACAACCTGACCGCGTCGTCGTTGTCGCACGACGACGCGTTCCAAAAGAAATTGGAAAACATCACGGCGGCCATCGGCGCGATCGACCAGCCGACCGCGGCCGGCGGCAGACCGTTCGACGGGTACGAAGTGTTTTTCGACGACGATTCCAAGGAAACGGATTCGGACTTGCCGGAATCGCCCGCCGCCGCCGCCGCCGCCGCCGGTTCCGCGGCCGGCACCGAACCGTTGAACGAGGCGCAAAACCCGCCGGACCCTCTGTCCACGGACGAACTGCAACAGCTGGTGGAGAAGAACAAGAGCGACGTGAAACGTCAACAGCCCGCCGGCAACGACACGGACGCCGCGATTACCGTGACCGCGTCCGCCGCGGAACCGACGGTTTCCGCGTCGCCCGTCACTGCCGCGTCCGCGTCCGAAGGGACGTCGGTAGAGACGACTTCTTCCGGCGGCGGCGGCGGCGGCGGCGAGTCCAGAGACTCGTCCACGACCGCCGCGACCGCGGACGCGAACCCGAGTCTGTCGCAACTGGCCGAATCGTTCGGCGGCGGCGACACGGCGAGCGACAGTCCGCCCGTCGACGCGGCACCGGACGCCGCGGCCGGTGCTCCGGCATCGCCGAACCGGCCGAAAAACGGCCTGTACTTCTACGTGGACTGGAATTCGTTTTTGACGGTCAACGAGGGCCAAAAGAACCAAGTGAACTTGAGGTTCGCGCCGAAAGCCGGCAACCCGGCGCATTTCTTCAAGATAACCGTGCCCTGATCGCCGTTCGCCGACGACAACGAATTATTATTATTATTATTATTCGCGCCCGATCGATTGTATTATCCTGTAATTTCTCAGCTTGCGAACACTATTTAAAATTAATTTCGTATTATTTTATTATTATTATTATTATTATTATTATTGTAAATATATAATTTAAATACAATATTGTTTTCGTTGGATTTGTCGTCGAGCCACCTACGCACGCATCCCGCTCTCTCGCAGTGGCGTAATTACGAATGTCATATGGGAGGGGACAGACAATATTTAGCATTGAATAATCCACAATTGTAACGGCCCTTCCGACATTAATCGATCGAAGTTCAAGTGATCGCGGTACTCGTGTTTTATACTTTTATTATTTTCTTTAACAAAAACGACATATTTTATAAATAAAATGTCTAATATCCACTATTATACTTCAAAATGTGAATATTATTCGGTGACCTAACGATCACCGCATCATACCAGTTGGTATTAGTTACCAGTCGATAAACCGAGGAATCCTACGAATCATGACGAATACTCATAAATTTTGTTAACGCAAAAAAGTATTATTTTTAATTAATATATTTTTCGTGCATTGAACGATATTTTATGCAAGAAATGAAAGCCCGTGGGAGGGGATCCCTGCCACCGTAATTACGTCCCTGTTCTCTTGGTCCGGTATCGCGGTTGATTTTTTTTTTTTTTTTTATAACATTATATTTGAAATCTTTTTATTAAAAAAAAATATATATATATTTACGTGTTTAGAGAATATTATTCGACGCGAGTTCCCGTACGAGGCACTCGAAATTTCTCTTTGAAATTTTACAAACTACAAAAAAAAATATATATATATGGAAGTGCCTATACACACACTATACTATATCGTATATATGAAATGCATTTCCCTCCGGCGTAATAACACAGTGCTAACCCTCCATTAAAACATTTCTTCCGTCCACCCTTAGGTTTTAAAATGCTCCGCCCATGTCATGCGGTGGGGTACCGTGTAACGATTTTTTATTTTTATTTATTTTTTCTATACAAGCAGTAATAATTATTCGCACGAATAATGCAACTATAATATAATGAGATTGAAAGGTCATACTATGCAATTATATAGTATAGTATACAGTCTACAAAACACATCAGTGTGAAATTAATTATATATAATATATTTTATTCTGGGCGTGCAAATAAATTATATCTTTAAAAAAAAAAAAAAAAATTTCAAAACTGAAATATACACACACGGGTTCAGTAGAAACCGTTTATAATAATATCACACCGCTTCTATTGTAGTGACAAACGGGATTTAATGATTTTAATATTGAAAGTCTCGGAAAAATTCTTATGTTGTATAATATGTACTAATTTGTATCGGTTATTGTGTCGCCTATATAGGATATTATGACGTTTATTTGTTTGTGAATTGTATAATGTGTATAATATACTCTAGTGTTTTCTATTTTTTCTTATTATGATTATTAATATAATAATATATATATATATATATATATTTTTTTTTAACAACATTATAAACATTTTTCATATAATTTTTGGTACAATATTCTATAATAGTTAATATTTATATTAAAGGAACAGTAATATAACTCTCCATTTCGCTCTTCGTCTTATAATCTATGCCCTAAATTATTTCTTTTTTCTCCGCACTCAGAAAAATTCAAATCTTATTTTTTAACATTATAATATATATATATATATTATATTTTCGGTTCTTTTGCGATTATATGAAAAGTGTCCGTAATTTTTCCTTGCGTTTAACAAAAATATTAAGAAAATGGAGAAATTGTTTACGAACAATAATAAAAATATATATATATAATAATAATAATAATAATAATAATAATAATAATAATAAAATACAAACAAAAACGTTGCACTGTAAAACCAATACAGGCTTCGGTTCCTCCATAGGTACATAAAATGTATAAGTATAATTTATAATAATTATTTTATCAAACACATTAATATGATTTTGTCGATAGAAATTTAGGTTTGTATAAATATTGTATTTAGAGAGTTGCGGGTAATAGGTGTAAGTAATGTAGCCGACGTGCAATATAAAGGATGTCCTTTTCTTACTGGAAGAAAAGCAGAGGATTACAACCAAAAAGCTTTTACGAATTATCCAATGATTTTTTTTTTCAGATATTTCTCTGAGAAACGAAATAAGGAAGAAAAACTACGTGAATAAAAAAAAGTAAAAAAAGTAATAAAAAGACGAACCATTTCAACCCTTCGTCACAATCGGAGAGCCATTAGTGTAATATTCTCACAATTGAATAAAACCATTCGGACATTATAACTACGACCAACATTACGTTATTTTAAATTAAGAACACGCAATTGAGATGTTTTGTGGAAATAAATATATAGTAAAAATATAATGTTTAGTGTATATAATACTGTACATATAAATAGAAAAAAGAGATAATTTACTGTATGTTTAAGCGATACAAAATAGACGCTATACGCGTGTTTCAAACATGTTTGAAAGTAAGTATATTTTTTTATACTTATTATTTTAATGATTTTATGTACACAGAAATTATTTGTATTTATTTATTTAAAACCCATATTAATTCTTAACTATTCCCTTTAAATATTTTTTAAACTGTTCTTCTGAGTGGAAGGGATTTATTGACGAGATAAGTCATAAAATTCTATATTAAAAATATTTGTGAGTATAATTGTATATTGTATATCTTGTTTAAATTTGGAAGAACGACGTATAATTAGACAACGAATAATATTCGTGCACGCCACCACGTCAGTTAATCTATTATATTATGTTAAATAAAACCTAAGTGTTTGTAAAAAATTTACATTATATATAGGAATATATTTATATATATATATATTTTTTTTTTTTTGTTAAATGGTGTTTTGATGTAATTAATAGCAGAGTGTTTGAGTTTTGATTCTCAATAATAAATACATATTGCATAATAAATGTTTGCAAATATTAAAACTTTATCTAAATATTGAAATTATATACGAGTACACGGCCTACCGTTCCCGTAGAGCGTCAGTTTATGCTTCCATGTTTTACAGTGGGATTCCGGAGTCAAATAAAAATGAAAAAAAAAATCTAAATGAACGTTATTCATAGCAAAATTGCTTTCATACTTCGTTTAACTTTACTCGCCACCTTTTCAAACGCCATCAGTTCCCAGTGACATTGCTTTCGTCCCCTTTTTACCACTTTTTACAATATGCTTTTTGATTGCTCAATAAAATTATTTTTTTTCCTCGAAATATACGAATAAAAAAAAAAATGAGAGAAAAGGCAATGAACATCTTGACGATTTATAATATTACGTGATAAATAAAATGTGTTTGAAAAAAAATTTTTTTTATTAAATATATATTATATAATAACATAATACATTTTAACAAGTACGTAAATTACATAAAACGAAGAATGGCATGTACACAAACTCATCGATAAATACACAATGAGTTTTCTCGTGAATTACAATTTTCGACATAATTACGTAGCATTTTATCATAAAAATAGTGCATCAATTTTATGTGATAAAAAGAAAATCAATTAAATCTACTGTTAACCGATGTTTATCATGTTAGTCAAATAAATTCGATCGTTTAAATATAAATATAACGTAAATATAATTATAACGTTTCATTGGTAGTTATTATTTGTTTATAAGCATATTTAAAATTTTAATTACGACAAACGTGATCAACTACTGCGTAATATAAACTCATTCGTATTTCTGTTAGTTACCAGTTACTAGCGCTCTGCACGGTTCGGTCTGGATCAGTCCTGCCCGATTTGGTACGATCCAAAGGAATAAAAGTGAATCAAATACACGGTGTAGTTCAACTGAGAGATTAATTCGGTCCTATCTCAGTCCATATTCGTACTAATTCAGTTTGGTCCGGATTTTATAAAAAATTATTTCAGTTCTGTCCGGTTTCGGTCATATTATTTCTGTAGGTTACTTACCCGGTCAGGTTTGGTATTTTTTTTAAATAATCGTTTGAACAAAATCATATTATTAATAATGAGAATTTTATAAGATTTCATTATGTAAAAAGACAGCGACGATGTCAATATAATTTACACTCCATGTATACAAGTATGAAAATATCGTTCAATTAATTTTGTGTCATATAATTATAATATTTTGGTCCAGTCTTACCTGGTGTTTAATACAAATAATATTGGTCCGGTCCGGTTTAAAAGAAAAACATTGGGTGGTCTGATTGTGGTATTTACTACATAATATGTCAGTCCTATTCAGTCTAATAGAAAATTCGATCAGGTCCAGCATGCTAAAATTGTTTAAAACATCAGGCGGTTTGGTTCAGTTCAACATAATTAAATGACAACGCAATCGGTCTGGTTCCTGTTTAGGTCATGTTTTACTGGTTCGGTCCTGTTCGTGAATTTATGGACTGTGTAGAGTACTACCAAATGCTACAATAACACAACATATATTTATATTCATTGGTTTATATTGACAATTTACATATATTTATAAAATAATTAAATATTTGGAAAAAATATGTATCCGAGAACCTCGAGGTGCCCGCAAGAAGTATACATTTTGATAATATAATGCTGAAATGTTCAAAATGGGTGAGGCACCAAATTTCTCTTTATACAATTTCCGCCCTCAATTTCTTGCCTAATATAGCTCGGCGATACGCCATTATATGTATTATTATTATTATTATTATTATTATTATTATTATTATTATTATTATTATTATTATTAATATCGCGTTTTATGCGCAGGAATATTCTAAGGATTTCTCTCAACTGCGCATTAATAGAAAATTATCGTCGAGAGAGGTCGTATGGTGGTAAGGGGAGGTGAAGAAGGTTTATATTATCTAGAACGGTCTCACAAATTGTGAAAATTAATATTGAGTAATTAATTAAAATTAAATTTTTGGAATAATAATTTAAATATTATAAATAAATGAATGTAATATAAATAATAATTTAGAATTATATATATTTTACTTTTACGTTGTTCGAATAGTAAAATAATAATATAAGAGAATAAAATATGTGATTAAAATTTTCTCCTTTTAACTGAAATTTCGTTTTCATCTCGTCCTCCTGCAAAATTTTAATTTTGATGCTTCCGCAAATATATACCATAAAACCGTTCTTGTTCTTACGCTTTGGGTGCGTCTTTTATTTCGTTTTTTTCGTATAGCTTGTCTTGGATCCCAAACTCGAAGACGAGACATGTTAAAACGAATAAACAAATATTCGTTTTCATTCTACACTTGTAGACTTATATAATACACTATATTATTACCGATTAGACGTATTAACGTCAGCAGTGTGGGGTTTGCAGTTATATTACCAGAAAGTGAATTTTAATTTTGTTTAAATTACAACGATCGCGCGATACGGTGCAGATACCAATGAGTTCGAAATATATTCAATTAATCACAACATGTCTAGTTTTCTCAACTGCGCATTAGAATAATACCTACATTTTATGGGATATTACGTTTTTCAATTTCCTATATGATGAATAATTTTGTATAAACAACTAAATAAGCATTTTATTTTGTACCGATAAAATCGCAGAATTTTATAATAATCCTATATGGAGTTCAATCCGCGTTCTACCGAGCAAGTCTAGAATCGAAGCCATACATTATATACATATACTCGTATTGTTATTATTATTATTATTATTATTACTTGAAAAATAAGTAAACTGTACGTATAGCAGTATAGGTACACAATATTACACTTACAGATATTGGAGCAAAGGCTTATCAGACCGTGCAACTCATTGTCCCGGAAACCCATCTCGATTTGTCGAGTTTTGTTTGGCCCTTGTCGCGCAACGCACACAACAGAAGTCACGCACGCATATACACAACAACTGCACAATGGCCTTTTTCTTTTCATAATTTTTATATTTCTAGTAGTGTATTATAATAATTATTTACTGCATCGCGGTACCGTTGAGTGGTGGAGGGAGGGCGGACTGCGAGAGGTGTTGTGAGATATTGTACGTCGTAGGACACCGTGACAGCAGCAGAAAGGATTGCTGAGAACGCGTTGAAAGAAGCCTGGTGAACTGTGGACAAAAAAAAAAAAAAAAGAAAAGAAAAAAACGTACATCCCGCAAAATAAACCCAACAATCGGTGGTTTTAAGAACAACAAAAACTATCAAGGAATGAAAAAATGCCTCGGGTTTTTTCTTATATATTATTATTATTATTATTGTGATGTTTTTTTTTTTTTTTTGTTCCTCGTTTGTTATAGTTCTTTATTACCGAGCTACGCGTGTTTATAAACACGGAAACTCGATCGCACGCGAAAAAAAAACCATTTTTCTTTTCCAAAACAACCCCATCTAATTGTACCTACGTTATATAGGGAAATTCACTACAGAATTTTTTTACTTTTTCCTTTCAAATCTTTGATTTAATATTATAAAATATTTATAGCAAAAAAAAAAAAATTATAATCGCAATTATATATTTTAATAGTCATCACTAGGTTTCCTAGGGTCTCTAGGTTTAAAACAGTTAAAATGTAATAATATGCAGTAAAAAAAAAAAAAAAGGATAAAATACAAACAAAATTCAATAAACCTCAAAATAATATGTTATTTTTATTCATATAATCTAATAATAATCTATATGATACGTTGATACATTTTGATACATATAATAAATAATAAACTATTATTCATAATTTATTTTATAAAACTGGCTTTTTTAACATTTTTTTTTTTTTATATATATATATATGTGTGTGTTAAAATTCATTTAATAATAATTTTTGTTAAAAAAATCCAAATTACCAAAACGAAGCAATTTTCAAATGATATTTTAATTTTTATAAATAAATTGATATCGAAGAATTAACTACTTATAGGTTTAAAATATTTTATCCCCAAATTTCATAAATAAATAACTCGAGCTCCTTGTGATATGTATATGATTATAATTATTCCTACAACATATTCCATTCCAGTTTAATTAATCAAACAAGAAATCTGCCGTTTATCACTCGTCTAGACTTGTTGAGATTCAAATTTTTTTTTTCCTACTTAAATAATACGGTCGAATACTCAAAAATATCCAAAGTACGTTTTAATGTATTATTTTCATATTTATTGACAATTTTTTATTTGGTACTAAATTATAATTTAAATTTTTAACTGTCTAAGCTCTAACGCTCATTTTCTTTTACTGTCGTCTTGCGGCTGTATTCAAATTTGAATCTTAGGTCATTTTAAGTGATTTAAATTTTAAATAATAAAATAACGCGTATTCGGTATCTAAGTATAAGTTAGTCGCGAATAACGTAACGTTATGTACTTTTATAAAGAAAAAATAATAATAATAATTCTACATCAGAATTTAAGTTTCCCAAAAGGCGGATATTCTGCACCTCAATGTTGATTCAAGTCGTTCGTCACGCCAAGACTCTTAAATTCCTATTTTTTGGTGGTCTGTACAAGACGGTCACACAATACAGCTATCAACCACTCTGCGAGACGAGTGGTGTACTCCACGCCACCCGGATCATAACAATCCACGCAGTCGTAATGGAGTATTGCGCTTTCGGTTTGAAACCACTGTCTGACTTCGTCTATACAATCGTATTTTTCACCAACTATGATTTACTACTAACTCCGGTAAGATAAGACATTAAATATAATGCATCCGCTACCTATGATTGAAAATGACTTCGCTAGGTTATGACGTTGGAGATTTCTTCATTATACGAAAAGAAATGGTGTTGAACCCAACCGGAGCAAGAACCGGCTCAGGTCATCGTTTCCTCTGGACGCGTGAAACTATCTAAGTGAAAGATGTAAATTAGAAACTAAATTAAAACCATGTACCTAGTTTACAGTCACATTGAATGAATGAAATATGAAATCTTTTAAAATATTTTTTGTATTTTTTTTTTTTTTTTGTATAATAAAAACTATTTCTCCCTTCCCCCGTATAGACACATATTATTTCCTATAAGTACAAAACAAATATAAATAAAGATTTTATTTATATTTGCTATGTTTTCTGAAAATATACCGTTTTAAATATTGTCAAGAAATTTTCATAGTGTTTATTGTAGAGTTTATATAGCGCACTGTTGAAATAAAATACTTTTCTGAATAAGACGATAATATTTGTCATCTTCCGGAATATTTATATTTGATCACACTCATATACTATATATATATACTATACAATATACATAGGTGTTGGATGCAAAATATTATTTTAATGCTCTTGTATTCGTTCGAATTGAGTTGGTCTCCTGTACACGCACCACGACTCGGGCGAAACACTCGATATTGCGGATATTGCTGTATTATTTTATATAAACGTACACGTTTACTTTTATTTTCGTAAAATTTATATATTATTCAAGTAGTATGTCTGATTTATGCTAATACTTTTGTGTGCGTTCGCTGCAGCATTACAATTTAATCTAACAATAATAATAATAATAATAATAATAATAATAATAATAATAATAATAATAATAATAATAATAATAATAATAATAATAATAATAATAATAATAATAATAATAATAATAATAATAATAATAATAATAATAATAATAATAATAATAATTCAAGAAAAATCGATAATAGTGATTGTTGTCAGACACTATATTGTGTGTGTGTGTGTGTGTAATGCAGTTTGGATTGTCGAACAAAGTAAATATCCGTCGAAATGTCTACGGGAGTTTAGAGGGACGACGCGAGGGTCATCACAATCGCGTTGAAGATGTCACAGCACTGCGGCAGTCTGCTGTCGCCCATTCTTCCAACAGACGTGCCATCCCTGAGATTTACATATTTTACAAATAAATTATATAAATATATCATATTATTATAATAGAAACGATCATATACACATACGAGTATATACACACACTACCACCGTAAAATGTGTATTCGATTACCAGGTGTTGACGTATTGTTTGACACTATATATTTATTTATTGACACTGTTGTCGCGTTCTTATTTTGATAGCCCGTATTTTGATCTCCCCGTCGTGAGGTTCGGCGGTAACCGAGTTCAGGGACGATAAATATGATAAACGTGTCAGTTGGCACGGTGTGATGAAAAGGGCGAAAAAAATACATCCCGTACTTTTATATAATATATTGTAGGTAGAATGGAAATAGCTCGGTACATTACGAGAATAGTTTAACGATATAACATTATTGAAAACATACGAGTAACCAGTGGCGTAGTAACGGCGGGGGAGACGAACCTCATCCCTCCTGAAATATTCACGTAATTAGAAAATTTTTTATCCGATCATAGTTGTATTAATTTTATAATGTATTTTCAAGTTGGTACAAAATCGTACGTGTGAGAACGCAGTAATGTAGGAACCACTTATTAGCTATATATCAAACTGCAAAATTTTAACCGACACTTTTCGTAATCGCCGTATTCAGTTTAGTAGACATTTAGTAGAGTTCGTGATAAATTATTTTTAATTATCAGATCAATATGCAATTATCACTAACTCGAACTAATGTAGTTGCAGATGACGTGGACTTTGTATTTTCACCGACTTCACTGATTTGATACTTTGCAAGGCTTTTAAGGCTTTTTAAGGTTTGGTTTTATGCGTAGAAATGCTTATAACTTTGACGGTCCATTATGTCTGGTCGTTCTATATACAATTCGATCTATAATTGAATGCAGTTCGGTGGTGGTAATCTAATCGCCACCTAGATTTTGCAAGACATTTATTAAAAATTCCTGAACCGCACCATTCGATTTTGCCATTTTGTAACTGTTGATCAATTACTTGAGGTATTCATAATTGAAGACTAGTTGTATAGAGTCTAATGCACGTTTTGTTTCTGGTGTAATAAAAATAGACACTTGGACGCCCGTAAACTTTTTGGAAAAATTACTTTTAGAGTCCTCAACTTAAATACATACCATATATATATATATTTTTTTTTGATGTATCGTAATGTGTATGTCTGACAAGTAAAAGTTCAATTCGACCAGTGTATGTTAGGATCAAAATCAATTATTTATAATATTTTAACCATATACTTAATTACACGTATTATATTTTTGTTCGTTTATTAAAAAGGAATATTGAAACGGGATAATAATAACAGTATATGTTTTGACGTATTGAAATTGTTAAAATTAAATACATTTATATTAAGAATAATACAATTAATACAATTACAATAGTTACCATGTTTAATCAAACCTACCAAAACTTTCATTTCCGTTGTTTTAATAATTTCTTCACGCGGAAAATAATTTTAATATATGAAGACATTGTACGTAAGACACTAAATTTTCACACAAAATAAATAATTATTATTTGATCTATATGCAATAACCAACCAGTTTTTAAAATGTCTTATATTCTTAAAATGTTATAAACATTTTGAAAATAAAATTTGTACCGTTTTTTTTTTTGAAAATCTCATAAGAATTAAAAATATTTAATAAAACAGCTCTGATATTGCGTATGGATAAATTTGTAATTTATTTTGTGTAAAAATTGAGTGTACTAAGTACAGCTGTGATCTTCAGGGTTCTATTACCCCAATGAAACGGTTTTATCGTAAGAAATTCAATATTTGAACATTTTCTGTGTGTACACTTCCTAACAACGCGTTCTGTCGAGCGTTACACGGTTTCGTTTGTCTTTTTAAAGATAGATATACGGTCTGTATTTTATACTGTGAAAATTTATGTTCAATATATAGTTAGAATATTATGATTATAATTTTTTCACAATTTTGATTTTATAATATTTGCATTTTTAATCTATTTAGACATAATTACACTGTCTATATAACAACTTTCGTTTCGATTACTTAAAATCGAAATCTCGGAAACTTCTATATTAAAATTAGAAATACCGTACAGTTCAGCTATACGTAGGTAATTACACAAGGTTTCAACACGAAATAAAACAGGTTTTGTTTTTGGTACGTATAATTTCAATGTTTGGCACCTCTATAATATTAATTTTAAATTTTCGTTTCTCGTTGTCAAACGCATAACAACATTAACACGTCTAACTTAACACACTTTTTTTTTCTTAGAAAATATTTTTTGCTATAAAAAAAAACATTATTTACATATGCTCAAATAATAACTTAAGGAAAATAATAATAAAAATTAGAGCCTTATTTAATTTTTCACTGCCTTTACTCTACCGGGGGCAGTAGGCCAAAAAGAAATTAATAATAATAATATCATATACATCTCATATAATTATGATACTTTTATATATTTTGAACATATTGGTGAGAGTTTTTATGCATTACATACTAAAAAAAATATAAAAGCTTTAAATGTTTGCCCCTCCCCCCAAGTGAAAAATAGTTCCGTACCACTGACTATCACACAAAATAATAAATATTATAAATTGTGTATTTGCTGATAAGTTTAATCTATATGTCGGCTTTGAATATTCCGCACAAGGTTTTTAAATTATTAATGGAACACAGCAGAGTATTTTTACCGGCTACTTGACTAGTTAAAACGAACCTATATATTACATATTATTTTGTGCGATAAATTTTTATGTAACGCCATATCGACACTTTAAAGTGTCTCACTATATTCGTAAATTATTATTAAAAAAAAATAAATTGAATTTTTATTCAACTATTTAAGTGTTGAACAATTTAATGATAATATATGGAACAAATTTATCGAAACATCGCTAAGCGTTTGACAAAACGAAAATAGCATTTTACTTTGCTGTTTAAAATGAATTTTTTTTTTTAAACTTCAGTTTTTGATAATATACCTCGCAAAACAAAACAAAAAATTGAAATAATTAAATACAAACAATAAGAAATGGTTTTATTATTAGAAATGAGATGAAAATATAATTAACACGGTACATAATATACGAAATATTAGCGTTTAGCTTGATATACGTATGAGAAAATTAAACGTTTATCAATTGTCACACGAACCGCCGTTGGTTTCTTCATCACTGCGCAGTGTGCGTTTTCAAGTGTCTCTTTAAATTCCCACCGTCCGCAAATGACTTCGCGCAAACGTCACAAGAATACGGTTTTTCTCCACTGTGGATCCTCATATGCCTTGTCAAAGTGCTACTCTGTGCGAAGGATTTCGTACAGACGTCACACGTATACGGTTTTTCTCCGCTATGAGTCCGCATGTGCCTCGTCAAATCGTTACCAGCAACAAAGGACTTCATACAGACTTCGCACGAATACGGTTTTTCTCCGCTATGAGTCCGCATGTGCGTTGTCAAATTGTCAATCCCTCCAAAGGATTTCGTACAGACTTCACACGAATACGGTTTTTCACCGGTGTGCGTCCGCATATGCTTTGTCAAATTGCCACTCCAGGCAAAGGATTTCATACAAACTTCACACGAATACGGTTTTTCTCCGCTGTGTGTACGCGCGTGCTTCTTCAAATTCCACTCTCCGCGAACGACCTTAAACAAACGTCACAAGAATAAGGCTTTTCTCCGCTATGGATCCTCGAGTGTTTCGTCAAAGTGCAACTCTGAGCAAAGGATTCCATGCAAACTTCACACGTATACGGCTTTTCTCCGCTGTGGGTCCTCGCGTGTTGCGTCAGATTCGAACTCTGAGCAAAGGATTTCGTACATACTTCACACGAATACGGTTTTTCTCCGGTGTGCGTTTTCATGTGGTCCGTCAGTCTGCTTCTATAAGCAAACGTTTTTAGACAAACGCTACACGAATACGTTCGTTCCACGACGTTTTTTCTCTTCTCGTCCATCTTTGTCTGTCTTTGACGTAACGTTTCCGAATTCATTCCGCGCGGATACACAATTCGGTAACGTCCAACACTGAAATTCACAATACCTGCAATTATTGTAATTTATAATATCGTCTTGTTCATACGACAGCCAATAATTACCTCGGGATTTCAACAACAGATTTTTTTTCGTACACACGTTCAATGGCAACGATGCAAATAACAATCTCAGAAATCCATAGTTTCAAAGCCTTTGTTTATTTCGTCATACAGTTCTATTAATAATATCATGTTTTACGTATGTGTATATAATAAAAATATTTCTCTATATTTTGTTTTTGACGTTTTTTTATGCACGAGTTATATATAATAATAATAATAATAAATAGAAGAAAAAAAAAATTGATATAGTAAATCGTTGACACGCGAGTGAAATCCCTCTCGTCTGTATTGTGCAGTAGCTATACGCGTATGGGTAAACGACTGTCAACAGACTTACCTATAGTACACGTCAGCGAATCACGGGACATTGGGGAACGACGACGATCTGTCTGTAAAAAAAATGGGGGAAACCAAAATTGCATCCCTTCATTCGTTCATTGTAATATTTTTTATTTATTATTATTATTTTTTTTTTTTTAGTATTTTAATGGCGTCTTTTTTTATCACCCGCAGCGTTCAGAACTTGGCGACCATATTACTGTTGGCGCGAATTTCTTTTGTCCCCTATACGCTCGTATATACATATAGTATATATTTTGTATTATTCGCCCGGATGAATGGATCGCCAAAGGGAATTATTCCTAAACGGGGGATTCGAGGGGTTGGTTATAAATGCAAATGGCTGACGTGCCTCCCCGTCTGCACACATCATATTATAATATATACTGCGCGTACGACCGGATAATAATTATATTTTCGCAAAAAAAAAAAAAAATGTAAATATCACCGGCTGCAGGAGAAAGGCGGCGCGCATTCGACGCGTGAAATGGAATGAGCGAGGGGGGAAATATAAGGACTCCCCATTTTGGACATCGGTTCGAACAAAAGTGTGCGTTCGCGCGTAAGCAGCTGCTAATCTACGCCTAAAATATGACGATCGCAGAGAGGAAAAATGATTATTATTGTTACTGAACTCGATAAAAAAAATTTTTTCAAATGTGTTATAATAAACAGTAATGTTTGGACCAGTCGCCTCCGAAAGTAGAATATTAGTCCACACTCGCAGGGTAAAATAATCTTTAAAATTATTTGGAACACATATATTCCGGTATACTCTATTCGAATGTACTTCACGAAAATATAGTATTCCCTAAATATTTTGAATACTCCGCCTTAAAAGTATTCCAATTACTTTAAGAATACCTTTTTTTAAAAAAAAATATTTCTCAACAATATTAATATCAAATATATAGTATAACTATATTATTATTTATTCGATTATAAACGAACATAAATATGTATTCGGATAAGGGAAGGGGTTCAATTTTTTGTTTTGTTTTTTAATTCCGCGTTTATAAATTAACACAATAACTAGTAATTTAATTAATAACACACCAAACAGTTATGCAATTTACCACGATCATAATAACACTCAGTATAATTAAATATACCTAAACCCTAAAGCAGGATTTAATTAATATAGCAATATTATCGATAAAATAATTGATTTCATTCTAAATACACCTAATGCCGCTAGTCGCTACTCGTATATTTTTTTCTGCAACAATTTTCACATTTAAGTAATAAGCTATTATTTTTATGTATAGGCACTATGCTTTAAAATATGATTGAGCTTTAAAGATTATTCGGAATATTTTTAATAAGTGTTTAAAAATTATTTAAAAAATATTCAGAATATTGTATTCCGATTTCGAACAGTGTATTCGGAATACTTCCCAAGCCTGAATATTACACGTAAGTTTTCTTGGTGACATACGTCGAACGCAACATAATTCTCACGTGTTCACAATCACCGAATACTATTTTATTCGAGCTTTCCGGCAAAAAAAAAATGAAATCGTATTTAGTCATAATACACGCTTGACAGTTAAATGTGTAACAGTTTGTTTGGTTCCCGTTAAGATTTCTGTAAAGAAAACTATTTGGAAAAAGAAAACAATGAAATTAATTATTCCATCGGTTCAACATGCAGTTTGTTACAATTTCCATTTATGTTTATACGTTAAATTTTAAAAGAAATATTACGCAATATTTATTATTTACTCGAAAGAGATACAGTATTTTAGCTGATTAATAATTTATTTATTTAGTTAGAGGTACTTATACATCAGCAAGAGTTCAGCTCTATAGGTTATTGAAAAGCATACTTGAAAATGTTATGATATCATTTACATTTAGGTACTTAATTTTTGACATAATATAATACATATTAAACAAATTATAAGCAA
This sequence comes from Slavum lentiscoides, assembly GCA_032441835.1. NCBI lineage: Eukaryota > Metazoa > Arthropoda > Insecta > Hemiptera > Aphididae > Slavum > Slavum lentiscoides. The sequence goes on along the minus strand of CM063712.1, from coordinate 12,950,038 downwards.
TAAAATAGTAAAAACAAAACAAAAAGCAAAATAAATAAAATTAAAAGAATATGTGAAAGAAATTAAAATGAATAACTATAAAATTAATACTCGTAAACAGACTTGTAAAGTATTTGAATAAAAGTTTTTGAGTAAATATATTTAAATAATTTTATAATATTTAGAATAGTTTTTAAATAGAGTATTTTCGAAGTATTTAAATATTATTTTAAAGGTATTTGTACTAGAATTACAAATACTTTTACTTAAATACTTGTAAATAAAATTTCTCGCATTAAGTTTTAATTTTAATACATTTCATTCAATTAAAATAAATTTTCAAATACGTGTAGGACAGTTTCAAATTTACTATTATTTTATGTTTGATGAACTGCATGAAAGACGGAGATTTATATATGAATGGGTATAAAGTTGAAAATATCTCAACCGCTACTACTTACAATTATAATTAATATTATATGTGTCTAAGAATTTAGTACCTACCGAGCTTTCACGTAGCCAGCAGATCTTAAAATTGCGGTTTTTCATACTATTGCACACTCTTTAAATTTGACCATTCATACGCCTAAATTGGATTTTTTTTTTAATATTATACACTGAATCCATATAATCGAAATGAGTAAAACGAGGAATTTCAAATCTTTTCGAAAAACATTATTTTTTACCGTTACCAAAACCATTTCAGTTTTATCAAATCGCTTTGAAACAATTCAAAACAGGAAATGTGAATAATTACGAAATGTAAGTCAATACAAGTAAATCAATAATTTATAGCGTAATAATTTTCAATTTCGTTACGCACAAATTATAAATAATTGTGAGGACACCATACGTCCGCCTTTTGTATTCTCCATCTATCCAACTGATAACATAGCAAAACCACGATTTGTAATTCTCGTAAATTGTTGTGTTTAGATTGAATTTAAAGTAAAAATTTTTTTTCAACAAATTTTGAAGAAAACAATATTTTCCGTATCACATCTCGTAGTGTTTTCGAAAAATATCCTGTGCAGAGGTCAAATAAAACATGGAAAATAAATTATATATTTGAAAAAAATAATATATAATGTAAAATAATTATAACTGGTTTTCATTAGAGTATATTTCACGGAAAGGCAATAAAATGTCCTTAAAATTATTCTACTCTTCAATTTTGGTAAAAAGTGCTAAAACGTAGTAATTAATAATAGTTTATGTTCTCTTACATAAGTTTATAACACGATTTATAAATTATTGAATTTTTCGAATTTATAACTAATAAAGAAAAACTAAATTTAAAATGACATATTTAAAATTAAACACAATTACAATATTAAGAGAAGAAATTAAATATGTCATGAATCTGACGGAAACGAATGGAACCGTAACAGTCATGAATCATGATAAAATGAGTAACGTCTTGGACGATAGTAGAAATAATAAAGAAAATCTTGGAAAATATTTAAAAAGTACGTATTATTTTTATCACAATTTTAACGGCAATTTTATTCATCTGTTAAATAAAACATACGATACGTTTTCGGAGATTAAAATTAAAATTAATTCTATTTTCGTTTTGATAAATTATTTGGATTAAGTTAATACCCTTTACAGTTTTTATAAATGTGGCGTAATATCTTAAACCGTCGAATGTAATTGGAAGTGTATATATTTATTGATACATTTTGTTGTTTTATAAAATGTTTTAATGTTATTTAATATTGACACAAAACACGTTTTCCTAATGAATATATAAATAACGATAATAATATACTACGAATACTAATACCAATAAATCCCATAAGTAAATTACTTTATCGCTTCAAAAAAAGTGTTTGACAAATGCAGACATGAACTTCCCTACGGAACTATTCGTGATGTAAAGATTACATTTTCAAATGGGAATAAACGGGTTCTGGGATCCATTAATTTGCATCTGAATATTAAAACGTGGTTTGTAGGGGTGTTTTTTGCCAATCCGAAACCGAATTTTAAAACCCTTAACTCTGTGAATGTTTTTTTGTCCACCATGCCCCAAGGGTGTTTAAAGGGGATTGGAAATCGAATTCTAACCCACTCCCACATACGTTTAAAAAAAAAAACATTATTCATGATTGGTATTTGAGCCATTTGATCGTAACAGAAATATAATAAAGTTAAAATGTTTACAGTTAAGTTATATTTTACTTCGGAATATCAATATAAAATAAATATCGTATTATAGAAAATACATAAAATAACCACACGAAAATTGTAATATTGAAAAGACATTCCCGGTACTTGGCGATAATTGAACTATTGTCTATAATTGTTTTAATACATTAAAATATTTGGAATTTCATTTCAATGTCATACTCTAGTAACGTACGAGTTTTATACAAAAATTTATCATAGTTTTTTATTAAATAAATCTATTTTAACCGGTCGCGGTGGTGAATTAAAAATGTCTAAGATAAAATGACAATCGGCAAACTTATATGTAAATGACCTCAGAATTATGATTTTGTTAAAGAAATAATTGCAAGGAATTGCAAGGTTGTTAATATTGTTTTATTATACAAGTTTTGCATATAAACATACAATTTCGTTTATCATATATTTCAATTACTTAACATGTACATGTTATACATATTTTTTAAAATTTAAGCATTTAACTATAAGTATACACGTTGATGGTTTTATTTTTGTTGATTTTAAATTGAATACTCTTGTGTTACTTTAATAGTTCAATATTACGTATCAACTACGACTTTCTTTGCTACATCTTATTGTCTCAACGTTTATATCTGGATATGTGAAAAAAAATTATTTTTGGAAAATAACGAATTAAATAAATCTACAGACATACCCATTTTTTAACTATATTTCATAGTTATTGGATATCTGAATGTACATATTATAAATTATAATATTGCAAAGAGGCTGGGATTTATGTTAAATATTAACAATTAATTCAGTTTACCTTATAATCGTTTCTAAGTAACATAATTCACTCAAATATTATATATGCATGGTATATTGATATATCTATTTATTAAATACTTGTGAATAATATTTCTAGCAGAAGTAGCTAGTGCTATTTCAATAAATAAAATATTACATAACAATTTCTTTAGGTTAAAAGTAATACATTTTAAGTATTCTTTTTTTTTTAATTTTGTTATACTCTTTGTGATATTTATTTTTATAAAAATAAAATTCATTTTAACTAAATAAATTAAAATTAACATAATACAGAATAATAAAATGCAATTTTACTATATAAAATATTTTTATAAAATAAATACTTTTTTTCTAAAATGTGGCATGGTAATAATTATCGCCTATACGTTATAATTTTTATAAATTTAAAAATATGAAATTTAACTGAAACGCCGTGTTTTACTATTTAAAAAAATTAATCTTTAATTATGGAGAATTTAATTAAACCGGACTAAGGAATTGAATTTTAAAAAAAATTCTCCCCTTATTAACTTTTCCAGGATTTCTCAATCCTTAACCCCATAGACCCTAATTGTTTCTTATTACAATTATAGAAATTTTTAGTTATTTCGTTTCTATTCATGAATAGATTTTACGAATTTTTTTGAATGATTTATAATTTTGTATTTCACATTAATTGCAATTAGGTGGATATTGATTTTAACTACTTTATTCGCTACATTAAATTCGATACGATACAGTTTTATTCAAATACATTCAATTTAAGGTAAAATAAAATATACAGGCACAGGATTATCAAATTTATTTATTCCAAAAAGATAAAATTATAGTTTCAAAATAATAAATTTATCATAAAAATTATAATAATTGAAATTTGCTTATAAACATGTAAAAATCAAAACACAATTTTTCATAATTGTATTTTATAAATTAAATTATAGAATTATAAAAATCGATACGATTTATTTCTTTATAGCAAACCGTTAATCGTTTGTAATCTTCAAAAATAATAATAGGTACTCATACGATTATGAGTAAAATATCGTAAATAATTGTACAATTTATGATTTTTTTTTCAATAATAAATATAATAATAAAAACGTAATTCCTATTAATAAATAACAATGTGCTACGGGTATAATTAATTATTAACCCCTTTACTATACACTAAATTTATCGTTCTGAATATACGAGTTTAGTTAATTGAAATACAATTTTTTTTCAGTTGAACAAAATTACAATTGAAAATATCCTTTTCTTTCACCGAACACAGCAGGATATTATGTATATTTCATTGCTTATACGTATTTAATCATACTATAATATATTATGCCTACGTTGACACGGAACAAAATCGAAAATTAAACTATATCAAAATTTCGTAATAGATTACACTCGACATTAAAATAAGTCTCACGAGTACGTATAGAATATTCAATTAGTAGTTATTGTGCGTGGAATATTATTATTTTCAACTAACAGTTTGACGCATAACTGGGGCACGAGTTGAACAATGTCTAATTAAAATTTTACCAGTTAACGTAGTTTGGTAAACTTTGAATTCCCCGCAAGTTCTGAACTCATTAACGGCACTGAGCAATAAATTAATGCATAAATGACGGAATCCCAGAACGACTCATATTTTCTACACAATTACTCATCCGCTCCGACCGTGAATACGGTGCACCGACACAATCCAATTACGGCCGTATTATAAAATACCCTTACAAGATATTCGCAAGATGTTTAGACCTTAAAGTTTTTTTTTTTTTGTGCTCGTCCCACGTTTTACGAATATAAAACGTCGTCAAGATTCGCTTATGATATTATTATGTAAAGAGGGTCCTACGCCAATGGTAGCCCGTCGTCATTATGTATTCTACCTCATATATACATATATTTTTTTTTCATTGCAGCTTCAGTTATACTATACAGAGAACGCAAAAACGATTATAATATATTCATTATTCGTGTTTAAAGGAGGGTTTTTTTTTTCAATTCTGACGGCCCAGAAAAGAGG